>CM046876.1:188363664-189049914 GCA_025667525.1 Glebionis coronaria
TGGGCATGTGAGCGAGAGCCTCGGCAAAGGAGATATTAAAATTCAATTGTTTGAACATTTTAAGGAAGTTCGAAACCTGAATATCATCCTTGCTCTTTTGCTTCTCTTTCCTCAACCTTGAAGGATAAGGTATATTGGATGAAGAAGAAGGCTTTAGGGGAATAGGATCACTCACAACCACGGGTGGTGGGGAAATGGGGATAGAAGGTGAAGGAGGTGAAGAAAGTTGCTCTTTTTCCTTGTTCACAATCACGGGTGGAGGTGTAGGAAGCTCGGGTTCCATATAACCTTTTCCACTACGAGTGGTGATTGCTTTCATCTCCCCCCCTTGGATTCGCAACGGTATTACTCGGAAGAGTACCCGAGGAAGAGGGTTGATTACTTTGGATGAGCGAACCAATCATATCACGAAGGTGAAGAGCTTGATTGTTGAAAGAGTTTTGCATGTTGGCATTAATGTCATTGCTGTGTTTGGCCATGTCATTTCTTAGCTCGGCTCGAATATCGCTCCCTTGTTTCACCATGTCATTCTTCAAGTTGACAAATTGACTCTGAAGATTCGTCACCATCTCACGATTGGTCTTCATGAACGTCTCGACGTCTTGGTTTACGGCCATCGGTTGATTGAGAGGTGGAGCTTGGTAAGCTTGAGAATTTCCCTGAGTTGGGTATGGGTTTCGTTGAGATTGATATTGATTTTGAGCACGAGGTTGGGATTGATTGTTTCGGTTAAAGCTTTGTTGTTGGTTCTGGTTTGCAGGAGGGAATCCGGGAGGAGCAAGATAATTGTTGGAGCGATAACTTAGCAAGCCACGGTCTCCTTGAGGGCGAGCTTGATAGCCTCCCGTGGGATAAGTACCATATGCTGCGTTAACGTCTTCAGAATAATTGCCATGAGTAGAAGGACACTCATTGTAGGAATGAGGACCACCACATGTGTCGCAAGAGATAACAACGGCTTTAGCTTGTTGAGTTTGGTTAGAAGTCAAAATTTGGAGACTTTTGTTAATATCGAGAATAGCACGTTCCAAAATAGACGGGTTGGTGGTGGAAGAAGTAGACGAAACATTGACTCTCTGATTAGACCTTGAGGATGCGGAAGAATCCCAATTCTTGTGGTGAGTAGTCATGTTTTCAATCAACTCTCGACACTCCTCCGGTCTCCTTTTCATAAAAGTACCACCGGCAGCGGCATTGATCGTGTCACGATCACGAAAAGTGAGACCATTGTAGAAGGTGTCAATGAGAGTGACGGGGAGCATATTGTGATTAGGACAGCGGTCGATCAAATCATTGTAACGTTCCCAAGCATCGAAAAGTGATTCATCATTCTCTTGCATAAATCCACTGATTTGGTTACGAAGGCTAGTGACCATGGATGGGGGAAAGTAGCGCGATAAAAAGCGTTGAGTCATGTCGTTCCACGTATGAATAGAATTCTTAGGAAGACGGTCAAACCATTTTTCGGCATGGTGAGAAAGCGAGTGTGGAAAAAGTTGAAGGCGAAGGTCATCCATAGAAACACCGGGGCACTTCATGCTTTGGGTAATGGTAATGAATTTGTCGAGGTGTTTGTTGGCATCATCGTCCGGAATTCCACGAAACGGATTCGTTTGCACTTGTTGTATCATATGATGCTTCAACGAAAACTCCTGAGCCGTGACGTGCATTGGCGCAATCGGGCCTCCGCGTCCATTCATGGTGGGTTGGCACAATTCCTCCATGGTTCGTAAATCAGGTAGAAGGACATTGTTGTTGTTGTTATTGTTGTGGTTGTTATTCAAATTATTTTGAGGTGGGTGATTATTGTTGTTGTTGTTAACACCAGCCATATCTAAATCTTCAAGATTCTCGGGCTCAGAATAGTTTGTAGATCTAGTACGCATGCACCTGCAGAAGAAAAATATACACAAGGAATATCTATATAATCTTTTTGGGTTTTATAGGTTTTTTAATGTTTTTGTATTTTTGAAGAGTTTTATAATTTTTATGGATTTTTTGAAAATTTTTATAGCAATGAAAATAACGTTCAAAGAACGGATCCCAAAATTCAATGCGTCTCTCACTAGAAACCGTTTATCTTAACGAAAAGACCCGGCAGCGGCGCCATTTAATACAAGGCTTTTGACACCCTATATGAAAGTTCAAGTTCGTTATAGTTCCGAATCTTTTCGAATTGAAAACCGGTCTTAAGTGCGACTCAATCGTCTTTTGGTGAATCAAGAGAATGGTTTGGTTTGTTGTAAACTAATTGCAAGTAATTAAAGTGTCGTTAAGTAAAGCGGAAGTTAAAAGATTAATTTGGATGACGAGTAAAAATAAATGCATATAAACGTAAGGGTGACAATGAAAAATACTAACTCTTTAAATAAAACTAACACTTGGAAAATTTAGAAAAATAAAAAGTACTATAAGAAAGTTAGATCGAAAGAAACCAATACAAACCAAAAGGGAGACCCGATCGGAATGTTTTCCGATCGGATGGTCGGAATATGGGTAAAACGACACAATCGGAATATAGGGACAATGACATACAATCGGAATGTATATAAAAAGGGTCAATCGGAATACTTGCTTAAGGGTTCAATCGGAATATGGGAAAGCCTACACAATCGGAATATTAGATAAAAGGGGTCAATCGGAACACTTAAACTCTGACTCAATCGGAATACCTAACACCTTACCGTCGGAATATTAAGGGAGACACCAATCGGAAAGAGAGGAAGGGTTGCCGATCGGAAAAGGGATTTAAGCCCTTTCCGAAAATGGAGGAAATCAGTTGGGGAACACCCGGTCGGAATAACACCAATCGGAAAGGGAAGTTTACCACCCTTTCCGAAATTTGTGGAAAATGAGCAAAAAGCTAGGAAATAAGCTATTAGATCGAGCTTATTCCCAAAACTAAATCGCATCAACTAAACCGAATCAAATAAGCACTATGATCAACTTATTCAACTCGAAATTAAGCAACTTTTTAGATCAAACAATAAAAACATAAACTTTTTAATAAAACTTTTTAATAAGAAAAATAAGCTAATCATAAAAATAAGCCAATAAGCACAAAAGTCTTAAAGCTTAATCAAATGAAAACTTATAAAATGATCAAAAGATTAACTTTTTTAGCATGACATCAATTAGAACAACACGGATCACATGATAATCACACCAAAATCAATCTTAAATCAAAGAAAAGTAGAATGAGATTAGGAAATAAAAGCTTAAAATAGAACTTTGATTAATGAAATAAGCAATACAAAAGTATTTAATCTTGAAAGATTAAAAGAAAAAGATGAACTAGTGAGAGAAAGTTTAAGACTTTCTCTCTCTAAAAACTAAAAAGTGAAAATTAACTAAAAACTCTCACCACCCTCCTAATGACTATTAGGAGGGTATTTATAGGGAAGGTGGAAGGAGTGCATGTGTTGCATTTTCTTTCTTGCTTTCTTCACGTTTTCTCGACTCGACTTTAATTCTTCGTCTTTGTCGTCTCGGGATTTGAACTTGTCTTTTAATTTTCTTCTTCTATTAGACTTAAGTTCTTCGACTTCGTTAAACTTCCGTCTTTTAACTTTTTCTTCGATAAATCTTCAGAATAGGTCTTGGACTTCCGTTCTTTTTGCACTCTTGATCTTTTGACTTCGTCTTTTTCCCGTTTTCTTCAGTAAAAGCCCGTGAAAGCCCGTGTTTTCTTCCTTTTTCATATTTAGGTCCTAAAACACAATAAAAACACAAACCACGCATAATTCCGACTTTTACGACATAAATCACACGTTTTGGTCTTGTTATTATTGGAAATAAGTGGTAAAAGGATAAGTGTTTTCACACTTATTAAATCCCCTACACTTGACCATTGCAATGCCCTCATGCAATGCATTAATTTTAAAGCACGGTTTACATTCTCCATCATAAATAACCAACCTTGGCCTTTATTAAATACTAATCATAAAAGATAGAAATAAGAAAAGAAATTAAAAACTTACATTGGGTTTTGGCGGCCATGAACGTTTATCATCCTCAAGTTTCACGTTCCCCATACCAAGCTTAGAAACGAGATCATTGTTATTATAAGTTAGCAAACTATCATGAACTCATGTGGGCCAATTATTCACTTAGACTCCCTTATTCCTAGGTGTATCTCTTATATTTTATTTTTGTCTTGAATGATCACGAGGATGCATTGTTTGACTTATTTCGATATTTATTTAGTCCGAAAATAAGGTGAACGATTTAATCAATAGTTAGCTAAAGGACCAAATCTTTTAAAACTGCTTCTCGGGATATCAGAAAGTTCATATCTTGGCATAACTTGGTTCGCGATTTGAGACCTTTCTCGGGCCGATATTTGGCAGCGACTTCATACTTCGAATCTTCGAGAGACGTTCTTGAAATTATGGTCTTCTCTTCATAATAGGAATTTCTTCACTTGAAGTTTTTGAGAGATTCTTCATCTTTGGACCACGACTTCTTCATTTTTCTCCAATCTTTATTTTGGACTTTGATATACAACGATCCGCCTCCTTTTAGGACTTGGATCTATTTATCCTCATACCTTGTTAGGCTCTTTTTGGATAGACTTCTCCATGACTTTTGGGGAGTTCTTGCTTTTCGTCGTGTGTCTTGATCCTTCATATTGATTTTCGATAAATGATTCTTCACATCACTTTTGGATCTTTAGCAACAAACTGTAGCCCTCATGCCTTGTTAGGGCCTTTTCGGACTCGCCAATCTTCGCGCCCCGCTTCATAAGTTATGCCTTGGCTATGAACTCTCGTCATTACCGAGCAACTTTTAAACGATCTGGGGCTAGAAGCTAAGTAACCTTTTAAATCGTACAACCTTATTTATTAGCAGATAAATTTATTAAGCAAGCGGAGGGAGAATAGGCTCATAATTAACTCACATAAATTCACGAAAGAATACCGAACTTATAATTGACTCTATCATCTCTCGTCCTCCACAGTTTAAAATCTCAAGGAATGAGACTCGTGGATGCTTAGCCTATTAAATCAAAGTTTTGGGTTTTCGAGTCGCCTATAGGATCTTGCAAATTCTTAGACTTTTTCAAGTTTAGAAATCGCATTTTAAAGTTCCCTTGATAAACGACTCTCTAGGATCAATTATAGGAACTTGCGAAAAGTTCTTGTTCTTAACCTGTGAGAGTTAAGACTTTCGCGTTTTATAGCTCCCTATATAAAAGCCTAGCAAAACTTGACTTAAACACGTTAAGGATACTAGCTAGAGTAAACTTAGGTAAGTAAACTCGGGTTGAGTCAAAATGTTCACGACTAAGAAAAAATCTAAAACCACTTTATTGAAAAACTATTCTAGCAAGGGAAGAAAATAAACATAATAAAGGAAAATGCAACTATACACCAGGCCAAAATAGATTAAAAATTTTGAAAAATGTCGAAAAATCAAATTTTCCGGTTAAAATGAGGGCAAATTCATGGAAAAGACCACTTACTTCGATAGAAGTCCCCCCTACACTTGAGATAAACATTGTCCTCAATGTTTAAGCATGTGGGAGTAAACTCCCCTACACTTAGGACATTGTGCACTTTGTTTAAATCTTGCTAAGGAAAGGACAACTAAAGTGAATTCAATGTGAACATATAGAATATGAAATATTGAATCACAAGAGTTTAGGATAGAACCGGGAAGATGGAAAACACGGTATCACGGTTCGTCAAAAGTCATCAAGATGCTCTCTGAAGCTTGAATCCCTGCACAGCACAAGAAACAAGACAACAAACATATGCGGGGCTCCCCCTACACTTATTATGAAAGCAGTAATGGATAGAACACGGGTTGCCTCCCGAGAAGCGCTTGTTTTTGTTCACCGAGTCATGAGCCTGACTCGACCCAATTTTAGTTCATGGGGAACGTGGTGAGGGATGGAATCATCTCTTGAGAGATGTCCTCACCAAAGTACAGCTTCAAACGCTGGCCATTCACCTTGAAATTGGGCCCATTCGGCTGAGAAAGCTCAATGGTCCCATACGGAAAGACTTTGGCGACGGTGAATGGACCAGTCCAGCGGCTCTTCAACTTGCCAGAGAAGATCTTCAACCGAGAGTTAAAGAGTAAGACTTGATCACCAGCGTGGAACTCTTGGTTCTTGATTTTAGCATCGTGGATCATCTTCGTCTTCTCCTTGTAGATCAGCGAGTTCTCATAAGCTTCATTCCTCAGTTCATTTAGCTCGTTGAGTTGAACCTTGCGATGATCACCGGCTTTGACGATGTCGAAGTTAGCCCACTTCAAGGCCCAGTGCGCCTTGTGTTCCAGCTCGATGGGTAGGTGGCAGGCTTTCCCGTACACAAGACGATAAGGTGTACAACCG
The DNA here is from genome assembly GCA_025667525.1 of Glebionis coronaria. Classification (NCBI taxonomy): domain Eukaryota; kingdom Viridiplantae; phylum Streptophyta; class Magnoliopsida; order Asterales; family Asteraceae; genus Glebionis; species Glebionis coronaria. The sequence continues at coordinate 188,370,008 of CM046876.1, forward strand.
ATCGGGGTCTTGTAAGCAGTACGGAAAGCCCACAGAGCATCATCTAACTTATCGGCCCACGCGGCGCGATGCTCTCCCACAGTTCGCTCCAAAATTCTCTTCAAGCCACGATTGGAAATTTCGGCTTGCCCATTGGTTTGGGGATGATAGGCGGTGGAAAGACGGTGATTGACACCATACTTTGCCATGACTCGTGCAAATTGATCGTTGCAAAAATGAGTCCCGCGGTCACTGATGATAGCACGAGGAACGCCAAATCGAGCGAAAAGCTGCTTCAAAAAGTTCACAACCACCCTCGCATCATTCGTGGGAAGAGCCTTAGCTTCAACCCATTTAGAGACGTAGTCGACGGCGACGAGGATGTACTTGTTCCCTTTAGATGATGGAAATGGCCCCATAAAGTCGATGCCCCATACGTCAAAGATTTCACATTCTTGTATGAAATTTTGAGGCATCTCATCCTTATGTGTGATCTTGCCTTGACGTTGGCAAGCATCACAATGCTTAACCATTTCGTGAGCGTCACGATAAATGGTGGGCCAGTAGAATCCAGAATCAAACACTTTCTTAGCGGTGTAGTTGGGACCAAAGTGACCACCGGTGGGTCCTTTGTGGCAAGCTTGGAGGATGTCAAAAGCTGCCGGTCCGTCAACACATCGACGAATAATCAGATCAGCACACTGTTTGAATAGATAAGGGTCATCCCAAAAGTAAGTCTTAACATCATTCAAGAACTTCTTCTTTTGTTGGGATGTTAACCCTTGGATGAGAATACCACCCGCTAAGTAGTTTGCAATGTCCGCAAACCACGGGGTGCCATCAAGGTTGAGATTTATAGACATTAGAGTCTCCAGGGGGAAAGAGTCATTGATCTCTTTGTTCGGATGATCCCCCTGATATGGATCCTCAAGTCGACTCAAATGATCCGCGGCCAGGTTTTCGGCTCCCTTCTTGTCTCGAATTTCAATGTTGAATTCTTGAAGGAGCAAAACCCAGTGAAGAAGTCTTGGCTTAGAATCGTTCTTTGTCATCAAGTACTTCAACGCGGAATGGTCCGTGTATACGATGGTGGTGGATAAAACAAGATAGGGGCGAAATTTCTCAAAAGCATAGACAACAGCTAAAAGCTCTTTTTCGGTTGTCGTATAATGCAATTGAGCCCCCGTCATTGTTTTGCTAGCGTAGTGGATTGGTTGGAAGTGTTTATTCACTCTTTGGCCCAAAACCGCACCAATAGCAAAGTCGCTAGCATCGCACATCAATTCAAAAGGCAGCTCCCAATTTGGGGTAACCAAGACCGGTGCCTTAGTGAGCTTATCCTTGAGAAGATTGAAGGCTTCAAGACACTCTTTAGAAAAGATAAAGGGAGTATCTTTTTCCAAGAGGTGGGTCATCGGGCGAGCGATTTTAGAGAAATCCTGAATGAATCTACGATAGAAGCCTGCATGACCCAAAAAGCTTCTCACACCCTTCACAGTTGACGGTGGAGGTAATTTGGCTATGACATCAACTTTAGCACGGTCGACTTCAAGACCGGCTTTAGAGATTTTGTGTCCTAGCACAATGCCTTCTTTTACCATAAAATGGCATTTTTCCCAATTCAGAACAAGGCGAGTGTCTTCGCACCGCTTAAGCATGCGTTCCAAATTGGCAAGGCAAGCAGAGAAGGAGTCCCCGAAGACCGAGAAATCATCCATGAAGACTTCCATGGTTTGCTCAACCATGTCATGGAATATAGCCAACATGCACCTTTGGAAAGTCCCGGGGGCATTGCATAAGCCAAAAGGCATTCTTTTATAAGCAAATGTGCCGTAGGGACAAGTGAATGTTGTCTTCTCTTGATCTTGGGGATCGATGGGTATTTGAAAATAACCCGAGAAACCATCCAGAAAGCAGTAATATTCATTACCAGCTAGACGTTCAAGCATTTGGTCCATAAAAGGTAGAGGGAAATGATCCTTTCTCGTGGCATCATTGAGTTTGCGGTAGTCTATACAAACTCTCCACCCAGTAACGAGACGGGTAGGAATCAACTCGTTGTTTGCATTGGGCACAACGGTGATACCACCTTTCTTAGGCACACAATGGACTGGACTAACCCATGGTGAATCCGAAATAGGGTAAATCATACCCGCATCAAGAAGTTTGATAACCTCCTTTTTGATGACTTCATGGATTTTAGGATTCACCCTTCGTTGACTTTGAATTGTGGGCTTAAAGTCGTCCTCCATGAGAATTTTATGTGTGCAGAAATGAGGATCAATTCCACGGATGTCGGAGATTGTCCAAGCGATAGCACTTTTATGCTTCTTCAACACAGCGACAAGGCGTTCTTTTTCGTCTTCTTTCAGATCCTTTGCGATGATGACCGGTAGCTTCTCGTCATCTTCCAGAAAAACGTACTCAAGATGAGGCGGTAAGTCCTTAAGCTCAAGAGTAGGAGGATCCTCAATAGATGGTGAAACTAACGATGGATCATCATTAGTCACCTCTGTAGGAGCAGGAGGAGAGAATGGGTCCTCATTGAGAAGTCTCTCAATAGTACTAATGTCTTCATCCCAATTTGTGGACAAATTATCATACTTAATATCGAGAGGACCCAAGCTAGCTTCGAAGTCATCCAAGTCACTTTCTCCAAAAGGAGTCAATGCTGGAGCAATTGAGGCAACGGTCTCAACATTGGGTAGGGAAGAAAGAGTACTTTTGCAAGCATCATGAAAATGTTCTTCACAAGCCTCATCGAGAACATCAATAGCATTAACTCTCTCATACGAATAAGGTTGCTTAGAAATCTTACCCATGTTGAAGACAATTTGATCGTCACCAACTCTCATGATTATTTCGCCTGCGGCTACATCAATGAGAGTGCGACCGGTCCTCAGGAATGGACGTCCAACGATTAATGGAACACGAGGATCCATCTCGTAATCAACGACGACAAAATCCGCCGGGAAGGTGAATTTATCGACGCCAACAAAGACATCTTCGGCTATCCCCACTGGATAAGCAACCGTACGGTTGGCTAATTACAAAGTCATTCGTGTGGGGACTAGCTCGGGGAGAGATAATTGCTTCCAAACACTTAAAGGCATTAAGTTTATACTGGCACCTAGATCGGCTAGGGCCATGCAATTCTCTACTCCCGGGAAATTGCAAGGAATCAAGAAGCGACCCGGATCACCAAGTTTGGTGGGCAATTGCCTTAAGAGCACTGCGGAGCAATTCTCATTAAGGTGGGTCTGAGCAATGTCCAGAAGATTTTCTTTATCACTTAAAAGATCTTTAAACATCTTAGCGTACTTGGGCATGTGAGCGAGAGCCTCGGCAAAGGAGATATTAAAATTCAATTGTTTGAACATTTTAAGGAAGTTCGAAACCTGAATATCATCCTTGCTCTTTTGCTTCTCTTTCCTCAACCTTGAAGGATAAGGTATATTGGATGAAGAAGAAGGCTTTAGGGGAATAGGATCACTCACAACCACGGGTGGTGGGGAAATGGGGATAGAAGGTGAAGGAGGTGAAGAAAGTTGCTCTTTTTCCTTGTTCACAATCACGGGTGGAGGTGTAGGAAGCTCGGGTTCCATATAACCTTTTCCACTACGAGTGGTGATTGCTTTCATCTCCCCCCTTGGATTCGCAACGGTATTACTCGGAAGAGTACCCGAGGAAGAGGGTTGATTACTTTGGATGAGCGAACCAATCATATCACGAAGGTGAAGAGCTTGATTGTTGAAAGAGTTTTGCATGTTGGCATTAATGTCATTGCTGTGTTTGGCCATGTCATTTCTTAGCTCGGCTCGAATATCGCTCCCTTGTTTCACCATGTCATTCTTCAAGTTGACAAATTGACTCTGAAGATTCGTCACCATCTCACGATTGGTCTTCATGAACGTCTCGACGTCTTGGTTTACGGCCATCGGTTGATTGAGAGGTGGAGCTTGGTAAGCTTGAGAATTTCCCTGAGTTGGGTATGGGTTTCGTTGAGATTGATATTGATTTTGAGCACGAGGTTGGGATTGATTGTTTCGGTTAAAGCTTTGTTGTTGGTTCTGGTTTGCAGGAGGGAATCCGGGAGGAGCAAGATAATTGTTGGAGCGATAACTTAGCAAGCCACGGTCTCCTTGAGGGCGAGCTTGATAGCCTCCCGTGGGATAAGTACCATATGCTGCGTTAACGTCTTCAGAATAATTGCCATGAGTAGAAGGACACTCATTGTAGGAATGAGGACCACCACATGTGTCGCAAGAGATAACAACGGCTTTAGCTTGTTGAGTTTGGTTAGAAGTCAAAATTTGGAGACTTTTGTTAATATCGAGAATAGCACGTTCCAAAATAGACGGGTTGGTGGTGGAAGAAGTAGACGAAACATTGACTCTCTGATTAGACCTTGAGGATGCGGAAGAATCCCAATTCTTGTGGTGAGTAGTCATGTTTTCAATCAACTCTCGACACTCCTCCGGTCTCCTTTTCATAAAAGTACCACCGGCAGCGGCATTGATCGTGTCACGATCACGAAAAGTGAGACCATTGTAGAAGGTGTCAATGAGAGTGACGGGGAGCATATTGTGATTAGGACAGCGGTCGATCAAATCATTGTAACGTTCCCAAGCATCGAAAAGTGATTCATCATTCTCTTGCATAAATCCACTGATTTGGTTACGAAGGCTAGTGACCATGGATGGGGGAAAGTAGCGCGATAAAAAGCGTTGAGTCATGTCGTTCCACGTATGAATAGAATTCTTAGGAAGACGGTCAAACCATTTTTCGGCATGGTGAGAAAGCGAGTGTGGAAAAAGTTGAAGGCGAAGGTCATCCATAGAAACACCGGGGCACTTCATGCTTTGGGTAATGGTAATGAATTTGTCGAGGTGTTTGTTGGCATCATCGTCCAGAATTCCACGAAACGGATTCGTTTGCACTTGTTGTATCATATGATGCTTCAACGAAAACTCCTGAGCCGTGACATGCATTGGCGCAATCGGGCCTCCGCGTCCATTCATGGTGGGTTGGCACAATTCCTCCATGGTTCGTAAATCAGGTAGAAGGACATTGTTGTTGTTGTTATTGTTGTGGTTGTTATTCAAATTATTTTGAGGTGGGTGATTATTGTTGTTGTTGTTAACACCAGCCATATCTAAATCTTCAAGATTCTCGGGCTCAGAATAGTTTGTAGATCTAGTACGCATGCACCTGCAGAAGAAAAATATACACAAGGAATATCTATATAATCTTTTTGGGTTTTATAGGTTTTTTAATGTTTTTGTATTTTTGAAGAGTTTTATAATTTTTATGGATTTTTTGAAAATTTTTATAGCAATGAAAATAACGTTCAAAGAACGGATCCCAAAATTCAATGCGTCTCTCACTAGAAACCGTTTATCTTAACGAAAAGACCCGGCAGCGGCGCCATTTAATACAAGGCTTTTGACACCCTATATGAAAGTTCAAGTTCGTTATAGTTCCGAATCTTTTCGAATTGAAAACCGGTCTTAAGTGCGACTCAATCGTCTTTTGGTGAATCAAGAGAATGGTTTGGTTTGTTGTAAACTAATTGCAAGTAATTAAAGTGTCGTTAAGTAAAGCGGAAGTTAAAAGATTAATTTGGATGACGAGTAAAAATAAATGCATATAAACGTAAGGGTGACAATGAAAAATACTAACTCTTTAAATAAAACTAACACTTGGAAAATTTAGAAAAATAAAAAGTACTATAAGAAAGTTAGATCGAAAGAAACCAACACAAACCAAAAGGGAGACCCGATCGGAATGTTTTCCGATCGGATGGTCGGAATATGGGTAAAACGACACAATCGGAATATAGGGACAATGACATACAATCGGAATGTATATAAAAAGGGTCAATCGGAATACTTGCTTAAGGGTTCAATCGGAATATGGGAAAGCCTACACAATCGGAATATTAGATAAAAGGGGTCAATCGGAACACTTAAACTCTGACTCAATCGGAATACCTAACACCTTACCGTCGGAATATTAAGGGAGACACCAATCGGAAAGAGAGGAAGGGTTGCCGATCGGAAAAGGGATTTAAGCCCTTTCCGAAAATGGAGGAAATCAGTTGGGGAACACCCGGTCGGAATAACACCAATCGGAAAGGGGAGTTTACCACCCTTTCCGAAATTTGTGGAAAATGAGCAAAAAGCTAGGAAATAAGCTATTAGATCGAGCTTATTCCCAAAACTAAATCGCATCAACTAAACCGAATCAAATAAGCACTATGATCAACTTATTCAACTCGAAATTAAGCAACTTTTTAGATCAAACAATAAAAACATAAACTTTTTAATAAAACTTTTTAATAAGAAAAATAAGCTAATCATAAAAATAAGCCAATAAGCACAAAAGTCTTAAAGCTTAATCAAATGAAAACTTATAAAATGATCAAAAGATTAACTTTTTTAGCATGACATCAATTAGAACAACACGGATCACATGATAATCACACCAAAATCAATCTTAAATCAAAGAAAAGTAGAATGAGATTAGGAAATAAAAGCTTAAAATAGAACTTTGATTAATGAAATAAGCAATACAAAAGTATTTAATCTTGAAAGATTAAAAGAAAAAGATGAACTAGTGAGAGAAAGTTTAAGACTTTCTCTCTCTAAAAACTAAAAAGTGAAAATTAACTAAAAACTCTCACCACCCTCCTAATGACTATTAGGAGGGTATTTATAGGGAAGGTGGAAGGAGTGCATGTGTTGCATTTTCTTTCTTGCTTTCTTCACGTTTTCTCGACTCGACTTTAATTCTTCGTCTTTGTCGTCTCGGGATTTGAACTTGTCTTTTAATTTTCTTCTTCTATTAGACTTAAGTTCTTCGACTTCGTTAAACTTCCGTCTTTTAACTTTTTCTTCGATAAATCTTCAGAATAGGTCTTGGACTTCCGTTCTTTTTGCACTCTTGATCTTTTGACTTCGTCTTTTTCCCGTTTTCTTCAGTAAAAGCCCGTGAAAGCCCGTGTTTTCTTCCTTTTTCATATTTAGGTCCTAAAACACAATAAAAACACAAACCACGCATAATTCCGACTTTTACGACATAAATCACACGTTTTGGTCTTGTTATTATTGGAAATAAGTGGTAAAAGGATAAGTGTTTTCACACTTATTAAAGTGCCTTGTACTTATTTTTGTAATCTTTCTTCTCAGTGTCTGAAGAATTGGATTGAGATGAGTTGTTATGTTGTTTGAACTTGTATGGTTTGGATGAAGATGATGGATAGGATGGTGAGGATGTCTTGGTGGAAGGACACTCTTTTTGATAATGTCCAAGCTTTCCACAGGCAAAACATGTTTCTTTTGACCTGTCAGTTGGTTTGCTAGCTGATCCTACTCTTCCAGATCTTTTATAGTATCTTCTTTGGTTGGCTAGCAATGCTCTTTCATGGAATTCTGCATTGAGGTCTGACAAGAACTCTTGGCTGCTACGGGTATCTTCTTCAATATCAGAATCGCTGTCATGAGGATGTGTTGCAGAGATCAAAGCTTTGGAAGATGCTCCTTGGACTACAAATCTTTCAGTCTCTGATTTGTAGATAGTATCGATCAGCCCTTCTTCATAATTGTACTTACCATAGAGCTGAGCAAGGGTATCATTTTTGATTGAGTTGTTAGCTCTCTGAGTCTGATTCATGCTCAGCCACTTTCTTGGAAGGCTGTTGACAAAAGTAGCATTGATCTCAGCTTGACCAATAGTGACATCATTCATAGCAAGGTCATTTAGAAGAATCTTCAGCCTAGTATAGGTTTGCTGAACTTTTTCACCTTCAAGTGACTTAAAGGCATTAAACTGAAGTCTGAGTGCCTGAATCTTTGTCTCTCTTGTTTCAGAGGGTCCTTCATGGCCAAGAATGAGGTCTGTCCACATTTGTTTAGCTGTGGGACACTGAATGACAGACTTCATGATATGCTTGGGAAGACAGGAAATTATGATGCTTTTGAGACGTTTATCTTGGTTTGCTAATTTCCTATCAGCTGAGGTCCATTGTTTGACAGGTTTGGGAAGAGGGTTTTCTTCAGTAGATGTAAGCGCCATGGGAATATATGGACCATTTTCTAAAATTTCTAAGAGAAAAGGTTCAAGTCCATCAAGGTATACAAGAAATTGACTCTTCCAACTGGCAAAGTCTTCTTCATCAAAGACTGGTACACTGGTTACGTGTGATCCACCTCTTGAGTCAAGAAGTTGGGGTAGATCATCGTCATTTGCTGGAGGGTTAAGTCTTGGTGAAGATGGGTTTGTGGAAGGTGAGTGTGGGCTAGAAGTTTCCGGCATGGTGGATCTTGATTATAAAACTGAGAACGATGTTTCTTGAAGGTTTTAATATCAAACACCGCTCTGATACCAATTGTAAGTCCCTAATCAATGCTAGAAACCCTAATCTTAACTTAATCAACACAAGGTATTACTTTTCAAACGTAATCTTATTATTGTATAATAAAGAATTACAAGTGTTATGGATAACACCGTTTGATGACAATGTGTTGTGCACACTTTGAACAACAATAAACCCTAACTTATGAATACAGTCGTAGCTGTTTGATTCACTAAGTTATACGCACTAATGTTCTTAATATCTCAAAGTGTTAAACATTAATGCATGGATACACATCCTATTTATAGTGTTACGAGTTTGACTTAAACAGTACTTGATGTCGACTACACAAGCTTTTACAAGTTCCCACATCAGTCACATGATGTCCTTCTATTCTTGGTAGTCTTCCATTATGCTTTAAGGAACAGTTGTCAAAAACAGTTTCCTTATTCTTCATAGTCTCGAACACACAAATGGCATGTCCAAAGTGTGCTGAGAGTTATCAGGGTATTGCCACCCCTGTTAACTCTCAACCCCTCAGAGTCCCTAATACATCTTGGCTGTTATCCATCACAGCCAAGGAGTATGTCTTCAGGTAATCTTCGACTTCCCTGACAATGTCTCTGACATGGACTCCTCTGAGGTTGCTCACAGAGACTTGGATCTCTGTGAGTCTTGTGAAACTTGCATGCCTCCTAGGCACAGGCAAGGGACTATCTATCAGCCTAATTATGTTTAAATCAATGATCAGGGAATCTAACAAGTTTAGATTCCCAACAGGATGAAACAAGTTACACTTGTCCCACCCCCCATCAATAACCGGCCAGAATAGCCATAAAACAACTTGGTGTCAAGTTGTTGACAAGTTACATACACTTGTCATGATAGCTTAACTAGTAAGCTTACCACTACACAAAAACCACTAGCTAAACTTACACATACCATTTTCTCTCATGCAACCAACCTCAAAATCCTCTCATCTCTCTTCTCCTTGCCGTCCCTCATCACTCACAAACACCCATCATTGATAAAATTTAACCACAAAATCCTATGTTGTTGTAACACCCGTGAAAGTGTCGTATGATGCTAAGTTATTGTCTCAAGAGCTGTTCAGCATGAGCATCTCTCGTAAGTTGAGGCTCACTTGTGGATGTGATATCCCGAGCCCAACGTCAATTATTTAATCCTATTTTACGTATATTTTTGAAATTTTTAAGAATTTTTATCGTGGAATTATTTGACGGTTTAAGTTGAAACCAACGTTTACGGTCGTAATTTAACGTTTGACGATTTAAGAAGAACCGATGACGACTACGATACCGACGGATGCCCAAAACTTACATTTTATTATCGATTGATCGATATTTGAGTTTTTCGAGATTTTATTTTTATTACGTGTTAAGTCGAGTCGGAACCATGTGTATATTCGTTTTGTGTGCGTTTAAACCATTTAAAAGTATTTTGAGGTAGCCGGGACGAAACCCGACTCTCGTAAATTTATAAAACTTACTAGGTACCATTTTTGCCATCTTTAAAAGTTATTTTTCAACAAAGGCCAAAAGAAAACTAATATTACACAATCTACCCTCCCCACCATATAAAAGGCCAATTTTACACACACACCACTCATTTTTCATTTCAAAACACACACACTCTCTCCCTTTTCTCTCTAGGCCGCCGGCCTACCACCACCACCACCTTAGATCCGCCACAAAAACTTGATTTTTGATAAATCCAATCAAATACCACCTCTTGTTTCATCATTGTAAGTAATCTAATCCATTAAAAACACACATGCAACATCTTTGATTTTTCCAAAAATTTATAAATTTTCAAAAATGGATTTTGATCTAATTAAATGGTACACATGTTTAATTCATGTGTTAATAATGTTGAATCATCAATAAAACGAATTGGGGGGGGCTGTTTTCTTGGGTGTTTTGGCTACCCCAAACCCACGGCCAAAGTGGGTTTGGTTGTGGTTTGATGAGTTTGATGTTTTGTGTTGTGGGTTCATGTTTAGGATTGTGTTTTAGATGTTTTTGAATGAATTAAACCAATTGCATGTATGATTTAGGCTTTGGGTTTTGATGGGGATTCGATTTTTATAGTGTTATAGGCTGTTTGGATGATTGGGAATGATTATAAGTGGTTAGGATAGGTCTAGGTGATGTTTGGATGGATTGAAAACAAGTAGAAGGGTGATTTTGAATGAGTCGTTTTCAAACAGATTGTTTAGGGCTATTTTCGTGGTTTTAATTTTTGGTCCAGGTTGTGATTATAGGATATAGTTGTAGTGGTCGTCGAGACGCTCGTTTCGGTATAAGATAGAGCTTTTAACTCCAAACGAGTCAAAAGTTACGACGTTTTGAAATTCGTGTACCGGGAGATGAAAACCGTCATAATCCGAAATTATGCTTGGTTTAGGTCAAATCCCGGGGACTATAAGTCTAGTTTGGAAAATGGTCAAGGACTGAATTTTGGTGTCAAACCTGCACATTTGAGTCTATTATAGGACTTAGGTTTCAAATGGGTCAATGGAGTATTTTAAACGGGTCAAATGAGTCCGACTTGGTCAAAGTACAATTTCAGTCCGAAAAACGTAGTTTTTGGAAAAGTGTTGAGTAATGAGTCGTAGAAGTAAAAACTTTTATTGGGATTAAATATGTGTTTTCTACAGGTCTTATAGTATTTTTTGAGAATTTTGTTAAATTTTATAAAAATGGTTAAGTATAGTAAAACAGCCCATACTTTTGGTAAGTATCGGCGAAACCGTAAAATGGATAGTAACTTTAATAACATTGATAAATGGTATAAGTCTAGTAACAACTACTTGTTTGACTTTGGCGTGAGTTTTCATAAGCATTGAGTGTGTTTGCATTTGCGTGTGTTTAGTACAATAATGTACGCGGAGTATTGATTTGGTTTACGTACCTTGATTTTCAGGTCAAGTGTTTGATTTTCCCGGGCATCCACGTCGTCGGTGACATTTCTCGTTACGTCTTCGCTAGAACTACTACTACTACGCAAGGTGAGTCTATAGCCTCGCTCTTTACTTTATTCAAATGTTTTTAACCCGCGAGGGGGATACATGCTAATTTAAATGAAAATGAACATAAGTCTTGATTGATTGTTGGACCCGAATGTTGCCTCGAAATTGTGTTGAGTACCTAGTTGCAAAAGTCCCTAAATTCATGAACTATTAACTATTGTCCTGCCCTCGAGTAGGGGGAAATAGCCGCTTATACAATTTGTAGTACTACGGGGCTAACGACCCAATGCTAGCCGAGAAGCTGTACGTTGAGTAAGTTCTGCGGTAGATTATCTTGTATGAGAGATAAGGTATAATTGCAACTGATGCCTTTACAAGGGGCACTGGTTTCATCTGAATCACGCCGGTAATTATTACGCGGGTGATTGAGTTAACGGATTAGTGTCATGAGCTTAAACACAATTGTCATAACCTTGAAAATAGATTGTGAGTATGACAATGCTATTGAATGATCATGATTGGTTTTTTTTTTTACACTTATGTTCAACTGATGATTTGATAAACCTATAGATTCGCTCAACCTTTGTGTTGACGATTTTAAGCATGTGTTTCAGGTAACCAAGATTGATAGCAGCGGAGCATGCGAGGATGGAAGTTGTGGTGGCTTGGCGGTCTACTTTGTTTTCCTCCCTTTTTTCACTTAAAAATTTTATACTATGTCATGTGAATGAAAATGTATTTTTGGGTTGAGATTCAGTGGGGACCTAAACGCAAACTCTGTATTGTATTCTTTTGGGGTTTGGAAAACAGTAGACATGTACATTTTTAACTATGTTTAAATTATGTCAAGACTTTTACGTCTTTTGAGTCGTTTGATATATCTTGTGTGCGATGATAACTGTGTAGCACCCAAATGTTGTAGTTCCGCTGCGCATAGCATTTGTGGGGGTGTTACAGATTGGTATCAGAGCCATGAGTTATAGAGAACTAGGTCATTTTGAAAATTCCTAAACTATAACTTTTGGTGTCGTAAGAAATTGTCCAAGCACACAACTATCCTGCATGGCTCCGGTAAGATTTCTTTAGCATTGCTTTATATTTTAGATGTATCCCTCAAAATTGATATGAATTCCCTAGTATTTAGTAAGTAAATAATTTGATATATATTGAGATATATTGTTTTGTACGTTGCGTACTTATCATCGTAATTTGCAAATTCTTGTAAAGATTATCGTATATGTTGCATGTAATTGGCATAACGGGCTACATTGCATTACATGGCAACACTGCGTTGTAATCCTACGTGTATGTAGGAATGATGGTATGTATAAGTATGTATATATACTATGGTATTTAAAGGCATTGCACGTGAAGCAATGGTCCTTGAGTGATTATCGTACATGTTATAATGCGGTTTTGTTGAGAATTCGGCCTTACCGCTAATTATCAATCTTGATAATTAATTTATTGATCGAATAACCGAGTGTGAACCTCGTTTGATACTATATATACGTAAATGATGCTTCGTAACATATTTTATATCGACTAGATCGATCTCGATTGTCGTTATCGCACCGTGATGTGTCATTTTGGACATTTTCTTTTGAGACGTAATTTACTTACGTATTACTTTATTTTCTTTATTCCTTATTGGTTTGATATGATAGTTGGCGTAACTATAATATAGACGAAGTATAATCAACGATGCGTACATCGTAGCGACGAATCACATTTGTGTGTGTTATGAAACGTGGTTGAGGCGTGTTGCCATTTAATCGTTGTTTACTATTCTACTTGAATTTTAAAGATGTGTTTTAAAATAGACTGGCGTTGTGATCAAGCGCGATAACTTGGAATTTGGTTGGTTTTTGTAACACCCCCAAATTACCACGCAGCGGAATGTCCACATTGGGCGTTACTCATAGCACATCACACACAATCATAGAAAACGACCTCAAAAGAGACGTTAAATGTATAAATACGACATTGTCTAAAACATTTTCCATCCCAAAAGATACCATCAGAGTAGCGTTTTAGTCCCATAAAACCGTTACCAACACAACATGTTCCTCAACATACTATAATTAAATTGTTAATTTAAAAAGGATGAAAAATAAATGAAGTTTAGACAAGTAAGCACCAACTCCCTCCTTGCATGCTCCGCTGCTATCCATCTTGATTTCCTGAAATACATGCTTAAAAGGATCAACACAAAGGTTGAGCGAATCTATAGGTTTTGCAAATCATCATTTGAACACAAGTATATAAAAAAAGCAATTTCATTTATGGTTCCTTTGTGTGACCCTACGCTGGCATACGAGTCCAACACAATTCCCTGGTGTTCAACATACCAATTCCATTGTACTCAACGTACCAATTCCATTTCAACACAATTCCCTGGTGTTCAACATACCAATTCCATTGTACTCAACGTACCAATTCCATTGCAACACAATTCCCTGGTGTTCAACATACCAATTCCATTGTACTCAACGTACCAATTCCATTGCAACACAATTCCCTGGTGTTCAACATACCAATTCCATTGTACTCAACGTACTTGTTACAATCAAAACAACATTTAAGTTTAAGCAATCATTCAAAAGACTTGTGTTCTAGTTGTTTCAAATAGCATGTACTCCCCCTCGCGGGTTAAAATCATTTAAAACCAGTATAAAAGCGAGGCTATAGACTCACCTTAGATGATATACGAAGCTAGTAGTAGTAGTGATCGCCGAAGTGAATATGCCTCCCAAATATACACGTCAAAAGCCGCCACCTAACAAATAAGGTGCGCGCTTAACAACATACTCAAGTATCTCAAAACATACTTAGTATAATAAAACCAACGATTCAAAATAATATGTACATAGACATGACCAATCAATGCAAGTGAATTCCTTCTAACTCCACGACAAGTACTAGCTTTCCAAGACTAGCACCTTCGATGTTGATCCATCTCAAGATGCCAAATCAACACGGCTCAAGTACCCTAAATGGGTCTCCAATCTCAGAATATACACTCTTACATAAGACTTATATCCTTTTAACACTTTGAGAAGCTAATAGATTAGCCTCTCGCCTCAAACTATGACGCGAGGTTAAGTACCTCCCAAAAATACTCAGCCGGTACTTACCGAAAGTACACGCTGTTTTACCGTACTTAATCAACTCCGTTTTCGACGAAACTTGGTGACAAACTCACTCAATATCTGTAGAATACTCAGTTAAAATTTCATCAAATGATTCACATTTTAGACCCACCTGCTCGACATATCTTTAGGCATTAAAAACCGGACAGTTTTGCACACTTGTATCGTAAAACCGTTTTGACCTCCTTAACCAAAACCATTTACAAATCCGACTCTTTATTATGAAAATAGACTCAAAATGCTAAGTTTAGGGCCTGAGAACAGCCCTTGACCGTTTTTGAAGCTCAAGTTATAGTCCCCGGGATTTGACCCAATATCGACAACAATTTCGGATTGCGTCGATACTCGCCTCCCGGTACACGAATATTAAAACCTATGTCACTTTTGACTCGTTATGAGTTAGAAGCTCTACCTTATACCGAAACGAGCGTCTCGGCGACTACTACAACAATATCTAATAATATCAACCTTTAATCAACAGCCACTATTCGAAAAATGGCCCTAAACCTACTGATCTAAAATGACTTCTTAAAAATCACATCAATACCCATTTTGACCCATTTTAAACATCATCAATACCTCAAATATGCTATATTAATCATCTACAACATCTCATATCATCTCTAGATCACTTGCATGATTAATATTATAAAAACCCACTACACAAATCATACATGCAATACTTTAAAAATCAAATATAATAATAATAACACCTTTATACAACACAACAATGGATCAAACACCATTGTTCTTGAGTAAAAATCTTTGAAAAATGAAAGTGAATGCATGTAAGTAAAAATCATACCATTAGAATCTCCATTGAATTTGGGGAATGGGACTTTGTTTAGTTTTTCTTGAATCAAGCTCAAAATCAAAATAAGTGGTGGTTTGTGGTGGTGAGGGTGTGCCGTGAGCTAGAGAGAGAAAGGGGGAGAGAACACCAATTTTTGCTAGTTAAAAAAATGAGATGTGTGTTTATTTGAAGCTTAAATATAGTGGGGTGAGGGTGGAAGTTGCTATTTGTGCATTATTTTGGACTAATGTGTAAATATTATTTAAAAAGCGGGAAATGACTATTAGTTCATTTTAAAAATATTTACGAGAGTCGGGTTTCATAAAAAATATAAATCTCGTTTGTTAAATCGATCGTTTTAATAATTAAACGCACACAAAACGAAATAATAGAGTTCGACTCGACTTAAAACGTAAATGAAATAAAAATTTCAAAAAATATCAAATATCGAAATAATCGATACTAAAATATAATATTTGGGCATCCATTGGCATCGCGATCACTATTAGTACTATTCAATCGTCACGACGATAAAATATATGCACACATTACCGGTTTCAACGTAAACCGTCAAACATAACAATACTCACCGTTACTTAGGAATTCAAAGTACGTTACATAGTTAGGATAAAATGATGACGTTAAGTACGGGATGTTACATTCTCACCTCCTTAAAGGAGCGACGTCCCGGCGCTCGCCTCGCCTCATACTCGTATCGCGCTCTCCTAGGAAAAACGAGGGCACTTCTTATAAAGAAATCCTCACGTTCCCACGTGAATCTCGTTCCACGTCTCGAAATATATCGCACCTTCGTAATGAGAATCTTACTCGGTCTCAAACGCTTAACCTCTCGATCAAAAATCTCTACTGGTTCTTCTACAAAATGCAACTCATCGCCAAGTTGTATCTCACCAAAAACGAAAAAAAATAAACCCTTATCCGACAGGAACTTCTTCAAGCTCGACACACGAAAGTTTACACAAAAATTACAGGAATCGCACGAAGTTCATCCGATGATTCTAACTTATAAACAACCGGTCCCATCCGCTGGGTGACCTTAAACGGTCCAACGCACCTTGGAATTAACTTTTCTCCATTTCCAAAACAGATTACACCTTCCCAAGGTGATACCTTAATAATTGCCATGTATCCAACTTCAGATTTCCAACGGCTCCCTACGGTTATTGGCAAAGTTCTTCTGACGACTCCTCACGGTTTACAAGCAATTATCAATCCGTACGATCTTTTCGTAATCTCCCAAATAGTCTCAGTTCCAATTTGTCATTCATCTACTTTATTCCAACAATCTGGCGATCTAAACCACCGTTCATGATCCTCACAAAAACAATCATTCACGAAAGAGAGTCGCATAGGTCGTATAAAACTCTATCGAAAACATTCTAGAAAAGAATTGAGACGAGGTAATTAGTACTAGTCGTACAAAATCACCTTATTGCGTATTCTCGAACATGCCAACCTACTTCGTCAAACGCGAGTTCGTCGATACGGAAATCATTCGGCGTATACATTGCGCTATCGGACGCATTACGATCTAATTCAAACACAAAAGAGAACACCATGGACGCAAAATCAAGTCACGACATGTTTGTCAAAAGCCAAACCATGCCACATAAATAAATTCAATCGGGTTAACTCATGCTTGCTAAATAGCCAAGCCATGATAATTAAGATCACTTGACAAGACCTTCGGGTGGGTCTAGTCAATTGGAAGGTTGTAAGTTAAAGGATATCCAATGGCCGGATAGCCGTGGACACACATCAAAAGGAATAACAAGGAAATA
Organism: Glebionis coronaria; assembly: GCA_025667525.1. Taxonomy (NCBI): domain Eukaryota; kingdom Viridiplantae; phylum Streptophyta; class Magnoliopsida; order Asterales; family Asteraceae; genus Glebionis; species Glebionis coronaria. The sequence goes on from CM046876.1 coordinate 188,387,082, forward strand.
TTTCGTCATCAGAGGGTGCTCACACGCGGATCCATACCGAAAAGATAATACAAAGACACCATCTCACTTCCGCCCACGCGCATTCAAAGTCTCAATAAGCATCGTCGTTGAAGGTCAAAAAGATACTACAAGATACGTGTTCTCCATGATCGGACGTCATTGGACAATGCCGCCTCAAGTTCTCACAACTTACGATCACTCAACTCGATCACATACCACATAAGTACCTAAAAACAAAGGTCAAACATAAACATCAAATGTAAAACTCCATCGTTGATCATCGATAAAACCTTGGACTAGCCCTTGATAACACAACTCGATCTCTAAAGTCTTTCCACTTGCGGTGTCGGCAACAACATACTCTTCGAAGTGAAAATGAATTTGTTAATTCCAGTCATTAAGAAATTCGGTCCATTGGCGAGAATTCACAACATATCGGGCATACCATTAAGTTCTACTCCAGTGTTCAACGTACAAAAGCGTCCCACTAATTTTTGCTTCAGCGTTCATCGTACAAAGGCGTCCCAATAATTTCGACTTCAGTGCTCAAGGTGATGCATCATATTCCTCGTTTTTAGTTTGTCATACTAGCCCCAAGAGTTTCGTCATCAAGAAAAGTCTTCAGTGACCCTTCGATAGTAGCAAGTAAAATTACAAAATCTTCACATCCACGATAAGTTGTCGTTGATAACTTGATCCTCAGTCAATCCGCAAGTACCACATAATTCATGGTGACGCTTAAGCGAGTCGCCTACTCTCGGAACGGTCAACGGTTCCTAACAACCTGCTTATAAAGCTCACGATCATCGAGACACATTAGAAATGGTCCATCGGAATAAATCATAACTCGAGAGAATTACAACGGGTTATTCGTACATAAATGATAATCGACGATCATCATAATGACGACAACATCGAACGATTCTTACCAACGAAATACGAATCAAAGGAAGACATACGCACACCAAACATCCACAAATCGAGCCAGACATACTCGGGCCCACTCATTTATAACTCCTTGTCTACATCAAAAGGCGTCCCCCTCCACGTATACAAGAGTTTATAAATTTACGGTTCGGAAACTTATAACTTTCTTGTTCAAATGAAAAGGCGTCCCAATCCATTTCAACGAGACGATTATAAGTCATCCTACTCAAGTATTACTATCTCTCAACACGATATCATATCCAAATACCATAGTAAATATAAGGTGTCAAATAAACTTACATCATGATTTCCGTATTCAAATGTCCCATTCCATTTGAATAAGGAGATCATAACGATCTAAGGTCTAGTGGTTTAAAACCTTCTTATTCAAATGTCCCAATCCATTTCAATAAGACAACCTTAAACAACTCATAGTTGAGCGAGTTAAAATCTCTATATCTAAATGTCCCATTCCAATTAGATACAAGGCATTAAGCCACTCAACCGAATGACTACTACGGGCATATCTTTGTTGTACCCAAACTATATATATTTGATTAGGATATATATATCTTAAGCCCAACATTGGCATCCTCCTTTTCGTCAAATAACGCAGTCATATAAAACCAAATCACACGTCGCATTACGTAGAAGATGTCGCCTTGGATAAATGATTCTTCAAAATCATAAGAAGTAACGGAAATAAAAATATCACGTTAATCAATTACGTTTCAATATGAGATGTCCTAAAATGGCACATCACGGTGCGACAACAACGATCGAACTTAAACAAGTCGATATGCGATAGATTACGAAACAATATACACGTACCCAAAGTATTTAACGAATTCATACTCGTATCATACTACATAATTATCAAGATCGGTGATTGGCGATGAGGCCGATCCTATTCAAAACCGAATTATAAAATGTACAACAATCATTCAAGGACCATTGCTTCGCGTACAATGCCTTTAAATATCATAGTATATTCATACATATACATACTACCATTTCTATATACACATAGGTTCACATAATCATAGTCAAATATAAAGTAATACAAGAATAGCCTTACCGGAGCCATGCGGAGTAGTTGCGTGCTTAAAACTTTTACGACACACCAAAAGTTATAGTTTAGGACATTTTCAAAAAAAAATCGACCTAGTTCTCTATAACTTGTGGCTCTGATACCATTCTGTAACACCCCCAAATTACCACGCAGCGGAATGTCCACATTGGGCGTTACTCATAGCACATCACACACAATCATAGAAAACGACCTCAAAAGAGACGTTAAATGTATAAATACGACATTGTCTAAAACATTTTCCATCCCAAAAGATACCATCAGAGTAGCGTTTTAGTCCCATAAAACCGTTACCAACACAACATGTTCCTCAACATACTATAATTAAATTGTTAATTTAAAAAGGATGAAAAATAAATGAAGTTTAGACAAGTAAGCACCAACTCCCTCCTTGCATGCTCCGCTGCTATCCATCTTGATTTCCTGAAATACATGCTTAAAAGGATCAACACAAAGGTTGAGCGAATCTATAGGTTTTGCAAATCATCATTTGAACACAAGTATATAAAAAAAGCAATTTCATTTATGGTTCCTTTGTGTGACCCTACGCTGGCATACGAGTCCAACACAATTCCCTGGTGTTCAACATACCAATTCCATTGTACTCAACGTACCAATTCCATTTCAACACAATTCCCTGGTGTTCAACATACCAATTCCATTGTACTCAACGTACCAATTCCATTGCAACACAATTCCCTGGTGTTCAACATACCAATTCCATTGTACTCAACGTACCAATTCCATTGCAACACAATTCCCTGGTGTTCAACATACCAATTCCATTGTACTCAACGTACTTGTTACAATCAAAACAACATTTAAGTTTAAGCAATCATTCAAAAGACTTGTGTTCTAGTTGTTTCAAATAGCATGTACTCCCCCTCGCGGGTTAAAATCATTTAAAACCAGTATAAAAGCGAGGCTATAGACTCACCTTAGATGATATACGAAGCTAGTAGTAGTAGTGATCGCCGAAGTGAATATGCCTCCCAAATATACACGTCAAAAGCCGCCACCTAACAAATAAGGTGCGCGCTTAACAACATACTCAAGTATCTCAAAACATACTTAGTATAATAAAACCAACGATTCAAAATAATATGTACATAGACATGACCAATCAATGCAAGTGAATTCCTTCTAACTCCACGACAAGTACTAGCTTTCCAAGACTAGCACCTTCGATGTTGATCCATCTCAAGATGCCAAATCAACACGGCTCAAGTACCCTAAATGGGTCTCCAATCTCAGAATATACACTCTTACATAAGACTTATATCCTTTTAACACTTTGAGAAGCTAATAGATTAGCCTCTCGCCTCAAACTATGACGCGAGGTTAAGTACCTCCCAAAAATACTCAGCCGGTACTTACCGAAAGTACACGCTGTTTTACCGTACTTAAACAACTCCGTTTTCGACGAAACTTGGTGACAAACTCACTCAATATCTGTAGAATACTCAGTTAAAATTTCATCAAATGATTCACATTTTAGACCCACCTGCTCGACATATCTTTAGGCATTAAAAACCGGACAGTTTTGCACACTTGTATCGTAAAACCGTTTTGACCTCCTTAACCAAAACCATTTACAAATCCGACTCTTGATTATGAAAATAGACTCAAAATGCTAAGTTTAGGGCCTGAGAACAGCCCTTGACCGTTTTTGAAGCTCAAGTTATAGTCCCCGGGATTTGACCCAATATCGACAACAATTTCGGATTGCGTCGATACTCGCCTCCCGGTACACGAATATTAAAACCTATGTAACTTTTGACTCGTTATGAGTTAGAAGCTCTACCTTATACCGAAACGAGCGTCTCGGCGACTACTACAACAATATCTAATAATATCAACCTTTAATCAACAGCCACTATTCGAAAAATGGCCCTAAACCTACTGATCTAAAATGACTTCTTAAAAATCACATCAATACCCATTTTGACCCATTTTAAACATCATCAATACCTCAAATATGCTATATTAATCATCTACAACATCTCATATCATCCCTAGATCACTTGCATGATTAATATTATAAAAACCCACTACACAAATCATACATGCAATACTTTAAAAATCAAATATAATAATAATAACACCTTTATACAACACAACAATGGATCAAACACCATTGTTCTTGAGTAAAAATCTTTGAAAAATGAAAGTGAATGCATGTAAGTAAAAATCATACCATTAGAATCTCCATTGAATTTGGGGAATGGGACTTTGTTTAGTTTTTCTTGAATCAAGCTCAAAATCAAAATAAGTGGTGGTTTGTGGTGGTGAGGGTGTGCCGTGAGCTAGAGAGAGAAAGGGGGAGAGAACACCAATTTTTGCTAGTTAAAAAAATGAGATGTGTGTTTATTTGAAGCTTAAATATAGTGGGGTGAGGGTGGAAGTTGCTATTTGTGCATTATTTTGGACTAATGTGTAAATATTATTTAAAAAGCGGGAAATGACTATTAGTTCATTTTAAAAATATTTACGAGAGTCGGGTTTCATAAAAAATATAAATCTCGTTTGTTAAATCGATCGTTTTAATAATTAAACGCACACAAAACGAAATAATAGAGTTCGACTCGACTTAAAACGTAAATGAAATAAAAATTTCAAAAAATATCAAATATCGAAATAATCGATACTAAAATATAATATTTGGGCATCCATTGGCATCGCGATCACTATTAGTACTATTCAATCGTCACGACGATAAAATATATGCACACATTACCGGTTTCAACGTAAACCGTCAAACATAACAATACTCACCGTTACTTAGGAATTCAAAGTACGTTACATAGTTAGGATAAAATGATGACGTTAAGTACGGGATGTTACAGTTTTTGTGTTAATTTTGTGGAGTACGATTTCGAGACTCATCCGAGGCCGATAACAACATTTAGTTGACATACGTATTCTCGTTCCATTTATTTCATTTTGTTTTGTTGTTTCATTATTTTGAAGTTAATATTTTACATGACGAGGTCCGGCATTTGTGCAAGTTAAGTAAGCATCGAACTTTGTTGATTGAATGATTTAAACATAAAGTGTTTTATATATTTAATATTTGGTGAATGAAACTTTCGGATAAAAATGACGTATGATGTGTTTTGTAACAAGTAAAATTCGTGTAGAGAATCAACGGACATTGTGAAATTATTTTCCTTCAACCTTGGTTGGTAAATCGTAATAAGTAATTATTATTACTCGTAAAATCCTTGTTTTCATATATTAAAATTTGATACTAAAAGATTGTGATGGATTTGTTAAGAATTTGTTTAATATAATTTTAAAAAGGAGTTTATAAAAAAAAATTTGCGATATGACTATTGAGTATATGTAGCTTCGGATTTAGTATGAATTAATTTTCGGGTCAATGTAGCAAACTTCTGGCATAATTTGTAATATAGAGTAGAAAAATTGGTCATATATTTTGGAGGTAGAAACTTTGTAAAAATTGGTTTATTTAAACATAAGGTTATGTTTACGTATGCATTGGTGTAAACTAGAACTCGTCACTCGTTGTAGTAAATAAACTGGGATAAAATCGGAATATACACTTTAAGTATGAAATTATAATGCTTGAAATAAAATTTTAAACATTGATGGAACGTCACTGGAAATCATTTGTTTGTTTAATTGTCGTTATAGAGAATCAATATGTGTAATTTGATGATGCTTGTTTAAAATTGTTTGAAAAATCTTTTGTTTTATTCCGCGACGAGATGTGTTAATTTTAAAATCATTTGATAATGGGCTAAGGATTAAAAGTTGAATTTTATATATTTTAAAAATTATTGAGATAAGCATTTTGATTGTTTATTATATTATTATTATTGAGATTTAAGTCTCGACTAAAATCAGTAAGTATCCGAGATAATACCACGTGAAACCTCTTTATCATTTGAGTCGAATTACGCGAATATGATTTAACAAAACAGTTTTGGGGAAAACATGTGTGTAATAAAAGTCAAAGGTTGATTTTAAGAGTTAATTGGACTAGTTTGAGTCATGTTGGATACGTGTATATTTGTGATAATATGAGTCGTAATAACAGTAATGAGAAACTTGGAAAATTCTTACTGTATACGTTTTTGGTACTTAAGATATGAACATTAACGAGATTTTGACACAAGTATGAAGATTTTCAAACCTAATGATTTGTCAATTATGATAACCGAGTCACCGCATCTACTAATGTTAATAATTCCCGAAATATTGAAATTTTTCAGAAATGAAAACTTTGTAAAGATTGGAAAATGAAAGGTATAAATTCTTTAATGGTGTAACACAAATTAAAAATGTGTAAATGTTCGGTTTTACAATGTACAAGGTAACACTAATTATTATACGCAACTGGATTATACAACACACGCCTACTTGTATAATATTTTATAAGATGTATATATAACGTTTTGAGTCACGATGGTTCGATCGTCCGACACCTCTTCTTCGACTTTGCGAGTCTATATCTGAGCTTGAGTAGTCATGTAATTGTTTATTTTAATATTGTCAATGGCATGAGACCATTATTTATTTTGAATTGCTACTTCACGATTACATGATAATAAGGGTATGTCACCCGGTGTATATTTTGTCCTGTTCACGGACGCCGTAACTTTCCTTCTTTCGGTTAATGGAACCTAAAATTCCGTTTTTACCTGAATAATGCTATAAATCTTCATTAAATCGGTTATTTATTTATATTGAACAAGAGCGAGGAGGCGAAGCCGCTTTACTAAATTATAGAGGTGAAAGAACTCGATCTTCCTGGTGAAAATTGTTTATAGTTAACCAAGTGATTATTCTTCTCTTCCCGTATACACTTCGTGGAATGTGTGTGCAACTCGAGACGATGGGAATTATGATCGTTGTTTTATTTTTATTTTTATTTTTGACGCTTGTGTTGATATTCAACTTTCACTCCATGTATTCGTAGATCGCTGTTATTATCCTGAGACTTTTGTCACACATTTGAAGTATTTTCATTTCTAATGTAGTTAATTTCCGTTGGCAAATATATTGCTCGTTTACCTCGTTCGATCTCATTGATCTTAATTTTATTACTTGTTGTGCTTGCAATGATCTTTAATCATGAACCACCTTACCGTTATTTTGTGAATAGTCTATTGTGAAAATAGGTATGAGTGTGTCAAATGTTTTGGTGAACTAAATGCAAATGGTGTCGATTTCTTTATTCAATTATTTATTTATTTTCCTCACAAAAAGGCAAAGTAAAAGTATGTTTCCAAAGTGGACGAAAAATGTTTGATGTGTTTCTTAAAACGATGGTAGCAATATTTTCCCATTTCAAATTTCATTTCAAATGATTTAATTATTTTGAAGGCTAGGTCGAAAACTTCCATAGTCGTGTTTGGTATGTAATAATAATGTTTGTGTTGTCACTCGATCCTCAAATATGCACAGCTTAGCTAACTATGCATAATTCGGGAAGAGTCATGTTTTGTTGGTTGTTGTTGCTTGATCCTCAAGTATGCATGATCTAGCTAATTATGCATAGTTTAGGAAGGGCACTATCGTGTCAAACAAATTGGTCATCTTGAAACTTGTAGTGTTTTGATAAATTTTTGGATGAGAACGTTTTTTTAAAAATAGTGGATCCTTATGCAAGTAATCGCATTTTCTTTGATTCCTAAAGATAATTTTTGAATTTTTCTTGTATTCCTTGAAATCTTTTCTTTCGTTTGGTGTTGACTTGGTAAGTCACTGTGACCGAGTAGTTTTTGGAAAATGTTTTTATGAGTTGTGTGTAACGTGCAAATTTCATCGGAATCACGAGGGTGTTGATGAAATACCAAAGGGGCTTGTATCGACACTGAGAAGAGTTTTTAACAAAAATAGAAGACTTCCGAAGTAGAGGAAATCCGAGTTTGAATAACTCTAAGGGAAAGGACGAAGACTTCTCCTACGTCGAATGTATCGTACTTTATTTATTATTCTTTTCTTGTTCTTTTGATATGACCACGACACGCGGTAAACTGTTGAAGTTTACCAACTGTGCATCAGTAATTGGAAGACAATTCCATTGTCGTTTTCATTTATTTAAGTGAGGAATCCTCTTTGCTTGACTCAACCATCCTTGATTATTGATGGTTAAACGATAGATATCCCTAGTTGATGTTTTTGTGGTAAACCCTTGCCTTTTATGTATTTGTGTGGTAAGTAATCTGGTCGAGTGATCGTAAGTTGTGAGAACTTGAGACGACATTGTCCAATGAAGTCCGATCATGGAGAACACGTGCCATGTAATATATATGTATATTTAACTGTGAATGATGATGCTTATTGAGATTTTGACCACGTTTGGGACGAAAGTGAGATGGTGTTCTTGTAATATCTTTTGTGTATGAATCCATGGGTGAGCGCCCTGCGATGACATGTGTATGTATTTTTCTTTCCTTATGGATATGCATCCAAAGATGGCAAGCTCGTAAACCTTCTTTTACTTGCAATTTTCTTTTGACTGGACTCATCCGAGTAATGTGTCAACATTTCTTATTTTATCATGACTTGGCCGATTAGCAAGCGTGGGTTAACTTGATTGAGCGGATTGACTTGGCATGGTTTGGCTATGTTGCAAACATGTCGTAATGTGATTGTATGTGTTTCATAATGGCTTTTGTGTTTGTTTGGATTGTGATGTCTTCGAGAGAGTTATGTGTACGCCGAATGATTTCGTATCGATGAATTCGTTTTTGACGAGCTAGGGTTGTATGTACGTAATATTGCGATAAGGTGATTTTGTATGACTAGTGTTAATTACTTCGTCTTATATATTCTGAACGTTTTCGATGGGGTTAAGTGTGACCCGTGCGATTTCCTTTGTGAGTAATTATTTTTGTGAGACGATGAACTAAGTGAAAGGACGATTCGAAGGCTGGAAGACGTGCTCCGAGCGTGTGTGATTGATTTTGGTAGTTGTTGAGATCGACCATTGCCGTTGGCAGTACCTTTGTACGACGACATTTACCATGTTAGCCGTGAAACTGCAACATTTGAAGAATTATGTTGATGAAAATGTAGATCGCCAGTTGGATGAAATGAAGTAGGAAAAAGTTAGTTGAATGGACCTGAAATGAGTTGAGAGACTCCGGAGGAGATGGTGTAGATTGAGAATCACTTGTTGACCGTGAGAAGCTGTGAGAAGAGACGTGTCAATAACCGAAGGAAGGATTTGAGAAATTGAAGTGGAGATCATGGATCGAGATGTTAAGAGATTGAAGCAAGGCATAATACTCATCGTGAAGGTGTAATGGAACCCGAGACGTGAACCGAAGTCCATACCGGAACGTAAAGACCTCTTTAGGAAGGAGTACCCTTATCTTCCCAGTAGTACGAAATGCGAGTATAAGAACCAGAGAGCGCCGGGACGTCGCTCCCTTAAGGAGGGGAGGATGTAACACCCGTGAAAGTGTCGTATGATGCTAAGTTATTGTCTCAAGAGCTGTTCAGCATGAGCATCTCTCGTAAGTTGAGGCTCACTTGTGGATGTGATATCCCGAGCCCAACGTCAATTATTTAATCCTATTTTACGTATATTTTTGAAATTTTTAAGAATTTTTATCGTGGAATTATTTGACGGTTTAAGTTGAAACCAACGTTTACGGTCGTAATTTAACGTTTGACGATTTAAGAAGAACCGATGACGACTACGATACCGACGGATGCCCAAAACTTACATTTTATTATCGATTGATCGATATTTAAGTTTTTCGAGATTTTATTTTTATTACGTGTTAAGTCGAGTCAGAACCATGTGTATATTCGTTTTGTGTGCGTTTAAACCATTTAAAAGTATTTTGAGGTAGCCGGGACGAAACCCGACTCTCGTAAATTTATAAAACTTACTAGGTACCATTTTTGCCATCTTTAAAAGTTATTTTTCAACAAAGGCCAAAAGAAAACTAATATTACACAATCTACCCTCCCCACCATATAAAAGGCCAATTTTACACACACACCACTCATTTTTCATTTCAAAACACACACACTCTCTCCCTTTTCTCTCTAGGCCGCCGGCCTACCACCACCACCACCTTAGATCCGCCACAAAAACTTGATTTTTGATAAATCCAATCAAATACCACCTCTTGTTTCATCATTATAAGTAATCTAATCCATTAAAAACACACATGCAACATCTTTGATTTTTCCAAAAATTTATAAATTTTCAAAAATAGATTTTGATCTAATTAAATGGTACACATGTTTAATTCATGTGTTAATAATGTTGAATCATCAATAAAACGAATTGGGGGGGGGGGGGCTGTTTTCTTGGGTGTTTTGGCTACCCCAAACCCACGGCCAAAGTGGGTTTGGTTGTGGTTTGATGAGTTTGATGTTTTGTGTTGTGGGTTCATGTTTAGGATTGTGTTTTAGATGTTTTTGAATGAATTAAACCAATTGCATGTATGATTTAGGCTTTGGGTTTTGATGGGGATTCGATTTTTATAGTGTTATAGGCTGTTTGGATGATTGGGAATGATTATAAGTGGTTAGGATAGGTCTAGGTGATGTTTGGATGGATTGAAAACAAGTAGAAGGGTGATTTTGAATGAGTCGTTTTCAAACAGATTGTTTAGGGATATTTTCGTGGTTTTAATTTTTGTTCCAGGTTGTGTTTATAGGATATAGTTGTAGTGGTCGTCGAGACGCTCGTTTCGGTATAAGATAGAGCTTTTAACTCCAAACGAGTCAAAAGTTACGACGTTTTGAAATTCGTGTACCGGGAGATGAAAACCGTCATAATCCGAAATTATGCTTGGTTTAGGTCAAATCCCGGGGACTATAAGTCTAGTTTGGAAAATGGTCAAGGACTGAATTTTGGTGTCAAACCTGCACATTTGAGTCTATTATAGGACTTAGGTTTCAAATGGGTCAATGGAGTATTTTAAACGGGTCAAATGAGTCCGACTTGGTCAAAGTACAATTTCAGTCCGAAAAACGTAGTTTTTGGAAAAGTGTTGAGTAATGAGTCGTAGAAGTAAAAACTTTTATTGGGATTAAATATGTGTTTTCTACAGGTCTTATAGTATTTTTTGAGAATTTTGTTAAATTTTATAAAAATGGTTAAGTATAGTAAAACAGCCCATACTTTTGGTAAGTATCGGCGAAACCGTAAAATGGATAGTAACTTTAATAACATTGATAAATGGTATAAGTCTAGTAACAACTACTTGTTTGACTTTGGCGTGAGTTTTCATAAGCATTGAGTGTGTTTGCATTTGCGTGTGTTTAGTACAATAATGTACGCGGAGTATTGATTTGGTTTACGTACCTTGATTTTTAGGTCAAGTGTTTGATTTTCCCGGGCATCCACGTCGTCGGTGACATTTCTCGTTACGTCTTCGCTAGAACTACTACTACTACGCAAGGTGAGTCTATAGCCTCGCTCTTTACTTTATTCAAATGTTTTTAACCCGCGAGGGGGATACATGCTAATTTAAATGAATATGAACATAAGTCTTGATTGATTGTTGGACCCGAATGTTGCCTCGAAATTGTGTTGAGTACCTAGTTGCAAAAGTCCCTAAATTCATGAACTATTAACTATTGTCCTGCCCTCGAGTAGGGGGAAATAGCCGCTTATACAATTTGTAGTACTACGGGGCTAACGACCCAATGCTAGCCGAGAAGCTGTACGTTGAGTAAGTTCTGCGGTAGATTATCTTGTATGAGAGATAAGGTATAATTGCAACTGATGCCTTTAGAAGGGGCACTGGTTTCATCTGAATCACGCCGGTAATTATTACGCGGGTGATTGAGTTAACGGATTAGTGTCATGAGCTTAAACACAATTGTCATAACCTTGAAAATAGATTGTGAGTACGACAATGCTATTGAATGATCATGATTGGTTTTTCTTTTACACTTATGTTCAACTGATGATTTGATAAACCTATAGATTCGCTCAACCTTTGTGTTGACGATTTTAAGCATGTGTTTCAGGTAACCAAGATTGATAGCAGCGGAGCATGCGAGGATGGAAGTTGTGGTGGCTTGGCGGTCTACTTTGTTTTCCTCCCTTTTTGCACTTAAAAATTTTATACTATGTCATGTGAATGAAAATGTATTTTTGGGTTGAGATTCAGTGGGGACCTAAACGCAAACTCTGTATTGTATTCTTTTGGGGTTTGGAAAACAGTAGACATGTACATTTTTAACTATGTTTAAATTATGTCAAGACTTTTACGTCTTTTGAGTCGTTTGATATATCTTGTGTGCGATGATAACTGTGTAGCACCCAAATGTTGTAGTTCCACTGCGCATAGCATTTGTGGGGGTGTTACAGTTGTTCATACACATGTTGAAGCCCTCTTGAAGCTCTCTTGAATGGTGGTGATTATAACATCCATGGAGGAGTTTCCATGGAGTCTTGGGGCAGATTTTCCACAAGGTGTTTATTAAGAATGGTGGTCTTGAAGATGGTCTTGGCTATTCACAAGTTTCTCCATCAAAATTCATGTCCAAATCATAACCTACATCAACTTGGTGGTATAAAGATTGTTCTCCTCATCTTCTTGTTATTTTTGATTATGTAATCTTGTATTTCTTTTACTTATGTATATGTATATGATGATGAATAATGATTAAAAATATTGTGTGGGGATTTGGTGTTGATAAACATGCTTATAAAGATGAAAGACTATAAGAAACAAGGTTAAAATCTTGTTTAAATTTGTTGGCTGTATAAAACAGTAAAGAATCAAATGATGAACTGCTAAAAATGTAATAGATTAATGTATTTACAGTAAGCTATGGGTCTTGTACACATGTGAGAGTTGGCCATGCAATGGAATCATTGTAATGAGTGAGATATGATCAAAACAAGTTTAAGGTACAAATCTGAGTTCACTGTTTTGGACGAATTTTAAAAAATACTTGGAGGATGATTCAACAGTAGCTATAGTAGATTTAAATGGAGCACATATCATTTAGTTTATGTGATAAAAATTTGAGCTTCTATCTCCATATATAACTCTAGATATGGCAGTTTTGGTGAAAGTGAAGATAAAAATCAGATTTTGAGAATTAATGTTTATTATTATTATATAAGCACTCAAAAATTATATTGTATAAAATGTAAAATAAAAACCCACTAACTTATGGATTTTATTTATATAAATATGTAAAAGGTTAAATAAGTGTATAAATTATAAAAATGGTAGTGGAATAATACTTATAAGTCATAAAAACTATAAACTTGATTTTTACGACTTTTTCGACTATTGCCGTAAAATTAACGTTTTTCGCCAATTAAAACTTAGACGATCAAACCCGTCTAATGTAAAGTTTTTAAAAGTCATATACTGATATATAAGTATCTAAAACAAGTAAAAACCGATAAAACCCGAACTATAGGACATACGGATATTAACGAGCCAAGTAAACATATTGGACTAATAATTGGACTAAACAAGTTAAACACTTATAAAAAGAACTTATTGGACTTAACCCATTTAGGCCCAACTTGTAAAGTGTAGATACTGATAATATAAGTATAACATGGATTAATACAAGATAAAGAAGTTATAATAAGTTTATTGGACTTAAAACACGTAAATAGGTAAAACTAGTAAACTAGTATAAAAGTTATCGACACATAACATTAAAATGAGTAAACGAGAATATGTAAACCCACTTGATCATCATATATATATAATCATCATATTTATACATAATTGTTATTTTTATAAAGTCATTGGACAAACGTCTAAGACCGATTATTATTTATATAGGTTTCTGTGATCAAAGCACGTACCGTATATCCGAATTGCCGATAACCCGCCTTCCCACATCAACGTGAGTTCATAGCCTCACACTCTTTTAAATGTTTTTATGAAATGTTGTATAAACCCGTGAGGGAGATAACATGTTAGTTTTTATAAAATAGGACACCATTTGTCCTGATTGTTTGTTTATTGATTTGGACCCGAATGATTGTATGACCCGATTGTATGACCCGATAAATGATTAAATGACCCGATAAATGAAATTAAATGGATTATTAAAGTTAGTTTATGTCACTAAAAGTCCCATTAGCATGAATTGTGAACTACCCGGATTTGGTAGACGCTTATGCATATAATAGTACTATTTGGGGACGATCACCCCAGTTCGCGCCTTGACGGTTGATTCCCGTCGTGCCACATTGATTGGTAAGCGAATTTATGTATGAGAAGATTTACACAAGCGTGATTATTGTGACGACACGCTAATTTAGATGGGCAAATGATTGTCAGGTTAGCTACCCGTTGTTTGGTTTAGTAAGGTAACAATGTCATGCGGCTTATACGAAATACTACTATACGCACCGAATTACGATGTATTGCATGACTAGCAATACGGGGTCATACTATTGATATTATGTTCGTGTTTTGGTTTTATATAACCATATTCATATAACGGTTTTTATTTAATCTATACAACGTTATAAAACGTATTGTATGATATTTTTACGACATTGGTTCGTATAATGATTTTGAAGGCGAAAGCCTATATTATGATTTTTGATAAGGATTTGTATAAAATGACTTTGGCTATTTTATGGCCTATTACAATGATTTGTACAAAATGATTTTTGGTAATAATTTTATACCGATATTATATTGATGGATTTTATTAAACTCTATGAATTCACTCGGCGTTATCGCTGACCTTTTCTTTTAACATGTTTTATCTCAGGTACTTGAAGGTAATTCTCGGGAAGACGACAAAGAATTCATGGCCCGCACTTAAATATTAATTTCCATTCAAATGCTTTGTAAATCCTGTATAAAATAAAATGACTTGGGACCTATGTAACTTTGATATTTATGAATGGAAATGCTTTATTATTAAAACGACGCGACTTGTAAGCGTTGTCTATGATGTGAGTAGTGTGTTATCCCGTAACACCAACTAGTCTTCCGCTGTACTGAGTTGTATAAATTTGGGGGTGTTACAGTTTGGTATTAGAGCTCTCGTTATAGAGAACGAAAGATTTTTAAAAACTAAGGTTTTGAATAAAACATTTCAAAATCTTTTAACTATAAACATTTTTCACAAAATGTCTAAAAATCTTTTGACTATAACGGTGCCGAAGAATTTCCGAGTTACCGACAAGGCCAGATTGAGAAGTGCTATTTTAATATATATATATATAACTTGGATTATATATATATATATGTGATGTAATTTTATTACATGATTGTTTGATGATTATTTTGATATTTATACGAGGTATTTATACGACGTAGATTGTCACAAGGAACCCTAATTCCTCTAGTAAATTAATCGAAGTTATTCTCGTAGGAATTCTAGCTATCCTAGATCTAAACCAAGTTGTGGATATTTATAATCCCAACAAATGGTTAATATTCGTAGAAATGTAGATATTAGTTGATTGTGATATTGAAAAAGAATTGGCGAGATTAAATCTGATATCGATGTCATGACGATCTTTCCTTATAGAGTGGAGTTTGACAAAACGTTATCACCTGGAAAGATGTCTTCTGATTTGTTGTCACCCAATTCAAAAATTTGAAAATCGAAAGGGTGAATGTTGCACTTGAGGCTGTCATTGGAACCATTACCCAAAAGCCTCATGCCACTAATACCTTTCCGAGAAGTCTAGTTGAATGATCAAGTCATTTCATACTAGTGACTCATTTGATAATTATTGTTGTAAGAACTATAGGATTGGAAATTAAGTGTTGTTCATATTGAACTTTTATTGCCCTTTTAAGGTTTATAAATAAGGTTGAAAGTATTGGATAATGAGGTAGGATGTCGAATTGAGTATAAAATTTGTTGAAACTTGAATAAAGTAAAATTTAACTCGTATGGAATATGAGATTGATAAGAGGAAGTCATTAAGTTTTGTGATTGAATTATAAGGTTTTAATTGATTGTTGATTCGTGTTAAAGGTTGTTCCTAGGCCATTGTCCACTAACGAGGATGCCCAGTGTCCAATAAATAAATTGAAGAAATCTTCTTCTAAATTGGGACCGATGGATCTTCCGGGACATATGGAACACCTAATGACTCTTGTAGGTTAGTATTCATTGTGGTATCTTTTAAAAATCCCTAACTTAACTGAGATATCAGTTGGTAGGATGAGTTCTGAGAATTGTATGACATAGTGACACATAATGTGTTACGATGCAATTTTGACTTGTTTGTGATTAATGAAAAGACTACCTTTGATTCCTAAATTCTACATGTATCGATGTTATCTATCTTTTATTGCTTCATCCTAATGTTCGCAATAGTGATGCAACCATTAAACAAGTGCTCATCTTGATTTGAGTTACGTTGTGAATCATTCTTCGTGAGTTCCATCGAGGTCATGAACCTCATGATTAATTGGCTAAGCTCATTTCCTATCATATCGTAGTTAGTTCTTGGTGAACAACTCTTCATCACTCTTTTGCAGATCACACATTGTTTTTATAAAGTTAAAACGATATCCTTTGAGAAAATTTAATTTTCATCACAACAAGGATTATTCAAAGTGAGATTTATAAGTGATTGATATCAAAATTAAGTTGTTTATGAGACGCTTTAGAAACTTAATTGTTTCCATAACAAAGAAAATCTTTGTAAATTCATTATTGATTCTTATTTAAGAATTAAGCATGAAAATTTTTTTATTATAAACATGATGATAAAATTTTGACGAACTGAGTATTGCATCGTTAATCTTGAAATTGTATATAGTTGCGCGCCTACATACAATTTGGAATGGACCATGCAAGGCTGATTAGTAGTCACCATAAAACTAATGAATAAACACTACATTTTCTTTGAAGATTGTGAAAGATTAAATTTTATGAGATCTGCAAGAAGTTAAAAATAGGGACATAGTGTTAGGGACACCTACATATGTGCCTATAGCATCTATTCTTCTGAGTTGAATTTACTCATCTGTGGAATTTGTCTTATTTGACATTCAATATTCCCTTCTTGTCCAATTCTCCCGTAGTGAGATTCTTAGGAAAAGTATTTGATTACCGAGTGTTGATACCCGACTGGATGTATCGACGTTCTTATCATTTCTTTTGATTTGATTTCATTTGAATGACCTGGGTAACGATCCGAGGAGCTTTCGAATGCGTACTCAAATTATGAAAACATGGGATATATTCATATTCGTTAAATGTTTTCGTCTGTATCTGATTTGAAATTCTCTCGTGTAGATTATGCGTTGACCTTACTCTTTTGATGATAGTTGTGTCTCCATATATCCTTGAATTTGTGAAGGATTATGAGTTATTATTTGTCTTTTGAGAAGTTCACATCTTATCGATGGCAATAAAACTGGAAAGTTGATAGTGCCAATAGAATGGATTGATTGATTATGACATGACGACATTGTCTTAATTGATGGGAACTCGAATAAGATTCCCCTAAATGATAAGATGTTGATTATCGAAAGTGATCCAAATAATTCTTGATGGATGACCATATCCTGCATTTAGACTCGAAATTATACCGTGAATGGTTGTGAATTAGTCATAGATATGGTAATCTAGAAAGAACCTAATATAAATTTATTAAAAGATAATTCTGTTATTTGAAACTTTAGTAAGTATTTGTTGATGAATTACCTAGACTTTCGCCATTAAGGCAAGTTGAATTTGGTATTGATTAAATTCTCGGTGCTGCACCTGTGGCATGTGCACTGCACGTCAGCACCATCTGAATTAAAGGAATTACCGTACAACTGAGAGAGTTTTCGGAGAAAGATTTTATTCTACCAAGCTCGTCATCATGAAGATCTATGGTGTTATCATTCCTTATATTTATAGATTACTGTGAACCGAGTAAATTGACAATCGAAAACGATATCCATAACTCGAAATGGAAGATTTGCTCGATCATTTACAAGGTTCTAGCGTATGTTCTAAAGATTTGATTCATGTCATGGTTATCATCAACTTTGCGTCCGCGAAAAAGATTATCTATTCAAATCACTACATCCGGTACTTGTAATGGACATTATGAGTTTCATGTTATGTCGTTTGGATTAACTAACACACATGTAGCATCCATAAATTTGGTGAATCACGTGTGTAGGCTGTAATTTGATAAATTCATGCTTGTGATCATTAAGCACTATTTGTTTGTTTATAAGAATAAGAATGAGTTAATAATTATTTATAGATTGTCCTGAATTGGCCGAACAATAAAAACATGTACCTTGAATAATTAACATGTGATTTAAGACTTAATCCTTTATATTAAATGACCATTTGATTAATGATGGAACAATATATATATATATATATATATATATATATATATATACATATATATATATATATATATATATATATATATATATATATATATATATATATATATATATATATATATATATATATATATATATATATATATATATATATATATATATATATATATATATATATATATATATATATATATATATATATATATATATATATATATATATTGACTTTTCAAAGATTTGAGCCCTTTTAAAACTTTGGTTTTTACCAAAAGAAAATGGAAATGTGTTTTGACAAATGTTTTATCGAGAAGAACTTTTGAGGGATTATTCCCTTATACCCAGAACATTTAACTAAACTCCTGTTTAGGGGTAAATGTTCGTGTATACCTCAAGACAACCTAAGAGGGATTGAGAAAACCATTTAAACCATGACTTAAAAAAAAAAACTTGTATGACTTAAAAAAAAAATTTGAAACGAAAATTTTTGCTTTTCAAATAAGAAAATTTTGACCAAAGTGTAACCAAAGATTTTTCAAACATTTACGGATCTTACTAATTATTTTCAGTAACCCAACAAAAATTTTGTTAATTAAATTCAAATTTATTTTGAACATATTTATATAATTGGGAAATCTAAGAAAATTTAAAACTTTTTGCGTTTACGTTTCATAAAAATTAAATACTTATTGTTTAATTACTTGTAATAATTATCGACGCTTTAGACGTCGGATTGAGTAAAACAGATAAAGATAATAGTAAAGACGAAACTAAAACATAGAAGATATGAAGAAAGAATTTTGAATAAATACGGTTAATATATTTATTTCATCAGGAAAGTGAATGTAATTATTGACACATTATATAGAAAGGATAAAGAATCAATTAGGATATATTTCTTAATAATGAACGTGCAAATAAATTGCCGAACAATATAAAAATAAACAATGCTTGTAAGAAGGATAATATAGATAATAAAAGGGGTTCGCGGCAAATATGAACCATTAGAATTGAGAAGCCGATGGCGTTAGATGTGTAAAAGGCCACTTGTGGTTGCCTAAATATGGAGATTTTGAGATGTAGTCATCTCGTAAGTATAAGTATTCTATTCATGATATTTTTGACTAAATGTATCTTTGTCTGAAGAAGTTGTACTAATGAAAAATTATGAAGGCAGACATTGCCTCATACATTAGTAAACGTCTAGCTATTGCAAAGGTCATCATCTGAATTTGATTAGATTTGGGTCATCGTCGACAGACTGACCAAATCTACTAATATCATTCCTGTTAATGATAGATTCTTGGTGAAGAAATTGACTCTTTTGTATTTAAAGGAGTTATGTAAACATGGTGTGCCTGTATAGATCATCTCTATCAAGATCCTCGCTTCGCATCGAATTTCTAGTGATTTGCTCAGAAGTCATTGAGAACGAATATTGATGAGAGTACTGTGTACCACCCCAATCGAAGGGACGAGGTAAAGTAACGATACAAAATACTATAAGTGTTGTTCTATGTTTGAATGATTGACCTTTGGTAATAAACCATATAATCGTTTTCCTTTGGAGAGATTATCATTGATAATTATCGTATTAGGATCGAGATCGAATCTTGTTAAGATTTATATATCAGAGCATCTGTAAGCAGGAGTTGAGATGAAGACACCCGACATACACCCATTGTGAGTTGGACATGTCTTTTAGGTTTAAGGTTTCCTATGATGGCGAACCTAACCTTACAAAATACTCGACCCGTGAAACCTGAAATGATTGTTGAAATTAGGATTTGATTATCGACTGTCGGTAGTAGGCAGGAGGTTATGTGAATATGAAATGTAGATCTTGAAGTGCCAGATGGGTAGCGAAGTTATGCCAAAAATTTTAACCATAGAAAAATGAATTGATGATCTGAAAGATCATGGGATATAAGTCCCCGTTGTATGGGACCATTGAGATGATATAAAAGTTGGTTTGAAAGGCATATAAGCTGGATCTACCCTAGGACTTCAAGAGCTGCGTGAATTATGTTTCGTATATTGAACTTGATAAAATGTCTATCAAGTGAAAATCGGATTGTTTCTTAGTAATGTTTAGATCGGCGAAAAGTTGCATTCATCAAAAAACCGTGAACATCATGGATAGAGAAAGTAAGTCAACAATAAGCCTGATCTTATTCTCGTAGTATGTTTGATGAAACTCGCGTATTGTAATGGATTACACTTGTGAGAAAAGAACGAATGTGGAGGAAATACTCACATGGCTTTAACTCTATAAGAAGCGAGTAGTAAGATGATCTTTGAGGACAAAGATCATGTTTAGGGGTAAATGCTGTGACAATCCATCAATTTATGGTTGATATTTTATTCTCAATATTTATTTGAAAACATTATTTTAATGTTATATTATAAACTCACTTATTTTTGGGAAGTAATTTGGATTTACGTCTTGAAGTAGCATCGACTACGTCTAAACCGGAGGATTCAACGTTACGTGCTTACGTTTACATACACCGTCTTTGGTGACAGTCCGACATTTCAGAAAATAAATTTATCCGTGAATATTATTTTAGAGTTTTAAATTTGTGTTGGTTCATAAACTCACAAATTTATGAGAAGAGATTGTGACTTACAATTTTATTTTAACGTCCTTTACGACTAAACCGGAAGCCCTAGGATTACGTATTTACGTTTTCGAACTCCGTTTTTGATGAAACAATTTTTATTGGATTCGTTTTGTGACGTTGATTCATAATTTATAAAAACGTTTTTCGTAAAACGACCCGAGGGCATGCAAATCGAGGAAACTAGAATCGAGGAGTACCCGTAAATCAATAGGGGATGAAACAAGTTACACTTGTCCCACCCCCCCATCAATAACCGACCACAATAGCCATAAAACAACTTGGTGTCAAGTTGTTGACAAGTTACATACATTTGTCATGATAGCTTAACTAGTAAGCTTACCACTACACAAAAACCACTAGCTAAACTTACACATACCATTTTCTCTCATTCAACCAACCTCAAAATCCTCTCATCTCTCTTCTCCTTGCCATCCCTCATCACTCACAAACACCCATCATTGATCAAATTTAACCATAAAATCCTATGTTGTTCATACACATGTTGAAGCCCTCTTGAAGCTCTCTTGAATGGTGGTGATTATAACATCCATGGAGGAGTTTCCATGGAGTCTTGGGGCTGATTTTCCACAAGGTGTTTATGAAGAATGGTGGTCTTGAAGATGGTCTTGGCTATTCACAAGTTTCTTCATCAAAATTCATGTCCAAATCATAACCTACATCAACTTGGTGGTATAAAGATTGTTCTCCTCATCTTCTTGTTATTTTTGATTATGTAATCTTGTATTTCTTTTACTTATGTATATGTATATGATGATGAATGATGATTAAAAATATTGTGTGGGGATTTGGTGTTGATAAACATGCTTAAAAGATGAAAGACTATAAGAAACAAGGTTAAAATCTTGTTTAAATTTGCTGGCTGTATAAAACAGTAAATAATCAAATGATGAACTGATAAAAATGGAATAGATTAATGGATTTACAGTAAGCTATGAGTCTTGTACACATGTGAGAGTTGGCCATGCAATGGAATCATTGTAATGAGTGAGATATGATCAAAACAAGTTTAAGGTACAAATCTGAGTTCACTATTTTGGACGAATTTTAGAAAATACTTGGAGGATGATTCAAAAGTAGCTATAGAAGAGTTAAATGAAGCACATATCATTTAGTTTATGTGATAAAAATTTGAGCTTCTATCTCTATATAGAACTCTAGATATGGCAGTTTTGGTGAAAGTGAAGATAAAAATCAGATTTTGAGAATTAATGTTTATTATTATTATATAAGCACTCAAAAATTATATTGTATAAAATGTAAAATAAAAACCCACTAACTTATGGATTTATTTATATAAATATGGAAAAGGTTAAATAAGTGTATAAATTATAAAAATGGTAGTGGAATAATACTTATAAGTCATAAAAACTATAAACTTGATTTTTACGACTTTTTCGGCTATTGCCGTAAAATTAACGTTTTTCCCCAATTAAAACTTAGACGATCAAAGCCGTCTAATGTAAAGTTTTTAAAAGTCATATACTGATATATAAGTATCTAAAACAAGTAAAAACCGATAAAACCCGAACTATAGGACATACGGACATTAACGAGCCAAGTAAACATGTTGGACTAATAATTGGACTAAACAAGTTAAACACTTATAAAAAGAACTTATTGGACTTAACCCATTTAGGCCCAACTTGTAAAGTGTAGATACTGATAATATAAGTATAACATGGATTAATATAAGATAAAGAACTTATAATAAGTTTATTGGACTTAAAACACGTAAATAGGTAAAACTAGTAAACTAGTATAAAAGTTATCGACACATAACATTAAAATGAGTAAACGAGAATATGTAAACCCACTTGATCATCATATATATATAATCATCATATGTATACATAATTGTTATTTTTATAAAGTCATTGGACAAACGTCTAAGACTGATTATTATTTATGTAGGTTTCCGTGATCGAAGCACGTACCGTACATCCGAATTGCCGATAACCCGCCTTCCCACATCAACGTGAGTTCATAGCCTCACACTCTTTTAAATATTTTTATGAAATGTTTTATAAACCCGCGAGGGAGATAACATGTTAGTTTTTATTAAATAGGACACCATTTGTCCCGATTGTTTGTTTATTGATTTGGACCCGAATGAGTGTATGACCCGATTGTATGACCCGATAAATGATTAATTGACCCGATAGATGAAATTAAATGGATTATTAAAGTTAGGTTATGTCACTAAAAGTCCCATTAGCATGAATTGTGAACTACCGGGATTTGGTAGACGCTTATGCATATAATAGTACTATTTGGGGACGATCACCCCAGTTCGCGCCTTGACGGTTGATCCCCGTCGTGCCACATTGATTGGTAAGCGAATTTATATATGAGAAGATTTACACAAGCGTGATTATTGTGACGACACGCTAATTTAGATGGGCAAATGATTGTCGGGTTAGCTACCCGTTGTTTGGTTTAGTAAGGTAACAATGTCATGCGGCTGATGGATTTTCGGTAATAATTTTATACCGATGTTATATTGATGGATTTTATTAAACTCTATGAATTCACTCGGCGTTATCGCTGACCTTTTCTTTTAACATGTTTTATCTCAGGTACTTGAAGGTAATTCTCGGGAAGACGACAAAGAATTCATGGCCCGCACTTAAATATTAATTTCCATTCAAATGCTTTGTAAATCCTGTATAAAATAAATTGACTTGGGACCTATGTAACTTTGATATTTATGAATGGAAATGCTTTATTATTAAAACGACGCGACTTGTAAGCGTTGTCTATGATGTGAGTAATGTGTTATCCCGTAACACCAACTAGTCTTCCTTTGTACTGAGTTGTATAAATTTGGGGGTGTTACAGAAGAGGATAACTTTGTGAAACAAATTACTTTGCTAGAATCTAAGTTGGCATCCCAAAATATCCTACAAAAGGAAAACGAGACCTTAAAACAGCGTTATAATGAGTTAAATAATTCTATCATAGAAATGAGGTCTAAAACTCTAGAGTCAACGACCGTGTTAACTACTGAAAATGCTGATTTAAAGGCTCAAGTTCAGAAAAAGGTTTTTGCTATAGCTCCTCTGAAAAACGAGCTAAGGAAAATTATGGGCACTAGTGTGGACACTAAGCTTGAAAAACCATCAATCTTAGGGAAACCGCCTAAAAATCAGTACGTTAGACAACCGAATGCATTTAGATCCGGGCGACCAAAATCTTCGAGACCGCGGTTTACCTCCCAAGTTGATATGGTTCATCTATA
Source organism: Glebionis coronaria (assembly GCA_025667525.1). Classification (NCBI taxonomy): domain Eukaryota; kingdom Viridiplantae; phylum Streptophyta; class Magnoliopsida; order Asterales; family Asteraceae; genus Glebionis; species Glebionis coronaria. The sequence continues at coordinate 188,411,244 of CM046876.1, forward strand.
TAGACCAGTCACTCCACTATCTAGGCCTAGAAATCAGTCTATGCAAAACCTACAAACAAGACTGCTACTAGTGATTCTAGGTATAGTTCTAAGAATATGCCACAACATAGGTCGAATAGCATGCCTAATAATCACTATGTATATGCATCTAAGAAAACGACACAAGCAAGAACTAGGATTTCTAGATCTCATTCGGACCTCAAACACGGTGTTTGTTCCGTATGCATGAAAAGTGTCTTCACGACAAATCATGCTGCTTGTGTAACTAAAGTCTTGAAGGAGCTGAACTCAAGTGCTAAAAGAGGGAGTTCTAAAGGAGATAGGTTTTCCACCACTAAGTCTTCCGCTGTGCATAAGAAAACCATGTCGCCTAGATCCAATCTTAGGCGGCAACCCACGGGTAGGATTATCAAATCGAGTAATCTTCAATGGGTTCCTACAGGAAGGACGTTTCCCTCTAGCACTATAAGGGTTGACTGTGAACTCCCACTTGGTTCCTGAATAGATATCGCTAACCCATGTAAAAGTATGCAAATTGTTGGTGCAAGTGCATGTACCAAAGTCAAGGATCAACAAAAAGAAACCGGTCCAATCTTTGTATACCGTTCAACTAAGGACACTCTCAGAGTTTGGTTATAACCATGGTTTATTGTTAAATGACAGACGATGACCCGGTCTTCAAATAAAAGGAAGTTTATCTATGCAACGATAACTTACCCTCAAAACGAGAAATTAATTTTTCTCGGACACGAGCTTACATTAAAACTATTCAAAGGTTTTAAGCTCGTGTATACGGTTTGCAGTCACATGACAGATTATAACCGGAGCTTCAAAGAAAGGAAAGTTTATCGCCGATGATAAACTTATCCTCACCAACGAGAAATTAAATTTTCTCATACACGATCTTACATTTAAACTATTAAAAGGTTTTAAGCTCGTGTAAATTGCTTATAGTCGGATCACAGATTGTAACCCGTGCTTCAACGAAAGGGAAGTTTATCTCGTCAACAATAACTTACCCTCAAAACGAGAAATTAAACTTTCTCGGACACGAGCTAGAATTAAAACTATTTAAAAGTTTTAAGCTCGTGTATAATGGTGCATAATTATATCTCAGATTATGCTCCGGACTTCAAAGAAAGGAAAGTTTATCGCCGATGATAAACTTATCCTTACAACGAGAAATTAATTTTTCTCGGGCATGAGCTTTTATTAAAAACATTCGAAGTTTTTTAAGCTCATGCACAATGACTAACAGTTAATTATCAGACTGTAACTCAGACTTCAATTTTAGGAAAGATTATATTTAATGATAACTTATCCTTGTAACGGGAAATAAATTTTTCTCGGTCATGAGCTTGTATTAAAACATTCCAAGTTTTAAGCTCAGAAAGGAAATTGTATCTTTTAAATAAGAGAACTTTTCCTCATAATGAGAAATTCATCTTTCTCGGTAATGAGCTTTATGCTAAAACATTCAAAAGTTTTCAAGCTCATGAAAACGACTCTAAGTAAATGTCAGCTTAAGACTCGTTCTTCATTTAAAAGGAAAGTTTATCGGCGATGATAAACTTACCCTCACAACGGGAAGCATACAACTTCTCGGACTTGAGCTCGTTTAGTAAGATATTTTATTGTAGTAAAAATACGTCTTTTAGGAAAAAGAGCGTATATGAGCGATAAGTATCAAATACGACGGTTTAGGAAAACCGTGTACTAATGACCCAATGAAGTTCCAAGTTCGTTGTCCAAGGAGGTATATGTGTGTGACTAAAATGTAACAAGATTTGAGATTAATATTTGAAAGAAGGGATGAGGAAAGAGAATGACGAAGACATGAAATTAATTACTACGACGACTAAACGTAAAACCGTAAAAAGAGTAAAAATAAAAGTTAATTCTAAACATTCCCAAAAATTACCAAAAATCAAATTAAATAAACTAAGAGTTTACAAATGATCAAAACTTTTTCAAACCTTTTAATTAATTAAATATTAATTTTTAAATGCTAATTAAAGCCCTAAAAATAAATTAATTATCAGAATGCCTAAATAAAGATTTTTCACTTTGTAAACCTCTAAAATGACCTAAAAAGATTTAAAACTATTTTTATGAATTTTTAAACCAATTAAAACTATTTTAAATGATTTAAAACGAATTAAAATTTAAATAATTATAAAAATTAGGAAAATGGTGATAAAATTAATCTAAGAGTTGCAAAAATCCTATTTTAATGTATTAAACCTAAGAAAAATATACAAAGTGCAAAATAGTGAATTTTGAAAAATAATAATAAAATAATATTAAAATAATATTAAAAATCCAAAAATTATAAAAAATTCTAAAAACATGCAAAATAGTTAATTTTAACCTAAATAATCAGAAAATGAAAGTGAAATTACCAAATTACCCCTAATGGGCCCCCAAACGGGCTAAAACCAAAAACAGTCAACCTTAATGGGCTTTTGGGCCCAAAAAGTCAAACTAGGCCCAAATGACCTGAAAAAGCCCTATCTGACTCAAAATTAAATTCAAAACATAAAAGTCTGAAGGCCCAAAAGCTTATTTTGAGCTTATCACGGCTTAAATAGTCAACAACTTATTCTTATTGGGCCAATAAGCCCATTAAGCAATAAGCCAATGCCATAAGCTTTGCTTAAATACACAACCTTCTTTTGAGATGCCTAAGAGATCTATGAAAAGAAATTTTGAAAAAACACACTCAATAAGCCAGAAATAAGCCAAGAAGATTTTCACTAAAAGACAAAATAGTCGACTTGGAGTTCTAGACCACCTCAGACCTTCTAATAAGTTGCAAAAGATTCTAAATGACTTAATTAAGACAAATCAACAAATAAAAGTTCAATAATCCAGGCCAAATAAGCACAATAAGCTGATAAGCACTTATTTAAAAGTCAAAGAGTTTGGTTTTCTAGTCAAACCTCAAAGTCAAACCCTCAAATGCTCCAGAATGAACAAATGGGTCAAATAAGTGACACCTATTACAAATTCAAAGTTGTTGCAGGTTAAAATAAGCTAGAATAGCTTATTGATAAGCATCAGTTGAAATAACACTAGCAGTGGCTAGCAACAGGGGAAAGGAGTTCCCACTGCTTTGACTATTTGACTTGTTTTTTTAGAGAGATCCAGTTGGATTCAAATGGAAACAAGGGCACCCTTGTGATCAGTGATTCACAAGGAGTCTATATCAACAAAGAAATCACAAATTGGTTCACTCAATAAGCCCAGAATAAGCAAACAGTCCATAGATATTGCACAGGCCTTGAAAATAAGCAATTATGAACAAATAAGCAGCTTGAGCATGAATAAGCCAGCCAAATTGAACCAAATGCATACACAAGTTATAATAAAGTCCCATAAGCACAAATAAACTTGTTTCAAGCAATGGATCAAAGTATATAAGCAGATTCAAGTACCAAAAGTTACTGATTAGCAAAAGTGATTATCCAAAATCCTTTTGTTGATCTATTTGACCACCAATCCAATTTTAAGCCTTCAAATCTCTTTCTCTGATTAAGTTAACCAAAATTTAACACTTTTTGACCCTAGTCTACCCTTAGATCTAGGTGTTCCCAAAATTTTAGCCAAAATACCCAAGTTAAACTGATTTTATAAGCCTATTGATTGATTTGGTTGTTTCAAGCCACAAAACTTGCAGATAATGAACACTTAAGAACAGAAAAACATGTAACAACTCAATAGAACCAAGAACAACAACAAAGGAAGCCTTAAATCCCTTTGAATCAGTTAACCCAAACACTTTGGAATATGATTTTGCAATCTTCCAAAGGATTGTTATGATTTAACCTATCAAACAAGATCTAATCAACCCTAACAACTCTTAATCAACCTCAAAAACTCAAATCAAGCCACAAAACACAGATTCACAATAAAACATGCAAAATCACCAAAAATTCAACAAAAATTCAGAAAAATGAAAAAGGAGAGAGATGCAAACCTCCAAGACTTACATCCAAGCCTTGGAATGTTTGAGCTGAGGTGCTAGCAAAACAAGCACCAGCTTCCTTGTACCTGCTAAGATCAACAAACCACAAGGATGAACAAATAATAGAAAATCTGATTTTTTTGAAAAATAAGAGTTTTATCCCATAAAACCTTTCCTCAAAAACAACAAAACATGAATATGGAACTCAGATTTCAGCTATTCAATCACCAAACTTTTATAAATAACAAAAGAGAAAATCACAATTTTTAGAAACTTAACTTTTATTTCAATAAAAAGGAATTACAAAGAGATAGCTAAAATCTGGAACAAAGGGACTCTCACATGTTGAGGTCTCCTTTTATAGACGGATACAAGGCATAAACAAGTAAAACCCTAGGCTTATGAAATCCCAAAAGTGCCCTTCAAATCTTCTAGATGCATTTGATGTTTGAGCTGTCAAAATGAATCAGGAACGTTCATTTTAGCTTTGTAGTTAAGCCATGAGTCTAAGCTGTTGATTTGGCCACGTCAGATTCCTTGGAGAGGAAGTTGTGTTTTCATTGGTGGACGGGGTTGAGTGTGGGGTCACTTGGGTAGTGGGATTGAGGGTTTTATGTGTGGGATGTGTTTCTGGGCGTGTTATTTAAGCGTGGGTGTTGGTAATTTCATTTTACCCTTTGGTTTAAGTGGGATGGTAACTGGGTTCTTGAGGGTAAACAGTAAAGGTTTTGATCCGTTTTTGTAGGGAAAAAGGTGTTTGGTGCATGTTTGTTGTGTTTAAACTTTGGGAAATGGCAGTAGTAGCCCTTGTGTTTTGGTGAAGTTTGTAAAAAGTGTTTATTCTGCCATAAAACTCCTTTCCTTTGTTAAACAAGTTTCAAACTTCACACATTGGCCATAAAACTTTTACAAAAGGTTTTCAATGGTTATTTTTGACACTTTTGAATATTTGAGGGACTAATCTTGGACATTCTTGATCTTCAAAGGTCTTCATTGTATCTTTGACTTCATAAGGGACCATAATTGACAATTTAGAATTGTTGAGGGACTAAACTTGCCAATTCTTCAAAGTTGAAGGACCATTTTGTAATTTTGACAAACTTAAGGGACCAAACTTGTAATTATGAGTATACAAGGGTTTTAAGTGTCATTTATTCATAAATTGAGGATTAATCTTGTACATCTTCAAGTCTTCAAGGGTTTATCTTGGATAATTCATGAACTAGGGCCCTGTTCTTTGTACGGCTTCGTTTCTCGTGTCCGTTTTTCCTTGTTTCTTGTGATCTTTTGTCTTTTTCACGATATCCATACCTAAAACACACAAGTAAACAAATACAAGCATTTATATGGCATTTTATGACATTTTTATGCATTTAAAGCCCGAAAAGAACGATGAGATCATGTATAAAAGCCATCTCATCACTCCCCCATACTAAGCCATTGTCGTGCCCTCACGCAATGCTAGAATAAAGTATCTAAGCATCACCAAAATTCATATTTATTACCCTTTATTGAAAAGTAAAAGACTTGCAACAATACTACGAAGATGTGTAAAGACATAATGTATTATCTTCATCACGAATGTGACTTTTAGTGTAACACCCCATTTTGGAAATGGAATATTACGCATAATCATGGCGTGTCATCAAAGCATACAAGGATAAATGTCTAAGCATTATTCGACCATAAAAGGGAAATACCGGAATCAAACATCGGTATCCCCAAAGTAAAGCTCATCACACACAAACATAAATACTGTAAAAGGAAAGGACGAAACAATGTCCATAGCAACTGTATCAAAGTAAAGGAAATGCATAAAGTAAAGAAAGACAGTAAAGCTTCCAATCCATATGCATGTACGTTTGAGATCTACGAGCGTCCCTGAGTACCTGCCGTTTTGGGAACATGAAAAGGAAAACGGCTGAGCAAGACGCTCAGTGCATGGATGTACAATATAGCATGAAATAGGATAAACATGTAACATATAACAGCGGAAGACTAAGTTCTGAGTGAACTGGTTAAGTATTAAGAAAACTGGTTTTATAGTTTGAAAAGCCTTATGTTTATCTTATTGAAACTGTTTTAACATAAATATACCATAGCCCATATAGGTCATGAAAAGGTCACGTGCATGAATACTTGGAGGGGTGACCTCATCATGCTGATTAGAGGGGATGCCTCTAATTAATATACTGGTTTGGGTAGGAGGGATCAACTCCTTGTGAAGGATGCAAGGCACACACCACATTCACCATGATAAACTGAATAAAACATGTAACTAGGATGCACCCATACGCCCCACCTGATATAATAATATGGCCAAAACTGAAAAGGGACGCCACGAGCAATCACTCCGCCGTGGGGAAGTTATAACATTGGTGCCTCCAATGTTATGGTTATGGTACCTCCATAACTAGGTGAAACTGGTCATGCTTGTATATGGCTATAGATTATGCTAATTAAACATAAGCAGTTCAAAACAATAAAACAAATGCTGGGAAAAACAGTTGGCTGCATACGGGGAAATCCTAATAAGGAAAGAATGTCCATACTGAAAGGACGGGAATCCGTACCTCAAGTCCAGTGAATGAACGGAAGAAAGACTCCTACTTCTGGATCACTAAAGCTACATGAATACACACGTGTATAAGTATCGATTCACTGATTACGTACTGGGTTTTATGTCTCATTTTAGCTGACTTGGTATGTTTTAGGTCATGGTTTACTGTTTAAAGCCTTAAACTGTGTTTATCTTGTATTCTGATTAATCTGTTTAAGTATTACTGGTATTTCATGTATTATTATACTTACTGCGTAATAATAAGTAACTTTCCAAAAATAGCAGGTTTCCAAAAATAGAAAGTTTCCAAAAATAGAAAGTTTCCAAAAATAGAAAGTTTCCAAAAATAGAAAGTTACCAAAAATAGAAAGTTTCCAAAAATAGAAAGTTTCCAAAAATAGAAAGTTTCCAAAAATAGAAAGTTTCCAAAAATAGAAAGTTTCCAAAAATAGAATTTACTGCTTAAAATAGATTAGTTTCTAAAAATAGAAAGTTTCGAAAAATAGATCAGCTGCCTTAATTAAATAAGTTTCCATATATAGAAGGTTTCCATGATTAGATTAGCTGCCTGAATTAGATAGATTTCCATATATAGAAGGTTTCCATTAATAGATTAGTTGCCTTATTTAATTAAGTTTCTATAAATAGAAGTTTCCATATTTAGAATTAAGCTGGTTACATAAGCTAACATGTAAGTCTAAGTGTTTATAAGCTTGTTTCTTAAGTCATATGATATAGTATATAGTTTAATTATTATTTCATGTATTTTAATTAAACTATAGGTTAAGCATTTTAATTAAAGTATAACATGTTTTAATTAGAATGAAATGAAATACTTAGTTTAACATATGTATTATTATTATTAATAATATAACCTAAGTCATGTCTAAATTAATTAATTATAGGCATGTTTTAAATAATTAATTAATTATAACTTATAACATAAAATACTTAGGTTAAATTAATATCATGCTAAATTAATAATTAGAATAACCTAAGTCATGATTTAATTAATATCGCATGTGATTAATTAATTTATATCCTAAGTTCATGATTCATAAAAATTAACATGAAGCATAAATCATGATTTAACCAACGAACCATGAATCGGGCATGAACTCGACACCGTACCCCGAGCCAAACCCGGGGCATGTGTGCCTCCTTGCTGCCGTGGGTCCCACAAGCACCAACCAAGACCTAAAATGGTCTTGGTGGTGGCGGCAATAAGCAAACCAAACCCCCCCCCCTCGGGTTTGTTTTGCTAGGCGGCTAAAAACAAACACCCTTTTAAATCATTCTTTGATTTTAATTAACCCCCAAACATGTTAGATCAATGTTTAATTTTCATGTTTTAATAAGAAAATAATAACATGTTCATGAAAATAATCAAAGATTAAAAAGAATTAAAAAGAAGGGTTTAGAATGATAGACCAATACGTAGCTTGAAAGGGGATGAACAAACACGGTTTCTAACACTTGTTTTTAAGATCAAAATCAACCAATCACCCTCCTATGGTGATGCTAAGGTGGCGGCACAAAGAGAGAACAAGGAGGAGGAGAGAAAACTCTTTTAGGGTTTTTGTGTTTATTTCTTGAAAGTGAAAAATGAAAACTAGTTTTACTCTTTACCCCCCTTTACTTGTAAAAGTCCATGGGCTTAGCCCATTTCTTGTTGTGTGTCGTGGGTATGGGGGCCCCACATGGGGTACCCGTACCTTTCTCGTGTCCCGATGTTTCGTGTTCGTTCGTGGTTAAACGTGCTCATGTTTAAAGTGTTTCTGTTTATTTTATCATGTCGTTTATCGTAATCTTAACGCTCGTAACTATATTATATGTATTTACGTAATTATTCTAGTTCGTATTTTAAATGGTGATCATGATTTAATTATGTTCACGTGACATATTTATTAACTGTTTATCATGAGTTCGTACGTAATCGATACTTGTCATGTCATACACGTATGCACTTGCTTGATTATTAGCACATGAATGTGATCAATACTAAATGAGGTAAGTTTTAATCTAGGACGTACGATCTTAAGGGCACTATTCATGGTAAAAGCATGCGGGTTTTACAATTCTTCCCCCCTAAAAAGAATAATTCGTCCCCGAATTATAGATAAAGTAAGCTGAAAAGAAGTAACATACCCGAACTCAAAATATGAAGTGAGGGTAAGAAGCCCGGATAGACTCCTCTGTTTCCCAAGTGGCTTCCCGCTCGGTATGGTCCCTCCAAAGGATTTTGACGAAAGGAATCGTCTTCCTTCGCATGACTCATTCTTGCCTGTCGAGTACTCGTTCGGGTTCTTCTATAAAAGTGAGATCTTCACGTATCTGTTCCAGTGGATACTGAACCATGTGAAGGGGATGATAATTGTACCCTCTGAGTAAGGACACATGGAACACGTTATGCACGTGCGAAAGCTGAGGAGGTAACGCCAATCGGTAAGATACTTCACCGATTCGCTCAATGATATCAAAAGGTCCGATGAAACGAGGACTGAGTTTTCCTTTGATCCCGAAGCGTTTAACACCACGTGCCGGCGAAACCTTGAGGAAGACGTGATCTCCCACATTAAAATGTATGTCCCTACGATGCTTATCGGCGTAACTCTTCTGACGTGACCGTGCTTCTTGCAACTTCTGTTTAGCTACCTCGATCTTCTCATTGGTCATTTCTATAATCTCTGGTCCTTCGAGTGTTCGCTCTCCCACTTGATCCCAGCAAGTTGGAGCGCGACACTTCCTGCCATACAACATTTCGAAAGGAGCACATTTGATACTTGCGTGCCAGCTGTTGTTGTATGCAAACTCGACCAAACAGATGTAATCGTCCCAATCACCTGTCCATTCCAACGCACACGACCTTAACATATCTTCCAATGTCTGAATTGTTCGCTCTGATTGTCCGTCCGTTTGAGGATGAAAGGCCGTACTCAGCTTAAGTTGTGTACCCCAAGCTTTTTGCAGACCTTTCCAGAATCGCGACGTGAAACGAGGATCTCTGTCTGAGACGATGCTGGAGGGAGTGCCGTGGAGTCTCATGATCTCCCTTCTGTAAGTATCTGCGAGTTTACTTACCGGATCTTCCTTGCGTATCGGTAAGAAATGAGCTGATTTGGTGAGTCGATCAACAATGACCCAAATAGCATCGTGCTTCTTCTTGGTAGGCGGAAGACCGGTAACAAAATCCATGGTGATTTTGTCCCACTTCCACTCTGGGATATCCAACGGTTGAAGGAGACCGCCCGATCGCTGATGTTCGATCTTAACCTGCTGGCAGGTAAGACATTTGGAGACATACGTGGCTACATCCTGTTTCATACCACTCCACCAAAAGTGCTGTCTGATGTCATGGTACATTTTTGTCGACCCAGGATGTATAGAAAATGGGGAGTTGTGAGCTTCAGCTAACAATGCTTCCCGGAGTTCTTGATTGTCAGGAACACAAAGTCTCGTGCCCTGCCAAACGATACCGTCTGCGTCCATTCTGAATTCTGTCTGCTTCTCCAAATTCTGAATTATCGCCCAAATCTCTCCATCATCCTTCTGCGCTTCCTTGATCCTAGTCAGTAACTCAGGTTCTACTCTAAGATTCGCCCAGTATCCGTGCTGCCCACGTACCATGATTTCGATGTCTAGCCGCTCCAAGTCTCTTATGTTTTGTTCCTTGATCTCAATGCCGTTGATCATTCCGGACTTTCTGCTGAGTGCATCTGCTACTACATTAGCTTTCCCGGGATGATACTATAGGTTAATATCATAATCCTTCAACAGTTCCAACCATCTCCTTTGTCTCATGTTCAATTCTCGCTGTGTGAAGATATACTTCAAGCTCTTGTGATCCGTGAAAATGTCGCATGATTCTTCGTATAAGTAATGCCTCCATATCTTCAATGCGAACACCACTGCAGCAAGTTCCAGGTCATGCGTAGGGTAGTTTTCTTCATAGGGCTTAAGCTGTCGTGAAGCATACGCGATCACTTTCCCATGTTGCATGAGAACACAGCCCAGTCCCTTCCCCGATGCATCGCTATAGATCTGAAATCCACCTGTAACAGATGGGAGAGTAAGAATAGGTGCAGATACTAACTTCTGCTTTAGGTCTTCGAAGCTCTTCTCTCGATCTTCCGTCCAGACGAATTTCTCTCCTTTTCGCATCAGTTTGGTGAGAGGTAGTGCCAAGCGGGAAAAGTTCTCCACGAATCTGCGATAATATCCAGCTAAGCCTAAGAAACTGTGGACTTCTGTCGCCGACATTGGTCTTGGCCATTTAGTGATAGCCTCAACCTTCGCTGGGTCCATAGTGATCCCTTCTGCTGATACAATGTGACCTAAGAATGCCACCTTGTTTAACCAGAACTCACACTTGGAGAATTTCGCATACAGCTGCTTCTGACGAAGAATCTGTAGTACCGTACAGAGATGGTCTTCGTGTACCTCCGTGGACTTTGAGAAAATCAGGATGTCATCGATGAATACAATGACAAATTTATCAAGGAATTCATGGAAGATTCTGTTCATTAGATCCATGAATACTGCTGGAGCGTTAGTCAGGCCGAATGGCATGACCACAAACTCATAATGGCCATAGCGGGTACGAAAAGCAGTCTTAGCAATGTCCTGCTCTTTAACCCTCAGTTGATGGTAGCCTGACCTTAGATCGATCTTTGAGAAGTGTTTGGCTCTTTGAAGTTGGTCAAACAGATCGTCTATACGTGGCAGTGGATATCTATTGCGGATGGTAATCTTATTAAGTTCACGGTAGTCAATGCAAAGTCGCATGCTGTCGTCCTTCTTCTTAACGAACAAGACCGGTGCGCCCCATGGAGATGCGCTTGGTCTAATGAACCCTCGTTCAAGAAGTTCCTGCAGTTGGTCCTTTAGTTCTTTTAGCTCTATGGGAGCCATATGATACGGAGCCTTAGAGATTGGCTCAGCTCCTGGAACAAGGTCGATGTTGAACTCCACTTCTCTTGCAGGTGGTATGCCTGGAAGTTCATCTGGGAAGACGTCTTGAAATTCTGAAACTACTGGTTGATCCTGAATCGATGGGGATTCAGCATCCATGTCGTGAACCGTAGCTAGATAACCTTCGCAGCCATGTGACAGTAATGCACGTGCTTGCAAGGTAGATATCACTTGTACAGACCGTCCGGGTATGAACCCGTTATGAATGTACTCTGGTGCATTAATGTCGCCGAAGATCACCCGATATGAGTGGCAGTCTATGGTAGCATGGTGCTTAGATAGCCAGTCCATGCCGAGAATCATATCGAACTCAATCATGTCTAGGGGAAGTGCATCTACTGCACGAACTTTATCGTCAAACTCTAGAGGAAGACTCTTGTATACATGAGTTATTAATACAGAGTCCCTCAAGGGCGTGGAAATGGTAAGCCTATTTTCTAATGGCAAGGGAAGTGTCCTGATGTTCTTAGCATAAGTAGTGGAAATAACTGAATGAGTGGCACCCGTGTCGAAAAGAACACATGCAGCCTGGCCGTACATATACAAAATTCCAGTAATGGTACCTGTAGATTTGTTTGCCTGATCGCGCGATGTCGTGTAGACACGCCCAGTGGTAGGAGGCGGTTTAGTATCAGCATGACCCGAAGTACCCTCCATTTCACCCTTACGGCAATCTCTCATACGATGGCCAGGGAGGCCGCACTTGTAGCACGCGTCGGAATCACGACGACATGGGCCAGGGTGTCTGCGATGGCAAGTATTGCAAAGAGGATGAGTGAATCCTCCAGCAGGAGTCCTTCCTTGCTGAGGGCCTGCTAATGACAAAACGTGTTAAGAATAAAGTATATGCACGAGTATAGGACGTAAGCGTCATAAGATGTTTACCAGTGTTAGCTGAACGGTTAGGCTGAGAACCCCTGTGGTTCTGGTACTTCCCGTTACCGTGGTTCCTGGTAGAGGTTGATATAGTGTCAGCATGAGAGATATAACATGAAATCATAATAAGGTGCGTAAATAGTAGGACCTGCTGTTGTTGGAGTGTCCCGTATTGTTACGGTAATTATCATTACCGTTGCGCCTTTCCACAACAGAACGGTCGTTATTGTGACCGTTTCCTTTGGGCTGATGAGGCTGCTGCTGGGTAGCCGGCTGAGACCGGTCCCCAGTTTTCTGCCTGGAAGATACAGTTTAAGAGATGATTATAGAACATATAATGATAGGATGGGGTCTGGTTAACGCTAGAACACGAAATGATTTACCTCTTGTCGGGTCTTTCAGCTTCCCCGAACTCATCTCGTTCCTGCAACATCTCAAGCTTCCTTGCTGCGTCGGCCACTTGTGCTATTGTATTGAACGTAGCACATACCAGATTGTTCGCGACCGAGGTGCGAAGTGCCCACCTAAAGTGGTGTGCCTGCTCCTCAGGAGTACCAGCTGCTGCTCCTAGAAAACCAGCTAAGCGAAGAAAGCGCTGCATGAATTCATTGCTATTCTCGCCCGCTCTCTGACGTATCCCATGGTATTCTCGCTTGAGTTTGTCCTGCTCTGCTTTAGGAAAGAACTGCTCCATCACTCTCTCCTTGAATTGGGCCCATGTCAAACCAGCGACCCATTCATCACCTCCTTCTGACTGCGTCAAAGCTAGCCACCAGTTGAGTACATCGCCTTCAAACCGGTAGCATGCCAATCTCGCCTTGAAGGCGGGGTCACATCCCATAGCATTGAAGATTTTCTCAATGTGAGTCAACCAGCTTTCAGCATCGCTGGGGCTATCAGTCTTTTCAAAAGCTCTAGGACGGAGCTTGTTAAATCTTTCCAACCATACTGCTAGTGTCACTGGGGGAGGAGGAGGAGGAGGTGCCTGATTCTGCTGCTGCTGATTGTTGGCAGCTTGGACTTCAGCACGAATGTCATTCCTTAGTTGAGGAAGTAAGGCTTGCATGGCAGCCTGAATTGCAGCATTGAGCTGCTCTTGCTCGCGTGTGAGAACCATCTGACAGTATAACATAACATATGATTAACAGTTCAAACATAAAATATAACTTGTATATATACATAAAAAAATTTATGCTAAAAAAAAAATTTCACGAGAAAAATTTATGCAAGAAAATCTTTGTATGAATGCATGATGCGGTTTTATGAAAACTTTTGATGCTCGAGAGTGAACGCCTCTGGTCAGTTCACTCAAAATAAAAGACATATCGAGGGGACGCCTATGGGTCGGTCCCAAATCTAAAAGTTTCGATAAAACACATGCGACTAAATAGGGCCAGTCCTGTACCAACCATTACTTAGTCAAAAACCCTGTAACAATGACATGTATATGTATGCTTAAAAATGATGAATGCATGAAAACAACTGTCAGTTCTAGGAAGACCGTAGTGACTACCCACTAATCACAGGTCATATTTGAGAGCCTACAGGTCGAAACCTTGGCTCTGATACCATAATTGTAACACCCCATTTTGGAAATGGAATATTACGCATAATCATGGCGTGTCATCAAAGCATACAAGGATAAATGTCTAAGCATTATTCGACCATAAAAGGGAAATACCGGAATCAAACATCGGTATCCCCAAAGTAAAGCTCATCACACACAAACATAAATACTGTAAAAGGAAAGGACGAAACAATGTCCATAGCAACTGTATCAAAGTAAAGGAAATGCATAAAGTAAAGAAAGACAGTAAAGCTTCCAATCCATATGCACGTACGTTTGAGATCTACGAGCGTCCCTGAGTACCTGCCGTTTTGGGAACATGAAAAGGAAAACGGCTGAGCAAGACGCTCAGTGCACGGATGTACAATATAGCATGAAATAGGATAAACATGTAACATATAACAGCGGAAGACTAAGTTCTGAGTGAACTGGTTAAGTATTAAGAAAACTGGTTTTATAGTTTGAAAAGCCTTATGTTTATCTTATGAAAACTGTTTTAACATAAATATACCATAGCCCATATAGGTCATGAAAAGGTCACGTGCATGAATACTTGGAGGGGTGACCTCATCATGCTGATTAGAGGGGATGCCTCTAATTAATATACTGGTTTGGGTAGGAGGGATCAACTCCTTGTGAAGGATGCAAGGCACACACCACATTCACCATGATAAACTGAATAAAACATGTAACTAGGATGCACCCATACGCCCCACCTGATATAATAATATGGCCAAAACTGAAAAGGGACGCCACGAGCAATCACTCCGCCGTGGGGAAGTCATAATATTGGTGCCTCCAATGTTATGGTTATGGTACCTCCATAACTAGGTGAAACTGGTCATGCTTGTATATGGCTATAGATTATGCTAATTAAACATAAGCAGTTCAAAACAATAAAACAAATGTTGGGGAAAACAGTTGGCTGCATACGGGGAAATCCTAATAAGGAAAGAATGTCCATACTGAAAGGACGGGAATCCGTACCTCAAGTCCAGTGAATAAACGGAAGAAAGACTCCTACTTCTGGATCACTAAAGCTACATGAATACACACGTGTATAAGTATCGATTCACTGATTACGTACTGGGTTTTATGTCTCATTTTAGCTGACTTGGTATGTTTTAGGTCATGGTTTACTGTTTAAAGCCTTAAACTGTGTTTATCTTGTATTCTGATTAATCTGTTTAAGTATTACTGGTATTTCATGTATTATTATACTTACTGCGTAATAATAAGTAACTTTCCAAAAATAGCAGGTTTCCAAAAATAGAA
Source organism: Glebionis coronaria (assembly GCA_025667525.1). NCBI lineage: Eukaryota > Viridiplantae > Streptophyta > Magnoliopsida > Asterales > Asteraceae > Glebionis > Glebionis coronaria. Next base: position 188,426,460 of record CM046876.1, read on the forward strand.
AGTTTCCAAAAATAGAAAGTTTCCAAAAATAGAAAGTTTCCAAAAATAGAAAGTTACCAAAAATAGAAAGTTTCCAAAAATAGAAAGTTTCCAAAAATAGAAAGTTTCCAAAAATAGAAAGTTTCCAAAAATAGAAAGTTTCCAAAAATAGAATTTACTGCTTAAAATAGATTAGTTTCTAAAAATAGAAAGTTTCCAAAAATAGATCAGCTGCCTTAATTAAATAAGTTTCCATATATAGAAGGTTTCCATGATTAGATTAGCTGCCTGAATTAGATAGATTTCCATATATAGAAGGTTTCCATTAATAGATTAGTTGCCTTATTTAATTAAGTTTCTATAAATAGAAGTTTCCATATTTAGAATTAAGCTGGTTACATAAGCTAACATGTAAGTCTAAGTGTTTATAAGCTTGTTTCTTAAGTCATATGATATAGTATATAGTTTAATTATTATTTCATGTATTTTAATTAAACTATAGGTTAAGCATTTTAATTAAAGTATAACATGTTTTAATTAAAATGAAATGAAATACTTAGGTTAACATATATATTATTATTATTAATAATATAACCTAAGTCATGTCTAAATTAATTAATTATAGGCATGTTTTAAATAATTAATTAATTATAACTTATAACATAAAATACTTAGGTTAAATTAATATCATGCTAAGTTAATAATTAGAATAACCTAAGTCATGATTTAATTAATATCTCATGTGATTAATTAATTTATATCCTAAGTTCATGATTCATAAAAATTAACATGAAGCATAAATCATGATTTAACCAACGAACCATGAATCGGGCATGAACTCGACACCGTACCCCGAGCCAAACCCGGGGCATGTGTGCCTCCTTGCTGCCGTGGGTCCCACAAGCACCAACCAAGACCTAAAATGGTCTTGGTGGTGGCGGCAATAAGCAAACCAAACCCCCCTCGGGTTTGTTTTGCTAGGCGGCTAAAAACAAACACCCTTTTAAATCATTCTTTGATTTTAATTAACCCCCAAACATGTTAGATCAATGTTTAATTTTCATGTTTTAATAAGAAAATAATAACATGTTCATGAAAATAATCAAAGATTAAAAAGAATTAAAAAGAAGGTTTAGAATGATATACCAATACGTAGCTTGAAAGGGGATGAACAAACACGGTTTCTAACACTTGTTTTTAAGATCAAAATCAACCAATCACCCTCCTATGGTGATGCTAAGGTGGCGGCACAAAGAGAGAACAAGGAGGAGGAGAGAAAACTCTTTTAGGGTTTTTGTGTTTATTTCTTGAAAGTGAAAAATGAAAACTAGTTTTACTCTTTACCCCCCCCCCCTTTACTTGTAAAAGTCCATGGGCTTAGCCCATTTCTTGTTGTGTGCCGTGGGTATGGGGGCCCCACATGGGGTACCCGTACCTTTCTCGTGTTCCGATGTTTCGTGTTCGTTCGTGGTTAAACGTGCTCGTGTTTAAAGTGTTTCTGTTTATTTTATCATGTCGTTTATCATAATCTTAACGCTCGTAACTATATTATATGTATTTACGTAATTATTCTAGTTCGTATTTTAAATGGTGATCATGATTTAATTATGTTCACGTGACATATTTATTAACTGTTTATCATGAGTTCGTACGTAATCGATACTTGTCATGTCATACACGTATGCACTTGCTTGATTATTAGCACATGAATGTGATCAATACTAAATGAGGTAAGTTTTAATCTAGGACGTACGATCTTAAGGGCACTATTCATGGTAAAAGCATGCGGGTTTTACATTTAGGGTCAATGAATAGAAACAAGTAAATGTCCCATAAAGTAAATTTCGTCATCCTTGATTGTCATACATCCCATGCCAAGTGCAAAAACGAGATCATTGTTGGTACAAGTCACAATGCTAAAACTACTCATACGTCCAAATTGTGTAATACTTTTTCTCCCCGTAATCCTAATTATTAAAAGGAAATAGATTTCTAGAATTTTTTTTAACTATTCGTCATGGATCACAAGTGATTCATATTGACTTGTTTCAGTATTTATTAGTCCGAAAGTAAAGTAGCACGATTTAATCGATAGTTAGCCGAAGGACAAAATCTTTTAAAACGGCTTCTCGTGTATCTCCTTAAGTTCATATCTTGGCATAACTCGTTTCACGATTTGAGACCTTTCTCGGACCGATATTTGTCATGTACTTCATACTTCAAATCTTGGGAAGACATTCTTGAAATTATGGTCTTCTCTTCATATTTTGGAATTTCTTCACTTGATTTTTTTAGAGATTCTTCATACTTGGACCACGACTTCATCATTTTTCTTCAATATTTATTTTAGATTTTGATATACAACGATTCGCCTCCTTTTCGGACTTGGATATATTTATCCTCATACCTTGTAAGGGTCTTTTTGTATAGACTTTCTCCATGATCTTTAGGGGAGTAATTGCTTTTCGCCGTGTGTCTCGATCCTTATATTGATTTTTGAATAATGATACTTCACATCATCTCGGATCTTTAGCAACAAAATAGAGCTCCTCATGCCTTGTTATGGCCTTTTTGGATCTTCACCAATCTTCGCGTCCCACTTCAATAAGTTATGCCTTGGCTATGAACTCTATTCAACCCCGAGCAACTTTTAAACGATCTTGTGCTAGAAGCTATGTAACCTTTCAAATCGTACGACCTTACTTATTGCAATTATTTTTATTCCTAATGCATTGATCTATGGGAGAAAAAGTCACAATTAAAAACATACGAGCTTTTGAAAGAACATTTTCATGTTCTACGTTTAGCATGATCACTTGTCTAACTCTATCATCTCTCGTTCTTCACTATTTAAAGACCTCTAATTAAAGAGACTCGTGAATAATTAGCCATGCAAGTCAAAATTAAGCCAAATTTGGATTAGCTTTCATTAAGACTATATCAAATCGAAGTTTTGGGTTTTCAAGCCACCTATAGGATCTTGCACTTTCTTGGACTTTTTCAAGTTTAGAGAATGCATTTTATAGTTCCCTTGATAAGTGACTTTCTAGGATCAGTTATAGGAACTTGCGAAAAGTTCTTGTTCTTAACCCGAACGAGCTAAGAGTTTCGCGTTTTAAAGTTCCCTATATAAAAGTCTAGCAAAACTCGAATTGAGCGGGTTAAGGAATGTAAAGGGCTCCAAATGCCCATCAAGTCAAAAATTAGATCTTATTCTACCCATCAGAAAATATACATTCGTGTCTTAAAAACACTTATTGAAACTAAGAAATTTTTTTAAATTTGGCCATTTTTAGCCTTATTTGCAACAAAATAAAACATTGAAAGTTGGAAAACGTGAGGGCGTAGCAAAGCAAGTATCTATTCACCCCCATACTAAAATTAGACATTTTCCTTAATGTTTCGAGTCTAAAGGTGGAGCACTGATATGAGCTAAAACTCATATCCATTTATCAACAAATAACCCTAAAACATGGAGCAAAATACCAATTTATCTTGCAAAAACAGTGTTATGTGGTATGTTTGTGTGTGTGTTCACTTGTGTAGGTAAAAGGATACATTTTCAAGCAAACAAGGAATTATCAAGCTTAAATTGATGAAAAAGACAAAGAAGGATCAAAAGTGACAAGACTTTGAAGTACAAGGACCTATCTTGACAAACTGCCAAAGATGAAGGACTATAGTGCAAATATTGTATAAAGTCAAGATCATAGTCAAATTTGGTCAAGTATCAAGTCAACAAAGTCAAAGGACCAATTCTGCTCAAGAATGAAGTTTGGAGGACTAAAAGTGCCAAAGAAATGAAGTTACAAGCCTTAAAGTGCAATCTGCCAAAGTCTAGGGGCTAAATCTGCCAATATTGGAAATTAATACAAGTTCAATCCATGTGTACATGTTTAGACCAATGAGAAGAAAGTAAAAGGGGCACACGGATTGCCAAATATCAGCATTAATTTCCCACTAGCCGCCACTCATTAATGAACAAGATCTGAACAGTTTAATCCGTGTGACTTGTTTTCATCCATTCAGAGCATGCCACGTGTCATCTTCAAGCAAGCAAAAATTTCTCAGGATCGTTTTTGAGCTAGAGGCGATTTCATGAAGAGTTGTCAACACCAAAGTTGCTTATTTTTGAGAGACGAATCCATTGGTAATGATTAATTAACATCAAATCCACTCAATCAAGAAAGCCCAATTCATGTTCATACCTGGAAATCGACTTAGCAGAATCATGCCACGTGGAGAGCTAGGATTGGTCCCAACACGTCACCAATCCCAACAAACTTCTTTCTCAAGTCTATAAATAGCCTGCTAGGTCCTCATTTGTAACAGTTAGTAAAATTTGTAAAAACACACACATTTACATTTCCTTTCATCCTTTTCCCTTTTTAGCTAAACTACTCAAGAGTTTGACACACTTTTGAGTTAGTTAGTTAGTTAGCATCCTTTCAACAACTTTGTAACCGATTTCCATTAATAAAATTTGAATTCTTCATTTCCCGCCAATTCTTAACTTCATTCAACTGTTCATATCCTGCTTCTTCTTGATACTTGTGTTGCTGCATTGAGTTTGTTATGATCATTCATTGATCATAACTGACTTTGAAGAAGAATTGTAGTTGTTTGAGTAATTTCAGTTCAAGCCTTAGTATTTTTGAAGATTTCATGCCATGATGATGATTTCTAGTTGATTTGTAGCTGTTGTTGATAGTAGATTGGTTGATCTAGTGCTAAGGTGGTGGTTAGCACTAGGATAGAGAGTTCAGCACTCCTCTACTTCCCAATGGTTACTCTAAAAGGTTTTAAATGTTTCTGATTTTGGTTCCACTCAATCTGTCAACTGCATGCTATTTTTCCTAGTGTAAATCTTGATGATTGTATGATCAAATCTGTTTAGCTTGGTTGTTGTTTGATTGTGTACTTGTTTGTAGCTTAATTCTTGTTTAACTGTTTTTAATTTTGGAATATGTTCTAGTCTTTACCCTAATTCAGTCAATTTAGTCTTGTCACCTTAATTGAGTAATAGTTGTCCTCATTACTTGCTAGTAGTTCTTACACATTTCATTTTGAGTATCAGGTTTGGTTAGCTAAAGGTTTTCATTTAGTATGAACAAGCACTTAAAAAGTCTTTGAAAATTTTCATATATTACAGATAAAGGAGTGTTTGGAATTAGCTGTTAATAAGTTTTCAAGTATTGGTTTTTGGCAAGTTAAGGTTCATTTTCAGTCATTAGATGGTTACAAAGTGTTTTGAGTAAATTTCAAGTCAAATAACAGTTCAAAAAGGCAATTGGCAAGAAAAAGTTTGGGTAAATTTTCATTCAGTTTAGCCTTTAAAAAGTTGTCATTTTCATTTAGATAGCATTTACTGATTTCTTGATGAAATTTCACCAAACCTGTTCTGATTTGTAGGTCATATCGTAAAGTTTAATAGTCTAAAAGCATTTTATACAGTTTTCATTCAGATAGGAGAAATAAGCTAAAATCTGAAAGGTTGAGATAAGCAAAGTTACTGTAAATGAAAACTGGATTTTCAGAACTCTTGATTCTATTCATTAACCAAGCAATTTTCTTTTATAAATCCACTTAGTAGATGACATTGGATGATTTTTGAGAGTTTCAGCTTTTTGTCAAAATTTTTGGTCAACGCTTGGTCAACGATAAGCCATTTTTAGCTTAATTCAATTTCCCAGCTTATTACTTGATGAAATTTGTTATAACTTGATTTCCCGTTCATCATTTGAGCTTTTTAATCAGTTTAGGCACAAAAATCAAGTTGTGCTTGTTCAGATTGTCCTAGAGCTTATTGTGTGCTTATTTTGAAGTGCTTATTTGCTTATTAGTAGTTTTCAGCCAGTTTCCTTTTATAGACTTAGCTTAATTAGAATTCTAAGAGTTTTGCAATTGGTTTGAACCATTTTGGTCCAGTAATAAGCTCAAACGAGCTTATTTGTCTTGTAACCCGTTTTTGGCTTAAATAGTTTTTAAAATTGCATTTTGGTCCTTCTTGTTTCAAACAGTTTCTAAACTTGGCTAAGTTTGCATCTTTTTAGGGTTTTCGCAATTAAGTCCTTTTAGTTTGAAGTTTGTTAAAATTCAGTTAGCAAGTTTGATAATTTGTTACAATTTGGTTAGTTTGTTACATGTTTTACATTTTTGATCCTTTTAGTTTGCTTATTTTCATTTTCAGTCCCTATACTTGTTAGAATTTTCATTTCAAGCATTTATATTTCATAGAATTTACATTTTCAGTCCTTTTAGTTTTAAAATTTACATTTTGAATCTACTTGAATAAAAACTTGGTAATTGCACTATGTTTTACATATAAGTAGGTAATATTTTTCAGTTTTGCAAGGCTTTGTTGAAATAGCAAATAGAATATCCAAAAAAGATTAACAACCAAAAACAGTTAAAAACCCGATATTGGTTGGACTTTCAATTAGCAAGAACTGAGAAAAACGAACTGCATTATACACAATTTCAAATGGCGCCACTGCCGGTTCTTTGACTTTACGAGAGACTATCGATTGACGGTTTTCATTGGCTTTTGGGATCCGTTCACCTTGTGAACGTTATTTTTACGTATCATAAATCAAAAACAAATAAAAAATCAAAAATATAAAAATATATAAAAACTAAAAAATTAACAAAACAATTCTTTTCCTAAAGAATTGACCAAAAAAATTAAAAAATCCAAAAAGCAATCTTTTTCCTAAGAGATTGCACCTAAAAATATATATTATTGGATTCTCTCGGTTTTTATGTACATATAGTATTTTCTCTTAAAAAACACATAAATACAAAAATATTTTCCATATATTATTATAAGTAAATACGTATACGTATAAGAACAACAAATCTACATATTCTCCATAAGTATTGCCAAGGCAATACACCGTGTTGAGGGGCGTTCCGGTCCTTGACACGTGTATCGATCAAACAAAATAAATCAAGAATAGATAAATACTCTCAATAAGCAACAATTCGAAGAATACGAACATTTAAGTGAATAGAAAGGCGATGTGCTATAAAATGCCATCTAAGGGTCAATAGGTACTTAAGTGCTTCGCGCCACCTAACCCCCCGTTCACTTGTGAGTATTCTAAGAAGGAAGGCTTCATTGGGGGTCTTGCACCCAAGTAGTACATACGTATATTGTTATTTTCTTGTGGATATTTAATATTGAAACTCGAAGAGGATAATCCATTTCTCTTCAAAGTCACACGAGAGCTTCTCTCTCATTCCTCGTATTGAGTTGCATGCTCACTCGCGGGCGTGCACAAATACCGATTGGTGTACAAACTCTTCCTCCGAAAAGGAAGAAAAAGAGAAAGAGTAAGACCACCACCGTCCATCAAGCAGATCACGAGAATCGTGCTTTGACTCCTCCACCACAAGAAGCCATGGCTATTGATAATCGCTCTTTGATGGAACGTATGCAAACCAATATTCATGGATATGCTAGTGCTATTAAGATTCCCGACTTTCCCGCAAATACATTTGAGCTACACACATCTATGATTACTATGGTTTCAAAATCACCTTTCTATGGTAACAATAATGAGGATCCTCATGATCACCTTAAGAGATTCCTTTCTCTTTGCAATACCATTAAGCACAATGGAGTTCCCCATGAGGTTATTAGGTTGATGTTAGTGTCATTTTCCCTAGAGGGACCCGCTAAGCATTGGTTAGACACCCAACCACCCGATAGTATCACCACATGGGATGGTTTCACCACTAAGTTTTTGAACAAGTTCTTTCCTCCACATAAGACCATGGCCTTGAGGACCTTAATTATAGGCTTTCAACAAAAACCTAGTCAATCCTTTAGTGATGCTTGGGAAGAGTATAGTGAGTTATTGAGGCGATGCCCTAACCATGGATTGGATGATGTTCACCAAATCAATACCTTCTATAATGGCCTTAAACCTTACCACCAAGATTCACTTAATGCTTCCGCGGGAGGAAATATTCTTCTTAAATCCATGCAAGAGGCCTTGGACATCATTGAGACTAAAGCAATGGTTCAAACAAACAATCAATTTGAAGAAAGGGTTCATGTTATCCAAAACAATTCTCAAACCCCTTGTGACAACCAACTCCTCAAGTTTCAACAAGAGATGTTTCAAAGGATGGATAGAGATAGTGAGAGAAATTTGAAAGTACAACAAGAAATACTTCAAGCTTTTAAGAACATTTCATTGAACAATTCTTCAAATGATGTGAATGCCATTACCCTTTCTTGTGTAACTTGTGGAGGTCCCCATTCTTATGAACAATGTGATAAGGTGCAAGTGTATCAAGGGGAATGCTATGCTTACCAAGAGGAACATCGTGAACACTTCAAGCCAAATATCAATCCAAATAACCTTTCTTACAAGTCCCAAAACTACCTTACTCCACCAGGATTCCCACCCCAACCACCCACCCAAATTCAACAAAATCCTCCTCAAATTTTACCAAGGAATCAAGGGCAAAGACCACCTTACCAAGGAAATAACTACAAGGCAACCAATCATTTTCAAACCCAAGCAAATACCTTCTATCCACCAAACCAAGGGTTTAATCCACCACCTCAATCTTTCCCACAACAAGGTTTTTATCAAGGAAATGTGCAACCTAACCCCATGGATTGGATGTTTCAAAAGTTTACTTCTTTTGCGAAACAATTGAGAGATAATCAAGAGGAAAATAACAAGAACTTTGCTCTTCTCCAAAACCAAATTATGTTCAATCAAAGACCACAAGGGGCTTTACCTTCCAACACACAAACAAATCCAAGGGCCAATGTCAATGCTATTACAACGAGAAGTGGAACAACAACAAAGGATCCTTCACCTCCTAAACCTACTATTGTTCAACCCACTTGTGCTCCTACTTGTGACAAGCCTTCTACCTCTACTTCACCTCCTCAAAATGCTCCTATTCACTCAAACAAACCTTCTCAACCTCTTCATACTTCTCCTTTACCTTCCACACTTCCCAATGAAGAAGCTAACAAAGACAAATCTTCCACTACAACACCTATTCCACCTACACCAAAACCTACTCTTCCATATCCTTCAAGGTTGAAAAAGGACAAGTTAAAGAACAAGGATGACATCCAAGTCTCCAATTTCTTAAGGATGTTCAAGCAACTCAACATTAATATATCCTTTGCGGAAGCTCTTGCTTATATGCCAAAGTTTCTAAGATGTTCAAGGATTTGCTCTCAAACAAAGAAAAATTGGTTGATTTGCCCAACACATCCCTTAATGAAAATTGTTCCGCGGTGTTACTTAAAACCTTACCAACAAAACTTGGAGATCCGGGGCGCTTCTTGATACCTTGTAATTTTCCCAGTGTTGAAAATTGCATGGCTTTGGCGGTTCTAGGGGCAAGCATAAACCTCATGCCTTTATCGGTTTGGAAAAAACTCTCTCTTCCCGAGCTCACTCCCACTAGGATGACTCTTGAACTAGCCAACCGAACCATAGCTTACCCCGTAGGTATAGCGGAGGATGTGTTTGTAGGTGTGGATAAGTTTACGTTTCCGGCCGACTTTGTAGTGGTTGATTATGACATGGATCCTAGAGTGCCTTTGATTGTTGGTAGACCGTTTTTGAGAACGGGTCGTACTTTGATAGATGTGGCGGAAGGAGAACTAATTATGAGAGTAGAAGATGAGAGAGTGGTGTTTAAGTTAGGGAAAGTTTGTAATAGGAAAGAGGTTAAGGAGTCTAGACCTTGTGAGACTATTAACATTGTCGAGCTAGAGACTCATTAACTCAAGCATCGTATAACTAGGTTTAGAGTGTTGTAGGTTAGAAATAAAGGTATAGACTTGGAAATAAGTGTAGGGGAGACCTTCTTTTGTCTTCATGATTGTTTGTAAGGTTGCTCTCTCTCATTTCATGCTTTGGAGCTTATGGAGGAGGCCCTTGTATCCGGTTCACTTCGTTACTATAGTGATTTTTCATTGACACCTTGTGCTTAAACATGATTTCACTAATAGTTGTCCTTTCCTTAACTTGGGTTAAGCAAAGTCTATTCATTGTCATAAGTGTAGGGGAAGTTTTTATACTTCCATGCTCTTAAACATTAAGGACAATGTTTAGCTTAAGTGTAGGGGGTTTTCTATCGAAGTGACCTTACCTAGAACTTGTCATTGTCTTGCATGATAGCATGGAAAATTGATTTTTCGACATTTTTCAAATTTTTGATCTACTTTGGCCAACAAAAATATGCATTCATAATTTTTGCATCTATCATTTTTCATTTGCATAACACATTTGCATTGTATATATTTCTTCTTTATGTTTCATCAAAAAAAATATATGAAAAGAAGAAAAAAATATAATAAAACATGGTTTTAACAAGTTTAGACTTCTTTGACATATTAGGCCCGCCATGGATATTTTGACTCAACCCGATTTTGCTTATCTTAGCATTCTCTAGCTAGTATCCTTAACCATGTAGTCCTTCATTGGTCATTAGGCTAAGCATCCACCAATCTCATTCTTTGAGATTTTAAATTTGTGGAGAATGGGAAATGATAGAGTTGAAGCAAGTATAAAAGGGCTAGATAAACTTCATGATAATTACTTGTGGCTAAACCTTTCTCTTCTTTACCTCTATTTTCTTCGCATGTATATAAATGTTAATAAATAATCAAGAACGGTTTTAATTGGTTTGTAATCTCTTATGCATTTTTGACTAATCATTCATGGTTGATATAAGTACGTCTTAAGATTCTAAGTTAGAACGTTTTATGTGTACTAGACTTATGTCATGCTCAATATTTAGCGGGTGTTTTTCCTTTTATTCTTTTCAAATTTCTTTGTGAGGAATAAAGAAAAATAAGAGCGGCTTATGAAAAAAAATGAGTGGCTAGAAAAAAAAAAGAAGAAAAAAAATATATATATACAAGACTCCCAAGAGGGGCAGTGTGGTGTTAATTATAGTGACTATTGGATTCCAATATTACCTTGACGGGTTGCGGGGATTCAATAGATTGCTCCAATCCAATATTACCTTGACGGGTTGCGGGGTTGAAGATCCAAAGTCTCAAAAAGATGGCGGATGTAAATTATTGCGTGAGTTTTATTTTTCTTTCCTTAGCGAGTCTGTAGCTACTTATGAAAGCATGACATGAGGATTTTACACATAAGGCGAATGACTTATTACTCTTGAAATGGACTTGTATTAATTGTGAGCGGTTTTTCAAGTAATGGATGAGAGGATTACTTATGATTAAAACCGTGCTTCCTTATTTTTGGATTTTACACTTCTTATACTTCACACTTGAATAAATGACAAATTTGCCCACAAGCAATTTGCTCAAATAATAACCGGTTCCACATTTAATTGTTATGAATAAGTTGATGCACTTTTTACTTATGAATGCAATGATCCCATTTTTAAGCTTGGTATGGGGAAAGTGAAACTTGAGGGTGATAAATGTCCATGGTACCCAAGCCCTAATCTAAGCCATTGAATTCTTTATGAGTTATTTCCATCAAAACCATTTCAAGAAAAATCAAAAAGATATAGATAGAATTGTATTTTGTTCATTGCATTATTAAAAGTCAAAATCATGCATCATGTAGTTTAGAGTAGTGTAGATGCATCCCATATGGCCAAGGTGGGTTAATTATGAGGAGAATGTAAATTTGAGCTTTAAAATTTATAATTGCATGAGGACAAGACAATGCTCAAGTGTAGGGGATTTGATATGAGCTAAAACTCATATCCATTTATCAACAAATAACCCTAAAACATGGAGCAAAATACCAATTTATCTTGCAAAAACAGTGTTATGTGGTATGTTTGTGTTTGTGTTCACTTGTGTAGGTAAAAGGATACATTTTCAAGCAAACAAGGAATTATCAAGCTTAAATTGATGAAAAAGACAAAGAAGGATGAAAAGTGACAAGACTTTGAAGTACAAGGACCTATCTTGACAAACTGCCAAAGATGAAGGACTATAGTGCAAATATTATATAAAGTCAAGATCATAGTCAAATTTGGTCAACTATCAAGTCAACAAAGTCAAAGGACCAATTCTGCTCAAGAATGAAGTTTGGAGGACTAAAAGTGCCAAGGAAATGAAGTTACAAGCCTTAAAGTGCAATCTGCCAATATTGGAAATTAATACAAGTTCAATCCATGTGTACATGTGGACCAAATGAGAAGCAAGTAAAAGGGGCACACGGATTGCCAAATATCAGCATTAATTTCCCACTAGCCGCCACTCATTAATGAACAAGATCTGAACAGTTTAATCCGTGTGACTTGTTTTCATCCATTCAGAGCATGCCACGTGTCATCTTCAAGCAAGCAAAAATTTTCCAGGATCGTTTTTGAGCTAGAGGCGATTTCATGAAGAGTTGTCAACACCAAAGTTGCTTATTTTTGAGAGACGAATCCATTGGTAATGATTAATTAACATCAAATCCACTCAATCAAGAATGCCCAATTCATGTTCATACCTGGAAATCGACTTAGCAGAATCATGCCACGTGGAGAGCTGGGATTGGTCCCAACACGTCACCAATCCCAACAAACTTCTTTCTCAAGTCTATAAATAGCCTGCTAGGTCCTCATTTGTAACAGTTAGTAAAATTTGTAAAAACACACACATTTACATTTCCTTTCATCCTTTTCCCTTTTTAGCTAAACTACTCAAGAGTTTGACACACTTTTGAGTTAGTTAGTTAGTTAGCATCCTTTCAACAACTTTGTAACCGATTTCCATTAATAAAATTTGAATTCTTCATTTCCCGCCAATTCTTAACTTCATTCAACTGTTCATATCCTGCTTCTTCTTGATACTTGTGTTGCTGCATTGAGTTTGTTATGATCATTCATTGATCATAACTGACTTTGAAGAAGAATTGTAGCTATTTGAGTAATTTCAGTTCAAGCCTTAGTATTTTTGAAGATTTCATGCCATGATGATGATTTCTAGTTGATTTGTAGCTGTTGTTGATAGTAGATTGGTTGATCTAGTGCTAAGGTGGTGGTTAGCACTAGGATAGAGAGTTCAGCACTCCTCTACTTCCCAATGGTTACTCCAAAAGGTTTTAAATGTTTCTGATTTTGGTTCCACTCAATCTGTCAACTGCATGCTATTTTTCCTAGTGTAAATCTTGATGATTGTATGATCAAATCTGTTCAGCTTGGTTGTTGTTTGATTCTGTACTTGTTTGTAGCTTAATTCTTGTTTAACTGTTTTTAATTTTGGATTATGTTCTAGTCTTTACCCTAATTCAGTCAATTTAGTCTTGTCACCTTAATTGAGTAATGGTTGTCCTCATTACTTGCTAGTAGTTCTTACACATTTCATTTTGAGTATCAGGTTTGGTTAGCTAAAGGTTTTCATTTAGTTTGAACAAGCACTTAAAAAGTCTTTGAAAATTTTCATATATTACAGATAAAGGAGTGTTTGGAATTAGCTGTTAATAAGTTTTCAAGTATTGGTTTTTGGCAAGTTAAGGTTCATTTTCAGTCATTAGATGGTTACAAAGTGTTTTGAGTAAATTTCAAGTCGAATAACAGTTCAAAAAGGCAATTGGCAAGAAAAAGTTTGGGTAAATTTTCATTCTGTTTAGCCTTTAAAAAGTTGTCATTTTCATTTAGCTAGCATTTACTGATTTCTTGATGAAATTTCACCAAACCTGTTTTGATTTGTAGGTCATATCGTAAAGTTTAATAGTCTAAAAGCATTTTATACAGTTTTCATTCAGCTAGGAGAAATAAGCTAAAATCTGAAAGGTTGAGATAAGCAAAGTTACTGTAAATGAAAACTGGATTTTCAGAACTCTTGATTCTATTCATTAACCAAGCAATTTTCTTTTATAAATCCACTTAGTAGATGACAATGGATGATTTTTGAGAGTTTCAGCTTTTTTTCAAAATTTTTGGTCAACGCTTGGTCAACGATAAGCCATTTTTAGCTTAATTCAATTTCCCAGCTTATTACTTGATGAAATTTGTTATAACTTGATTTCCCGTTCATTATTTGAGCTTTTTAATCAGTTTAGGCACAAAAATCAAGTTGTGCTTGTTCAGATTGTCCTAGAGCTTATTGTGTGCTTATTTTGAAGTGCTTATTTGCTTATTAGTAGTTTTCAGCCAGTTTCCTTTTATAGACTTAGCTTAATTAGAATTCTAAGAGTTTTGCAATTGGTTTGAACCATTTTGGTCCAGTAATAAGCTCAAACGAGCTTATTTGTCTTGTAACCCGTTTTTGGCTTAAATAGTTTTTAAAATTGCATTTTGGTCCTTCTTGTTTCAAACAGTTTCTAAACTTGGCTAAGTTTGCATCTTTTTAGGGTTTTCACAATTAAGTCCTTTTAGTTTGAAGTTTGTTAAAATTCAGTTAGCAAGTTTTATAATTTGTTACAATTTGGTTAGTTTGTTACATGTTTTACACTTTTTATCCTTTTAGTTTGCTGATTTGCATTTCAGTCCCTATACTTGTTAGAATTTTCATTTTAAGCATTTATATTTCATAGAATTTACATTTTCAGTCCTTTTAGTTTTAAAATTTACATTTTGAATCTACTTGAATAAAAACTTGGTAATTGCACTATGTTTTAGATATAAGTAGGTAATATTTTTCAGTTTTGCAAGGCTTTGTTGAAATAGCAAATAGAATATCCAAAAAAGATTAACAACCAAAAACAGTTAAAAACCCGATATTGGTTGGACTTTCAATTAGCAAGAACTAAGAAAAACGAGCTGCATTATACACAATTTCAAGCACCCTCATACTAGAGACGAAGAGTCGAATGCTTAGGATCTAGCATGGAAAGGGTGATCAACAATATATCTAAAGCCATTTATTAAGTATGCTAAAAGATAATTGTTAGAACAATAAAGGATATGTCATGGATTCGTGAAAAACTTCTTCAAGAAAACGATGGAGGCTCACGTAAACGAACACGAGAGTCTTCAGTCGTAGATGATGATGATGATCTAGATAACACAATCACAAACAACCACGAGACAATGAGTTGGAAGGGCACAAATCCCCTCTCATTATTTATTAGAAAGCATAAAAGGATAAGCATGTCATCTCCCCCACGAGGCACCTCGTTTTTTATTACCGAGTCATGAGCTCGACTCGATCCCCTCAATGCTAATTATCATTGGGGAAGGTGACTTGGTCGAGGTCATCCAATGAAGGAATTTCCCCACCAAAGTAGTGCTTAAGCCTATGTCCATTCACCTTGAAGTTAGGACCATCATTTTGAGCTAGCTCGATGGTCCCATAAGGAAACACTTGTGTAATGGTGAAAGGACCCGACCAACGAGATTTCAATTTCCCGGAAAATATCTTTAGTCTAGAGTTAAAAAGTAACACTTGATCACCAATGTTAAAAAACCGGTTTTTAATCTTTGCATCATGAAACTTTTTAGTCTTTTCTTTGAAAATCAATGAATTTTCATAAGCATTGTCTCTTAGTTCATCCAATTCATTCAATTGTATTTTTCGGTGATCTCCCACGGTCTTCAAGTCAAAGTTTGCATGCTTAAGGGCCCAATATGCCTTATGCTCCAATTCAATGGGCAAATGATAATTCTTCCTATAGACTAACTTATAAGGAGTACAACCGATAGGTGTCTTATAAGCGGTCCTAAAGGCCCATAAAGCGTCATCGAGTTTGTCGGACCATGAAGCACGGTTTTATCCAATTGACCTCTCTAAAATCCTCTTCAAAGCTCGGTTCGAAACCTCGACTTGCCCACTCGTTTGCGGGTGATAAGCCGTAGAAAGACGATGAGTAACTCCATATTTCTTTAAGACCTTCTCGAATTAGTCATTACAAAAATGGGTTCCACGATCGCTTATAATAGCACGAGGGGTTCCTAACCGAGAGAATAGATGCTTCAAAAACTTCACTACCCCACACGAGCATTATTAGTAGGTAAAGCCTTAGCTTCCCCCACTTAGAAAGGTAGTCGACGACGACGAGGATATACTTGTTACCATGAGACGATGGGAACGACCCCATAAAGTCTATGCCCCAAATGTCGAAAATCTCACACACTTGAATTATGTTTTGCGGCATTTCATCACGTTGAGACGATTTTCCTTGACGTTGGCACGAATCACACGACTTCACAAGTGCGTGTGCATCACGATAGAGAGAAGGACAATAGAAGCCGACATCGAACACTTTCTTAGCCGTGAGATTAGCACCGTGGTGACCACCCGTGGGTCCCTCGTGACAAGCTCTAAGGATGTTAGAAGCTTCGGCACCAAAAACACAACGTCGAACAAGTTGATCCGCACAAACCCGAAAGAGATAAGGGTCGTCCCAAAAATAGAACTTGAAGTCACGAAAGAATTTTCGCTTTTGTTGTGTCGTCATACCCTTGATTATGAAATTGCCCGCATGGTAATTTGCAATGTCGGCAAACCATGGGGTGGTGTCTTTAGAATTCACTACACCGAGAGTCTCGAGAGGAAATGTTTCGGTGATTTCCTTGTTCTCGAAAACATCTTTATGAGGATCTTCTAGACGAGAGAGATGATCGGCCGCTAGATTCTCGGCTCCTTTTTTGTCAAGCACGGTGACATCAAATTCTTGGAGGAGGAGCATCCAACGAAGCAATCTCGGCTTAGCATCTTGCTTAGCTAAGAGATACTTGATAGCTGAGTGGTCGGTATACACGATGCTTTTAGTTAAGACGAGATAAGGTCGGAATTTCTCAAAAGCATAGACCATGGCAAGGAATTCCTTTTCTGTTGTGGTTTACTTTAATTGAGCCTCGGTCATCGTCTTACTAGCATAATGGATAGGACGGAAATGCTTTTCATAGCGTTGCCCTAAGACGACCCCTATAGCATAATCACTTGCATCGCACATGATTTCAAAGGGTAATTCCCAATTAGGAGCAATAAGAATGGGAGCTTCGGTAAGTTTCCTTTTGAGAGTTTCGAAAGCTCTAACACAATCCTCATTGAAATTAAAAGGAGCATCCTTCTCGAGAAGGTGTGTCATAGGTCGAGAGATTTTCGAAAAGTCTTTGATGAAACGACGATAAAAGCCCGCGTGGCCTAGGAAACTCCTAACTCCCTTAACGGTTTTGGGATGAGGTAACTTGGCGATGACGTCTACCTTAGCTTTATCTACCTCAATCCCCGCTTTCGATACCTTATGTCCTAAGATGATTCCTTGTTTACACATGAAATGACATTTTTCCCAATTAAGCACAAGATTGGTTTCTTCACAACGTTTTAACATTTGCTCAAGATTAGATAAACACGACGTGAACGAATTGCCAAACACCGAAAAGTCATCCATAAACACTTCCATCGACTTCTCGATCATATCGTGAAAAATAGCTATCATATACCGTTGAAACGTACCTGGTGCATTGCAAAGTCCGAAAGGCATCCTACGATAAGCAAATGTTCCATAAGGACACGTAAACGTAGTATTTTCTTGATCACGAGGGTCGATAGAGATTTGAAAGTAACCGGAAAAACCATCTAAAAATCAATAGAATTCATTTCCCGCGAGTCGCTCCAACATTTGATTCATAAAGGGCAAAGGAAAGTGGTCTTTACGAGTGGCGTCATTTAACTTTCTGTAGTCAATACACACCCTCCAACCGGTCACAACACGAGTGGGAATTAACTCGTTGTTTTCATTTGGCACAACGGTCATTCCTCCCTTTTTAGGGACACAATGGATTGGGCTCACCCATGGGCTATCGGAGATAGGATAAATCGTTCCCGCGTCAAGGAGTTTTAGAACTTCCTTTTTGATGACATCGTGAATTTTGGGGTTTACCCTTCTTTGACTTTGAATTACGGGTTTGTAGTCCTCCTCCATTAAAGTCTTGTGAGTACAAAACTTTGGGTCAATACCCTTAATGTTGGAAATTTTCCACGCAATTGCCCCTTTATGAGCTTTAAGAACTTTCAAGAGCTCGGTTTTTTCATCATTAGCAAGACCTTTTGAAATAATAACCGGCAACTTGTCATCACCTTCCAAGAACGCGTATTCAAGGTGAGATGGAAGATCTTTCAATTCAAGGATATGCGGTTCCTCGATTGAAGATTTTTGCTCAACACTCATAACTTCCATCGGTGGAAGAAATGGTGGAATAGAAGTATCATCACTAATAATCACCTCATCTTTATTATCGATTTCATTTGAATTAAAATCGCCTCCTTGGAATGGAGTGAGATTTGGTGTAGAATTAGCAAGAATCGGATCCAAAATAGTGGGATTGCCACTTGACGAACTATCAGAAAAACCTAACACTTCTTGTGAGAACTCATCGCAAACCACATCAACTAAGTCAATGTGATTGATGGTAGCGATTGCATAAACATGAGAAGGTTTTGAGTTTTAAGTAGCGTTTATAACAAGTTCCTCTTCGTTGAATCTCAAAGTAATAGTTCTTGCATGAACGTCGATAAGCAATCTCGAGGTGTCTAAAAATGGACGACCTAAAATTAGAGGAACTTGAGGATCCGCGGGGATGTCAACTACTATAAAATCAACGGGATATTAGAACTTCCCCACTTTCACGAAAACATCCTCGGCTACTCCACATGCTAAAATCATAGTTTGATCGGCCATCTCGATAGACATGTTCGAAGGAGTAAGAGCCGGAAGCGAAAGCGATTTCCAAATGGAAAATGGAATCAAATTAATGCTCGCACCAAGATCGGCCAAGGCGAGGCATTCTTTCATATCTTGTATATCACAAGGAATGAGAAACTTTCCGGGGTCACCAACTTTTTCCGGTATGCGGTTAAGATAAACCAAAGAACAATTAGCAAGCTTTGAAAGATTTTCCTTATCGTTCATCATACTTTTAAAAGTGGAAGCGAAACAAGGCATATATAACAACGCGTCGGCTAAACTTACATCAAAATGAACTTGTTGAAACATTTTTATAAAAAGCTCGATTTGTTGTTTGTTACGTTCTTGCAATTTCTCTTTGTTTCCTCTCAAAGGGTAAGGTAAGGGTGGTGTGGGTTGGACATTAGGAAACGGCCTTGGAATCTCGGGTTCCATGATTGGTATTGGTTCAACCGTAGGTGTGGTATGAGCGGTACTTCGTGGGCTTGTGATATGCTCCTTTTCGACCATCACCTCGGGCTCTTTCTCGATTTCCTTCTCTGTAGAAGTACTTGGACGAGAGATTGGTTCCTTGAAAGTTTTACCACTTCGTGTAGTAATAACCTTCATTTCTCCCTTCGGGTTTGCAATGGTATCACTAGGAAGACCACCCGAGGAAGATGGTTTACACATGATTGCTTCAAACATTTTTGCCATTCGGTCTTCAAATTTTGATTGCCTTAAATCCGCTTTTAACAATTCTTGCTTAATCTCATGTTGTCCTTGTTCCATCTTTTGTTGATTTTGTTGAAGACGTTGAACATTTCCTTCCATTTTATTAGCATGAGTCTTAAGTTCATTAGCAAGTTCGTATTTAAGCTCGTTTTTCAACTCGGATCTTAAGCTAATCATCTCACGTTGCATGTTATCAAACTTAGCATCATTTGCTTTAGCATAATCCAAAAATTCACCTTGAAGATTTTTAGTGTGAGCATTTTGAAAACCTTGTGTAGTGTTTTGAAAATCACGGTTTTCGTTTTGATTTGCAACTTTTCCATTCCCACTTTGATAATTCCCTTTGTTGTAGTTACGTGAATTGCCTTGATAACCACCATTTTGATTGTTGTTTCGATAGTTATTAACATTTTGATTTGGTGGAGCTTGATTTGGGCGGGAACCTTGGCCGTTTTGGTTATAAGTTCCCGTTGCTACGTAAGCACTCGAAGTGTTACCACCGGCGGTAATGCACTCGGAAAGATCATGAGCTTCACCCCAAGACAAACAACCCTTATCAACCGCTTTAACCGATGCGGAATTCAAATCATCTTGTGCTTTCCAATGAGTCATAAGATTTGAAAACCTATCGAAAAACCGATTTTCCTCATTAGCTTCATCATTTAAGGCATTAATGTGAAGAGACGATGACGACGATGACGAACCCATATTGGCAACACTCGGTGTGTTACGAGGGTTATAAATCTTAGATCTATTCTCGATAATCTTTAAAGATTCATCGGTCGTTTTGCACAAAAAATTACCACCCGCGGCGGCATTCAAATAATCTCGTTCATGATCATTAAGCCCATTATAGAAAGTATCTATTTGATGTAATTCTGAAAAATCATGGTGTGCACATTCATGTAACATTTCCTTAAATCGTTCCCATGCCATTGAAAAACTCTCATTATTACGTTGTGTAAACCTTGAAATCTCATTTTTCAAATGTGTTGTTTTAGATGGTGGAAAAATTTGGTTCACAAACTTAGAAATGAGATCACCCCATGTCAAAATCGAATTTGGCGGTTCTTTCTCGAGCCAAATTTTAGCGGGTCCATCTAACGAGTATGGAAACAACATCATTTTAATGGCGTCATGCGGAACATCCTTAAACTTTCTAGTTGCGGTGAGACGATTAAAATTCCTTATGTGGTAATGCGGGTTGTCTTTCTCATGACCTCTAAACTTATTTGCTTGCAACATCGACATTAAACCCGTCTTAATCTCGAAATTCTCCGCAAGGATGGCGGGAATCACAATGGCTTCTCCAAAACCCTCGGTGGGTGCTTGAAGCAACTCCATCATAGTACGATTAGCCATGACGACTTCTTGTTCTACAATAGGTTCAACAATTGGAGTTTGTTTCTCAATCAACGTCTCTTGATTTCCTTGACTTTGACGATGTTTACGAGCTCGTTTTGCTTGATTACGAGTTTGCATAAACTTCACGAAGAATGGGAGGTGAGCAAAGAAGATTCTTTTTGGGTGTTTTGTGAATTTTCAATTTTTTTGTGTTTTTGATTGTTTTTTATTTTTTTTGGATTTTGTGTATCTTCGTAGACAACAATCTACCAAATCTCTCCTCGAATCAAACTCTTGATTAAAGAAGCATCAAAAGAATGAAAACGATCACGTGGAGTGAACGCCTTCGAATGACTTTAGAACTTTGGTGAAAACCAAATTGTTCAAGAGGGTTTAATCACAAAGAAAACCAAGCAAATATATATGATACGTAATAATACTTTGGGCGGCAAAACCCTCGATTATCCTTCAATCTCAAAATACTCACAAGCAAGCGGGGAAACAAGGCGGCGCGAAGCACTTAAGAGCCTTTTTCCTTAGGGTATATTTTATAATATCCGCCTTATACCCACCTTATAGTTTGTATTTTTCAAAATCGAGCTTCACGAAAGTATTTATCTATTTTTGCCTTTTTCTTTTTGTTTGAGATTCGAATACAATAATTAGGAGATCAAATCCCAATTAAGGTTGTGTTTTCACACTTTTGGAGATATTTTGTATTGATTGTGATACTTAATACAATATAGTAATAATAATTTCACAAGAAAAAAAACGAAAAAACCGATAATACGTATTAGTAGAGTTCTACTAATACAAATACTGTTTTTGGTTAATATTAAAAACAACAAGACAAATTAATCACGACACACCTCCCCGGAAGCGGAACCAAAATGATTGTAGTAAAAATACGTCTTTTAGGAAAAAGAGCGTATATGAGCAATAAGTATTAAATACGACGGTTTAGGAAAACCGTGTACTAATGACCCAATGAAGTTCCAAGTTTGTTTCCCAAGGAGGTATATGTGTGTGACTAAAATGTAACAAGATTTGAGATTAATATTTGAAAGAAGGGGATGAGGAAAGAGAATGACGAAGACGTGAAATTAATTATTACGACGACTAAACGTAAAACCGTAAAAAGAGCAAAAATAAAAATTAATTCTAAAAATTCCCAAAAAATTACCAAA
Source organism: Glebionis coronaria (assembly GCA_025667525.1). Taxonomy (NCBI): domain Eukaryota; kingdom Viridiplantae; phylum Streptophyta; class Magnoliopsida; order Asterales; family Asteraceae; genus Glebionis; species Glebionis coronaria. The sequence continues at coordinate 188,448,280 of CM046876.1, forward strand.
AATCAAATTAAATAAACTAAAAGTTTACAAATGATCAAAACTTTCTCAAACCTTTTAATTAATTAAATATTAATTTTTAAATGCCAATTAAAGCCCTAAAAATCAAATTAATTATCAAAAAGCCCAAATAAAGATTTTTCACTTTGTAAACCTCTAAAATGACCTAAAAAGATTGATAACTATTTTTATAAAATTTTAAACTAATTAAAACTATTTAAAATGATTTAAAAACTATTTATACTTAAAATAATAATAAAAATTAGGAAAATGGTGATAAAATTAATCTAAGAGTTTTAAAAATCCTATTTTAATGTATTAAACCTAAGAAAAATATAAAAAAGTGCAAAATTGTGAAATTTGAAAAATAATAATAAAATAACATTAAAAATCCAAAAATTATAAAAAAATTCTAAAAACTTGCAAAATAGTTAATTTTAACCTAAATAATCAGAAAATGAAAGTGAAATTACCAAATTACCCCTAACAGCTTTTGGGCCCAAAAAGTCAAACTAGGCCCAAATGACTTGAAAAAGCCCTATCTTACTCAAAATTAAATTCTAAACACAAAAGTCTAAAGGCCCAAAAGCTGATTTTGAGCTTATCACAGCATAAATAGTCAATAGCTTATTCTTATTGGGCCAATAAGCCCATTAAGCAATAAGCCAATGCGATAAGCTCTGCTTAAACACACAACCTTCTTTTGAGATGCCTAAGAGATCTGTGAAAAGAAATTTTGAAAAAGCACACTCAATAAGCCAGAAATTAGCCAAGAAGATTTTCACTAAAAGACAAAATAGTCGACTTGTAGTTCTAGACCACCTCAGACCTTCTAATAAGTTGCAAAAGACTCTAAATGACTTAATTAAGACAAATCAACAAAGAAAAGTTCAATAAGCCAAGCCAAATAAGCACAATAAGCTGATAAGCACTTATTTAAAAGTCAGAGTTTGGTTTTCTAGTCAAACCTCAAAGTCAAACCCTCAAATGCTCCAGAATGAACAAATGGGTCAAATAAGTGACACCTATTACAAATTCAAAGTTGTTGCAGGTTAAAATAAGCTAGAATAGCTTATTGATAAGCACCATCTGAAATAACACTAGCAGTGGCTAGCAGCAGGGGAAAGGAGTTCCCACTGCTTTGACTATTTGACTTGCTTTTTTAGAGAGATCCAGTTGGATTCAAATGGAAACAAGGGCACTCTTGTGATCAATGAATCACAAGGAGTCTATATCAACAAAGAAATCACAAATTGGTTCACTCAATAATCCCAGAATAAGCAAACAGTCCACAGATATTGCACAGACCTTGAAAATAAGCAATTATGAACAAATAAGCCGTTTGAGCATAAATAAGCCAGTCAAATTGAACCAAATGCATACACAAGTTATAATAAAGTCCAATAAGCACAAATAAACTTGTTTCAAGCAATGGATCAAAATAAATAAGCAGATTCAAGCCCCAAAAGTTACTGATTAGCAAAAGTGATTATCCAAAATCCTTTTGCTGATCTATTTGACCACCAATCCAATTTTAAGCCTTCAAATCTCTTTCCCTGATTAAGTTAACCAAAATTTAACACTTGTTAACCCTAGTCTACCCTTAGATCTAGGTGTCCCCAAAATTTTAGCCAAAATACCCAAGTTAAAATGATTTTATAGCCTATTGATTGATTTGGTTGTTTCAAGCCACAAAACTTGCAGGATAATGAACACTTAAGAACAGAAACACATGTAACAACTCAATAGAACCAAGAACAACAACAAAGGAAGCCTTAAATCCCTTTGAATCAGTTAACCCAAACACCCCTTTGGAATCTGATTTTGCAATCTTCCAAAGGATTGTTATGATTTAACCTATCAAACAAGATCTAATCAACCCTAAAAACTCTTAATCAACCTCAGAAACTCAAATCAAGCCACAAAACATAGATTCACAATAAAACATGCAAAATCACCAAAAATTCAACAAAAATTCAGAAAAATGAAAAAGGAGAGAGATGCAAACCTCCAAGACTTACATCCAAGCCTTGGAATGTTTGAGCTGAGGTGCTAGCAAAACAAGCACCAGCTTCCTTGTACCTGCTAAGATCAACAAACCATAAGGATGAACAAATAATAGAAAATCTGATTTTTTGAAAAATAAGAGTTTTATCCCATAAAACCTTTCCTCAAAAACAACAAAACATGAATATGGAACTCAGATTTCAGCTATTCAATCACCAAATTTTTATAAATAACAAAAGAGAAAATCACAATTTTTAGAAACTTAACTTTTATTTCGATAAAAAGGAATTACAAAGAGATAGCTAAAATCTGGAACAAAGGGACTCTCACATGTTGAGGTCTCCTTTTATAGACGGATACAAGGCATAAACAAGTAAAACCCTAGGCTTATGAAATCCCAAAAGTGCCCTTGAAATCTTCTAGATGCATTTGATGTTTGAGCTGTCAAAATGAATCAGGAACGTTCATTTTAGCTTTGTAGTTAAGCCATGAGTCTAAGTTGTTGATTTGGCCACGTCAGATTCCTTGGAGAGGAAGTTGTGTTTTCATTCGTGGACGGGGTTGAGTGTGGGGTCACTTGAGTAGTGGGATTGAGGGTTTTGTGTGTGGGATGTGTTTCTGGGCGTGTGAATTAAGCGTGGGTGTGGGTAATTTCATTTTACCCTTTGGTTTAAGTGGGATGGTAACTGGGTTCTTGAGGGTAAACAGTAAAGGTTTTGATCCGTTTTTGTAGGAAAAAGGTGTTTGGCGCGTGTTTGTTGTGTTTAAACTTTGGGAAATGGTAGTAGTAGCCCTTGTGTTTTGGTGAATTTTGTAAAACGTGTTTATTCAGCCATAAAACTCCTTTCCTTTGTTAAACAAGTTTCAAATTTCACACATTGGCCACAAAACTTTTACAAAAGGTTTTCAAGGGTTATTTTTGACACTTTTGAATATTTGAGGGACTGATCTTGGACATTCTTGATCTTCAAAGATCTTCATTGTATCTTTGACTTCATGAGGGACCATAATTGACAATTTAGAATTGTTGAGGGACTAAACTTGCTAATTCTTCAAAATTGAAGGACCGTTTTGTAATTTTGACAAACTTAAGGGACCAAACTTGTAATTATGAGTATACAAGGGTTTTAAGTGTCATTTCTTCATAAATTGAGGATCAATCTTGTACATCTTCAAGTCTTCAAGGGTTTATCTTGGATAATTCATGAACTAGGGCCCGGTTCTTTGTACGGCTTCGTTTCTCGTGTCCGTTTTTCCTTGTTTTTTGTGATCTTTTGTCTTTTTCACAATATCCATATCTAAAACACACAAGTAAACAAATACAAGCATATATATGGTATTTTGTGACATTTTGTATGTATTTAAAGCCCGAAAAGAACGATGAGATCATGTATAAAAGCCATCTCATCAATATTCAAATTCTTAAGCTCAAGTAATTGTTTTTCAAAACGTTGAACACAATTTTTTCAAGAATTTTTCAAAAGGTTTTTCTAAATCTTTCAAAATTGTGTGTTCAAAATGTTTTGATAAAAAGAGCATGTCTTCTGGAACCGATAATATTTACGGTCCTAGAAATGTCGTTCAATAATGACACGCGGTTGTAAATAAAGTTCGAGCAGAAGTTTAAATGATTTAAAACATGCTCAAAATGGCTTGCTATTATTTCAGATAGTAACCCGCCTTTTATATTCAAGTCAAGCATTTCACTGGAAAGATTTGACTCAACAACGGGAATTAATTTTCTCGGGCATGGTTTATTTTTATAACCATGTAAGGGATTGTGTTTACGTAATAACACAATCTAACAGGAATATATGTACGCATCAGTGCATTTATTTGTTAAAATAAGAGAAATCTTGTTTTTATGAAGTTATCATCTCCACAGTCTGCAGCAATTTACAATTGATATCTACATACTCGATGATGCGACTACTCAAACGGCGACTACAACTCTTTCGATAGAACACGGGTCAACAATTGAGGGGGAGAAATTGTCAAACGTTCAGACGTTACGGGGGAGACCAACATTCGTGAACAAGAACATGTGATTCTATCATATGTTGTTCTCATCATTCAGGTCCAACCTCGTAAATTATCAATCTTGTGAATACATTATCCTATATGACCTTTGCACGTGATAAATACCTTACACTTGTGTTTAAAAGGTATTTAATTTACGTATCAAGTACAACCTCATTAATTTGAGGGGGAGCTTGTGTAAATCATGAAGATAATTGAATTTGCATTTTTCTTCTCCAATTTTCTTAAAATTTCATTAAATCAATTGATATTAAAAACACCGATTGGGTTAATATTTTTAATTTGGCGGAGAAAATGTGATTTCATATTGAGATCAATTAATTCAATGGATTGACTTAATGTGTTGGCTCATTCCTACACATGTGAAATGTTTGCGAATATCGTGGCATATGTTAAGGGGGAACAAAATGGATTTGTACTTCAAAGTGGATTTCATGGTGACGTATACTTACCCACAACATCTTAATTCACGACGGTGACGATTTGTGGTGACATAAGGATGGTAGGATAGGTTAAAGTCTAATGGTTCTTCTAGAACCGGAGGAATCTTCCCAATGACGTTCCATAGCTAGAAATAGTAGTCCTTAGGAAAGATGGAGAAAGATTGTGAATGTAGCTGAATGCCGACCAAGTACTTAAGTTAGCACTGGAACAATCACAACAAGGTGCTAGTTATGACGTATTGGTAAGCATTGAAGGGGTTGAAGAATGAAAAAGAATTGTAAAGATAAAGGGTGAAAAGAAAACAGCCCTCCTTACAACCTTAGGCAGAAACCGGGTCAACTCATATGTTATTGAAGATAGACGTCATGGACCCAGTGATGCAATGCACAACCTATCCCAGCTAACTCAGATATCTCTCAAAAGATATTTGGTTTAATCACACGGAGACAACGCATTATCTATCGATTTATTCACTCCGAATATACTGATATTGAAAAGGTGGCACTCTTCTCCAGCCTCCGATCACTAAAAATGCAAAATGCACGATCAAGTCTAGAGCCATTTGAGATCATCAAATATCTCATTAGGACACACTTCCATATTTCCTTGCTTCTTCACACACTGTGAAAAGTAAGAAACATATTAAGAGTCCTACACAAAATCTTCATGATCTTGCCTGAACATCCGAGTAATACACAAGTATTTATAATGAAGATGGAAATCCTTCTTGAGCGAACATCAAAAAGCTCATGCTAGGTGACTTGTGCGATTCTTTATGAATCAAACTTGTGATAACTGGAAAGCAATAACTATTTAATTCTTAACTGAATCTAAACACGTTCCAGGCCTCTATGCAATATTTTAGTGATCTTGCCAGAACACTCAGAGTGACACTCTTTAATGTTTACAGTGATGAGTGGAAATCCTTCTAGTGTTAACATCAAACAGCACTTGGTAGGTAACTTGCAAGAATCTATCAGAGTCAAGCTCGTGACAACTAGAAAACAACGATGGTGCGGTTCTTAATCGAATTTCACTTTTTCCAGGAATATGAATTGACGGCTTCAATCATGCGGATAATTTTATCCAAATGATTCACTCTTTACGTTCACAGTCAGCTTTGGACGGTCGAGTAAAGAGAACGGGTTTACCCGCGAAATCTTGTCAGGGAGGTTCTTAATTGAAACTACCTACCACAAGTACAATTAATATCGTCCAACGGTCTTCACCGACCGGAGGTAAAATGTTACCTAATTAGGTTGAAATGTTCAAAGCCATTTCATCCGTGTCTTTGTTTTGTTGCTAATTGTCTTATGCAGCGTAACAAGACGGTGGCACTGTGGTGTCCGAAAAGAAGTCGTCCCCGCATGCTTATACTTTCTTCACTTAATACGTCAACAAATTCAGGAAAGCCTAAAACTCAAGTCTTCCGCTGTATCAAACTCTGAAGCTTTCAAGAATTTATAAAGGTATAATTATGTGGAACATGAAGTCACGAGGAGGCGAATATCACAACCGATGAATGCACAAGGTCAAGGCAAGGAAACATGCTTAAGACTAAAGTCAAAGATCACATCAGCATATTCACAAGAACAAGATCGAAGACTCAAGCAAAGTATGCTAGGTTTAAGATTTTGTAAAATGATGTGACCTCCCTTAGGGGGAGATTGTTGGAAATACGAAATTCCAAAGAAAGTCTCGGTCACATCATCGCTAGCATAGATCACGAGCTATATACTATTTAGGACTTTGTCTCTTGGAGCGACCTCCCTTAGGGGAGATTGTTGGAAATACGTTTTTACGTATTTAGGAAGGATGGGTCACTCTAACGAGATACATCTAGAATGGGCTCGTGATCTAGTTATGTAACAATATAACCCGCAAAACCCACATGTATGGTGGGCTATATATACCCCCTCCTAACATGTTAGGAGTGGTTGGTTCTCACTTTTACACACTTCTAATCTAATATTCTCTTATTTCACTCCAACCTCTCACTACTTTCTCTCTCTAGTTCTTCATCTATTTCTCTCTCTTGTGATCATTCTAAGCTTAAGATAATCTAAGGATTTCGTAGGCCTACAATTGCTTTATCACTAGTTATATTTTACTTTTTTCGCTAGTGAAATATAACTAATGATAAACCAATATTTTGTTATATTTATAACTTTTGCTTATCCGTTTTTACAATGTTTAGACATTTTGCCAAAAATTATTCTTTAGTATTTTAAATTAGAGTCAAGTTATTTTGGATACCATATCTATCATGGATACTAAGGGACTCATCCCCACCATCCATCCTCATCATATCTAATGGTTGAGATTAAAAGTATTTAATTATTTCACTTATTTTTAAAACTTAAATATCTTTTAAACCGTTAAGTGTTAAACGGAAAAAAATATATCATCGCGACGAGCATTTAATTAGCTTTCTACAGATATGCAATATGATATACTTTTGAAGAAAAAAAAAATCGTTTTTTTTTAAATTTGCGTAAAATATCATATATGATAATAGTGTTTTATCATATATGATATTAGTGTTATGTTACAAATTATTACAGAATCATATATGATATTGGTTATATCATATGATATTGGTTTATATCATATGATATTGGTTTATATCATATATGATAAGTTATATCATATATGATACAAGTGTTACTATCATATATGATATTTAGTATCATATATGATAAATTACGGAAAAAACAAAAAAAATAATTTGTCGAAAGTATATCATATAGCATATCTGTAGAAAGATAATTAAATGCCCGTCGTAATGGTATATTTTTTTTCGTATAACGATTGACGGTTTAAAAGATATTAATGTTTGAAAAAAAAGAGGAAATTGGTTTTATGTTTAATGTTATCTATTAGATTAAGATGGAGATGAGTGGTGAAGATTAGTCCCTTAGTATCCAAATAAAGTTTGGTATACAAATGAACTTAAATCTTTAAATTAATCCTCACAATTAAATAAAAAAAATAAAAAATAAGAATTAATACCTTAACATATAACAGAAAACCAAAATGCAAAATAACTAATTGAATTTTTTTTGCGGTATACGAAATTTCGAACCAGACTTGAGGACCGAACATAACCGAAACATGGTATTCAGTTCGGTTCTCGATTCCTAAATTTTGCGTTTTTTGGTTTTCGGTTTTTGCGGTTCCGAGTCGGTTCCGTGCTGTTCCGGAACCGCACTCACATCATTGGTTGGAAGTTGGATGACTTGCTACTTTCAAATAATGAAAATCTTAGCCAGACACAAGATAGCCTTCACCCAGATAACAAGTTAACAACAACACATCAACAAACACAATGACAATCCAACACAAGTTGTTTCACAGAACTTACATGACCCAACAAAACCCGAAAGATAACTTGCCAGAAACCAACAAATTAGCAGCAGAACAGTTTCAACCATTAGCAGCAACATTCAGACGTCGACTTCTAACTGGGATTGGGTCAGCTTCGCTGGTCGCTGTGGGTGCTAACTTCGCTGGAACAACTAGTTTTCTTCTCGGGTTGTCGCCCGAGACTGCCCGGAATCTTAAACTTGACGTTATTTATCCTATTAAAGGTTACAGCAGGTGCATTAAACCCGAAGAAGGATTTGGTAAATATATGTTTATTCATATTCAAGAGTCAACACTCAAGTCAAACCTGTTGAATTTATAACCTAAATAAAACTTGGATTTTATGAACACTAACAACATTTCTTTGCAGTGTCTTGATGTTATTTGTATAAGCTACAATACCCATTTATAGTTTTAGATAAGGTTCAGCACATTGGTGGCAATTTTGAATTTGAAATTTAGATGGTTGACTTATTAAGTTTGAGCTACTTGACTTTATTGTTGATGTTTTATTATGATGGCCAGAATTTATATACCCGCTAAATTGGGTTGGAGACCAGACACTTTTGTATAGAGCAGCTGGGAAGGCGGAGAGGGAAAGATCACTTGATTTACCTCCTTTAAACCGTCGTAAGAATGTAAATGAACCGGTTGCTGCCTTTGGTCCACCGGGGTCGAGTGGCGAGCTCAATGTCAGTGTCATTGTCTCTCCTGTAGCTCTTGATTTCTCGTAAGTCGCACGTTTCTCCTTCTGTAAAACCAAAAATGACTTGTTAAACATGCTATGCGTAAACTTCAAACATGAGCATTCTCTACATGTTTCATGCAACAGCAAATAACTAAATCATTCTTTTGGTAAGCATACTACAATTGGAAGAAGATTTATGTTAAGCGATACCGTAACAAAATAGATATTAATTTGTAAGTGAAAAAATCAGTTTTGACTTAAGTGAATGACCATCAACAATTGTATGCATATGAGCCAAACAAAAGGTATGGTTTCAAAATAATAATAATACTGTTTGTTCAACTTATTAATAGAATTGGAGCATTTGGTGGTCCGGAAGAGGTAGGAGAAGCCATTGTGCGGAAAATTACAGGCCGGCGACCAGACGTAATAGGAACACTTATAAAATCTAAGCTAAGAGAAGATGAAGCAAAGAAAGTAAAGTACTATGTGCTAGAATTTGCAGTAGAAAGCCCTTCATTTAGGAGACACAATGTGGCGGTTTGTTGTGCTCGTGGTGGACGTTTGTTCACTCTCAATGCACAAACACCAGAATCAACATGGCCCGAACTAAAAAGTAGCTTTTATACAATTGCTGATTCTTTTAGCTTAACATCTTGATTAGTCCAAGAATCCATGTTTGAGCATGTAGACATGGCACTTTTTTGACATGAGAAGGATGATTGTAAATTTAATTTTACAATAACAAAAACTGCAACCAAATATACGAATGTATGTTACTCAACTGTTAAATCGCAAAACTAAAGACCTTGAACTTACGGGGCTTAGTGGCAAAAAGGCTTGTGACTATCACACTAACCTCGGGATTTACTCGGTTTAAGTCTTTGTGTGAACCATGTAGATTAGTTGGCCAAAAGGTCCGAAAACCATAGTTTTTAAAAAAAAAAGAAAAAACTTGAATCATGTAGATTATTTTGGTCTTCGACATGTGATTTAGCCTTTTAAATCGTTTTTCCTTCTTTTGTATGCTTAGATTTTACATCTTGTAGGTATAGCATTTAGGTGAAGATGGTTCTTTCGAACACTGTGATCTGGTTGTTTGGTAACTTTTGTAGCTGTCTTTTTATTTTATAGTGTTGCCTTTCAGAAAAGGAAATTTGAGCCAAAGTTATTACTGGCTACATGAGAAATGTAAATCAAAAGCTAATGTCTTTAAAAATAATAATCAAATGTAAATTTGTAAATTTCTGGTAAGATTTCTCTATATATAATATTGTACTAACTACTAAGTGCTTCTTTTAACGTGAGATAGTTGCAATCAGGTTTTATATCTCTTCTATTGGGAGTAATACAAAATTTTAGCTATAAAGCAAGACGTTCGAAAAAGCTTACAGTTAATAGTTAATAGGGAAACTGGTGCTTGAAGTAAGACCCGTGAAAACTGAAAAGGCTTTGTTAAAATAGTTAACTAGGAAAAGCTTTTATAAAGATGTTGTCTTATGATAAAAACTTTAAGTCAACTAAGTTCATGTTTATAACGTCATCCTTGTCATTTGAAGCAACTGAAGATAGTTACTTTAATACTTTGTAAGGTTATACGTCGATAAAGTAGTACATTTATAAATGCTAACTGCTTTTGGCAGACAAACTTTGTATTCTTAAGGTTGAATGCTAGATGCTAAAAGCTAAAAGCTCTAAAACTGAAAAGGCATGCTACAAACTAAGCATGTTTATTATAAATATACTCATGACAAAAATATTACAGTAATACATTATAAGTGGTTCTGAACTTCTGATCAACATGACGAAGAATCATGCTCTCAACATGATAACTCCTGAGATACTTCTCTCATTGTTGGTCGGGCCTTTGGATCTGTGAGAACGCATGACAATGCCACATGACCAACACGGATAATTTCGTTTTCAATTAGCCTATCTGTCGGATAAGAGAGTCGCTTATCCACTATATTTTCCAACATTGTACCATGACTTGTAGAATAATTCAGGGATGACAGGAGGTCTCCTGGATGCTTGCCTCCAATTATTTCAAGTGCCACCACTCCAAAGCCAAACACGTCACACTTTTCGCTCACGGTCATGCTATAAGCAAGTTCTAATTGATCACACGTACCAAACAGTTGTTAGAAATGATTCAAGCGCTAAAAGATGCAAATTTCAGAGGCATAAGATTGTATGCAATTGATACCTGGAGCAATGTATCCCACAGTTCCTGCAATTACTGTTTGGTTAGATGAATCAGGGTCGAGCAGTCTTGCTGCTCCAAAGTCGGCAACAAATCCTTTCATTTCTGAGTTTAAAAGAATGTTGTTACTGGATATGTCCCGATGAACGATAGGCGGGTTGCAATCATTATGCATGTAAGCTATTGCATGGGCTATATCTTTGATAATGTTAACCCTCTTCATCCAATCAACTTCAACAGCCAATTCATCATCACTCAATGCACAAAGTAAGTTGCCTTTTTCCATGTATTCATATACAAGGAAGTTACATTTTTTATGCAGACAAAAACCATAGAGTTTCACGATGTTTTTATGCCTAAGGTTGGTTAACACTTGAACTTCGTTTATAAAACTCTGGTCAAGTGTTGGTTGTTTGGTTTCTTACTGATGTAGTTTTTTCAACGCAAACGTTTTACCATTCGGTAGTTTTGCTACAAAAACACTACCATATCCCCCGGTTCCAATACAATATTTATGGCTGAATTCCTCGGTAGCAGTGATGAAGTCTTCATACGCAATTGTTCCGTCATAATTTAATATCAAGCCCACGTCTCCATGTTTATTTATTTCTATCTGGCTTCCGTTAGTGGCAGCCTTTTTACGTTTGTAAGCGACATAACCAGCAGCCACTAAGAAGCAGAATCCAATGCTGATGGGGGGAAGAATATCAATATACACGATGAGTTGTTTGGTTTTCTGCTTACGTACTTTGGAGTCTGATTCTTCATTTGGAGCATTGTATGAAAAGGCGATTTTTGTATACTTGCCCGGACAATTATGAATGAGATGATTTGCACATGGTGAGTTTAAATACACCTCCCCAGAAATGTTATTATTACTTATGTTTAAGTACTCTAAGTGATTGCAAACAATTAGTATATCTGTGTCAGTTCCGGTCAACAGATTCATGGAGAGGTCTAAATGATGTAAATTACAGGGATTTTGAAATGACATATTTCCTGAAAAACGGTTTGATGACAAATCAAGGTAAACAAGTCTTGAAAATTTTCCAAGTTTATCGTGAATCAGACCCTCAAGACTGTTATGATTAAGGTCAAGTTTTTCTAATTTATGTAGATTTTCTAAATCTAGAGGAACATGGCCATTAAAATGGTTGTCACTAAGATTAATTATCTCTAGCTTTTGCAAGTTACTTATTTCCTTTGGGATGGATGTATTCAGCCGATTTGTGCTCAAGTCAAGGACTCTGAGATCAACTATGGAACCAATAGATGAAGGGATGGGACCGGTAAAGTGGTTTTGACTAAGATTCAGATGAACTAAGTTACTCAAACTCCCCATCTTAGATGGGATCGTACCAGTAAAATTATTGCTAGAAAGATCAAGTTGTACTAATTGGGTGAGATTGATGAGTGAAACAGGTAACTTACCATAGAGTTGATTTTGTCCAAGTGAAAGACTAGTGAGACTTGAAAGCAAACCAATTTCATGCGGGATGCTTCTTTCAAGGTGTTCAGAGTAAAGATGTATCGAAATTACACTTCCTGCTTTGTTGCAGGCAATTCCTTGCCATTTACAATGATCTGAAGAAGCATTTTTATCTTTCCACCAATGAGTTGCAAGCAAAGCGTTTCTTTCCAATATTTTATCGAAATCATTAGCAGTCGTTTTTGGTAACACAAAAACAAGCAACATCAGTACATAAGTTAAAGTGTGCATGCCGAAAGTAGTGGTAAAAGAAGTAAGCCACATTATTGCTAGTAAAATTTGTATAAGTAGTAAAGAATCAGGAATTCAGGATCATTATATTATAAAATATATACACAAAAGAACCTGCATTTTCTAAGTCAACGACAAAGAAGCAGTCAAGAATAATTTTCCACAGTTTACCAAGATTTCTAACCCCTTGCAAGGGTTGCGCAAACTCAGTTTTCATGCATGCTACTTGTTCAAGTCCCGTGTTACACATCACTTTGTGTTAAACACTTTATCTGAGACCTTGGCATCTTAATTAGCTTCTTCTAATGATTAGTCCTTACTCCTTCGTGTAACTAAGATGGTAATAAAGTGTTTTCTGTATATCATTCTCAGCAAACGTGACCGGTTGATATAGTTACAACCTTTGGCTTGAACCCGAGACAACTCATGGCAACTAGTGACAACTAATGATCGACTAATTTAATACAAGAGATAAGTACACTACAACTAATGACAATGATAGATTGATAGCTAATATCGACTAACACTCCTCTGCAGTTGGAGTGGTAGAACATTAGATGGGTAAACTGATACAAAACTCCTCAAACAAAGCCAAAGGCATCCCTTAGTAAATATGTTGGCATACTCATAGCGAGAAGGGGCTGTTGGGTCAAAAAGTTGATGTGGCAGAAACTTAAAAACGAAGAAAACATGAAGGCATTTGTCTAAATGTTGACAAGTGTAATCCAAGCGTTGTCAAGAGTAAATTAGGCGTTGACAGAAGTCAACAAAAGTCAAACGCTGTTGGAAGCTTCTATTTAGGATAAGTATGCAGAATATTATTCTGTATTAGTTATTTAAATAGAAGATTTACATGTTTATTCATCATTATCACTTGTAAACCCTAATCCTTAGTCTATAAAAGGAACAAGGGTCTTAGCTTTTTATTCATAACTTCATTCACAATGTAAACCTAAAAGCGTGTGTTGCACTAGACGTGGGATTAATGTACACACATCTAGTGGTTGTTGCTTATTAATATAATTAGCAACCTAATTGTTTAATTCATGTGTTCTTTGTGCCTAAACACCTTGTTAATGGTTATTGTTCTAATTCCGCTTTGATTATGTTAATCATATTAAATGATCATTCCTAGTAGCTAAAAGATCGAGGAAATCAAGGTTTCCACAGTTGGTATCAGAGCCTCGTGGCTCGTGATGCTAGGACCAACAAGGTGTTCGTAATGGTGAGAAGAAGAAAAATCCGTCTAGGGTTTTTCTGGACGTTTTTGTGTGCGCAGCAGCATTCAGAAGGTCATAACTTTTTATTGGACCATTGGATCGTCACGAAATGTCTTGTGTGTGTTCTATACACATATATCTAGACATCCACCGGAGGGATTGTCAAGATCTATCCTCAAGAAAAAGTTATTAAGCGTCGAAGTCAGCAGATATCATATGCAGTTTTTCTGTGGACAGCCGTATTCAAAACACGATTTCTCCTTCGTTAACCGTTGGATCATCGTGATTTTGAACTATAGATTCTTGGCACTTGTGTCTAGGATCTCACCGAAGGGATCTTTGATCTAAGCTCTCATGAAGAAGTTATTCGAGATCAAAGTTGACTGCATAATGAGGTACTCAAGTTTCTGCTTCACATAAAATCATGATTAGGGTTTCTTTAAACCCTAAATCGACTTAAGGCAGAAAGGTTTGAGGTTCTTGGCTGTTATAATACATGGTGGTTCATAAGATTCAAACCCTAGTATGTTTTTCTCATAATCCTAATTAGGGTTTTGGTTTAAACTCATCTAGATTCTAGGGTTTGTATTGTAGCAGCAGATGCGTGATGTTGTTGTGGTTCATGGGCCTATGGAATGATACGATTCATTAATGCTTATATTCAGGGATCGTGATTCGTTATATACAAGTTAAGTTATCTAGCATGTCACGTGGGCAAGAATATAGTGGGAAGGTGCATATCATATGCACAATCGACAAAAGTGACGAATGATAAAGAGGCAACAGGTTGTGAACAAACAACAGACGTGTACAAAAGACATATGATGAGTTCTTTTTGGGAGCATAGTTAATTCCTGATTAGTAGGAATTATTTTATACATAAGAATCGTGGGTTAGACAACTGCTCATCACGTCTAAGGTAGACAATATTCTTTTCTTTTTAACAGATTACGAATATATATTGGTTGTTGATTTGTACATGGTAAACATCGATGTATATAATAACGTAGGGTAAATAAATTTCTAAAGTTTAGGGATAGTGTTTTACTTCCATATACTGCCTATATATATCTCTGGATATTAGGATGGTTAAATATGCATGGGCTAAAGAAACAAACTAGCCAATGACATATTATTTTTACCCACTGTCATATCAAGCCATTGTTAAGAGATCATGGGCACTAATGATAACAACTATCTTCATCCGCTTACGCTTGTAATCAAGACGCTGATGTTTGTTATTCAAACACTGACAAAGAATAAGTTAACGCTGATAGAAAAGTGTTGACACGTGTTGTCCGAGGAAGTTTGTCCCAAGCGTTGATAGGTATTCTTCGACAAGGGACAATACACATGGAAAGGATATTGGACAAAGGAAGATGTTGGACAACAAAGGAATAGCTGCTGTTGAGAAAATTGGTAGATTTTGGCACACAAAAAGAGGTATTTACACGCAAAGGTACATGGAATCTCCGTTTTTATACAGAATATCAAGTTGATATTTATTGCTCGGATAGTTTTAAAAGGGATTAATGATTTTAATGCGAGTTAGCAACAATTCGTGAAGTAGTTTATTGGAGTAATATTTCTTATGTAATCGGGTTAGTCTTGTGAAAGAGTTATCCAAATTGATTTTTACATATGAAGATATTGGTTCATTAAGACTCGTCATAAAGCGGTGTTAGCTTAAGGGGAAGAATTCTTATGGTAAGTTTGATGTTTTGAAGAAGATTTTCGCGAGTTTGTGTTCTATCATATCTTTAAAGATGGTGCCTAATCAACATTATTCTTTAAAGGTAACTTGTTCATGCTTACACGGTTGGTGACGAAGACTTGCCATAACACTTGAAGGAGTTACATTATCGTGATCAGTGTCTCACAAAGGATGAGAATGTTGACAAGAGATCGAGGTCTACTTATACTTCGCCATTGGTATAAGTTCTTTATCACATGGATAGTGCAAGACATTGAACACAAGGTTGGGTTATTCTACTTCTACATCAAGATTATTATAGTTATTTTTCTTCAAAATCATTACATAGAGCCTACATTTGGAGAATCTTCAAGATTGCATACATTGTTTACTTCCCAATTAATGTGACAAAAAGGGGTAGACATACATGCTACAATTGAGGGGAAGCAATTTGAAGATGATGTACAACTTGCAAGAGATACACAGAGAGTTTTGCCGACATCAACTAGGGGAAGATTGCAGGGTCAAAAAGTTGATGTGGCAGAAACTCAAAAACGAAGAAAACATGAAGGCATTTGTCTAAGCGTTGACAAGTGTAATCCAGGCGTTGTCAAGAGTAAATTAGGCGTTGACAGAAGTCAACAAAAGTCAAACGCTGTTGGAAGCTTCTATTTAGGATAAGTGTGCAGAATATTATTCTGTATTAGTTATTTAAATAGAAGATTTACATGTTTATTCATCATTATCTCTTGTAAACCCTAATCCTTAGTCTATAAAAGGAACAAGGGTCTTAGGTTTTTATTCATAACTTCATTCGCAATGTAAACCTAAAAGCGTGTGTTGCACTAGACGTGGGATTAATGTATTAATAACTGGGTTTTTGCCTAGTTAAAAAGTTCGCTGAAATCGGTTCAATTCGAATTGACTATTGGTTAAATGTGTGACTCAATCGTTCTTGGTGGAATAAAAGGAGAAAGGTTAGCTATTTTTAAACTAAAATGAATGAAAATGTAAATGAAAATGTCGTTGCGTAAATGGTAAAAATAAACTAAAAAACAAAAGCGATAAACTAACTAAAACTTAAATAAAAGACTTTGAAAGAAATTAAGATAAAAAGTTTGAAAAGATTAAACTAAAAATAAGAATTTAAAAGAAATTAATTAAGTGACAAAAATATAAAAGCTCTAAAACTAAATGACGAGAAATTAAAGTTTAACAAAACGTAAATTTAAAAACTTTAAATAAAATTCTTTGAAAATTAAACTAAGATAAAGAAAGTAAAAATTAAGCTATGTAAAAATAAGACGAAACAATTAAAATAAAGCTAAGAAAATTGGCGTGAAAAACAAGTTTGAAAATCAAATTTAAACAAAAACAATTAAATTCGCAATATTTAAAAACATGAAATAGTTTCGCAATAGAAAAAGTGCATAAATCCGCAATAATCAAAATGTGTATAATTTCGCAATATTGCGAAATTAATACAATTCCGCAACTTAAAATACAATTCCGCAATTGATGATGAAGATTTCGCAATCTCACAATGCACAAATCCGCAATATGGAAATAATGGATTTCGCAATTGAAGTGTAACAAATTCGCAATAATTGCGAAATCTAAGATTTCGCAATTATCCAAAGTGAAGATTTCGCAATGCAGAAAAGGCAAGATTTCGCAATCATACAAATCAACAATTCCGCAATTGGAGCAAGGACACAAATTCACAACTTTGGAAGAATTCAATTTCGCAATTATGAACAATTGCGAAATCGAATCAACTTTTCCTAAAAACTAGGAAAACGTAAAGTACGAGAATAAGCACTAAAATCTTAACTTTTTAAGGAAAATAAGCCAAATAAATCACCAATAAGCTAACTAAAAAGCCTAGATTAATGACCAAACTTATAAAAACATCAAAAACAAGCCACGAAAATTAAAAAGATTTTAACTTTATGTAAAAAAATGATGAAAAATATTATGATAAAGATAAAACTAACAAGAAAAGTAGAATAAGATTAAGATTAAAACAAGAATTAAGCTATCAAAAGTAAAAATTTGATTAAAACTAGAAAGAAAGGTAGATAAAAGATTAAGATCCTAGTGAGAGAAACTGTCACTTTCTCTCTCTACAATTACCTACAAAAAATGAAAATGAAAACTACTCCTCACTAAAACTAACCAACCCTCCTAAATGTGTTTAGGAGGGTATTTATAGGAAATGGGGAGGTGCATGTGTTGCCTCCTCTTTCTTTCTTCACGTCTTTCCGTCTTTTGAGTTCTTCGACTTTATCGACTTTGTCTCGGGATTAATTAAACTCGTCTTATAATTTCTTCATTCATTAGACTTGAGTTCTTCGGCTTTATTAAACTTTCGTCTTTAGACTTGTTCTTCGATAAATATTCAGAAAAGGTCTTAGACTTCCGTTCTTTTTGCATTCTTGATCTCTTGACTTCGTCTTTTGTCTTTTTCTTCGATAAAAGCCCGTGAAAGCCCGTGTTTTATTCCCTTTTCATATTTTGGTCCTAAATCACAACAAAAACACAAACCACGCATAATTCTGACATTTACGACATAAAATACACGTTTTGGTTTGGTTATTATTATAATTAAGTGGTGAAAGGATAAGTATTCTCACACTTATTAAATCCCCTACACTTGACCATTGCGATGTCCTCATGAAATGCATTAATTACAAAGCACGTTTTTCATTTTTCATCATAATTAACCTAATTGGCCTTTATTAAACACAAGACATAAAAGAGATAGAAAATTTATAAAAAGAAGAAAACAAGTAAAAAGATCAAAAACTACCTTAGGGTTTTGGCATGTCATGAATGATTATCCTCCTCAAGTTTCACCTTCCCCATACCAAGCTTAAAAACGAGATCATTGTTATTATAAGTTAGCAAACTATCACAAACTCATGTGGGCCAATTATTCACTTAGACTCCCTTATTCCTAGGTGTATCTCTTATATTTTATTGTTGTATTGAATGATCATGAGGATACATTGTTTGACTTATTTCGATAGTTATTTAGGCTAAAAATAAAGTAGGACGATTTAATCAATAGTTAGCTAAAGGACAAAATCTTTTAAAACTGCTTCTCGGGACCTCATAAAGTTCATATCTTGGCATAACTCGCTTCACGATTTGAGACCTTTCTCGGACCGATATTTGGCAGTGACTTCATACTTCAAATCTTGAGAGACGTTCATGGAATAATGGTCTTCTCTTCATAATAGGAATTTCTTCACTTGAACTTTTTGAGAGATTCTATTTGGACCACGACTTCTTCATTTTTCTCCAATCTTTATTTTGGATTTTGAAATACAACGATCCGCCTCCTTTTCGGACTTGGATCTTTTCATCCTCATACCTTGTTAGGGCCTTTTTGGATAGACTTCTCCATGATCTTTTGGGGAGTTTTTTCTTTTCGTCGTGTGTCTCGATCCTTCATATTGATTTTCGATAAATGATTCTTCACATCACTTTTGGATCTTTAGCATCAAAATATAGCCCTCATGCATTGTTAGGGCTTTTTCGGACTCGCCAATCTTCGCATCTCGCTTCAATAAGTTATGCCTTGGCTATGAACTCTAATTAATACCGAGCAACTTTTAAACGATCTTGGGCTAGAAGCTAAGTAACTTTTCAAATCGTACAACCTTATTTATTGTAGATATATTTATTAACAAGCGATGGGAGATAGGGTTATAACCAACTCACATAAGTTCACGAAAGAATACCAAACTTATAATTGACTCTATCATCTCTCGTTCTCTACAATTTAATATCTCAAGGAATGAGACTCGTGGATGCTTAGCCTATTAAATCAAAGTTTTGGGTTTTCGAGTCGTCTATAGGATCTTGCAACTTCTTAGACTTTTTCAAGTTTTAGAATTCGCCTTTTAAAGTTCCCTTGATAAACGACTCTCTAGGATCAATTATAGAAACTTGCGAAAAGTTCTTGTTCTTAACCCGTGAGAGTTAAGACTTTCGCGTTTTAAAGTTCCCTATATAAAAGCCTAGCAAACTTGACTTAAACACGTTAAGGATACTAGCTAGAGTAAACTTGGATAAGTAAACTCGGGTTGAGTCAAAAGATTCACAACGCTTAAAAATTTAAAACCACTTTATTAAAATTTATTCTAGCAAAGAAAGTAAATAACGATAACAAAGGAAAATACTACTATACTACTAGGCCAAAATAGATTAAAAATTTTGAAAAATGTCGAAAAATCAGTTTTCCGGTTAAAATGAGGACAAATACAAGGAAAAACCCACTTAACTTCGATAGAAGTCCCCTACACTTAATATAAACATTGTCTTCAATGTTTAAGCATGTGGAAGTAACTCCCCTACACTTAGGACATTGTGCACGTTGTTTAAATCTTGCTAAGGAAAGGACAACTAAAGTGATTCCTATTTTAATATTGATAAAATAATGAATCAAAAGAGTTTAGGATAGAACCGGAAGACGGGAACACGGGATCACGGGTCGTCAAAAGTCATCAAGAATGGATCTTTGTAAGCTCGAATCCCTGCACATCATAAGAATGAAAACAACAAACACATACTAGGGTCTCCCCCTACACTTATTATAAAAACAAGAGAAAAAGGATAGATACTAAGGGTTGCCTCCCAAGAAGCGCTTGTTTTTGTTAACCGAGTCCTGAGCCTGACTCGACCTTGATTAGCATAGGAAGAAGCTTGAATCAAATCCACCGGGATCAAAGACATGGTTTTCATCCATCAAGTAGCACAAGCTTAAGGCGAACAAGGCAAGCCAAAGAAGAGTAGGCAGGGTTCCCTTAAGAAGCGATTGAGTATGGTGGTAACAAGGGTGAAGTGCAAGCATATCTCCGTAAGTTCCAAAGATTTTTCCTTTTATTTCATCAGATGGATACTGAGATGGCTTAAAAAGTGCAATGTCGGGGTCGAACACCTTTTCCTTTAGGGGAAAATAACACTCAGGCTCAGCAGATCTTGAAGAAGATCCGATCATAAATCTTGCAATCTCATCCTCAGACGGAGGGTAGAGAGGAGTTAAGACATAAGTGTTGCTGATATCGGTGTCGGCCGGCTTCTTCTCCTTTGAAGCGGGTTTCTTCATACCCAAAGTAGGATAAAGACCATAATCATCAAAGTCCAAAGGAGGAGCATCACTCTCATTTGGGAAGTATGTGTTGAGAAAAGTAGCAAAGTCTTCCTCAAATGAGTAGTCATCCAAAGTAGGATTAAGCATGGTTGGCGGAGGATCTTCATCAAAAGTGGGTGCAATGTCATCATGTGAAGAATCACTCGAGAGAGTATCAGCCTCATCAAAATCATCATAAGTGGGCATGTCTGGATACTCTGAAACAAAAGCAGCAGAATCATCCCCATCGGAACTAGAGTCGTCATAGATCGATGGAGAATCATAGATTGGTGGGGGATCCAATTTGGGGAGAGAATCATCAAAATCATCCACATCGTCTTGAAAAAGTGGATTGTCATGGGTAGAATCGAAAAGAGGATTATCATATACAACAAAGTCATCAAGCTTAAAACTTTCGAAAGTAGGAGTAAGCTCTTCTTAAAGCACATTAATCATTTTCGCGGATTCTTTTCCATTTGTCTTACTAGTAATTTTCCCCATCTTAAAAACTTGAGAATCATTCCCGGCTCTTAAGATTAGCTCACCTTCGGCAACATCGACAAGAGCTTTTCCGGTTCTCAAAAAGGGCCGTCCAAGTATTAACGGAATACGAGGGTCCATTTCATAATCAACAACAAAAAAATCGACCGGAAAAGTGAAGGTACCAACTTTAATGAACACATCTTCGGCAATACCAATGGGGTAAGCGAGAGTGCGATTTGCTAGCTCCAGAGTCATCTTCGTTGGAGTAAGGTCGGGTAATGATAGTGTTTTCCAAAAACTTAATGGCATCAAACTAATACTTGCCCCGAGATCGGCTAAGGCAGTAAATTCTTCAACTTTGTTAAAAATGCAAGGCAACACAAAACGACCGGGATCTCCAAGTTTTTCCGGAAGTTCTTTAAGAATGACTGCAGAACAGTTTTCATTTAAGCGTATGTTGACAAACTCAGCCATCTTTTCCTTCTTGTTAAGCAATTCCTTGAATGCTTTCACAAATTTCGGCATTTGGACAAGTGCTTCAACGAGGCTAATGTTGAAATTCATTTGAGAGATCATCTTCATAAAAGAAGTGATTTGAGCATCCTCTTTAGTAAGCAATTTGCTCGTCTAACCGAGAAGGATAAGGGATGTTGGGTTTATAGGTGGAAGGTGGGGTTGGTGAAGGTGTAGCATGTACAGGTTGAGATGTTGAGGGTTGAGAAGTAGAAGGTTTAGAGGTGGTTGGCGGGGTTGGTGGAGGATTTTGTTTAGGTACTTCTTCCGTGATAGGTGGAGACGGTAATGGAGAACTAGTACTAGGTGTGGTAGTAGGAGGGATAAATGGGGGTGGAGGAGGTGTAGATAGAGTAACGGGAAGAGGGATAGAAGGTCCTATTAGAGTTGCTCCACTCCGGGTAGTATTAGCAGTCACATTCGCTCTAGGGTTTGTTTCGGTGTTAGAAGGAAGAGCACCTTGTGGACGAAGGGTTTGTAACATTTGAGCAAATTTCCTATCCGTGGACTCTTGAATTTTATAGTAGATTCTTGCATTGCTAGCATGATTTTCTCATGTTCATTCAACTTTTGCAAAACCAAGTCCATTGGCGGATGAGGTAAATTGAACCCTTGTTGTTGAAAACCTTGGTTTGGGTATTGGTTATAAGGTGAAAAACCTTGAGGATTGAAACCTTGGTGTTGAAAACCTTGGTTTTGCATTGGATAATTACCTTGGTTTCTATTTGAGCCCCTCACATTTGCATTACCTTGAAAATTAGCTATTGGCGGCCCTTGGTTGTTTTGGTTAGGTTGTGGCGGTCTTTGTTGAAAACCGGGTGGTGCCAAATAATTTGTCGAGTTGTAAGACAAGTGATTAACATCGACATTAGGCTTAAAATGAACTCTCTCGGTGTTGTTGTAAGCATACACTTCCGCGTGAGATTGATCTTAAGCTTTATCACTGTTAGCATAAGAGTGTGGCCCACCACAAGTTTCACAAGTTATACTAAGAGCATTGTTGTTTTTGTCATTGTTAACGGCTTGTAAAGCAAGTGCTTCAACAACCGTAGTAAGCTTATCAAGTTTCCTTTCGGTGTCACTAATGCTAGCACTAGCCACATTAGCCCGAACACTTTTGGTTTGCACTTTAGATCTATTCTCAATAATATCCCATGCGGCATTAGAAGACTTAACCAAAATGTTACCCCCCGAGGCATTATTTAGTGAATCTTGGTCATTCATGCTTAAACCATTGTAAAAAGTGTTAATTTGATGCTCTTTTGTAAAACCATGTTGTGGACACTTTCTTAATAGTTTCTTAAAACGGTCCCAAGATTCACTAAATGTCTCACCGTACTTTTGTTCAAAGTTAATGATTTCATTTCGCAAAGCAGTAGTATGTGAGGGTGGGAAAAAGTAGTTAATGAATTTGGTCTCTAAATCCGACCACGTAAGAATACTTTGTGGCGGTTCCTTATCAAGCCAATGTCGGGCTTGTCCCTCTAAGGAGAAAGGAAAAAGTTGTAAGCGAATTACCTCTTGTGAAACCCCATTAAACTTGACCGTATTAGTGAGTTCAAGAAATCTTTTGATATGGTCATGAGGATCATCAATTGTACGCCCCAAGGATGGTTGAGCAGAAACCATTTGAATGAAACCGGATTTGAGCTCAAAATTGTTGGCTCCAATCTCGGGTATGACAATAGCATCGGTGTTTCCCTCTACGTGCGATTGCAAAAGCTAGATCATTGGTTGATTGTCCATGGTGACAATAGGTGGAGTAATGACTTCGGCTTGAGCTGTTTTCTTCTTACGAGCACGAGTACGCATGCACACCTAAAAAAGGAAAAGAAAGGTAGACAAGAAATATTTTTGGTTTTTATGTTTTTCTATTTTTTGGATTTTTGAAGATTTTATATTTTTTAGGATTTTTGAAAATATTTTTGAAAAATGAAAGAAAAAGTAACGTTCCCGAATGAACGGATCCCAAAATCCAACGCGTATCTCACAATAAACCGTTAATCTTCACGAAAAGAGCCGGCATCGGCGCCATTTAATAACTGGGTTTCTTCCTAGTTAAAAAGTTCGTTGAAATCGGTTCAATTCGAATTGACTATTGGTTAAATGTGTGACTCAATCGTTCTTGGTGGAATATAAAGGAGAAAGGTTATCTATTTTTAAACTAAAATGGATGAAAATGTCGTTGCGTAAATGGTAAAAATAAAGTAAAAAACAAAAGCGATAAACTAACTAAAACTTAAATAAAAGACTTTGAAAGAAATTAAGATAAAAAGTTTGAAAAGATTAAACTAAAAATAAGACTTTAAAAGAAATTAATTAAGTGACAAAAATATAAAAGCTCTAAAAATAAATGACGAGAAATTAAAGTTTAACAAAACGTAAATTTAAAAACTTTAAATAAAATACCTTGAAAATTAAACTAAGATAAAGCAAGTAAAAATTAAGCTAAGTAAAAATAAGACGAAACAATTAAAATAAAGCTAAGAAAATTGGCGGGAAAAATAAGTTTGAAAATCAAATTTAAACAATAACAATTAAAGTCGCAATATTTAAAAACATGAAATATTTTCGCAATAGAAAAAGTGCATAAATCCGCAATAATCAAAATGTGCATAATTTCGCAATATTGCGAAATTAATACAATTCCGCAACTTAAAATACAATTCCGCAATTGATGATGAAGATTTCGCAATCTCACAAAGCACAAATCCGCAATATGGAAATAATGGATTTCGCAATTGAAGTGTAACAAATTCGCAATAATTGTGAAATCTAAGATTTTGCAATTATCTAAAGTGAAGATTTCGCAATGTAGAAAAGGCAAGATTTCGCAATCATACAAATCAACAATTCCGCAATTGGAGCAAGGACACAAATTCGCAACTTTGAAAGAATTCAATTTCGCAATTATGAACAATTGCGAAATCGAATCAGCTTTTCCTAAAAACTAGGAAAACGTAATCTTAACTATTTAAGGAAAATAAGCCAAATAAATCACCAATAAGCTAACTAAATAGCCTAGATTAATGACCAAACTTATAAAAACATCAAAAACAAGCCACGAAAATTAAAAAGATTTTAACTTTATGTAAAAAAATGATGAAAAAGATTATGATAAAGATAAAACTTACAAGAAAAGTAGAATAAGATTAAGATTAAAACAAGAATTAAGCTATCAAAAGTAAAGATTTGATTAAAACTAGAAAGAAAGGTAGATAAAAGATTAAGATCCTAGTGAGAGAAACTGTCACTTTCTCTCTCTACAATTACCTACAAAAAATGAAAATGAAAACTACTCCTCACTAAAACTAACCAACCCTCCTAAATGTGTTTAGGAGGGTATTTATAGGAAATGGGGAGGTGCATGTGTTGCCTCCTCTTTCTTTCTTCACGTCTTTCCGTCTTTTGAGTTCTTCGACTTTATCGACTTTGTCTCGAAATTAATTAAACTCGTCTTATAATTTCTTCATTCATTAGACTTGAGTTCTTCGGCTTTATTAAACTTTCGTCTTTAGACTTGTTCTTCGATAAATATTCAGAAAAGGTCTTGGACTTCCGTTCTTTTTTCATTCTTGATCTCTGTACTTCGTCTTTTGTCTTTTTCTTCGATAAAAGCCCGTGAAAGCCCGTGTTTTCTTCCCTTTTCATATTTTGGTCCTAAATCACAACAAAAACACAAACCACGCATAATTCTGACATTTACGACATAAAATACACGTTTTGGTTTGGTTATTATTATAATTAAGTGGTAAAAGGATAAGTGTTTTCACACTTATTATGTATACACGTCTAGTGGTTGTTGATTATTAATATAATTAGCAACCCAATTGTTTAATTCATGTGTTCTTTGTGCCTAAACACCTTGTTAACGGTTATTGTTCTAATTCCGCTTTGATTATGTTAATCATATGAGCACTGATCATTCCTAGTAGCTAAAAGATCGAGGAAATCAAGGTTTCCACAGGGGCGCCTAGGACTCGAACCTAACCAGTAACAACCAAATCTCGAATAAAATGTATATCAATCTCGATATACTTTGTAGGTTGATGCTGGACCGGATTAGCGGATAAATAAACAGCACTCATATGTCGGATAGAAAACCGGATCACCATCATCACCTAGTTTGAACTCGGTATCAACAAAAGTCCGACCGGAATTCCAACCAACTATATGAGCACGATGTGATAATAACATCTCTATAAAGTCACGCGTCACATAAATACCCAAAAAATAATTAAGAGAATCCAAATCCGTCATAAAGGACCCCTAATGTAAACAAAGAATAATATGTTGTAATAATATCTTAGAGGAAGTAATACAAAGGTTTTGCTAGTTGAAAGTTCGTTCTCGGTATCTCTTCGAATTGATTTCCGGTTAATTGTGTGAGATTAGTTGTTCTTGGTGAAACAAATATTTTTGGTTTTGGAGAATAAATGAGCAGGACTTAATAATAAATGACGAGAAATTAAAACAAGTTAAAATGTAAACGGTGCGATATTTAAAACTTTAAAAGTAAATGACGAGAAATGAAAGGACGTAAAATTAAAACTTAACAAAAAGTAAATGATGCAAATTAAAACTTAAGCTAAAAGTAAAGCAAAAATAAAAATTCAAATAAAGAAAAAGGTGGGAAAAATAAAGCCTGAATATAAAAGACAAAAATATTTAAACAAAAAAAATCACAAAGAAAATTAGACAGAACCCTTCATTCGGAAGTTTTAAAACTTCCGGATGAAACTTCCTTCATTCGGAAGTTTGGAACTTCCGGATGAAGGAGCATTCATTCGGAACTTTGGAACTTCCGGATGAAGGAGCATTCATTCGGAACTTTGGAAGTTCCGGATGAAGCAGCATTCATTCGGAACTTTGGAACTTCCGGATGAAGCTACCTTCATTCGGAACTTTTGACTTCCGGATGAAGCTACCTTCATTCGGAACTTTTAACTTCCGAATGAAGCACTTGGTCCGGAACTTTAAACTTCCGAATGAAGGATTCTTTATCCGGAACTTCTGGGAAATGATAAGATACAGTAACTATGAACCCGAAGAACAGGGGATGTACAGTAACATGATCCAACGCACAAATTAATCAGATTCAAACAAGATATTAAAACGAAACAACCGAAAAGCATCAACTAACAATAATCAATCAAAATAAATCATCAAAACTAACAAACATAACCAAATTAATCAAAACCCACTTGATCAAAATCATAAAAAAACTCAAGAACATGAACAATGATGAATAAGAACAAATTGAACTAGAAAAGAAGAAGATGATGAATTAAAAGCTTAATTAAAAAGTAAGGATTCAATAACAAAAGCTTAAAACACAAATTAATCTTAGAGAGAGAAAGCATAAGTTTAGAGAGAGAAACTACCTACTCCTAATCTAATCCTAAAACTAACCAACTCCCTCACATGTTGTGAGGGTGGTATTTATAGGAGAGAGGAGTGGTTGGTGGCTTCCTCTTTCTTTCTATCTTGGTCCTCAGTCTTTCAGTCTTCTCAAATTCTTCGACTTCTAAGACTTCGTCTCGGGATTTCTTTGAACTCGTCTTGTAATTTCTTCATAATTTAAACCTGAGTTCTTCGGCTTTTTAGTAAACTTCCGTCTTTTGACTTTTTCTTCGATAAATCTTCAGAATTGGTCTTGGACTTCCGTTCTTTTTCCACTCTTGATCTTTCAACTTCGTCTTTTGTCTTTTTCTTCAATAAAAGCCCGTGAAAGCCGTATTTTCTCCACTTTTTACCTTCTCGACCCTGAAACACAATAAAAACACAAACCACGCATAATTCCGCCATTTACGACATAAAATATACGTTTAGGTCCCGTTTTAATGTAACTAAGTGGTAGAAAAGATGGGTGTTTTCACACCTATCAGGAAGCCGTGAGGACAATATCATCAACATATAGTAACAAATAAGTGTTGGTGTAACACCCCATTTTGATAATGGAATGTCACGCGTAATTATGGCGTGTCATCAAAGCATACAAGGATAAATGTATAAAACATTACATGACCATAGGGATAACCGGAATCAAACATCGGTTCCTAAACATAAGCCCAAAACATAATAAAGCAAAATAAATGAATGAAAGACTAAACAAGCATAAGTATATGAAGGCAAAAAGGAAAAGAAGTCTCTAGCAGCTTCTATCCTATGCACGTCCTCCAAATGCTCAAGTCTTTCCTAGGGTACCTGCCGTTTTGGTACATGGAAAGGAAAGTAACGGCTGAGCAAAACGCTCAGTGCACGGATATAGACATAGTATAAGTGACTAAAACATAATAGAGACTTAATAGCAGCGGAAATGTATAAGTCCTGGAAAACCTGGAACATGTTCATAAAACTGGTTTTATAGTTTGAAAAGCCTTATGTTTATGTTATGAAAACTGTTTAACGTATTTTACCATTAGCCAATATAGGTCATGAAAATCCACCGTGCATGAATACTTGGAGGGGTGACCTCATCATGCAAATTAGAGGGGCTGCCTCTAATTTAATATACTGGTTCTGGGTAGGAGGGATCAGCTCCTTGTGAAGGATGTAAGGCACACACCACATTTACCATGAAATCCTGACTGAAAACATGTAACTAGGATGCACCCATACGCCCCACATGATAAATATAATATAAATGGCCAAAAGCTGAAAGGACGCCACGAGCAATCACTCCGCCTTGGTGAAGTCGTAACATCAGTGCCTCTAATGTTATGGTTATGGTACCTCCATAACTAGGTGAAACTGGTCATGCATGTATATGGCTATAGGTATTCTTAATTAAACATAAGCAATCAAACACATAACTTATACTACGGGAAAACAGTTGGCGGCATACGGGGAATCCTAATAAGGAAAGAATGTCCATA
This sequence comes from Glebionis coronaria, assembly GCA_025667525.1. NCBI lineage: Eukaryota > Viridiplantae > Streptophyta > Magnoliopsida > Asterales > Asteraceae > Glebionis > Glebionis coronaria. The sequence goes on from CM046876.1 coordinate 188,476,672, forward strand.
CTGAAAGGACGGGAATCCGTACCTTATGTCCAGTGAACGAAGAAGATGAACTGAGCGGAATCCTACTTCCGTATCACTAGTGCTACATAAATACATACATGAATAAGTATCTGCTTACTAAATACGTAGCTGATTTTATATCATGTCTTAGCTTATTCTATATGTTCTTACCATGTTTTACTGTTTAAAGCCTTAAACTGTGTTTATCTTATATTCTGTTTAATCTGATTAAGTATTTCTGGTATTTCATGTATTATTATACTTACTGTGTAATAATAAGTAACTTTCCAAAAATAGCAGGTTTCCTAAAATAGAATGTTTCCAAAAATAGAAAGTTTCCAAAAATAGAAAGTTTCCAAAAATAGAAAGTTTCCAAAAATAGAAAGTTTACAAAAATAGAATTACTGCTTAAAATAGATAAGTTTCTAAAAATAAAAAGTTTCCATAAATAGATCAGCAGCCTTAATTAAATAAGTTTCCATAAATAGATTAGCTGTCTGAAATAAATAAGTTTTTAAAAATAGAAGGTTTCCATAAATAGATTAGCTGCCTTATTTAATTAAGTTTCTAAAAATAGAAAGTTTCCATAATTAGAATTAAGCTGGTTAAATAAGCTAAGTATATAAGCCTAAGCGTTTTCATGATTATTTTCTAAGTCATATGATATAATGTATAGTTTATTAATTATTTCATGTAATTAAAATAAACTATAGGTTAAAATATTTAATTAAAGTATAACATGTTTTTAATTAAATAATGTTAAATACTTAGGTTAAAACATGTATTATTATTTATTAATAATATAACCTAAGTCATGTTAATTAATTAATTATAACCATGGTTTTTAAATAATTAATTAATTATAAGTCTTAAAAATATAAAATACTTAGGTTAGTAATTTCATGATTTTAATAATTAAAATAACCTAAGTCATGTTATTAAATCAATCATGTCATATTATTAATTTAATTTTAACATAAGATCATAAAAATAAAAATAAACTAAACATACACCATGAACCGGATCTTGACTAAGAACCATGAACCGGACATGAAATCGACACCGTACCCCGAACCAAATCGGGGTACCCCTTGTCTTGATGTTGCCGTGGGACCCACACCAACCAACCGGGACCATATGGTCTCGGTGGTGGTCGTGTAGCCAAACCGAGACCCTCTCGGGTTCGGTGTAGGCTGCGGCCAAAACAAAACACCCCTAAAACATTACTTTTTGATTTTATTCAAACCCAATTTCATGTTAGATCTATGATTTAATTAGGTTTTATGAAAAACATAACATGTTCTTAATTAATTAAACGATTAAATCAAAAGAAAAAGGTTTAAAAGGATTACCGAGTGCGTGGATCTAAGTAACAATGAACAAACATGAACACCAACAAGAATTCCAAGATCAAAGATCAACAAACACCCCTTTGGTGTTGTTTGAGGGTGGCGGCCAAAAGGAGAAAAAGAAGGAGGAGGAGGATTTTAGGTTTTCTGTAAAATTCTTCTATAAAGTTAAATGAGTAGTGTAAATTTCCTTAACCTCCTTTTAGTAAATTTTGATGGGCTTGGCCCATCCTCCTTCCTAATTTCGTGGCATATGGGCCCACATGGGGTAACCCGATCATTTTCCGTGTCTAATTAATAAGTGTGTTCTCGTGTTCGTGTTTTACGTGTTTGTTCGTGTTTATTTGTGTTCGCGTTTTGTGTGTTCTCGTTAAATAATTACCGTGACCTAATATATTTATTTACGCTCGTAATAAATATATATATGTAATTAATAATAGTTCATGATTTAATTACGTTCGTGATTTCATGATCGCATGTTCGTGATTAATTATTGTTTAAATAATTATTGCGTGTTCGTGCGTAATAAATACTTATCGTGTTCTAACACGTACGTAATACGTAAAATCCTAACACGTAAACGTAATCGTACTATAAAAGGAAAGTTTTAATCTAGTACGTACGATCTTAAGGGTACTATTCATGATAAAAGCATGCGGGTTTTACAACTCTTCCCTCCTAAAAAGAATAATTCGTCCCCGAATTATAGGTAACCTAACTAAGAGAAAAACATACCCGAATCAAACTGAGAGGGTATGTAATATAACTAAACGTGCGGGTTTCCTGGCAGAAGGAACGCGGAACGTGACATGTCTTGAAAGGAGATGGAACGTGACGTGACTGAAAGGACATATCTAGTTGATAAGAGAAAAACGGATAAAGTCCGGATGAACTGGTCCGTTTCCAAGTGGCCTCCCTCTTGGAACGGTTCCTTCAGAAGATCCAGACACTAATGATAAATCTTGGTCCTCCTGACCTTGACTTGAAATACGAAGAAGTTCTTGGTTATCAACTTAAGGTAGATCCCCTAAATCGATCGAGGGAAAAAATTTTAACGTATAAGGGCAACTAAAACGTTACGATGCAAGACAATCTGACTTAACTGATAATTAGAAACGATGCGCAAGACATAAAGAAACGTAGTACGTAAAATTTTTTGAACGTGATACGTGAAAAATTTTGAACGTGCTACGTGAAGATATGGCGAGTGTAGTATGAGTAAACATATCGTGATCCATGATACGTGTAACATATCTTGATCATGATATGAGGAACATGGAATGAACATGACATGTGAAACATATCGTGATCATAGAATATAATGGCGGTAACACCAAACGCTACAAGGTGAGACGTGGAATATGACGTGAAACGTCTATATGATGATGGAGAGTTATACTAAACTTGGGTCTGGTCTCTCAAGTTCTTGCAAAACTTCCCAGAACGAAATGAACGTAAAATCTTAAGCCCAAATACGATCATGAACGTGAATAGTGTCATGAACGCGAGCGCGAAAGCAAGTCGTGGAATTAGAATGAAGACGTGAAGTAAATAAGGAGCAAAATTGTGAATCTTTGTCTGACCCGATAACTGAGGGATTGCCAAGTGATCGGATGAGCCTTGGCTGGAACATGTCCGATCAATCTGTCGGTTCTGAAATCCTTGCGGATGTAAGGATTTTGCAGACTTGATCAAACTGTTTGCAATAAACCAGATAGCATCATGCTTCTTCTGAGTTTGCGTTAAACTAGTAACCAAAATCCGTGGAGATCTTGTCCCATTTCAATTCACAATTTCAGATGATGAAAACATCCCAGTTTGTTGGTGTCCTATCTTAACCTGTTGGTATGTCAGGTACTTAGATATGAACGTAACTGTATCTTGCTTCATCGAACTTGCTACATAGGAGTTTACGAAACTCTGAGTCTATGAATCCAAACTTCTCTTAGCGTAGGATTTTCTAGAACACCTAATGTAATGTAGGGTTCCCTCCTTTACGCATAAGTTGAGTCATGGTAAGATTAACCATGCAATTCCATGTGATCCAGCGTGTCACTGTAATCAACCAGAACTGATATAGGAAATTTTCAGGGTGGAATTTCTCTTGTCATAGAATTTGCAACATAGTGCAGATATGGTCTTCCTGTTCTTCTCTTGGCTTAAAGGAAATCAGGTTATCCTTAATGAAATCACTAATGAATTTACTATGAGTTCATGGAAACTCATTCTTATAATGCCGTTGGAGCATTGATGAGACTAATTCAGAATCATAAATCTAACATGACCGAGTCGTGTACGAATAGCAGTCATGGACATGTCCTACTCTTTCACTCATCACTGTTGGCAGCATGATCATGAGTTCGATCTTGGAAAAGTGATTAACACTATAAGGTCGATTGGACATGTTGTCTGTACGTGGAGGAGAATAACGGTCATGAATGGTGATTTATTTAAATCGACGGTAGTCGACACATAATCTCATGGTACCATTCTTCTCCTTGTAGGTTCTTCTGGAATGTATAGGAAGATTTTGGAATTATCAACTGGCTATGCGTAAAAGGACTTAAGTAGTCGTGTCTTACTGACAGCTAGAAAATTTTAGCGACCATGGCTAACAACGCACATGCTTGTAAGCATTAATAATTGTACAGATTTTCCTGATGGAAAATCAAGCTGAATGTATTTAGGAGCCTGAACATTACTGTACATAATTATGAATCGTAGCATGGTGTGCTGTTCATAGTCCATAATTAGGATAAAATTCATCTCGTGTATGTCCGAGGAAATGCGTTAGCAACTTGGATCTCATCATTAAGCTGAAGGAAAACCTTCGTATACGTGGGAATACGAAAGGCGTCCTTTATGGTCATGAATCAATGATTTATGGTTACAAGAATGAAAGTGACATCGGCAACGTGACAGTTCTCACTGATGCGCCGGTAATGGTATTGAAATTCTTGTGGCCTGCTTAATACATGGCACAACCAAATGGATATACCCTTGGAGGGTACCCTGAATTTCTTAGAAATATTCCATAGTTGGACGTGAGTCATGTGTCTTGACTCGTTTCTTGGAACTATAAGCATGAAATATGTCTTGACTAGTGTCTTGACATGTGTCTTCAGAAAGTATACGTGAGACATGTGTCTTGACTGATGTCTTGACATGTGTCTTCAGAAAGTATACGTGAGACATGTGTCTTGACTGATGTCTTGACATGTGTCTCGAGACGTAATATTGGTTTATATAGTTCATAACAATTATTTAAAACCCTAATATGGATCAAAGAACGCATAGCGGAAGCGATTAACAAGATCATTAATTTAACACAATTATATTAATCAAGATTAGGGTTACATACCTTTATCCTAGCAAGATCCACAAGACAACGGAGCAAACGGCAACTAGGGTTGATCACAAACACCACCAAGAATATAGTCTAAAGTAAGACTATATCACGTTCTTGTACACACGTAATACGGCGAGTTAACCGTGAGTCTAGCACGAACAAACCGAGCTTCAACGCTTATGGAATATCTACCCAATAACCCTAGAGAGGGACTAGGACTAGATATAATTTAAATAGAAAAGTCGAAAACCAAAACCCTAAGTATAGGGGTGTTTGGCCGGCGATTAAGAGAGACAAAAGAAAAAGAGATTGAAAAATTATGAGGCTTGGGGTTTGTTTATATAGCCTTGACAATCCTTGGGCTCCAAGTCATAAACAAATAAGGAAACCGAAGTTCCCCTTTGCCCCCTCTACAAGCCGGCGGTTAACACCCTCCATAAGGGGTGTTTGTGTAATTTTTCCTTCTTCTTTTAGCTTCTATTTAATTCCATAACGGTCGTTATAACTTAACTTTTATTTATCAACGATCGTTAGTTAAGCTTTGGTTTGATTTAATAAATATATATATAATATATTTAATAAATAAATTAACCCTTTACGTTATGTGTGCAATCCCGTGATCCCGAGTTCGATCCTATCTCACGACTATTAATTTTAAGTCCATAAACTTTCAGCTCCCACTTGGACAAAATTCTAATATCGTGATCACATTGACTAGCGTCTAGTTACACTAGCAATGTCACTAGTACAACTCGAGTAAGGTTTCTTGGACAAAACCTTTTAACGATATATAATCATTATTATTATTATCCTTTCATTTCAAATACAACGTTAATAAGGATATGGATCTCAGTCACTCCTTTCATTAACCATTCTGTTTCTCGTTTATGGATATAGCAAGATCACCAAAACAAATTTGGGTGCGGCCGCACAAATATCTTACTACTCCCCCGAGGGGCCCAGCTGTATTATACTTCAAAATAAATTTTGAAGGAAACGAATCCCATTTTGACTACAAGCAAAACTTATGAACTTTGCAACACTTCCGGAAATAATCCTTATAGCTACCAGTTACGTTTAGCGTTAGATTATTCCACATAAATGCACTAGATCCACGACAGTTTCCTGGTATCTCAGGTCTAAGGATAACTATTTATGATTTACTTGATGACAAAGATCCATAAAGTAAAATCATATAGTTGGAATAAGTCCAATATTTGATCCATCAAATATCATCCAAAATTGACCAATATATTTTCAAGTATACTCTGTCACTATTTTGAATTGTCTTAGTTTAATAATACTCCCATATTATTAATCGACAACGGACATTTAGAAACATCATAATGCTCATGAATTTAAAACATGTAAAATAGGAACACAATCAAATAACAGAAAATAAACGAAATCCAATCTTTATTTCATCAATTCAATAATGTCTTACATCCTTTATCCAAATACTAAAAATAGATCAATGCATAAAATTGGTACATGCGTCATGCCTCTAGTAATGACATTCATACTTGTTTGGCGAAGCATAAAATAACCAATCTTGACCTATTGAAATTTTGAGAATACTTTCTTCAAGAATTCAATTCATTGAAACTCTTTTACATGTGCATTCAAATAATTTGATATTGCCACATAGTATCAAAATTGTGAAACATCCTTGATCACCAATTTCCTAAACTTCCAAAACACATTTGAAGTTCAAAGTATTCTAATTCTTTAATGTATAATGCAACTTTAATCAACATGTCATCTCCAAAGATCCCATGACTAATATTGAGTGTTACCTCAATTATATCTTTTCAAGTTTTACAACTTGTCATAAAAGATACAAATACGTTACCATTAGTATCTATTATGTAATGTTTGATTCCAACCAAAACCTTCAAGTTTGTTGGCTATGATAATTTGCACAACGATTGACAAATTATTCATCTATAGAATATGGAAGCCGATCCAAGATTTAGGATGTTAATCTATTTCCAAACATATTCCTTCAGAATATTCATTACACAAGTTATTTAATAACTTTTTAGACAGATTAATATATTCAAATCATCATGTATTTTAAGCATGATATAAATACAACACGACACACATGAAAATTTCTCAAACCAGATTTAGATTTCTTCATGTCCTAAATATCCATGTAAACTTACTACATGGCATATTACGCTGTATTTCCACCGCATAAATAAATAAATTTATTTGTCCCATGGTTATGTATATCTTACTTTCTAAATCTCCAAAGTCAAGTTTCATCTCAAATCTAAACCAAATCAACATTTAATTTGAATGAAAACTTACTTTCTTACATGTCTATTTGACACATATAATTTAAGAAAATATCCATAATACTCCCACTAGCTTTTAGGAATACTCAGAAACCATCTTATTCAAATTTAAATCCAATCTTGAATTTCAAATTAAACATATGAATAATCTCCTAGATGCATGCTTTTATCCATTCACGGATAATTGCATTTTGTACTTTTCTAAAGATTTATATTTTGAAGTAATAAACTCATTTCGATTACTTAAGTCCTTTCTCAAGTAGTCATTCAAGAAATAGTTCATTCATATCCAAATTTGTCAATTAAAATATGACCATCAAAATCTTTATATATTTAATGTATTTAGGAAAGAATACTCAATCACAATTAATTACTTAAATGTGACTAATAATCTATTCACAATACATACATTAAATATGTGTACAATTTTGTCCATATAATTTCGACACAAAGATTAAACCACTACAATTGGCGTTTTTCTTCCTTTGACGAAACTCATCTTCAATTTCTAGTCAAACTATTTAAGATAACCCAAAACCGAAATTTGATTATCTTGTTGGACAACATCTATAACAATCATAGTATGAGTAGTTTACCCAAAACAATATTTGGTAATAAATCATAACAATTATTTGTAACTCATAATTCTCAGCATATAAATCGCATATCCGAGATATCCTTACGGACCTATGACATAAATTCCTTTATCTTGAGGTTTAGCATTTACACGCCTACCTCATGATAATTACTAGTGTATTTTAGAAGATCATGTATCTTGTAATTTTATCTTTCAAGATCAAAACTCCCACTTGCTTTTAGTAACTTAAAATTACTCTTTAAATACATAGCAAATAGATCAACACTTCAACGTTATCTATATGGGACATTACAAAACACAATGACAGTTCCATACTCTTTATTTTCTAAACAATCCACTTCATAAGTAGTTTAGCAAGATCCGAACTTCATTTAAGATATAATGTGATTCATCACATTCCATATATAATGGTATCTTATTAATCTTCTTAGATCAAGTCATACTCAACTTTCTAACCTTGATTTCTTTTGGATTAAAGGAAGATATAGTTATCTTGAATCAAACATCATCATCATATTGAGAATTTTGATTCTCCTAATGAACATACCATAACAATGATGTATTTCATTTAGGGAAATATTGTAAGTCAATCTTAACAATATTTAAGATAAATATATATCTTTAGGCTTACCTATATACCAACTAAATCATCTTAATGGTATAATAGATTTCCTAACCATTTTGCATGCTTTATAACTCAAGTACTTTTAATACAAAGTCACTTCATAAAAGTTATAAGTCCATTACACGTTACATATATATGTCTTTAGTGAAATAGAGACAATACATTAACGTCTTACTTTATATTATACGTCTTCCAAGACTTTATGTTTGTGACTTTATTCAATAAATCATAAACATGTATAACTAAAGTAAATCATGAACACCACTAGGTTTCTTTCATCTTTTCAAGTTAATTCACTCCTATACTATTATATGAACACCACTAGGTTTCATTAGTAGTATAAGATTACTTTATGTATCTTATGTCATTCTAGGAATTTGTCCATTTTAAGAAACTCCAAAACATTCCACGCCCGATCTTACGACATGTGGACATTTTACCCTTGTGTTTACAATTTAGTTCAAGCTCTTACATGACTAAATCAAAACAACAAGTGTTTTTTTAAAGTGAATGATATATATACTTTTAAGTAGTCTTTTAATCATATTGACACATGATCTAAATATTAATTAGATTGTTAGTCTCTTATCTTAAAGACAAGAGAATCATATCTTTATGAGTTGTTTCTTGCACACAATGTTCATTTCTCCCACTTGTGCATGGAACAACCTCATATATAAGATAAACATCACGTCTAACGTTCGTCTATACAAAATATGATTGTGCCACAAATATTAGCTTTTACAAGTAGATGTAGAACCACTTAATCAACAAGAATCAGTACATAACTATCTTTGAAGATATTAGTGTCAACAATTCGAAAGTAATTATCTTGGGACATACTAAAGATAACGTGGGTTATTACCAAGACAACAAAGCTTGTAACTCCCACTGACTTAGAGAATGTTTTAATAGACTCAAAATCAGTAATACAACATAATTCTCCCACTGAACTTGACAACATTGAAAATGTTTCATAATCGGTGAAAATAATTAGTGTTGTGTTTACTTTCTTACACTTTTGAAAAACACATTCGCAACAATTACTTATAGTGTTTAAGAGTGTACTCTACTTCGTAAATGATGACTTACCCATCAAATGCTTTTTAACTTTAAAGACTTGACATGCAATTTCTTCCTTAATAGGTCTACCAACCCCACAATGGTATGTAGTGCCTATAAATGGTCAAAGCACAACTACTAGACAAATATGCTAGTTTGCCTTATAACCAATTTGCGGTAACTTTTAATAACTCAAAATATGCACTTTTCTTAACTATTAAAGTTTGCTATGAGTTACGGATTTGAATTTGACATTTCTAAAATCCTTATTACTCCTTCTTCACTCATGGAAAAGAGTTTAGGTTTATCTTTTCATTGTGAATTGACTCTATCCTCAACCATACGGTTTGTAGATCAATAAATGAATAAACCACGTTTACGGTGTAACGTTGCATTAATACATTTGCAAAAGAATTTACAAAATTCAATTTAGTATTTTCGATAATACCATTCAAGAAAATAAAATTACCCCGGTAATAATAACCATAGTATTTTCCTTGAAAACTAGAATCCAATTTGACATAATTTCATCACATCAGTTGATCTGCTAGCAATGAAAGTATTCAAGATGGTAACTTGTCGAACAATGATTGACAAACAAATTTGCAATTTCTAGATTTTTAAGGGATTTACATTGCCAAAAGTCATTTTGCATTGTGAACACGTTCCATCCCTTCTTTATGCCTTAAGTTTCCAGATCTCACTGAGTAACTCAATTAAGTCGACTAATCTAAAGAACGTAAAACCTTCATGTGCAATCTTATTCAGTCATGAAGTTTTCTCTCCATTACAACATCGTCCGATATCTTATATGACGACAATTGTAACTTCAAGTGTTCGTCAATTAGAGGGCATATGACTTAAATTTTGGTGTCAAAATCATGTATGGAGAAGCATGCATACATCTCCATAACATAAGTTTAATAAAACGTTTAGTAAACTTTTGTTGAGACTAAAAGTTCATCATATACTTGCAAGTTGAGGTATTGGTTAAACCAATTAAAGATTTTACACACAACTAAATTCACACCGTACTTTTTCTAGAACTTAGTTATAGCACAAAGCCATAACCTTATTCATTGTGTTTCGGATGTGAATTAATGTAGTTAAATCAACCTTAAAGAATTGTACCAATAACAACCGTAGGTAATACCAATTTGACGCACAGGCGAGCCGGGAATTTGGTCAGCGCTGAAGCATAACACCTCCATCCTTAACCGGGTACAAGACCAGCGGTGCGTTATACCCACTTTATAGTTTGTCAAAATTGAGTAGGCCGTTAAGTTGCTATTGCAATTTTAATCAACGCAAATCATATGTAATTTAGATCTCAAAACAATTCATTTATTTAATATGATTTAGTCCACATTAATTTTTCTTGTAAAAAATTACCCTTGTTTACAACATACAATCAATATAAAATGTATGAAAACAAGTAGGTACAAAAAAAAACTAAATCATAAACACATAATAACAATTTATATGTGCAATAAATAAATCAAATAGCCACATGCATACGATTTATTCAATAAATAATATCAAATCTAGGTTTTTATATTCATATAAAAGTCTTCCCTAATTTTAGATTTATTGAATCAAATAAAGCATGTAGCAAAAAAACGTAACAATTACCACATAAAACTTATGATCCATGAAAAAACATGCATGTTCATCACGGATCTCCCTCATAACTTAACAATTAAATCTCTATGGATCGAAACATGAATTTACATAACATAACAATTAATCATGCAATTCATCAAAATTCCACCCAAATCACTTAACAATTAATGAAATCACTACGGATCGTAACCACGCATGACATAACAATTAATTCATGCATACATCTAAAGTTAATTACCATGTAATTTTAGGGTTTACAAAAAAAAACTTTTTTTTTAATAAAAAATCTGGCATAGCCGATTTTAAAAAATAATAAAAAACAAAACCCTAATTTTTATAAAACCTAAAAAACAACATGTAATTTTTAACACAAATCAATATTAGTTAAAAAAACTTTAGATCTTGATAATTATAATCATGTTAAAACGGCTCTCGATGCCACTATTGGTTTATATAGTTCATAACAATTATTTAAAACCCTAATATGGATCAAAGAACGCATAGCGGAAGCGATTAACAAGATCATTAATTTAACACAATTATATTAATCAAGATTAGGGTTACATACCTTTATCCTAGCAAGATCCACAAGACAACGGAGCAAACGGCAACTAGGGTTGATCACAAACACCACCAAGAATATAGTCTAAAGTAAGACTATATCACGTTCTTGTACACACGTAATACGGCGAGTTAACCGTGAGTCTAGCACGAACAAACCGAGCTTCAACGCTTATGGAATATCTACCCAATAACCCTAGAGAGGGACTAGGACCAGATATAATTTAAATAGAAAAGTCGAAAACCAAAACCCTAAGTATAGGGGTGTTTGGCCGGCGATTAAGAGAGACAAAAGAAAAAGAGATTGAAAAATTATGAGGCTTGGGGTTTGTTTATATAGCCTTGACAATCCTTGGGCTCCAAGTCATAAACAAATAAGGAAACCGAAGTTCCCCTTTGCCCCCTCTACAAGCCGGCGGTTAACACCCTCCATAAGGGGTGTTTGTGTAATTTTTCCTTCTTCTTTTAGCTTCTATTTAATTCCATAACGGTCGTTATAACTTAACTTTTATTTATCAACGATCGTTAGTTAAGCTTTGGTTTGATTTAATAAATATATATATAATATATTTAATAAATAAATTAACCCTTTACGTTATGTGTGCAATCCCGTGATCCCGAGTTCGATCCTATCTCACGACTATTAATTTTAAGTCCATAAACTTTCACGTAATTCCATAGAACTACAATATTAGGTTATTATGCCAAACTTGGCAGATCGGTTGGACTACTGATCCTTTGTATGTCTGATCACGTCCGCGGCCGGAGCCTCGGTTGCGATTTTTTAGGATAGTTTTGTCATAGTAGTGGTTACTATCGTCTTGTCTGTCAGTTCCATGACGGTCATTCTCATGACCGTGATTCATGTAACTATTCAGCTGAGTGGCCGGCTGGTACCGGTTTGCACTCATATGGCTGAAATGACAGCCGAATGACGTGTGACATGTAACTAAGAATTAGGGACAATGATTGATGGAAATTGTCTGATGGCGAAGAATCTTCTCGTCCAATTGCTTTGCTCCGACGCCTTTGTCTTCGTCTAGTAGGATCTCCAGGTTGTGAACAGCATCCGCATCTCGTAGCGTCTCCGGACGTCAGCAGCATCAACCTTTAGTAACATCTCCAAGTTATGAGCGGCATCAGCAACCTTGTAGAATATTAGCAATAAAAAATACGCCTGAGGTGAATCAGAATCGACTAGCGAATACTCGTGAAGTATTGCAAGTGGAATATACATGGATTTAAGGTACGTGTAATACACATGAAATACGGTACGTGGAGTACACGTGGAATGCACATGAAATTATTGGTATGGGGTCGATCATTTGTCATGATTTAAGGAAAGTATATCGGTTAACGGTTAGGAAAACCATCATGATAACCTGGCAGTATTAGCATAGACATCATTCTGGTTGTAACGGAAACATTAAAGTGTGGTTACACAAAATTCAACGATGATTTGCCTGACAGCATGATCAATGAAAACCAACCATGACTATCATGAAAGCAGGATTCAATGAAATCTAACAATGTCTTGCAGGACAGCGTAAATAACAAAAGAGGTGTAAGACATAATCAACATGAAGACGGAATTATGATGAAGAAACATGAAACCATCTATCATGAAGAAGTGTATAACATAATCAGCATGAAACTGAAGTTAACCATGACAGTATGAAAACATACTTGACATAAAAACATAGTAACTTATGAGGGGACATGAAAAAAAAATTTATGCCAATTTAAATCATGAGAAAAATTTTATGCATGAAAAACAGTGCATGGATGCGTAATGTAGTTTATAAAAATCTTTATATGTGCGAGGGGACGCCTATGGGTCGGTCCCAAAACAAAAGACATGGCGAGGGGACGCCTATGGGTCGGTCCCAAAGTTAAAAGTTTCGATAAAAGCACATGCGACTAAATAGGGACAGTCCTGTACCAACCATTACTTAGTCATAATACCTGCAAGAATGATACATGAACATAAATAAATGAAACTCATCCGTCAAAACTTATCAGAAAAAAATTTTATGTGACTAATTATGAACTACTGGGGTTCAGTCCACATAGCCACAGTTCACGAGGAATATTATGCATGAAATAATGACACATAACTAAATATGAAAGACGATTGTCCATCCATATTAGTAAAACAATATCGATGAAAACATCAAGGTAAAAACCTCAAGGTGCTGAAAACATCATGGTTAAAACAACAATGCGCTGAAAACGTCAATACGTTGAATGACAAGCGTTGGCTTAGGAAGCTCCTGGTGACTACCCACTAGTCACAGGTCGAGTTTTAGAGCCTACAGGTCGAATCCTTGGCTCTGATACCATAATTGTAACACCCCATTTTGATAATGGAATGTCACGCGTAATTATGGCGTGTCATCAAAGCATACAAGGATAAATGTATAAAACATTACATGACCATAGGGATAACCGGAATCAAACATCGGTTCCCAAACATAAGCCCAAAACATAATAAAGCAAAAGAAATGAATGAAATACTAAACAAGCATAATTATATGAAGGCAAAAAGGAAAAGAAGTCTCTAGCAGCTTCCATCCTATGCACGTCCTCCAAATGCTCGAGTCTTTCCTAGGGTACCTGCCGTTTTGGGACATGGAAAGGAAAGTAACGGCTGATCAAAACGCTCAGTGCACGGATATAGACATAGTATAAGTGACTAAAACATAATAGAGACTTAATAGCAGCGGAAATGTATAAGTCCTGGAAAACCTGGAACATGTTCATAAAACTGGTTTTATAGTTTGAAAAGCCTTATGTTTATCTTATGAAAACTGTTTAACGTATTTTACCATTAGCCAATATAGGTCATGAAAATCCACCGTGCATGAATACTTGGAGGGGTGACCTCATCATGCAAATTAGAGGGGCTGCCTCTAATTTAATATACCGGTTCTGGGTAGGACGGATCAGCTCCTTGTGAAGGATGCAAGGCACACACCACATTCACCATGAAATCCTGACTGAAAACATGTAACTAGGATGCACTTATAGGCCCCACATGATAAATATAATATAAATAGCCAAAAGCTGAAGGGACGCTACGAGCAATCACTCCGCCGTGGTGAAGTCATAACATCAGTGCCTCTAATGTTATGGTTATGGTACCTCCATAACTAGGTGAAACTGGTCATGCATGTATATGGCTATAGGTATTCTTAATTAAACATAAGCAATCAAACACAGAACTTATACTACGGGAAAACAATTGGCTGCATACGGGGAATCCTAATAAGGAAAGAATGTCCATACTGAAAGGACGGGAATCCGTACCTTATGTCTAGTGAACGAAGAAGATGAACTGAGCGGAATCCTACTTCCGTATCACTAGTGCTACATAAATACATACATGAATAAGTATCTGCTTACTAAATACGTAGCTGATTTTATGTCATGTCTTAGCTTATTCTATATGTTCTTACCATGTTTTACTGTTTAAAGCCTTAAACTGTGTTTATCTTATATTATGTTTAATCTGATTAAGTATTTCTGGTATTTCATGCATTATTATACTTACTGTGTAATAATAAGTAACTTTCCAAAAATAGCAGGTTTCCTAAAATAGAAAGTTTCCTAAAATAGAAAGTTTCCAAAAATAGAAAGTTTCCAAAAATAGAAAGTTCCCAAAAATAGAAAGTTTCCAAAAACAGAAAGTTTCCAAAAATAGAAAGTTTCCAAAAATAGAATTACTGCTTAAAATAGATAAGTTTCTAAAAATAGAAAGTTTCCATAAATAGATCAGCTGCCTTAATTAAATAAGTTTCCATAAATAGATTAGCTGTCTGAAATAAACAAGTTTCTAAAAATAGAAGGTTTCCATAAATAGATTAGCTGCCTTATTTAATTAAGTTTCTAAAAATATAAAGTTTCCATAATTAGAATTAAGCTGGTTAAATAAGCTAAGTATATAAGCCTAAGCGTTTTCATGATTATTTTCTAAGTCATATGATATAATGTATAGTTTATTAATTATTTCATGTAATTAAAATAAACTATAGGTTAAAATATTTAATTAAAGTATAACATGTTTTTAATTAAATAAGGTTAAATACTTAGGTTAAAACATGTATTATTATTTATTAATAATATAACCTAAGTCATGTTAATTAATTAATTATAACCATGGTTTTTAAATAATTAATTAATTATAAGTCTTAAAAATATAAAATACTTAGGTTAGTAATTTCATGATTTTAATAATTAAAATAACCTAAGTCATGTTATTAAATTAATCATGTCATATTATTAATTTAAGTTTAACATAAGATCATAAAAATAAAAATAAACTAAACATACACCATGAACCGGATCTTGACTAAGAACCATGAAACGGACATGAAATCGACACCATACCCCGAACCAAATTGGGGTACCCCTTGTCTTGATGCTGCCATGGGACCCACACCAACCAACCGGGACCATATGGTCTCGGTGGTGGTCGTGTAGCCAAACCGAGACCCTCTCGTGTTCGGTGTAGGCTGCGGCCAAAACAAAACACCCCTAAAACATTACTTTTTGATTTTATTCAAACCCAATTTCATGTTAGATCTATGATTTAATTAGGTTTTATGAAAAACATAACATGTTCTTAATTACTTAAGAGATTAAATCAAAAGAAAAAGGTTTAAAAGGATTACCGAGTGCGTGGATCTAAGTAACAATGAACAAACATGAACACCAACAAGAATTCCAATATCAAAGATCAACAAACACCCCTTTGGTGTTGTTTGAGGGTGGCGGCCAAAAGGAGAAAAAGAAGGAGGAGGAGGATTTTAGATTTTTTGTAAAATTGTTCTGTAAAGTTAAATGAGTAGTGTAAATTTGCTTAACCTCCTTTTAGTAAATTTTGATGGGCTTGGCCCATCCTCCTTCCTAATTTCGTGGCATATGGGCCCACATGGGGTAACCCGATCATTTTCCGTGTCTAATTAATAAGTGTGTTCTCGTGTTCGTGTTTTACGTGTTTGTTCGTGTTTATTTGTGTTCGCGTTTTGTGTGTTCTCGTTAAATAATTATCGTGACCTAATATATTTATTTACGCTCGTAATAAATATATATATATGTAATTAATAATAGTTCATGATTTAATTACGTTTGTGATTTCATGATCGCATGTTCGTGATTAATTATTTTTTAAATAACTATTGCGTGTTCGTGCGTAATAAATACTTATCGTGTTCTAACACGTACGTAATACGTAAAATCCTAACACGTAAACGTAATCGTACTATAAAAGGAAAGTTTTAATCTAGTACGTACGATCTTAAGGGTACTATTCATGATAAAAGCATGTGGTTTTTACAGTTGGTCCCTAGTAATTCGTTATTACTTATTATCTTAAGTAATAACTCTTACTTCGACTCAAGTGAGTTATTTTAACAATAGATAAGAACTATGAAAGATTAAAACAACAATACCAATATACTTTTCAACGTATAGACTTTTATTAGAATCAAATAAATAATCTATAACCCACTTTGTTTGCGGAATAACAAAGTGGTTGAATGACAATGATTTTTGATCTCCTCTACTTAAACGTCTAACCAAAGTTAAAGTCTAAGCTCCAATCTAAACATTCATATGCATCTTGGCTATATGGTTTAGTTGGTATAGAGAGAGAAAGGTTTTCTAGAGTTTAAGCTCTTGTATTGGTTAACCCTTTCTCTCCTAATGTACACTCCTTATATAGGCAGTGTAAATTAGGGTTTGCATTTTGCATGTTCCAATGCATGAGTTTATCCAGTGGGTGGTTGATGCCCATGTTGGATAAACAGTACAAAGTATATATTAAACTATTCTAGAAAAGATACAGGTTGTACTTATATCTAAGTATACAAGCAACCTACTTTGAGTTAAAGTTATCTTTTTCCGCCTAATGCAAACCATCAAAATACTGAAGAGTCTTCAGTATCTTAGAGGAGATCGACATCTCAGTTTGGTATTGTCAAACCAAACTGAACTGAAAGCCCTTCTTCATTCCTTATTCTTCAGCAACTAGATCGCCTAGTATTTGAAGCGAAGACTCCTTTGTCTTCTAAGTTCACTGGAAGGGGAGTGCTGAACTTTCTTCAGCTATAAAGTCTTCAGTAGGAACTTTGTTCCTCTGGTCATCCTTCAGCAGACTGGCCTTACTGCTGAGCATGAAACACTTAGGGGGGATTTTTATATTCAAATTCTAGAGTTTCTACGAGGTCAGTAAATACTGACCCAACAATCTCCCCCTATTTGGATATACAAATAGCCTAAGTCTAATGTTAGTAGTAAGTGAGCATAACAACTTCTTCTTACTTGCACTGAATAATTAATAACTTATAAACATCAGATAATCATTTATTCAATAATTAAAAATTACAACAAGATCTATACAAATGATTATTCAATTCTCCTTAGGCCTAAGTTCTTCAATGATGGAAGTCTGAGTTAATGGATCTGAGTTTCTGTAGTCCAATATAGCAAGCAAGCACATGCTGAAGGTTTTAGCAGCATCAGTAAGTCCTGGACCACCATGAAGAGATTAAAAGATCCTTTGAACATTCGAGAGAAGTTCATTGTTCATTTCATCAAGATCACTTATGACCACAAATTCTTGACGTTCTTGATGATTGAACATAATCATTCCTAGTTCTGGTTCGTCCAGTACATGACCAGGGAGATGATTTTGAAACTGAACAAGGCCTATGTATTTCTTTGTAGTGACAAAGATGTCACCAACTTCAGGTTGTATCAGATTTGCTCTTTTTTTCAGCTCCAGTATTGGATCTTTATCTTCTAGAGAAACTTGAGTGTTGATGTTCAGAATTTCACCTAGTCTTTCATGATTTCTCATATAGTGCTCGATTCTGGTGCGAACTTCATCCCATCTCTTGGATTTTCTTTTCTCGATCATCACACTCATTTCCATCCATTCAGTGTAAGAAAGTTATTTTCCTTGAAAGTTTTCAAGTATCTCATCAGTTCCATCACCCCTATAGAACTTGAGATTGATGTCGCCTTTGCTGGTCAACATGTCAACATTGGTGATTGGTGAGATATTTCTTCTGTTAAGCCTTGTTATACAAAACTTTTCATATAATACGTTCTTCTTGAAGACACTTTCTACTTTAACTTTTCCAATTTGTTCATACAAGCTTAGCTTCAGATCTCTTAGTTTCTCCTCTTGCTGAAGCTTGTATAGATTGTTAAGTTCTTCCTGATTGGCCAATCCAGCACTTATCAAACGATCATTCATAGTAAGGTCTCCTTTGTTTTTGGGTATAAAGGGAGGTGAACCACTATCATTTGTTTCCCCACTTGTGGTCAACCCTTGCATATGATCATCTTTGGCTGATGACTCCCCCTTACCCTTTGTTGGGCTCTTTTCGGTGACTGGTGACTCATAGACAATGGATTATTTCTGAGCCTTCTTTTGGGCATGTTTCTGAAAGAGCTGCTGGATTGTGTTTTTCTCCCCCTCAGAAAAAGACTGCCCATCAGCTTCAGATGACCCACCAGCAGGGAAGAGGCCACAAAGATGATCAAGAGTGGTAGTTACCTTGGCCAGCATGGCTGGAACGGTTTCAAGGGCATGTAGCTTCTGCTGAACCTCATCAGAAATGGTCAGCTTTTGTTTCTCCTGTAACGCCACTCTATCTTTGATCTTTGACAAAGAATCACACAAGGTATTAACTTGGCCAGGAACTAGTGTGAATTCTGGTGGAAACTCCATGGAAGCACCGTTGATGGAGTCCATAAGAGAGGACATCTCGTGCTTTAAGGAAGTGGTGGTGGCCACATCTTGGACTAAGGGCTTCAAAGCAGCAATGATGACATCCTTAATTTGTTCAGCAGAAGGAGGAGGTGGTCTTGCTGTGAGAGTTGAGATTTCATTGTCAGCAAGCACCTTTTCTTCCTTCAGTCTGGCCACCTGTGATTGAAGAATCAACACTTGATTGGTTAATTCTTTTACCTGCTTAGTTTTGTGGGAAGGTGGCTTTTGTGTTGCATCAGTAGGCTCTTCATCACTGTCATCTAGATTGACTGGAATTCTTTCATTGAACCCAAGTTCTTTCTCCAAATCATCTCCAGACATGCTGACAACAAACGTAGGCAAGTGTCCTACCTTGGCTCCAGTGATGAGATGCACTTCCTTGGGAATCTTTGGAGCATCATCATGAGTGTGTGGATCAGTTTCAAGCCCTTCACCACCAGGGTTGGTTTGACCTGATGGATCATGAGAAAGAGTCCCTGATAAGTTTAGATCAATGATAATGTTTTTGGTTCCTTTAGTAGAACCCTGTTATGGGGGAGCTACATCATTAGAAACAGATAGGCCAGGGTCAACATCAGCTGTTGGATTTGCTGACACATTATTCCCTGATGCAGACTCAGAGTGACAAGTGATAGAAATTGGTAATGAAGTATGACTTGTATTCAGAATGAAAGTACTTACCAATGCTGACTCCACACTACTGAGCTGAGGGTGAGCTCCATCTTCACCCTTATATTCTAAAGAAGTTAAGAGATGGGTTGCTTGCTGGGCCTCTTTATGCATATCACCTCCAGCAGAGACTGAAGGTGATGGCTGGCTTGGGTTCTTGTCCTTGGCTAGGGACTTGGTCTTATTCAAAGCATGGCCTTGGGAATCATCATCAATCTTCTTTAAGGAATATTGTGCGAGAGTTCTCCTCTTTCTGGACTCACGTCTAACCTTCTTGGTATTAATTGACGTTTGCTTCTGACGAGGTCCAGATGAAGCTCCATGCTTTTTTCCTTGTAGATCACCTTCTCCAGTTGGAGAAGTGTCTTTGGGAGCTTTGTACACTACTGGACCATCTGCTAAGCAGATGTCCAGCATGGGTTGTGTAAGAGGAGGATCAATGGTGCTGATTGGAATGTTCCAACGAGTGAGATCAAAGGTCTTAAAAATTAGGTTCTCTCCATTGATTTTTGAAAAGTTATTTCCAAGATGGCCAGCAAAGAGGAGAGATAGAAATCTGGTGTACACAACGTTTTTCTCTCTAGTCTTTTTATCCAGCTTCCCATGGAGATCTTCAAAAATAAGCCTCCCAAAATCAGCTTTGACACCCTTTTCCAGACAGTATAAAATAATAGCATCCTTTTGATTGATCTGGTCAAGGCCTCCAATTCCCCCCCCCCCCAAACATTCAATGAGAATGGTCATCAACAATTTCCATCTTGGTGGCAAAGAACTTCTTTTTAACCCCCCTTTTTTAGTAATTTCTTCAGTATACCCAATATCTTTAAAGAAATTTTTTACAACCATAAAATCATCAGGTACTGATTCATACTCATTAGGGTTTTCCAAATAATCTAACCCCAAAACTTTTTGAAATAACATGAACCCAAATCTACCATGAATCCCAATCGTGGTAGAATCAAACTCAATGGACTTCCTGTTGTTAGAAGCCTCTGCTGTAAACCAAAATTCTTTTAGCACATTTTGAAACATCATACCAGGATCCTCAAATAAAGCATACCTTAAAACACTTTTGGATAGATAAGTCAAAACTTGTTCCCCAAGAACAGACTTAATGGATTCAGGTTTGAGCAAGGTGATGTTGTTGAGTTTAAAGATGATATCAATAATGGGGTAGTTAACATGAGTGGATGGTTTAAGGGTGATTTTGGCAATCTTGGGGGTGGAAGATGATTCAGCCATTGATGTTTCCGTGTGTGTTTTGAAAGAGAGAGAGTTTTTGTGTGTTTTTAAATGAAAAGATTTGTAAGCGTGGAATGAAATACAATTGTTAGGGATTATATAAAAACTTTAACTGTTTTGTAAAAAGTTTCTAAAACCATTTGAAAAAATTATAAATCTTTTAGGGTTTCTTTTAAACATTTGGCACAAACTCTCTCATTAATGTTCTGCAAAAAGGTATGATTTTCTATTGCTTTGAACAGTGAAACGCCCCATGTGTCAGGGAGTTGTTGACTGTGGATGGAGACGTTTGAAATTTCCTTAATTAACAAATGAAACCTTTTTGAAAGAACGTTTGTTTTATTCACAAGAAATTTAATGCCGTTAACTCTTTTGAATCACATGATTGATAGGTTTTAAATGTAGTTGCTCAGATATGCTGAAGCTGATGGCAATACTTGTAAGCTTCAGTGCGTCAGATGAGGCGATAAAACCCCATATACATGTTCACATAAGTGAACAAGACATATGACGTTGCACGCTCCTCTACTTAGGCCTAGCTACTCAGTTGTATTAAAAATTTGTTCAGCATTGCTAAAGGAATCTTTTGATGACTGGTGATTATTTGTTCAACTTCAGTGAATCAGATAAGGCGACAAAACATCATATACACAATCACATAAAGTGAAATAGACACATGACATTGCACACTCCTTTACTCAGACAATCTACTTAACATTAATCAAAATCTTTTAAGAAATGCTGAACCTTCAAGCTTCTTCAGTGAATGCTGAAGGTTCAGGTTTTGTATCATCAATGTTCAGCATACCAAGCTCCATTATCAATCTTTTGAAAGTTGGTTCATCCAATGGTTTGGTGAAGATATAAGTCAATTGGTATTGAGTGGGGATGAAATGTAATTCAATGTCCCCTTTCACAATGTGATATCTGATAAAGTGATATCTGATATCAATGTGTTTTGTTCTTGAGTGGAGGACCGGATTGTTAGATATTGCAATAGCACTAGTGTTAACACAAAAGATTGGTACCTTTTCATATTCTATGTCATAATCAGCCAGTTGGCTTTTCATCCAAAGAACATTGGCACAACATCCAGCAGTTGCCACATATTCAGCTTCTGCTGAAGACATGGCAACTGTTTGTTGCTTTTTAGCACTCCAACACACAAGTTTTCCACCTAGCAATTGGCAGGCACCAGAAGTGCTTTTTTTGTCCAAATTGCAACCAGCATAGTCAGAATCTGAATACCCCTTTAGATCAAAACCTAAGGATTTGGGGTACCAAAGACCTAGACTTGGTGTACCTTTTAGGTATCTGAAGATTCTCTTTACAGCAGTAAGGTGTGATTCCTTTGGATCTGCTTGGTATCTTGCACAAAGGCATGTAGAGAATTGAATGTCAGGCCTGCTTGCAGATAAGTACATGAGTGACCCAATCATACCTCTATACTGAGTCTCATTGACTGCTTGTCCATTGAGATCAGGTACTAAGTTGTTAGGGGGTACCATTGGAGTCTTCACTGAAGCACAATTGATATCATACTTCTTCAACAGATCCTTGACATATTTTTCTTGATTGATGGAGATGCCTTGGTCATATTGTTTAATCTGAAGACCAAGGAAGTATGTGAGTACTCCCATCATACTCATTTCAAACTTGCTGGTCATAAGCTTAGCAAATTGTTTGCAAAGTTTCAAGCTTGTAGAACCAAAGATTATGTCATCCACATAAATTTGTACCAGAATGGTGTCAGTTTTAGATTTATAGATAAACAAGGTGCTATCTATTTTTCCTCTGACAAATTTATGTTCAATGAGAAATGTTGAGAGAGTTTCATACCATGCTCTTGGAGCTTGCTTCAGTCTATATAAAGCTTTGTAAAGCTTGTAGACATGATTTGGGTATTTACTACTCTCAAAGCCAGGAGGTTGAGTAACATAAACTTCTTCTTTTATATCACCATTTAGGAATGCACTTTTGACATCCATTTGGTAGATGATGAAGTTCATGTATGTGGCATAATCAAGGAAAATCCGTATGGCTTCCATACGTGCAACTGGAGCAAAAGTTTGATCAAAATCAACCCCAGGCTCTTGATTGAATCCTTGGGCCACCAGCCTAGCTTTATTTTTGGTCACTGCATTGGTTTCATCTCTTTTGAGCTTGTAAACTCATTTGGTGCCAGTGGTTGATTTACCGTATGGAAGAGGAACCAATTTCCAGACTTTGTTTCTTTCAAATTGATTAAGTTCTTCTTGCATGACATCCACCCATCTAGGGTGTGTGAGTGCTTCAGAAACCTTTGTAGGTTCAATTTCTGAGAGAAAATTTGCATAGATGCATTCTTCAGATGAAGTAGCACTCAGTTTATTTGCCATAAATCTAGTGGCTCTACCTTTACCAGGATTACCTATTATATTCACCAACTATATGTGACTATTTTGAGTCCAAGATTTTTATGGAGCTAGAGAATAGGTACTGGTATCATGATTAGAGCTAGAGCTTGGAAGTCCATGACATGGACTTGGACTTGGAATGTCTCTAGTGTCTACTGAAGGATATTCAGTGGAAAAGGGTTCAATCATTGGAGGGCTTCCTTCTTGGTCAGAAGCAACATATCCAAGACCTAATTCCCTAGAGATGATAGGAGAGCTTTGAGCAAGGGGCTTAGATTGTTCCTCAGCAGCTGCATATGATTGATCATTTTGATCATGTGTGTCAGCATGCTGATTGTTTTGAGACTGACCATTTTGGTCATTTGTATTGCCCTGCTGATCATTTTGAGATTAATCATTATTTGATTGACAGCCATCAGTATGTGATACTGAAGGATTTCCTTTTGTAGGACTTGTCATATCTTTAAATGGATCAATATGAGGGACTGAGTTGCTTGTTTTATATTTTTGAGAAGGCTCATAGTGATGAAATTCATCAGATGGATAATTATGAGATTCATGTATATGAAGTTTATCATCTGATGGATTTGTAAAAGTGAGAGATTTAGAACTTCCATTGAATGTGATGTGATAGGTTTCTTTAATACATTGTCTTCATGTGTTGAAGACTATGTATGCTTTAGATACTAGGGAGTATCCAAGAAAGTAACCATCATCAGATTTTTCATCAAACTTTCCAAGGTGATCCTTGTGATTGTGAATGAATACTGGACACCCAAACACATGTAAGAATGAGATGTTTTAGAATTCTCCCCCTGAAGACTTCATAGGGAGTCTTCATGTGTCTATTCACAATGATGGATCTATTTTGAGTGTAGCAAGCAGTGGCTACAACATTAGTCCAAAAATGCTTAGAAGGAGCAGATCCAGCAAGCGTTGTTCTTGCTGCTTCAATCAAAGTTATGTTCCTTCTTTCAGCCATACTATTTTGTTCAAGTGTGTAAGGAGATGAGAAATTTTGGGAAATTCCTTTGTCATCATAGAATTTGATCAGTAAGTGATTTCTGAATTCAGTGGCATTGTCAGTTCTGAGTTGTTTGACATGAATGTCATTTTGATTTTCAACTCTTTTGATGAATGACATGATGGCATCTTGTGCATGGCTTTTCTTTGTCAGAAAATATACCCAGGTGTACCTAGAGTACTCATCAACAATGACAAGTGTATATTTTTCATGACAAATGGCCCTAGGCGATACTGGGCCAAATAAGTCAATGTGAAGCAAATGAAGACTTTCTTTGATTGAGAAAGTTTGCTTTGTTTTGAAACTGGCCCTATGGTGCTTCCCTTTTTCACATGTTGAGCATGGTTTGTCCTTGGAGTAGACAAGTGAAAGAAGACCAATAGCAAGATTTTGTTTTGCCAGTAGAGTTATTGTTTTGAAATTGAGATGTGAGAGCCTCTTATGCCAAAGCCAATTGGTAATATTGGAGGCTTTAGCAAAGAAGCATGTCTCTTGAGTAGAGTTCATGTTCATGACATAAACATCTTTGACTCTTGGAGAAATCATCACAATTTCATGATTAGAGTTAAAGATTGTACCTTTTTGTCATCAAATAGCACAAGATACTTTGCATCACAAAGTTGACTTATGCTGATGAGGTTGTGCTTTAATCCATTTACACATGCTACCCTTGAGAAAACTATACAATTGCATTTTACTGAACAAAATCCTTCAGTAGTAGCTGATGAGTTATCACCAAAAACAACTTTAGGACCTTGTTCCTCCTTATACTTGTGAAGATAACTTTTGGTGCCAGTCATATGCCTTGAGCAACCACTATATAGGTACCAAATAGGCTTCCTGAGATCACACTGTATAAGTTAAGGAAATGGTCAGTTTTGTTTTGAATCCCACCTTTGTTGGGTGGGGGTTTTAGATCTAGAAGGTGTTCTAGATCTGAAGGGTCCTCTTGTAGAGGGTATGTGTGATTGCTCAGAAGAAGAAGAGGTCTGAATAGCTTTTGCTTTCTTAGCCTGGAGGGCTTCACCTCTTCTGAACCACTCTATATGGTTGTGATCAAATGTAGTATGGACATCACTTCCACAAGTCTCACAACATTTGGTAATAGAGTTTGGTTTTCTTGGTTTAATACCTCTTCTAAGTGAGATGATTCGATTATGCCCATGAGTGTCATGGTCATAACTTCCACAAATATTACAAACAGGGTAATGGTGGCAGTCATCTGAGTGATGATTGCCCATACCACAATGAATGCATGGTGGGAAAGGCATATTTCGCCTAGAATGAGATGCTTCAGTTTTGTGAGCATCAACACTTGTTTTAGCCAGCATATACTGAGTGTGTTCACAAGTACGATGATCAGTCCTTTCACATTTGGTACAATAAATCACTCTTAGGCAAGTTTCAGTGAGATGGTTGTTTAGACCACATAAATCACAAGCCTTTTTAAATTTTGTCTTGTACTTGAAATGGGGAGAATCTGAAGGTTCATCTTTGAATCGTGTTGGTGTTTGCTGCTACCTGAGTTTCAATTTAAGATCATTGATCTCTTGCATGAAAAGAGACATTCTCTCATCTTCCTTAGATCTAGCATTCTTCAGTTTATTTGTTGAAACTGAAGAGGTAGTTCCCATATATGAAGAGTTCTTTGAAGTGTTAATTTTGACATGTTTGGAAGAACTACCTTTGTGTGTGGTGTGTGACTTGATGATAGACTGGATAGTATTGGGTCCAGTAGAGGGTTCAGCACCAGCCAGCTTCTCCAAAGGAGGAAGTGGGGTACTTACTTCATTCTCTATATCATCATCTGAGTCATCCTCAGTAACTGAGGACTTAACTGGTGCTGAAGTGTCAACACTTGCTTGAAACTCAGGAAGAAGGATTCGTCCAGTGTCATGATTGGGTAAATTCTCTTCACCTGACCTTTCAATGTCAGGGATCGAGCTAGCATCCTCATTTGAGGTTTTGACAAAGACATTAGATTTGGTGTTGGAGGATCCTTTAGAACCAAACATTTTTCTCTTTGAGCAGGTATTTGTTCACTTATGCGTTGATTTACCCTATCAGAGTTTCTAAGCCAAGATTTAACAATATCTTTTGCTTCTTTTAGTTCCACTCTAAGGTAGTTATTTTCCTCCAAAATTTCTTTGTTCAATTGTTGAAAAGTAAGAATATCAAGTTTAGCTTCTTTTAGCTCTATTTGCTTACTTTCAAAATCTTCAAGTTGTAGAACAAGTTTATGAAATTTTTCAAGCAAATTGTTTCTTTTCTCTTCAACAAATTTTAGATCAATGCACAAGTAATCAAAGACAAATTTAATGTCATCTTTATCTTCTAATTCAAGAAGAGTTTGTACCTTTTTAATTGTGACATTGACCCATTCACCATTTCTAGCACTTTCTCTTGTCACCATATCTGAATTAGCCCCTTCATCATCAGCAAGTGCCATCAGCACTTTCACATTAACCATTTCATCATCATCTGAAGAAACATCTTCTTCATCCCATTCATAGGCTTCAACAACAAGCCCTTTGTTCTTGTCTTGCTTGGGAGTCTTGGATGAGGAGCTTTCAGTACTCATTAAGGCCAATCTTTCCTTTATTTCTCTATATTTGGCCTCAAAGTCTTTTGTTGGTCTGAGTTCAACCCTGCTTTGCTGAAAAGGAGTAGAAGCAATTTGTTTTGGTTGAAATGATGATTGACCAGATGGTCTTGATTGAGCTGGGGAGGAATATGAAGGGAGAGATGTTTTTGAATAACAATCCCTAGCATAGTTACCAGTCTTCCCACATTTGTAGCAATCAGTGTCATCTGAAGCTTTTGTGGAGCTGGAGAACTTGCCTCCTTTCTTAAAGAACCTTCTAGACTTGGCCATAAGTGCTCTTTCATGAAAATCCTCTTTGAGATCATTTAGATATTCCTCACTAGATCTAGTATCTTTCTCATCATCAGGACTATCTTGGTAGTCTTGAATGACAGCCTCACTGAAGAAGGCTGTGGACAAGGGTGTAGCAATGGTTAATGCTTAACTCTTGCTTGAGCCTTCATAAATCCTATCAACTAGGTTTTCTTCATATTTCAGTTTCCCAAAAAAAGAGAGGCTAGATCACAATCTTTAATGTGATTAGCATTTCTCAAGCTGTGGCATAAACTGAGCCATTTCTTTCGCAATGCATTAACAAAAACTATGTTGATTTCAAGTTTCGAAAGCTCAACACCATCATTCACAAGTTCATTCATTAGTGCTTTGTATCTGGTGAATGTCTGTGTGAGGGTTTCCCTTTCTTTGTGCTTGAAGGTGTTGTATTGAAGCTTTAAATCCATGATTCTCATTTCTTTTACATCAGAGGGTCCCTAATGGTAAAGAATAAGTTCCTCCCATGTAGCTTTGGCTGTTTTGCAATTTTCAACAGAATTCATTTGGTCATCTGGAAGTACAGACATGATAAGACTTTTGAGACGCTGATCTAGGTTAGCAGCTTTTCTCTCATCACCAGTCCATTGTACTTCAGGTTTTTTATTGTCCCCAACCACGGGAACAAAAGGACCATTTTCAATGATTCTAAGGAATTGAGGTTCAATCCTAACCATATGGAAAAGAAACCTCTTCTTCCAATTTGTAAAGTTGGCTACCTCTAGTACAGGAGCAACATTGAGTTGGCCACCCCTATGTTCTAGGGTTTGTGGTATAACTTGAGCCATTTTTGGATCTTGATTTCAAAACTTTTAAATGAGCAGTTTAATAAAATAAGAGTTTAACTAATCAAACTGCTCTGATACCACTTGTTGGTCCCTAGTAATTCGTTATTACTTATTATCTTAAGTAATAACTCTTACTTCGACTCAAGTGAGTTGTTTTAACAATAGATAAGAACTATGAAAGATTAAAACAACAATACCAATATACTTTTCAATGTATAGACTTTTATTAGAATCAAATAAAGAATCTATAACCTAGTTTGCTTGCGGAATAAAAAAGTGGTTGAATGACAATGGGTTTTGATCTCCTCTACTTAAACGTCTAACCAAAGTTAAAGTCTAAGCTCCAATCTAAACGTTCATATGCATCTTGGCTATATGGTTTGTTTGGTATCGAGAGAGAAAGGTTTTCCAGAGTTTAAGCTCTTGTATTGGTTAACCCTTTCTCTCCCAATGTACACTCCTTATATAGGCAGTGTAAATTAGTGTTTGTATTTTGCATGTTTCAATGCATGGGTTTATCCAGTGGGTGGTTGATGCCTATGTTGGATAAACAGTACAAAGTACATATTAAACTACTCTAGAAAAGATAAAGGTTGTACTTATATCTAAGTATACAAGCAACCTACTTTGACTTAAAGTTAT
Source organism: Glebionis coronaria (assembly GCA_025667525.1). Taxonomy (NCBI): domain Eukaryota; kingdom Viridiplantae; phylum Streptophyta; class Magnoliopsida; order Asterales; family Asteraceae; genus Glebionis; species Glebionis coronaria. The sequence continues at coordinate 188,505,600 of CM046876.1, forward strand.
CTTTTCCCGCGCAATGCAAACCATCAGAATACTGAAGAGTCTTTAGTATCCTAGAGGAGATCGACATCTTCAGTTTGGTATCGTCAAACCAAACTGAACTGAAAGCCCTTCTTCAGTCCTTGTTCTTCAGCAACTAGACCGCCTAATATTTGAAACAAAAACTCCTTTGTCTTCTAAGTTCACTGGAAGGGGAGTGCTGAACTTTCTTCAGCTATAAAGTCTTTAGTGGGAACTTTGTTCCTCTGGTCATCCTTCAGCAGACTGGCCTTACTGCTGAGCATGAAACACTTAGGGGGATTTTCTATTCAAATCCTAGAGTTGCTTCAGGGTCAGTAAATACTGACCCAACAATAAGCAGTGTCAATCCCTTATCTATAAATTAATAATGATGAGTCACAACGACTCTGACTAAATACAACCCAATTAATATAAGCATCAAAACGGTGAAACCAAGCTCGAAGGGCTTGTTTAAGACCATAAAGCGACTGTTGCAATAAACAAACATGATAAAGATATGCATAATCCAGAAACCCTAGAGTTTGATGTATATACACTGTCTCAAATAAATCACCATGTAAGAATGCATTCTTTAGATCAAGCGGGTGAACCGGTCAATATCGAATTATTATTTGGTAAAATGGATCTATTCGGTTATAAAAATATTTGTACTACTAAGACAACACTATGTGGTGTGAAATGTTTGATTTTAGTTTTTAATTAGATCAACAATATAGTTTCATCTCACCATTTCGATAACAATATAGTAGAGTCTTTAAATACAACTTTTATTCATCTTTACACATTTTAATGGATTTATTTTTAAAAATATAAAAGGGTAATGATTTAGCTAATAATCACACAACAACTATTATTAACATATAATTTGTATAAAATGATGATGTCGAATAATCTTATATAATTTCATTATATTTTGTTTTCAATCAATTTTTGATATCAACTAATGTAAAATCATAATTTTAATGAAAGATAAGAATATCAAATAACGTCTAATCTGACGGTATTCTCGAGATACTTTTGTTCAGAACTCGTAATATTGTATGTTGAGATACGTCAGAGAAAACGATCGATATTTGCTAACCCATAACAACTGCATCCAACCCATGTGCAACGCACAAGCATGAAAATGTTGTGTTTATATTACATCCATGCAAAAACTTATACTAGTCTAAACTAATTTCTAAAAAACATATATTTTCAAGGTTGACTAATCGTTCAAGTTTTCGTCAACTTCATAACACATGAAAAAGTATAATGACGAACCAAAACGCACCATAACAATATGCCCAGAATAACTGCATCCAACCTGTATGCAACACACGAGCCAGAATACCTCGTATATGCATATCGAGAGATTAAAAGAAGAAATGAAGATATCATAAATGCATAAACAAATCATAACAGAACAAAACAAACAAACTAAAAAGCAACATAAAACATACATGCGTAAACAATGGTTCAATCCAACCAAACCCCCCTGAAACAATTTCGAATCTAATCATGTAAGTAAAAAAACCATTTAGTGTGTGTAATTTTTGCGTCAAAAAATGACAAATAAAAAGGTAAAATACCTAAAGAATATGATAAATGAAAACAAGTATACAACTTGCAGCTAACCATCCAAAAAATATTAATCCTTTAAGCCAGCGGTCAGGCTTGACTCAGCTTGTGAACAATGTTGGCTCAAAGTCACGACTCCATAGTGCACCCAAAACGATTACCTCCCTCAATCCGATAGTTGGCTCGACTGCTTTGCAACAGTGTCAGCTCCTTCTTCACTTTGAAAAATGTCATATAGTATGATTTATAAAGTTAATTAAACATATAAACTTATAAGTATTAAAATTTTACAACAAAAGTTTTATTGACCACCTTTTTCTTAAAGTATTTTTTACAAAATTGGCAGATCTATTTTTTCGAAAAAAAGTTAAATCTTTTCGCAAAATTAATTAAAGATCCAATGCACCAATCCTATTGATCTATTTTTTCATCAAATAAAAAAAACTCAGTTCCATTAAAAACTCCAGTTTTCATATTTTCTAAACACACTTTCGTCAAATAAAATAAACCCCTTACATTTTTTGTATTTTTATATTTTTGTTTATATTATAAAGCCATGAAGCAAAAAATGTGAAATCAATAATATAAGGGAAAATTTCGTCCTTGTACTTTGGTCGAAAATGGCGATTTTGCCACCGAGTGGAAACTTCAATCAGTTTTGCCATTATAATTAAAAATATCGTGCAATTTTGCCACCGAGATAATATTTTTTGACTTTTTTTCGTTTTCCTCCATTAAGTCCCACACGTGTCTGGCACGTGTGGGTATACTCGTCATTTCCCATACCATACTAGACCTTCCATGAAACCATTTTCCACCATTACTAACACGTGTGGTTGGAAGCTTGCATATATAGGTATGTCGACACCTTCATCTCTAGTCATAACGTTTTATATCTTCTTTAACACATCACTGCTGTAGTCATGGTGATCATATGTGAATGTGGCAAACTCGCAACAATCAAAACTTCATGGACTGACTGGAACCCGGGGTGGCAGTTCTACTATTGTCTTGGTTATGATTTAATTGGTTGGAGTAACCTCTAATGTGTTACCGAGCAGTTGATGTGATTTCTGGGCTCTTGAGGGCCCAAAATAAGCTTGAAGGAGATTTGAAGCAATGTGATTGTAGGAGATGGGAGTTAACTAACATGCCATGTAGGCATGCTGTTACAGCAATGAACAACATGGCAACTCATGGAGAAGCTGTTGGGATACTAGAGAAATGGGTAGCACCATGTTATTGGTTGAAGACATGAAAAGAGACGTATCAATATAAGGTTGAACACGTTTGTGGTTGTAGTTTCTGGCCAAGATGTATGATCCCGAGTCTGTTACTACCTCCGCACCACCATGTTCTTGTAGGTAGACTAAAGAAGAAGAGAAGAATTTTCAAGGATGAAACTACCGAGGAGGCTATAAATAAAATGGCTAAGACAGGAAAGATGAAAAGGCAGGGCATCCGGATGACTTGCAGCAAGTGTAAAGGACAAGGTCATTATAAGAAAAGGTGTAGTAGTGGAAGTTTAGGGCAAGGAGCAACAAAAGGTCAAAGATCAGGCCAAGGAGTCTCAAATAGTCAGCCAATGGCATCACAAACAACTCAAGTATTAGGAACAAGTCCAGCGGGTAATGGTCCTAGGAAGAAGAGACCACGCAAGATAGGGGATGGTGGTTCTGCAAAGTAAAAGAAATGAGCTTGGGGCTGTAAGTTTCCATAAGTGAGATTGCACTAGTGAGAATTGATGGTGCAAAATGTTCATAGTTATTTCTTTTCAATTTTATGTGTTTTTAATGACAAAAATGTTATTCCTATACTTTTAAACAGTGTATGTTGTAGACAGTAGAAATAATGGTTGTTTAGAGCTTGATTTGGAATGGTAGTTGTTTAATTCAGGGGTTCTATTGTACTTGTTTAATTTACTATATACGTTCTTGTTTTTCATTTTAGGCATCATGTTGATTTTTTTAACTGAATCGGTCAAACGTTGACCATTTTCTGTAGTAGGCTAGAGATACTACAAACCACCCTTCCCTTATCAGATATGATTTAGACTAACATATAGTGCAAACAAGGAAAAAAACATTTTGTTGCTGATTAAAGTCAAACCTAAATACCTATTCCCAAACACCCCCTATGCTGACTAATTAAAGTCAAGATTAAATAGTTGTACCAAAACACCAACAAAAACATGTTTCTTAACTAATTAAAGACAAAGTTAAAGAGCAGTCTATATGCAAACATCCAACACAAATCACAATTCTCAGCAACCCTTAACAAACATTTTATTGATTCATAAACCACTACTATGACATAACACATATTTTATTTAACATGAAAAAGGTCAATACAACTAGGGATGATCTTATTCCCTGAAACATGATATGACTTGTATGCAAGGAACATAAAGATCCAGGAAAAACGAAGCATCTTCTTTAGTTTATTCACAAGAACTTCCTTCTCACTCAACAACATCAGTTTCTCATACAACCAAGTAGGTTTATAAGTAGTTTATGAGCAAGCATGTACCTCCCCCAAAGAGCAATTATAAAACATTTATCACTCGATTTAAATAAAGAAAATGTGGGGTATGAACTCACCTCGCCGATGCAGAGCAAATGATATAATACTAATAATACGTTCCGCACACACGAAAATCGAATCGACTCAGCCATGGTGTTGTGATTTAACTAATCGGCTAATTCCAATAACTTAAAAATGTATATTTGAGTTTCCGATGGATAATTACATCAACGTGACCCGTTGATAAAACATATAAGTTCCAAGTTTAGTTTGGTGGTTGCTTAAATAAAATGAATAATATAGGCACGCACCAAGTATGTAACTGATGGTTTATGAAGTTCATAACAATTATATAATCATAAGCAAAGATCAAAGCACGTAATAGCGAAAGCGATTTAACAAGATCATAATAACATAATTATAATTAATCGATTAGGGTTACATACCTTTATCCTAGCAAAGATACAAAAGATCACCAATTAGGGTTTATGAAGAACAATACCAAGATATAGATTAATGTAAAACAATACTACGCTCTTGTACACACATAATGCAACGGGCTAACCGTGAGTCTAGCACGTATAAATGAAGCTTCTACGCTTATGGAATAATCTACCCAACAACCCTTGCGAGGGGATAGGACTAGATTCAAGAAATCAAAACCAAGAGGTTAAAAGGAACCCTAAAAAAGGTGTTTGCCTTTTGGTTTGATCGCAGGAAAGAAGAGAGAGGGATGGGAAAAATTATAAGGGCTAAAGGGTTGTTTATATAGGCTAGAAAAACTAAACAATTTAGGAAAGAAAAACTTTTTTTTTCTTCTCCTTTTGCCCTTGTAGCCGCCGGCCTAAGCCCACCCAAAGGAGGCTTCCAGAATTTTCCGTTTCCTTCTTTTCTTCTATTCAATTCCATAACGACCGTTTAACTTAACTCTTAATTTATTTAACGATCGATAGTTAAGCTTGGTTCAATTTAATAAATATATTAAATACATTTATTAAATAAAGTTAACCCTTTACGTATTGTGCGCAATCTCGTAATCCCAAGTTCGATCCTATCACACGACTACTAATTTAATGTCCATAAACTTTCAGCTCCCACTTGGACAAAATTCGAATATCGTGATTACATTGACTAGCGTCTAGTTACACTAGCAATGTCACTAGTACAAATCGAGTAAGGTCTCCTAGAAAAACCTTTTAATGATTCATCATTATTATTATCCTTTCATTTCAAATACAATGTTAATATGATATGGATCTCAGTCATTCCTTCATTAACCATTCTGTTTCTCGTTTACGGATATAGCAAGATTACCAAAAGAAATTTGAGTGTGGCCACACAAACATCTTACTACTCCCCGAGGGGCCCAGCTGTATTATACTTCAAAATAATTTGAAGGAGACAAATTCCATTTTGACTACAAGCGAAACTTACGAACTTTGCAACACTTCTGAAAATAACCCTTATAGCTACCAGTTACGTTTAGCGTCAGGTTATCTCACAGAAGCACACTACATTCGTGACGGTTTCCTGGTATCTCAGGTTTAAGGAATATGATTTACTTAATGACAAAGATCCATAAAGTAAAATCATATAGTTGGGATAAGTTCAATATTTGATTCATCAAATATCATCTAAAATTGACCAATATACTTTCAAGTATACTCTGTCACTATTTTAAATTGTCTTTGTCTAATAATACTCCCATATTATTAATTGACAATGAACATTTAGAACATAACAATTATTCATGGATTAAAACATGTAAAATAGGATACAAAATCAAATAACATAAAATAAACGAAAACTAATCTTTATTTCATCAATTCAATAATGTTTTAACATCCTTATCCAAATACTAATCATAGATTTATTGCATGAGTTCGCTAGCTAGTTGCAGCCCAATTGCTTTGGCATGCTTAACTACCTTTGGTCTAGGCAAAGCCTTAATAAAAGGATCAGCTACGTTATCATCTGTGTGAACTTTTATTAGTTTTATTTCTCGAGCTTTAACTTGTTCTCGAATGTAGTGATATATACGTTTAAAGTGTCTGGCGCCTTTCATGACTCCAAAATCATTGGCGAATATTATTGCGACAAAATTGTCACAATATATATCAATAGGTCCTTTAATTGAAGGCATCACTCCAAGATCTCCAATAAACTTCCTAATCTAAACAGATTCCATTGCAGCTTCTGAAGCGACCATGTACTCTGATTGAGTCGCATGCATAGCAATGGTTGTCTGCTTCTTGCTCTTCCAGTCAACTGCTCCTCCATTGATGACAAACACGTAACCCGTCTGAGACTTCGTATCGTCTTTATCACATTGCCAGGATGCATCACAGAAACCTGTAACATTAAGTTATGTGTCTTGTTTACCCCTAAATACCAAAAACATATCTTTTGTACTCCTCAAATACTTTAGTATATGTTTAACAGCAGTCCAGTGAAACTTCCCTGGATTCTGTTGGTAACGACTGACCAAGTTCTGAGCAAACGCCACATCAGGCCTTGTGCATCTTACAACATACATAATAGATCCTACAACCGAAGCATAAGGCACCTTCTGCATGTAAACCACCTCTTCAGGTGTTGATGCATCTAACTCATGACTTAATTCATGCTTAACCTCCATAGGTTAAAAACCTTTCTTGGAATTATGCATGTTATACTTCTTCAATATCTAATCAATATAAGCATCTTGACTAAGACCAATTAACCATCTTTTTCTATCTCGATAGATTTTAATTCCCAGAATATAGGCAGCATCTCCCAAATCCTTCATAGAAAAACATTCACCAAGATAATCCTTATCATCCTTAAGTCTTGGAATGTTACTTCCCATGATTAATATGTCATCGACATATAAAATTAGGAACACTACATTACTCCCACTAGCTTTGCGATATACACATGGCTCATCACGATTTTGAATAAATCCGAACTTTTTTATTTCTTTATCAAATCGTTTATTCCATTGACGTGATGCTTGCTTCAAACCATAAATAGATCTTTGAAGTTTGCATACGCGTTTTGGATATTTAGGATCAACGTACCCTTCCGGTTGTTGCATATAGATTTCTTCATCTAAGCGACTGTTCATAGTCATAGTATGTTGCTATAGCTATGAGAATCCTAATAGCTCGTATGTCTGCTACAGGAGAAAATGTCTCCTCGTAGTCTACGCCAAAAGTTTGAGTAAAACCTTTAGCTACTAAACGTACTTTATAGGATTGTACTTCACCATCCATGTCGGTTTTCTTCTTGAAAATCCACCTATTTTTCACTACTTTAGCATTTTTAGGCGCATCTACAAGAACCCAAACATCATTGATTTCCATGGATTTCATTTCCTCATTCATCGCAACTATCCATTTTGACTTTTCTAGATCAAGCATTACGGACGATAGTTAGCAGGTTCACCAAGATCCCCTACTTCCTCCTCATCATCCTCTATGTTAAGACATAGTTTGCTTGGCGCACGCATAGTCCTTCTAGACCTACGTAGAGGAATTAATTCCGGTGGAGCTCCCAGACTTTTTGGCTCTATTGGAATTTCTTCGCTAGTATTTTCAGAAGGCAATGTATCTTCTTGAATTTCTTCAAGATCATAATTTCTCCCACTGAATTCTTGATTTACAAGATCATTTTCAAGGAAGTCTCCATACCTAGAAACAATAACTTTGTTCTCAGGCGGATAATAAAAGTAGTAACCATAGTTTCTTTAGGGTAACCTACAAAGATACATTTTACTGAGCGTTGTTGGAGTTTATCTCCAGAGTCACGTTTCACATACGCCTCACAACCCTAAATATTTAAATAAGACAAATATGGCTTTTTTACATGCCATAGTTCATATGGTGTTTTATCAACCTTCTTTGTGGGAACCATATTCAGAATATGAACAGCAGATTCTAGAGCATAATCCCAAAAGGATAAAGGTAAAGTTGTAAGATTAAACATAGATCGCACCATATACGATTTCTCCTTTCGAATACACCATTTTGTTGTGGAGTATATGGAAAAGTAAGTTTTTCCGTTCTCACTTAAATAATCTTTAAAATCTTGACTTAAATATTCACCACCTCGATCAGAACGAAGAGCTTTAATCTTCTTTCCTAGTTGTAATTCTACTTCTGCTTTAAACATTTTGAATGTTTCAAATACCTCATGTTTATGCTTAAGTAAATAAACATAACCATAACGTCTATAATCATCCGTAAATGTTAAGAAGCAGCTAGCACCTTTCTTTGACACATGTCTAAGTGGTTCACATACATCAGTGTGTATTAAACCAAGTAGTTAAGTAGCCCTTTCAATATTGCTATTAGAAGGTTTCTTGGTCATCTTTCCAGAGATATAAGACTCACATTTATCAAATGATTCATCATTGATATTTTCCAAAAGACCATCACGTTGAAGCTTTTGTATGCGAGTCTTCCTAATATGGGCAAGTCTACAATGTCAAAGATAAGAAGAGTTTTTGTCTAACTTTCTTTTCTTATTCATGATAAAAACAGAATTATTTTTTCTCTTGGAATTATTATCATGCATGTTAATTTCAAAAACACCATTCACATAAATTTCATCAAAATAGAATAAACCATCTTTGAAAACAGAAATTCTATTATTATCAATAGTGTGAATAAATCCAAGATCCAACATACACAAAAAGGAAATAACTCCCCTAACAATTGTAGGTGCATAATGAAAATTATATAAACTTAATACTCAATCCGAATTTAAAACTAGATTAAATGTTCCTATAGCTTCAAATGTTGCTTGTGTGCCATTGCCCACTTGCAGAAATTGTTCCCATAGGTAAGTTTCCTCTCTAACTCAAATCCTTGCAGTGTATTACAAATGTTAATAATGCATCCCGTATCATATACCCAAGAATTTGATTTGTATGTAAGATTAAATAACTCTATCATAAATAAGTTGCCTGAAGATGTTGTAGCACTAAGCTCAACGTTCTTCTTTATTTCTCGCAACTCATCGAGATAAAGAGGGCAGTTCCTCTTCCACTGACCACTTGCTTTGCAATGGTGACAAGTGTCATCCTTCTGAGATTGATTCTTCTTGACAAAGTTTTGCTTAGGTTTAGAATAAGTCGCAACTTGTTTTCCCTTATCACCCTTGCCTTTGCCTTTCTTCTTGTTCGCTTGCTATTTTGGCTTATTCACTCTACCCTTTTATACATAAAGCACATGAGGAGTAGAAGCAGATGTCTTGTCCTTTAACCCCTTTTCATAGTCAACGAGCATTGCATGCAAATCATTAACTGTCTTCCCCGTGCAATGCATATTATAGTTTTGAACAAAATCATTGAAGTCCTTGTTAAGGGACCTATTGATCAAGTTGATAGCCATATTATGATCATAGGGTTATCCTAATGCAATGAAATGTTCCATATAACCCCTTATCTCCATATAATGGGCACTTACAGACTTTCCAAGAGCTTGATTGAAACTATGCAAAGCATCTACCAAGTCGTAGATCTCCACAGCTTGCGGCTTTTTAAACATAGCCTTGAGCTCATCAAGCATTCACTTAGGTGAAAATAGCTCATACTTCTGTTGAAGTGGATGAGCCATTTTTTCTAACATTAAAGCAGCCACCTCAGAGTGCTTCTTAACATTAGCAGCGTGTTCAAGCCTTTGCGCATCAGATGCTCCTTCAGCAAGATCCTCCAGATAAGGAGTAGTCAAGATATCGATAGTACCTGCTACTCACAAGACAATTCTTAGTGAGCGATACAATTGTCGTCATATGAGATTTTGGACGAAAATTGAGTTACAATCATTGTCTCCATTACAACATCGTCCAAAATCTCATATGACGACAATTGTAACTTCAAGTGTTCGTCAATTAGATGGCATAAGACTTAAATTTAAGGGTATTGATTTTGGTGTCAAAATCATGTATAGAGAAGCATGCATACATCTCCATAGCATTAGTTTTATAAAACTTTTAGTAAACCTTTTGGTGAGTCAAAAATTTCGCCATAAATCACAAGTTGAGGTATTGGTTAAACCAATTAAAGACTTCACCCACAACAATTCACAACGTACTTTTTCTAGAACTTAGCTAAAGCACAAAGCAATAACCTTATTCATTGTGTTTCGGATGTGAATTTTCGGCAACTCAACCTTAAGATATAATGAAAAAGAAAATTGTAGGTAATTTCAATTTGACTCACAGGCGAGCCGGGAATTCGGTCAGCGACTAATGGCATCGCACCTCCTTCCTTAACCGGGTACATGACCAGCGGTGCGTTAAACCCACTTTGTAGTTTGTCAAAAGGAGTAGGCCGTTAAATTATCATTGCAAATTATCAATCAACGTAATTCTATGTAATTTAGATCTCAAAACAATTTATTAATTTTTATATAATTTAGTCCATATTATTTTCTTGGAAAAATTACCCTTGTTTACAACATACAAAAAAACGTATGAAAACAAGTAGGTACAAAAAAAACTAAATAAAATAGCCACATGCATAATAATTTATTCAAAGAACATAAAATCTAGGGTTTTATAAACATAAAAGTCTTCCCTAATTTTAAAAATTTTGAATCAAATAAAGCAAATAGCATATAAAATTATATGATCCGTGAAAAAACATGCATGTTCATCACAGATCTCCCACATACTCTTAACAATTAAAATACTACGGATCGTAACCATACATGACATAACAATTAATCCATGCAAACATCTAAAGATTACACCATGTGAATTTAGGGTTTACAAAAAAAAAATTTAATAAAAAATTCGGCTAGGCCGATTTTTAAAAAAACAAAACCCTAGTTTTTGTTAAAACCTAAAAAAACATGTAGTTTTAACTCAAATCGTTATTAGTTAAAAGAACTTTAGATCTCGATAATTATAACATGTTAAAACGGCTCTCGATGCCACTGATGGTTTATGAAGTTCATAACAATTATATAATCATAAGGAAAGATCAAAGCACATAATAGCGGAAGCGATTTGACAAGATCATAATAACATAGTTATAATTAATCGATTAGGGTTACATACCTTTATCCTAGCAAAGATCCACAAGATCACCAATTAGGGTTTATGAAGAACAGTACCAAGATATAGTTTAATGTAAAACTATGCTACGCTCTTGTACACACGTAATGCAACGGGCTAACCATGAGTCTAGCACGTATAAACGAAGCTTCTACGCTTGTGGAGTAATCTACCCAACAACCCTAGAGAGGGGCTAGGACTATATTAAAGAAATCAAAACCAAGAGGTTAAAAGGAACCCTTAAACAGGTGTTTGCCTTTTGGTTTGATCGCAGGAAAGAAGAGAGAGGGATGGGAAACATTATGAGGGCTAAAGGGTTGTTTATAAAAGCTAGAAAAACTAAAAAATTTAGGAAAGAAAATCTTTTTTTTTCTTCTCCTTTTGCCCTTGTAGCCGCCGGCCTAAGCCCACCCAAAGGAGGCTTCCGGAATTTTCCGTTTCCTTCTTTTCTTCAATTCAATTCCATAACGATCGTTTAACTTAACTCTTAATTTATTTAACGACCGTTAGTTAAGCTTGGTTTAATTTAATAAATATATTAAATACATTTATTAAATAAAATTAACCCTTTACGTATTGTGTGCAATCCCGTAATCTCGAGTTCGATCCTATCACACGACTATAAATTTAATGTCCATAAACTTTCAGTTATGTATTCCATACACATTACGTATGACACGACGATTATATAATTGTTTTGTTGAAATATATAATAAAGACAAATAACTTTTCAGAATAAATCAAAGCATATATTTATTTTGCAGTTATTGTATAAAGATCGTGAAAAACATAATTAGACAGCATAATTCGACATATTTTAAGAAAATCACCACTTAATTAATATTTGTCACTTTTAAGTATAAAGTATAACTTTCATCGGTTTATTAATATATATATATATATATATATATATATATATATATATATATATATATATATATATATATATATATATATATATATATATATATATATATATATATATATATATATATATATATATATATATATATATATATATATATATATATATATATATATATATATATATATTTTTATTTTTTTTTTTATTTTTTTTTAATATAATAGAATTCATTTTCTTTATAGGTTTGCAAATATAACAGTATTCATTTGTTTTATCGGTTTACAAGTATAATAGTAGTTTGTAGCGAAAATTATAAAGTATAGACTTTTATTTAAATTTCGACATGACCTTTCATTTATACAATGTTTCCCATATTTACCCATTCCAGTATCTTCAATTTTCCAACAATTTACGTTATACCAATCACGTTTTAACATATACTCACTAGGCTAAATAGTCATCATAATTAAATAGAACCAAACACAACCTATGTGTTATAACTTAAAAGCCAAACGCCCGGTAGGGGATATTTAAACGCATAATTACACGTATTAGTATTTTTATAGTTCTCACATATGTGTAGAGTTCGACATATTTATTTAACCATTTCATACCACCACTTTAGTTTTTTTTATAATAAATAAAATTAAATAAGTTGCTAGTCGAATTAAACCACAACAAACCACGCAACCAAACACAACCTTTGTCCTTGTTTTATGTCGAACCCAAACGCACCCTTATAGTCGGACTGCAAACCCAAACACCCTTATGGCCTTTCTACAAGCCCAAACGCACCCCTATGATCCTTCTACAAACCCAAACGCACCCTTATGACAACTCTATTGATGCGAACACCCCCTTATATACTGTCTACAGACCCAAACACCCCCTCACAACTTGTCTGCAACACAAAATGCACCCCCTGCTGGTATTATGTTAAACCAAACACACCCGATGGTGTTTCCCTGCTGACATAAACAAATACGCCCCCGCTGCTAATCTGCTCAAACCAAACGCTTCTGATGGCGTTATCACAAACCAAACGTTGTTGCTGTTCCTAAAACCCACAAGAAAACACATCCTACTGGTTGTTTTAAGCATAAACAAACACCCCGTCTAGGTCGTTAAACCTCAACAACAAACAAACATAGCAATACGACTATTTTACCACTCGAATCAAACCACCCTCGTAGTGGTTTTCACCACAGAAACAAACATACCCCTTCATGTTGTTTTACCCTGAAACCAACGCACCCTTGCTAGTGGTGACTGAACAACATCTAAACAAACACCACGGGTTGTGGTGATGGCTGCATTAAACCGGACCAAACACCCCTAATTAAATCACCACGACTACAGTGGTGGTGGAGCGACGACGGTCGTCCTGTAAATTGAAGTGGCGGCTGGTGGAGATCAAGATGGTGGATGACGTCGGTAGAGTAATGGTGAAGGCCACAAAAGTGGTGGTGGATCTAGGTGTTTTTGGTTGTAGATCTAATGGTGGAGGATCTGCTATGGCGGTGGTGGTTTACTTCAGTGGTGGTGGAGGTGAACATTGGTGGCTAGTAGTAGAAATGATGTTGTTGAGATGATGATGATGGTGGCTGGTTGACCACGATGAAAGTGGTGGTGATGATATAACATAACGTATGGTGGCAGTGGGTTTAAGGTTCTAGTGGTGTGATAGTGGTGGTCAACACGTAGCAGTGGCGTTTGTAAGCAAATGGTAGCAACCTGATGGTGTGGATCTGATGGTGGGTTGGTATGTTTAAGTAGAATGTGGGGTTTGAGTGTTTTCTGATAGGAATAAAGAATGCACGTGACAAACACATGCCAAGTAACATAGCTGAAACCGTTTAGGCGGTAAAATCTGTTACAACTCAACACTTCACATTTCTTGTATAAATTCACAATCAACATTTCATTTTCATTCATTCAGTCAAAATTGTAAACTTGTTCTCTCTTCTATTGTGTGTAACACAAAATTCATATATCAATAACAAAGCCCTTGGTTCACATTATTTCGTATGCTTTTCATTCTAAGTATACCAGTTAGTGGGTTAGAGTTCTTATCCATTTCTGCATATAAATCATAAGAACATATCAAGTGGTATTCAAAGCCTCTTTCTTGGCAAACACCATTTTTTCACCAATTTTTTTAACAGAATTCAGTTTTTTTTTTTGTTATTTCTGATTAAATAGTTACTTTTCTGGTCATTTTCTTCACATCTCTCTCCAATAATTCTTCTCACAACCTTCAATATTGATTGATTACCTTCAAGATTGATCAAGATGCCAGTTGGTACAAGATCCACTTCTATCATTGATGATGATACTAGGAAAGATTTGACTACTTTGGTCACTGAGTTGGTTAATTTAGCCATGGATAGAATGAGGGTACAATTTGCAACTCAAGGGCAGAAAGTAGTAGTGCAGCTGCAAATAGAGCTTTGGGAATAACAATGGGGGTCATTCACACTTTAGTAGAGTTACCAAGATCGAGTTCCCCAATTTTAGTGGTGATGATGTTAAGGGATGGTTGTTCAAATGTGAACAATTCTTCAAAGTGGGTAACATGCTGATGACTCTAAGGTAAATTTGTTTTCCATTCATCTCTCTGATTTACCTTTAATGTGGCATAGACAGTTTATTACTTTTTTTGGAGAGGATGTTGATTGGAATGTCTATAGAGCAGCAATCTTAAAAATGTTTGATAGAGCTTATGATGATCCATTGGGTGAATTAAAGAAGTTGAAATTAGTGAATAATGTGTAGGAGTATATTGATTCTTTTGATAGGTTGTTGTGTAGGCTCAAATTGTGAGAGGAAGAGTGTATTAGTTTCTTCCTAGCAGGCTGACCTAGTGAAAGTTAGCTTTTAGAATGTTTAGGCCAAGAACACTAGCTGAGGTGTATGGATTTTGTAAGATTGAGGAGGAAAGATTGAATGTGGTAAAACCAAAGCCTAAACCACCACTTTTATCAACCCCAAAGTTTCACACTCCATTCCCTAACACTTTCCAAAACCTGTAGCTTTACCTACACCAAATGCTAATTGGAGAGCAAAACGAAACACTACAACTTTCAGGAAACAACTTACTCAGAAAGAGCTAGAAGAGAAAAGAGTCAAGCATGAGTGCTTTTATTGTGATCAAAAGTATGTACCGGGTCATAGTGCAGTGGCCAAGTGTAGTCTTTGGAAGTTGTAGGTGATTCTAATGAAATGGTGGGAGAAACTGATGAACTGTTGCAAGAAGAAACAAGGGAGTTGACTGAGTACACACCACAAATATAATTGAATGCTATCCATGGTACTAACACTTATCTTAAAATGAGAATTTGTGGCCATGTGGGGAAACATAAATTCTACATTTTGGTAGATGGATGGAGCACTCACAATTTTCTAGACCTTAATACTGCTAAGAAGCTTGGGTGTTAGCTAGTGAGTACGTGTCTCTTACAAGTAGAGATAACAGGAGGACACCAGCTGACTACAAAATACATGTGTTAAGGATTTGATTGGAAAATGCAAGGGGAGGAATTTCAAACTAATGTGATGCTCATTCCTTTAGGGGGATGTGAGATGGTCCTTAGAGTTTAGTGGTTGTCTACCCTTGGTGACATTCTTAGCAATTATCAAGAGTTAAGGATGTCATTTCAATACAAAGGAAAGAAGGTTGTCTTAA
Source organism: Glebionis coronaria (assembly GCA_025667525.1). Lineage (NCBI taxonomy): Eukaryota > Viridiplantae > Streptophyta > Magnoliopsida > Asterales > Asteraceae > Glebionis > Glebionis coronaria. The sequence continues at coordinate 188,521,295 of CM046876.1, forward strand.
GAGGTACTCAGAGAGCTAATTTGCATTGGATGCAGGGTAGTAAACTACATATCCAAACACCCAAGGCTGAACTTTCATCTATGATTCTTTGTGTGTACCCTACTACTACTACTTTACATATGATTGAAGCTGGTGACCAAATAGGTATACCTGAGGAGATTAATCAGTTGGTTACACAGTTTGAATATGTTTTTGCTTTACCTACAACCCTACCTCCCAAAAGACCATTAGATCATAAGATTCCTTTAAAATGTCACTCTTCCTATTAATTCAAGGCCTTACAGACACCCTCCTACCTAAAAAGATGCAATTGAGGTAATGGTGAAGGAGCTACTATAGGCTAGAGTTATTAGAGGTAGCCAAAGTCCTTTCTCCTCACCTATGGTTATGGTCAAAAAGAAAGATGGTACTTGTACAATGTATAACTACATATAACTGAACAACGCTACAATCAAAGGTAAGTTTCCTATCCTTGTGATTGATGAGCTACATGGTTCTCATTACTTCAAAAATTGGATTTGAGGTTTGGTTATCATCAAATCAGAATGCATTCACCTGATGTGGAGAAGACTGCTTTTAAAACACACCAAGGTCATTATGAATTTCTGGTAATGCCTTTTGGCCTCACAAATGCTCCTTCTACCTTTTAATCACTTACGAACTCTGTGTTTAAAGAATATTTGAGGAAATTTGTTTTAGTCTTCTTTGATGACATCCTGGTGTACAGTCCTACCTTGGAAACACATGTCCAATACCTATCACTAGTTTTGCAACTCTTAAGACAACATACACTTTATGCCAAGCAGTCTAAGTGTGTGTTTCGCACAAAGAAGGTGGAATATCTAGGTTATGTCATTAGTCAATAGGGAGTGGCTACTGATGGGTCCAAGATAGAAGCTATGACCAAATGGCCTATTCCAACAAATCTGAAGCAACTTAGGGGATTTTTGGGTCTTATAGTCTACTACATAAGATTTGTGAAAAATTATGTAGTTATCAGTTACCCCTTGACACAACTTTTGAAGAATAATGGGTTTGTAGGGTGTAGTACAGCTCAAGAGGCATTTGATAAGCTCAAGGAAGCTATGACTGCAGCTCTAGTCCTTAAGCTGCCTAATTTTGAAGAGATTTTTGTTATTGAAACAGATGCTTCTCATGGAGGAATTGGAGTAATCCTGCAACAAGGAGGTCACCCTATAGCTTATTATAGCAAGACCTTAGCTCCTAGGCACCAAACTTTGTCTACTTATGAAAAGGAGCTCTTAGCAGTTATCCAAGCATTAAGTAAATAGAGAGGATATCTGCTAGACAGATACTTCAAAATCAAAACAGACCATTTTAGCCTAAAGTACTGGTTTGAACAAAGAATCACTACTCCATCTCAAATGAAATGGTTACCTAAACTCATAGGCTTTGACTATGAGATCTTATATAAGAAGGGTAGTGAGAATAAGGTTGTTGATGCTTTATCAAGAATTCCTACTAGTGCCTAATTATTGGCTATGGTTGTTTCTACAGTTTCAAGTGATTATGTGTAGTTGATCATGGCCTCTTGTCAAGAGGATGTTGATTTACAAAAGTTGGTAGCTGATTTAGAGACTGATCCTCAATCTCATAAGCATTATACTTAGATAAATGGTCAACTTAGAAGGAAGGGCAAGCTAGTTGTGGGTAATAATGAAGACCTTAAACAGAAATTGCTTAACTACTTTCATTCAGACCATAGTGGTAGTCATTCTGGTGTGTAAGAAACCATCAAGAGGATTACTTCCTTGTACTATTGGAAAAACTTAGGCAACGAGTTAAGGTTTTTGTAGTAGTTTGCAATGTTTGTCAAGTTAATAAACCTGATCTATCTTCTTACCCTGGTCTATTACAACCTCTTTCAATTCCTAAGTTGGTATGATCAGATATTTGTATGGACTTTATTGAGGGTCTTCTTTCTTCTCAAGGCAAGACATTTGTCCTAGTTATGGCGGATAGACTCAGTAAGTATGCCTATTTTATTTCCCTTATTCATCCTTTTACAGCTACACATGTTGCTCAAGTTTTTCTGTATAATGTCTTCAAACTTCATGGGTTGCCCCAAGTGATTGTTAGTGATAGGGACAAAGTTTTTATCAGTCTATTTTAAAAGGAACTCTTTAAAGCTCTACAAGTGAGTCTCCATTTGTCAACTGCCTACCACCCTTAGACAGATGGTCAGACTAAGGTTCTGAATAGGTGTTTGGAATGCTACTTAAGGTGCATGACAGGTTAGAAACCAAAGGCTTGGTTAAGATGGATTAGCTTGGCTGAGTATTGGTACAACACTACCTATCATACTTCAATTCACACTACACCTTATGAAGTTTTGTATGGGAAACCTCCTTCTGATCCTATAACTTATGTCCAAGGCCAATGTTAGGTGGATGCTATAAATAGAACTTTAGCAGCTAGAGAAGCTATGATTCAACTTCTGTAGTTTCACTTAGAGATGGCTCAACAAAGGATGAAAACCATTGTAGATGGTCATAGGACTGATAGAAAATTTGAAGTGGGACAATGGGTCTTTTTGAAACATTAACCTCATAGATAAGCTTCACTCAGACTGGGGAAATACAACAAGCTTAATCCAAAGTGCTATGGACCTTTTCAAGTGTTGCAAAGAATTGGTCAAGTAGCTTATAAGTTGGAGCTACCTTCAACTTCTCAAATTAATCTTGTTTTTCATGTTTCTCAGCTGAAACCATACAAAGGGCCTCTTCCTAATGCTACAACTACTTTACCTTCCTGCAATATCTTGGTGAGTTACTTAGTGTTCTAATTGAAGTGTTGGATAGGAGACTTGGCAAGGTTGGGAATGCTACTCAAGTTTTTGTGTTGATTCACTGGTCAAATGGTTCTGCTGATGATGCCACATGGGAATTGCATAGTGACATCCTTAGACGTTTTCTAGATTTCTCACTAGATTCTTGAGGACAAGCATCAATTGAAGGGGATGGCATTGGTAGGAATAAAGACTGCATGTGCCAAGTAACAGAATTGAAACCGTTTAGGCGGTAAAATCTGTTACAACTCACCACTTTACATTTCTTGTATAAACTCACAATCAACATTTCATTTTCATTCATTCAGTCAAAATTGTAAACTTGTTCTCTCTTCTACTATGTGTACCACAAAATACATTTATCAATAACAAATCCCTTGGTTCACATTAATTCATATGCTTTTCATTGTAAGTATACCAATTAGTGGGCTAGAGTTCTTATCCATTTCTATATAGAAATCATAAGAACATATCATTTTCTTTTAATAGTGGCGGCGACTACCAGAGTTGGTCGTCGTCAGCGGCTGCCGGAAACGAGTAGAGAGGGTATTTGGTGGCTAGGGTTTGGTGTATGTAAATTACACACTTATATACTTCCATAATTTATAAATACAAAATGCAATATATTTAATAAATGGGGGTTAATTGTGTAAATTTATTTAAAAGACCTTTCTTATATCTTTGTTAAAATGTTTCTTTTATCATGGTTTGGGACTCGTTCAGGTATGATAAAATTTGATTCGGTTTTTGAAATCTGTGTCGTTGATTTTAAAATGATTTTTCCACTAAATAGGAGTATTTTCTCGATGAATTTCTCGTAATCGTTTTGTATTTTTATTTTAGAAAATCACTATTTATCGGATATATTCGTATGATTTGCGTTTAAAGAAAATATATTTCAATTTGTATATTCTCGTTTCAACTTTCGTTATAAAAAATTAGAAACTAAAACTAAAATATTTAAATAATTTAAAAAATCTTTTTATCAAATACTTTTTTAAATTAAATAAAAATTTAGTTTTTGTATCGTGTAAGTTCTCAGATTTTGCATAGTCTTTTTCAATTTGTTAAATAAACTCCCGTTTTCGAATCAAATAACTTTAATATCTCTCGAAAATGAATTTTGATTAAGAAATAGTATAATTTATTATTATTTAGAGCATGTAAAGTTCGCAGTTGTTACAAATTAAGTGTCACAACCACGTCTTCAAGCTTCAAAGTATCTCAACTATATAACAAAGTCACCACGAAGTTACCGTAAGATGATGGAAAACATGTGAGTAACAATAATACCCGATCTGCATCCGATATAGCAGTATCTATAACCGCTAAGTCACCTACCAGCTTGTGAAACTCATCAACATGTTCAGGCTGATGTTAACCTGGATGCATTTGAAAAGTATATAGCTTCTTATTCAAGTAAAATGATTAGCTAAAGACTTTAAAGTCTCTAACTTTTTCTAAATCCACACTGCAGTCGTCTCCTTGATGATCTGCCGTGGGACCCGATCACCCAAACACAAGATAAGCCTTTTTATGAATGATGTTAACGTATGTCACTAATGTGGTGGCGGGTAATTCCTCCAATGTTGCATCTAATCCTAGATGTTCTAGCAAAGCCTTCATACTTACCTGCCATAGCTCGAAGTCATTATTCTCATCGAATTTATCGATGTCAAATTTGGTCAACGTCATCTTATTTTAACCCTTTACTAAGCGTTCAACCTTTTGTGAATTTACCTACACAAAACTACGATCTAGCAAAGTATCTCGTGTGTAAAACGCCCTTGCTTTATGATGAGACTGTATTTATACATAGTCTCATCGTCAAAATCGGGCTTAAAACGCTTAAAATATCATCAAAATACCCAAAAATATTCCTGTGTTTGTTCATTGTGTATTTCAGGTACGGATATCGTGAATTCACCAAAAGATCAAAGGAATCAAGCAAAAACGAACACGGGAAACGAAGCCGCACAAAGAACCGGACCCGAATCATGATTTTCCATTCAAGTCCTTGAAGTTTGAAGATTTTTCAAGATTGGTCCCTCAACTGTTGAAGACTTGTCACTTTTGGCCCTTGTAAAACTCTAATATTACAAGTATGGTCCTCAAGTTTCAAGATTGTACATGTTTGGCCCTTGAAGATCTCAAAGTTCACAAGTTTAGTCTTTGTTTCCATAACTATAACTTGGAAGGACTAAAAATGTCAAATTCCCATAATATTCTACAAAGGAAATGAGTTGAAAAGCTGTTAAAATTGAAGTGGAAACATTTTGGAACTTGGGTGGCCATTTCTGCCCAGACAAACAATCTCACACCACCCAACCAGCAACTGACACATCACCCACTACCCCCTCTCACCCAATCATATTACACCAAACCCACACGTCACACCCCACTATCTTTAAACTGATTTTTTTTATAACACAATTATATAAAACGGGGGGTAAACATTTTTTTAAATTTTGTTAACCCCTAATCCTGATTAAACCATCACTGTTTATTACCCCCCCCCCCCCCATTATAAACCCTAATCTTAATCACTGACCTAATCAAAGGGTTTTTGATCGAGCTCCAACAGAACTCTGATTAAGGTTAAGCTAACGCAAACACACCCAACAAACAGCCCTCCCACTCACCCAAATGGGTCCCCCGTCCTTCCCCTGCTTCACCAAATATGGCAAAAAGATAATATGGACAGCAATCAAACGGCCATCACACTTTTCTTGCTCCCAAAGGATGGATTAACGCTCAAGATCATATAACACAGCTGTCAAGTCACATGTAGCTGCTTTTGACCAAGATTCCATAAGGGCATGACTGGAAATACACAAATTAGGGTTTAGGATTTTCAGTTTCTTGTATTATTTTATTTAGATTCTAGAAAATTTAGTAAGGTAATATAAAATGGGTGGATTGTACCCATTTTATTTTCGTTCCAGATTTTTTGTAATTTTTATTAAGTAAATGAATATTTAAAGTAGTTCTTCTAAACCTTGCAAATATCTGTGTTCCATTTATTTAAATCTGTTTTAGTGTAAGACATTTATTTTTTCGCAATAGTGTAACTGGTTCATAAAGTTTTGGGTTCAAAGGATTTTGGGATAAAACGTTTTTTTTTATACTTGGACTTTCTGAAATCCACAATCACACTGAAGTGAAAGTGGATTTGTGAGTGGATTTCAGAAGCTGTCATTTGGTTTTCATGGTTTCAAGGTTTGAGGGTTCAAAAATTTATCAAGATTTGTCTAAAAATCTTTTTATTTCCTGTTTGCTAATCTCCACTGTAGCATAAGCTTGTATAAGCTTGACAAGCTTATACAAGTTTATGGTTACTGGATTTTGTTCTATTTTCCTTATTTTCTTAGCAGGTACAATCTATCTCACTTGAAGATATATTGGGTGGTGTATGGTCCTTTGCAATACCACCCCATCATCACTTCTCTACAACAAGCCATTTCACCAAGCCATAAGCTCAGTTTGACTGAAAGGAGATGGCATTGCAGCCATAGTGGGGCCTGGATTGTGGGTCCCACTAGGTATACCAACCTATAGGCTTGAACCTCTTTTCATGTTTAAAATGTGTTATTTATGTGATTTTTTTGGTAGACTGTTTTTGATTAAGTTACATGGTTGGTTATGATTATTTCAGCTTGGTATGCATGTCTAGATAGTTTTAGGTCAGTTTAGTTAAGAGTTCATAGCATTTGGTTTGTTAATTTAAGTTTCTGAAAATTAAGAGGGTGTTTGGGTCTATGGTTTAATCTGGGTGGGTGACACATATCAGTTATAAATCAGCTTAAACATGCTTTGTCTGTTGGTATTAGGTGTTATCAGTTAGTATCTTCAAGGTTGGTAGCATAAAAGAAAAGTTTGCATGTCCATTTTCTTTATAAAATTAGTATAATTAATCAGTTAGCTTCATAGGGCTTAATTTGGAGTTTTGATATGTAAAATCTTTTCATTAAGCAGCTTATCTGTTAATCTAGGCTTGTGGATTGTTTATTTATGCATTGGTAGAATTTTGTGAGCTTTATGGTGGTTTGAAATCCGTTTGTGTGCATACTGCATCAGGAAACTAGAGCCTAGGACTGCTATATCATTACAGTGACTTGATTAGGGATTTGTGTGTTTGATTTTTGCTTGCAACTTGTTTCTTTTATAATTTTTACTGACTCCCTACACTCCACTGAGTGTAGGGGTGCCAACAGTTGTCCATAAAACCAACAAATCATCAAGTTATAAGCCAAAAACCATACAGTTCCCGTTTTTCTGCATACGCAGTGGGAACTTATTCCCACTGGTAGTGTAAAGGTTCCCCCTGCTTTCCTAAAAAACAAAATCAGTCAACATGTCATTGTCAGCTTTTACATTTTTTGTCTTTAGTGACTGAAAATAGGAATTAGACTTTGAAATTAGTTTCAGTATTTTTCTTATTTTATTCTTGATTTTTTAGTTTATTTTATTTTTAAGTTACTGTTCATTTAATATTTTTAGATTAAATAGCTATTTTTAGTTACTTTTTAATTTCTGTTTTTTTGTCTTTTAGTGTAAAAAACTTATATTTTTCAGTTTTAAAATTTTTCTTAGATTTAGAAAAATAATTTAAGATTTTTAGTCTAAAAAGTTTTTACTGTTCACCTTTTTAATTAATTTTTATAATTAAATTAGTTTAATTAGGGTTTTATTTAATATCAGTTTTGTCTTTTAGTGAAAAATTTTACATTTTTCAAACTTTTTCATTTTTCTACTGTTCTTTAGTATAAATTAGGATTTTTAAATTTGTCAAATTATTTTTGGCATTATTTTATTATTTTTTATGATTATTTTAGTTTAAAAAATAGAAAAATAGTTTTGAAAATTTAGGAAAAATACCTTTTAGTCTTTAATAATATATGTAATTTATTAGTTCAATAAAATAATATTTGGGACATTTTGTTAATTATATTTAATTTTAGGGCTTTAATTAGCATTTAAAAATATATTTGTTGAATTTTTATTCTTATTTATATCATTTAAAGACTTAGTTTTAATTTTTAAATTGTTTTTAGCTTTAATTTTTAATTTTGTCGCGTTTTACGTAATTACGTCATCGTTTTACGTCAACGTCGTAGCATAATCGTAGTCGTAGCTCGTCTTTTATTTTTCTCTCTTCTAAACCAAAAACGTCACTAATCCAAACTTGATTTTACATAATTGGCACATTAATCCACACACCTCCTTCGAGAACGAACCCGCATTTATTCGTCCTCACGGTTTTCCTAAATCGTGTCGATTAATACTTACCGCATTTATACTCGTCTTTCCTAAGACTTGTATATAAAAACCTACATCAATTTTTGGCGCCGCTGCCGGGGAGGTGTTTTTAGTGTGCCATTATTAGTATCGTGTTTGTGTGAGTAGTGCGTTTTTGCTTTTCAAATTTTGGAAAGCGTATATATCGTACATACTCATTTTTGTTATTTATATTATAGTATCCAAATAAATCGTGTTTAATTTTCCTAAATTAAACACTCAACAATCATTTTACTATATTGTAGATATATTGGTTTTCGTTTTTATTGTGAATATATTATTAATATATTGTACTTACGTAGAACAATAAATATACAAGTACTCCAAAAGCGTGAAAACGCAACCTTGATTCGGGATTTCATCACTCGATCATTGTATTCGAATCCAAAGCAAAAGTTTAAAGGCAAAATAGATAAATACTTTCGTGAGGCTTAATTTCAATTAACACAAACTATAAGGTGGGTATAAGGCGGCTGTATTTCACGACCTAAGGGAAAAAGGCTCTTAAGTGCTTAGCGCCGCCTCGTTTCCCCCGCTTGCTTGTGCGTGTTTTGAGAAAGAGGGCCAATCGAGGGTTTGCCGCCCAAGTATTATCTACGTATCATATATATTTTCTTGTGTTTTCAAGATTAAACCCTCTTGAACATTTTGGTGTTCCACCAACGTTCTAAAGTCATCGAAGGCGTTCACTCCACGTGATCGTTTTCATTCTTTGAGGCTCCTTTAATCGAGAAATCGATTCGAGGGGAGATTTGTAGATTTGTGTCTACGTAATACATTCAAAAATCCAAAAAAAATTAAAAACAATCAAAAACCAAAAAATTGAAAAAATCGAAAAACCGCAAAAAGAATCTTCTTTGCTACCTCCCATTATACGCTTAGTGCATGCGCACTCGATCAAATGATTATTCTAGTTCTAGCGACGCTTCGAATCGACGCAATCGTAATCGAAGGAATCGACGACGTAGACGAGAATTAGAAACCGACGTTCCTAATATCGTTGTTGAAGAGACCGAAGAGGAGATGGCCGACAATCGTTTGATGATGGAATTGCTCCAAGCGCCCACCGAGGGTTATGGAGACGCGATCGTAATTCCCGCTATCGAAGCGGAGAATTTTGAGATAAAGAGCGGAATGCTTTTGTTGATTCAAGCTACGAAGTTTCGAGGTCGTGAAGCCGATAATCCTCACGACCATATTCGGAATTTTGATCGTCTTTTAGCCACGAACAAGTTTAAGAACGTCGACACCGATGTCGTCAAGCTTATGCTTTTTCCGTACTCGCTCGATGGTGCCGCCAAGGACTGGTACGAGAAAGAGCCACCTAATTCCATAACTACGTGGAAGGATCTCGTTTCCAAGTTCGTTAATTATTTTTTCCCAACGTCTAAGACAACGTTTTTCAAAAACGAAATTACGAAATTTGAGCAAAAACCGAATGAATCTCTTAGAGACGCGTGGGATCGTTTTAAGGAATTTCTTAGGCAACGTTCTCACCATGGTTTTTCCGAGTTGCACCAAATCGATACGTTTTACAACGGTCTTAATTTTCAAGAACAAGATTCGTTGAATTCCGCCGCCGGTGGCAACTTTTTGTGTAAGACTCCGAAAGATGCATTGATAATTATCGAAAACCGATCCAAGGTTTACCAACTCCGCAACGCACCGAGTGTTGCCAATGTCGCCAATGTTAGTAGTTCTAATCGCGACATTGAGAGGGTTGATGCAAAAGTCAACAAGTTGACGAATGTGTTCACGTCTTTTCTCGTCGAAATGCAAAAGAAAGACGCTCCCGCATGGTGAAAGCGGTTGAGGTTTCGTGTACGTTTTGTGGTGGACCTCATAATTATTACGAGTGTGCGGCTACGGATGGCCAAACGTCGAATGTGAGTGCGTTAAATGGAAACAACAATTTTCAAAATCAAAATAACGCGGGTCCATCACAACAAGGAAATTATAACCAAGGCAACAATTTTAATCAAAACCGAAACAATTTTCAAGGAAACAATCAACAAGGAAATTTTTCGAATCAAAATCAAGGTTATAATCAAGGTCGAAATTTGAATTGGCAAAATCGAGATAATAATCAAAACTCGAATTTTTCAAACAACAATCAAGGAAACAATTTTTCAAGTGGTAATCAAGGAAATTTTCAAATAAGTAATCAAAACCAAGGGAAATTTAATTCAAATCAAAATAGTTCGTCAAACGATTTTCAAAATTACATGAAAATGAATGAGGCTAATATGAGACGATTAGAGGGAGAAATTGGTACTTTGAAAAACGACTTTTCTAATACATTGAAATTGCAAAACACGAAGATTGAGCAAGGACAAATTGACATTAAAAAGATGTTTTCGGCTATTATGAACAATGCCTCGGGTGATTCATCGAGTTCGTTACCTAGTGACACCGTTGCAAATCCGAAGGAACAATGTAAAGCTGCCTCGTCTCGTGAGAAAGGTCGTGTGATTAACCCTAACCTTGAAGGATTTCGTGTTGTTTATTCTTCTCAACCCTCGACTTCTAAGACGTCTTATTGTTCTAAAGTCGTTGGGGTGAACGTGGCGACCAAGGAAAAGAGTGCACACCCTCGTGTACCTCAAATTCCATCCACGGTTCAAAAATAGAGTTTTATCGACCTTACCAAAGTAACCCTTGAAGAAACTTGTGCATCGATCCTTCTTAAAAAACCTAAAAGGCGTATGCCGAGAAAGAAAAAGGATCTGGGCCAATTTCTATTACCTTGTGATTTTTCCGAGATTGAGGGATGTTTAGCCCTTGCCGATTTAGGTGCTAGCATCAATCTCATGCCTCATTCTCTTTGGAAATTGATGAGATTGCCTAGACTTACCCCCACGAACATGACAATCGAGCTTGCAAATTGTACACCATTAATACCAATTGGAATAGTCGAGGATGTCTATGTTAAAGTTGGAAAGTTTGTTTTTCCCGCGGATTTCGTTATATCCGATTCCGAGTGTGACCCTAAATGTCCCATTATTTTAGGCCGACCATTCTTATCGACGGCTCGAACCGTAATCGACGTTCACGAGGGGAGACTTACTATGAGATACGGGGATGACAAAATGGACTTTTTCGCTAGAAAATCCCAAGTTTTTAATGATCATGAAAAAACCGAGGTTTCAAAACCTAATGATTCAAATCCTAATGATCTCAAAATGTTCACTTTAGCGGAACAAATGAGGCTTAATGCATGTTTTGAAAGAATTAAGAAAAACGGTTTTAAAGATGATGATTTTAATGATAAAGAGTACGTGTACCTAATTCAAAAGGGTATGTGTAAATTTATGGATGAAAACTCACTTTGGGATGTTTTTAGCGAAAAGAGTGAAACACCAATTCCGAAGGGCGACGTTAGTGCCATCACGACAATGACCAAAATGGGCTCGTCTTCACCACCTTCGAAGGACCACGTCTTTGAGGCTTCAACTTCTAACTCCATCGAAGTGCCTCCTTTGCCTAGCCCAACACCCGTTGAGGCTAAAGGGTTTATCGACATCGATCCTCTCGTTTTAGAAAAGTCACCTAAGCATAGTCATTCGACTTGTAAGACCATGGTTGTGAGTGCTCACATCGACTCTTTCTTCGATGATGACGATGGCGATTTTGCCGAGATTGATCACGTACTTTGAAATCCACATGCAATTTTTGATTCTCCTAAAAAGATACATGTGAAGTACGATGATTACGAGTTTGATCCCGAGATTGAGGAAATCATTGAACGAGAGCTAGCTCTTATTCTTTTACTCCCACCTACAAGTGAGGTCGATCTTTCCAAAATCGAGGATGAACGTAATGAGTTGGAACGTCTTATTTTTGATGACGAGCCAACTCATGTGACCACCAAAAATCCAATTCTCAAGGAGTTACCTAATCAACACTCCTCAAATGAGAATTACGTTTACCACATTCGTGAGGATTTAACTTATCAACAATCCCCACAAATGGATGATGGTTTCGTGCTTGATCATGATCTTTTCGAGAGAGTTTCTAAGATACTCAAGGAGGGGAATGACAAACCTTGGTTTGACAAGCCTATCTTTGATGAAGAAATCAATGAGATCAACGTTCATGAGGATGACGAGTATGTAGACCCCGAGGGGGCGGTGTTCTTTATTGATCGACGTTTTGAGAACTTATATAATCCGCCACCCCCTCCCACCAATGACTTAAATGTGAGGATTTTTAGCGCGACTAATTTTGAATTTGACACGCCAAATATTTTCGACATTATACAATCGGGTTTTCATAAAGAGTTTTTAAACGATGAAAAAGGAAAAGATTTTAAAAATGTTTTAAAAGATTTTTCTACATGTTTAACTCCGTCATCACATCGTTTTATGAGTGCTACCACCTCGTATACTCCTTTTGACGACGGCTGGTGTGGTTTTAGTGTGGGGGAAGCCCCAAATGTTCCCTCACATTTCTCCACCGAGGACGAGATTTACGATCCCGGAATTGCTTGTAAAGGGAAATCTCGGTCTTCCACCGATGCAATAAATGGAAAATCTTTTCTTTTGCTTGGTGTGAGTCTACCTCGAGTAGCTCATAAGTTTGACTTACCAATGCCCCACCTTTCTACTTCTCATCTCTTTTCTTCTACCCCTTTGGGGTTTCGGCTTCGGTTGAAGTAGCGTTGTTTCATCTTTCATCCGAAAACGAAGACGCCATCTTCGATCCCGGTATTTTGCATCATGAAAGGACTTAGTCCTTAGTACCGGTTGCTTTTGGGCCTTGTTTATCATGTAAGCCCCACCAAAAATGACCATACCAAGATTATCCCTAAATGATCACATTTATGGGGATTCGAGTCGAGTTTTTGACTCAGTTATCAAAAACAAGGTGCCTCGTGGGGGATTCTCATGCTTATCCTTGTAAATATTATCGCTTTCTTAGTTAACGCAACGAGGGGACTTGTGCTCTTCCAACCTTTGTTCCATGGTTGTTTGTGATTGTGATTTATTAGGTTCATCGTCATCATTGAAGCCTCTCGTGTTCGTTTTACGGATCACTCGAGCTTCGATCGTTGCCTTTGGATATTCCGATATCCGATGATATCCTTTTATGTTCTAACGTTTATCTTATTAGCATAATTCATAAACAGCTTTTAGGTTATTCGTTTTACCCTTTCCATACTCGAGATTAAGCATTCGACTACGTCTCTAGTATGGGGGTGTTTACACCCCTATACTCGAAACATTGAGGACAGTGTTTAGTTTTAGTATGGGGGGGTGAGTAGATACTTCACCTTGCTTACGTCAACACGCAATCCAATATTCATCTTTTTGTTATCGTTTTTATGCAAAATAAGGCTAAAAATGGCCAAATTTTAAAACTTTTTCTTGATTTTCATAAGTGTTTAAGGCAAGAATGTAGGTTTTCCGATGGTGAGAATAAGAGTAATTTTTGACTCGACCGTGCGTGTTGAGCACTTAGCTTTGATTCCTTAACTTTTTAGGCTAAGTCTCTTAAATGAGGACGAGAAATGATAGAGTTATTTATAAGTCTCGTAATCGTCACGATCTCATGTGTAGTAATTATTAGCTTATTCTCACCACGCTTTTGCATAGTAAATTGTTAATAAATATTGATTTAGCGGTTTAGTCACTATTGTTGGTTTCTAATTTGTTTTAGTAGCTTCCATGTAATTAAATTGGGAAAACATTAAGGTATCGCCAGTGTCACGGTTTTGAAGTATTGGCACCCGAATAATCAAAAGCTTCACCTAATAATAAGATTTCAAGTGCTCACCTAAATTAAGCAAAAATTTGAAGCTCACAAGGCCGAAAAATCTATGCCCAAATTGAAAGTGAATCAAGCCTTAATCTTTGAAGCTTTAAAGATCCAAAATTCGCTTTAGCGTGAGGATATACGTCTTTGGCTAATAAAACCACCGATGAGGCGGATAATAAAAGGCAAGGCAAGACCGAAGTCATAATAAAAGCTTCATGGCGAAGTTGAATAAAAGATGGAGGTAAACCAATGATAATAAGGCCCTTCCGTTAGGGGGCGTATAAAAGTCTTGGTAATAAGTCTCATGTTCAAAACCGTTATAAAACCGTGTTTATCGATCCTTCTTGTTGACTTATTTTTTTGACATCGTTGTCTATTGGGATGAATTATTAATTTAATGATTTTGGTTACACCGTTAAGTTTCTATTTTAAGACTTAATCTCTATTCACGCATAAGTCAATGATGTATCCTCGTGATCATTAAGACAAAATAAAATATAAGATATACCAAGTAGGAATAACGGAGTTTAGGTTCATAATTAACACTCATGAGATGTGATCGTGTTGCTAACTTATAATAACAATGATCTCGTTACACGCTTAGCATGGAATTGGGTGAAAATCGAGGACGACGAAATTAGTTCTAACGAAGCATTCACGTATTCTTGTTCTATTATCCCAAAAGTCACTTTATCGTGATGAAAACAATACATTATGTCTAAAACGGGTGTAGTAGTTTATTTAAATTTATGTCTTCAATAAATTTCATCATAAAATGAATTTTGGAAGTGCTATGATACTTAATTCTAGCATTGCGTGGGGACACGGCAATGGTTTAGTATGGGGGAGTGATGAGACTGTATTTATACGTAGTCTCATCGTCCAAATCGGGCTTAAAACGCTTAAAATATCATCAAAATACCCAAAAATATGCATGTGTTTGTTCATTGTGTATTTCAGGTACGGATATCGTGAATTCACCAAAAGATCAAAGGAATCAAGCAAAAACGAACACGGGAAACGAAGCCGCACAAAGAACCGGACCCGAATCATGATTTTCCATTCAAGTCCTTGAAATTTGAAGATTTGTCAAGATTGGTCCCTCAACTGTTGAAGACTTGTCACTTTTGGCCCTTGTAAAACTCAAATATTACAAGTATGGTCCTCAAGTTTCAAGATTGTACAGGTTTGGCCCTTGAAGATCTCAAAGTTCACAAGTTTAGTCCTTGTTTCCATAACTATAACTTGGAAGGACTAAAAATGTCAAATGCCCATAATATTCTACAAAGGAAATGAGTTGAAAAGCTGTTAAAATTGAAGTGGAAACATTTTGGAACTTGGGGGGCCATTTCTGCCCAGACAAACAATCTCACACCACCCAACCAGCAACTGACACATCACCCACTACCCCCTCTCACCCAATCATATTACACCAAACCCACACGTCACACCCCATTATCTTTAAACTGATTTTTTTTATAACACAGTTATATAAAACGGGGGTAAACATTTTTTTTAAATTTTGTTAACCCCTAATCCTGATTAAACCATCACTGTTTATTACCCACCCATTATAAACCCTAATCTTAATCACTGACCTAATCAAAGGGTTTTTGATCGAGCTCCTCCAGAACTCTGATTAAGGTTAAGCTAACGCAAACACACCCAACAAACAGCTCTCGCACTCACCCAAATGGGTCCCCCGTCCTTCCCCTGCTTCACCAAATATGGCAAAAAGAGAATATGGACAGCAATCAAACGGCCATCACACTTTTCTTGCTCCCAAAGGATGGATTAACGCTCAAGATCATATAACACAGCTGTCAAGTCACATGTAGCTGCTTTTGACCAAGATTCCATAAGGGCATGACTGGAAATACACAAATTAGGGTTTAGGATTTTTAGTTTCTTGTATTATTTTATTTAGCTTCTAGAAAATTCAGTAAGGTAGTATAAAATGGGTGGATTGTACCCATTTTATTTTCGTTCCAGATTTTTTGTAATTTTTATTAAGTAAATGAATATTTAAAGTATTTCTTCTAAACCTTGCAAATATCTGTGTCCATTTATTTAAATCTGTTTTAGTGTAAGACATTTATTTTTTTGCAATAGTGTAACTGGTTCATAAAGTTTTGGGTTCAAAGGATTTTGGGATAAAACGTTTTTTTTTTATACTTGGACTTTCTGAAATCCACAAACACACTGAAGTAAAAGTGGATTTGTGAGTGGATTTCAGAAGTTGTCATTTGGTTTTCATGGTTTCAAGGTTTGAGGGTTCAAAAATTTATCAAGATTTGTCTAAAAATCTTTTTATTTCTTGTTTGCTAATCTCCACTGTAGCATAAGCTTGTATAAGCTTGACAAGCTTATACAAGTTTATGGTTACTGGATTTTGTTCTATTTTCCTTATTTTCTTAGCAGGTACAATCTATCTCACTTGAAGATATATTGGGTGGTGTGTGGTCCTTTGCAGTACCACCCCATCATCACTTCTCTACAACAAGCCATTTCACCAAGCCATAAGCTCAGTTTGACTGAAAGGAGATGGCATTGCAGCCATAGTGGGGCCTGGATTGTGGGTCCCACAAGGTATACCAACCTATAGGCTTGAACCCTCTTTTCATGTTTAAAATGTGTGATTTATGTGATTTTTTTGGTAGACTGTTTTTGATTAAGTTACATGGTTGATTATGATTATTTCAGCTTGGTATGCATGTCTAGATAGTTTTAGGTCAGTTTAGTTAAGAGTTGATAGCATTTGGTTTGTTAATTTAACTTTCTGAAAATTTAGAGGGTGTTTGGGTCTATGGTTTAATCTGGGTGGGTGACACATATCAGTTATAAAGCAGCTTAAACATGCTTTGTCTGTTGGTATTAGGTGTTATCAGTTAGTATCTTCAAGGTTGGTAGCATAAAAGAAAAGTTTGCATGTCCATTTTCTTTATAAAAGTAGTATAATTAATCATTTATCTTCATAGGGCTTAATTTGGAGTTTTGATATGTGAAATTTTGTCATTAAGCAGCTTATCTGTTAATCTAGGCTTGTGGATTGTTTATTTATGCATTGGTAGTTTTTTGTGAGCTTTATGGTGGTTTGAAATCCGTTTGTGTGCATACTGCATCAGCAAACTAGAGCCTAGGACTGCTACATCATTACAATGACTTGATTAGGGCTTTGTGTGTTTGATTTTTGCTTGCAACTTGTTTCTTTTATAATTTTTACTGACTCCCTACACTCCACTGAGTGTAGGGGTGCCAACAGTTGTCCATAAAACTAACAAATCATCAAGTTATAAGCCAAAAACCATACAGTTCCAGTTTTTCTGCATAAGCAGTGGGAACTTATTCCTACTGGTAGTGTAAAGGTTCCCCCTGCTTTGCTAAAAAACAAAATCAGTCAACATGTCATTGTCAGCTTTACATTTTTTGTCTTTAGTGACTGAAAATAGGAATTAGACTTTGAAATTAGTTTCAGTATTTTTCTTATTTTATTCTTGATTTTTCAGTTTATTTTATTTTTAAGTTACTGTTCATTTAATATTTTTTAGATTAAATAGCTATTTTTAATTACTTTTTAATTTCTGTTTTTTTGTCTTTTAGTGTAAAAACTTATATTTTTCAGTTTTAAAATTTTTCTTAGATTTAGAAAAATAATTTAAGATTTTTAGTCTAAAAAGTTTTTACTGTTCACCTTTTTATTTAATTTTTATAATTAAATTAGTTTAATTAGGGTTTTATTTAATATCAGTTTTGTCTTTTAGTGAAAAATTTTACATTTTTCAAACTTTTTCATTTTTCTACTATTCTTTAGTATAAATTAGGATTTTTAAAATTGTCAAATTATTTTTGGCATTATTTTATTATTTTTTATGATTATTTTAGTTTAAAAATAGTTTTTAGCATTTAAAAAATAGAAAAATAGTTTTGAAAATTTAGGAAAAATACCTTTTAGTCTTTTAATAATATAAGTAATTTATTAGTTCAATAAAATAATATTTTGGACATTTTGTTAATTATATTTAATTTTAGGGCTTTAATTAGCATTTAAAATTGAATATTTAATTAATAAAAGGTTTAAAAATATATTTGTTGAATTTTTATTCTTATTTATATCATTTAAAGACTTAGTTTTAATTTTTAAATTTTTTTAGCTTTAATTTTTAATTTTGTCACGTTTTACGTAATTACGTCATCGTTTTACGTCAACGTCGTAGCATAATCGTAGTCGTAGCTCGTCTTTTATTTTTCTCTCTTCTAAACCAAAAAGTCACTAATCCACACTTGGTTTTACATAATTGGCACATTAATCCACACACCTCCTTCGAGAACGAACCCGCATTTATTCGTCCTCACAGTTTTCCTAAATCATGTCGATTAATACTTACCGCATTTATACTCGTCTTTCCTAAGACTTGTATATAAAAACCTACATCACTTTATCGATATAACCCTTAGATAAAAATCTTAGAAATCGATCAAACCAAGAACCCCTTCAAAAAGAAAAAACCCTTTCTTACTCAAATATCGATTGAACCTTGGAAACTAAACCATCCAATAAATCGACAACCCTTGAATAAAAAAAGTACCCGGCTCTTTTTGAAGTAATAATTGTCGTACTTTTAATCTCGCAAAACCGATCTCTAATAACTTAACAAATCTTGCAACCTTGACAAGTCTTGGAACGTTCTTTATCCCTTTGTTGATTTCTTAAACCTTGTGAAAATCCTCACAGTCACAAATCGATAAAGTCCCCTGGTACGATCCTCTAAAATAATATAAGTTGTGTTATCTTAACCTAATGAGTAATGGCCCAATTATATATGCTTTGGTCCAAAATAAAAGCCTTATACTTTTTGCCCAATATGGTATAGTTTACCCTACGTTCTTTTTTTGACTTATAACAAACAAAAGGCCACCAAACAAAACATGTGTCTTCTTCTACCTCTCACTCTTGCGACAGAAACAAAGAGAGAGAAAGAAACTGAAAGTTGATGGACTTATATTTAATTATCGTGTGATAGGATCGAACTCGAGATTACGGGATTACACTCAATACATAAAGAGTTAATTTATTTAATAAATATATTTATTATATTTATTGAATTAAACCAAGCTATAACTTTAACGGCCGTTAACTAATTAAGAGTTAAGTATTAACGAGCGTTGTGGAATTAAAAGGAAGAAAAGAAGGTTCCGGAACACCCCATATGGGGGTGTCGACCGTCGGCTACACCAAAGGGGAAGGGAGAAGAAAACTTGCCTTATATGTTTTTCTTGGAAATCAAGTTTCTTAAGCCTATATAAACAACCCATAGCCTTCATAATTTTTATCCCTCCATTCTCTTACTCTTTAGCCGATCGCAACACCAAGCCCAACAAAGGGTTTCGGTTGGTTTTGTTTGATTTTCGGTTTTGCTTATAGTCTAGTCCTAGCCCCTCTATAGGGTTGTTGGGTAGATTTTCCATAAGTGTAGAAGCTCGTTTTATACGTGCTAGAATCACGGTTAGCTCGTTGTATTACGTGTGTACAAGAACGTAATATATTCTTACTTTAGACTATATCTTGGTGGTGTTCGTTATAAACCCTAATTGGTGATTCGTTCTTTATCTTGTAGATTTTCTTTAGCTAAAAGGTACGTAACCCTAATTCGGTTAATTATAATTGTGTTATTATGATCTTGTTAAATCACTTCCGCTATATGTGTGCTTTGATCTCGTTTAGGGTTTTGTGTAATTGTTATGAAATATATAAACCTTCAGTGGCATCGAGAGCCGTTTTAACATGTTATATTTATCAAAAATCTAAAGTTTTTTTAACTAATAATTGTTTTGAGTTAAAACTACTTGTTTTTTTAGGTTTTCTTAAATATTAGGGTTTTGTTTTTTAAATAGAGTTTTGGCCAAATTTTATAAAAAAAAAGAATTGTTTTTGAAACCCTAAATTACATGTTGTATAATATTAGATTAAATTGCATGATTAATTGTTATGTCATGTAAATTAAAGGTTACGATCCAAAGAGATTTAATTTTTAAGAGTTTTGGGTGGATCCATGATGAACGTGCATGTTTTCATGGATCGTAAAATTATATGTTTATATGATTTTATGTGCTACTTGCTTTATTTGATTCAATAAATCTTGAATTAGAGAAGACTTTTATATGAATATACCCAGATTTAAAGGTTATTGAATAAATCGTATGCATGTGGCTATTTGATTTATTTATCGCACATATAAATTGTTATTATGTGTTTATGATTTAGTTTTTTTCTTACTTGTTTATGTTAAAAAATTGTACGAATTGTTGTAAACAAGGGTTTTTTTAAGAAAAACAAATATGGACTAAATCATATTAAAAATTAAGATTTGTTTGAGATCTAAATTACATAGAATTACGTTAATTGGTGAATTGCAATAATAATCTAACGACAGATCCTTTTGACAAACTATAAAGTGGGTATAACGCACCGCTGGTCATGTACCCGGTTAAGGAAGGAGGTGTTAAGCCATTAGTCGCTTACCAAATTTCCGGCTCGCCTGTGCGTCAAATTGATATTACCTATGATTATTATTTGCATTATACCTTATGGTTGAATAACCGCAAATTCACATCCGAAATCACAATGAATAAGGTTATTGCTTTGTGCTTTAGCCGTAAGTACGTTGTGAATGGTTGTAGGTAAATTCTTTGATTGGTTAAACAAATACCTCAACATAGTTTATGTAGAAATTTAGTCTCGTGAAAAAGTTTACTAAATGTTTTATTAAACTTATGCTATGAAGTTGTATGCATGCTTCTCCATACATTGATTTTGACATCAAAATTTATACACTTAAAATTTAAGTCGAATGCTATCTAATTGACGAACACTTGAAATTACTTCGATATCATACGAGATTTTTGGACGATGTTGTAATAGAGAAAACACTTTCATAGAATAGAATTCGTATGATGGTTTTACGTTATTCGGATTAGTCGACTTAATTATGTTACTCAGTGAGATCTAGAAACTTAAGGTATTCAGAAGGGATGAAACATGTTTACAATGCAAAGCGTTTTTTGGCAATGTAAATCCCTTAAATATCTAAAACTGTTTGTCAATTGAATTGTTTGACAAGTCACTATGTTGAGTACATTAATTACTAGCAGATCAACTAATGTAATGAATCTATGTCAACATATGTTCTAGGATTTAAGGAAAATACTATGGTTTATATACCAGGATAATTTTATTTTCTTGAAAGTATTTTATTATCGAAAATACTAATATTTGAACTTATTTCTGTAGAAATGGCTCAACCCGACAATAACATTATAAGTTCTGCGTTCAAAACGTTTTTTGATCGTCCTGAACTTACTGGCCCAAACTTCAGTGATTGGTACCGCTCACTAAGAATTGTCTTGAGAGTAGCGGGTACTATTGATATCTTGACCACTCCGTATCCAGAGGATCTTGCTGAAGGAGCTTCTGAAGCCCAAAGGCTTGAACACGCTGCTAAGTTTAA
Organism: Glebionis coronaria; assembly: GCA_025667525.1. NCBI lineage: Eukaryota > Viridiplantae > Streptophyta > Magnoliopsida > Asterales > Asteraceae > Glebionis > Glebionis coronaria. Next base: position 188,542,664 of record CM046876.1, read on the forward strand.
GAAGAACTCAGAGATGGCTTGCTTAATGTTAAGGAAAATGGCCCCTCCGCTTCAAAACAAGTATGAGCTATTTTCACCTAAGCCTATGCTTGATGAACTCAAGGCTATGTTCGAGAAGCCACAAGTTGTGGAGATCTACGACTTAGTAGATGCTTTGCATAGCTGCAAGCAAACTCCTGAAAAGTCTGTTAGTGCACATTACATGGAGATGAGGGGTTATATTGAACAACTCATTGCACTAGGACAGCCCTATGATCATAATATGGCTATCAAGTTAATCAATAGGCCCCTTAACAAGAACTTCAATGATTTTGTTAGAAACTATAATATGCATTGCACCGGTAAGACAGTTAATGATTTGCATGCTATGCTCATTGACTACAAAAAGGGGTTAAAGGACAAGGCATCTAACTCTACTCCTCCTGTACTAACAATACAAAAGCGTAGAGTGAGTAAGCCAAAACCGCAAACGAACAAAAGGAAAGGCAAAGGCAAGGGTGATAAGGGCAAGCAAGTTGCGACTTATTTGAAACCTAAGAAGAACTTTGTCAAGAAAAATTAATCTCAGAAGGATGAGACTTGTCACCATTGCAAGGCAAGTGGTCACTGGAAGAGGAATTGTCCTCTTTACCTCGAAGAGTTGCGAGAAAAAAGAAGAAGTCTGAGCAGAGCGCTGCAGCTTCAGGTTCTTTATTTATGATTGAATTATTCAATTTGACATACAAATTAAATTCCTAGGTACATGATACGGGATGCGGTATTAACATTTGTAATACGCTGCAGAGATTTAATCTAGAAAGAATCTATCCTATGGGGAACAATTTCTGCTAGTGGGCAATGGCGCACAAGCAGCGGTTGAAGCAATAGGAACATTTAATTTAGGTTTACCTTCGGGTTTAGTACTTGATAACGCCTCATTTATACATGTTTGTAATGATGCATTCCTCCTTGTTTGCTATGTAAATAAATAAATTATGTATTGAATTGATTCTAATAAAAGGTATTGTTTGTATTGTAGCCAAGAAAGAAACCATAAAGGAAAAGAATGAAGAAATAAAGAATAAAGGGACTAAAGAAGAAATTATGCTGAAAAGGAGCATAAGTGCGGCGCACATTCTGTTTTGTGCGGCGTACTTTCAACGTACCCCGAATGTGGAGAATAACAAAAAGTGCGATGCACAATTTCGCAAGTGCGGCGCACATTTATACCTGATGAAGTGTGGCGCACAAATGAGCAAGTGCGGCACACATTTCACTACAGTTACACAATTAAGTGCAATTATGCATGGCTATAATGGGGAACCTTTTATATACTTCCAGGGTTTCTAACCTACGAATTTTCAAGTATAAATAGAGCCCTTGGCTAGGCATAATGATATCTCATTCCAAACTTTCTCCATTGTTTAGGAGAAACAATAATCAAGGATTTCTCCAAATCCTTGATCATAGTCACTAGAGTTAGTAAACCTAGTTGGTTTATGGTATTGGTGTTGGAACAAGAAATCTCAGAAGTGTTGCTAGCCATTTGTAATAAGTTCAAATACTTATAAATCCTTTGGAAGTAATTATTGAATAATCTTGTTGTATAATTCTTATTTCAATTATGTCAATCTTTTACTTTGATTTAAATATGTTTGAAATGATCTTATCACCTGTTATTATGGACTAGTGTGATGTGCACTTGGTTAAGGTTTAATAGCCTTATGATTAGATATGAATATTAGCTTTGCTGGGGCAAAGTGCGGCACGTAATTAGTTTTGTGCGACACACTTTTTCCCTGGGTTTTTGAATATAAGTGTGGTTTAGATACTCATGTATTATGTGTTACTATGTAAGACCATTGTTATATGTTGGATTCATCCATGATCATCGACTAATACTCATGTGACTGGATGAGTTTCATGTCATCTAATAAATGAATCTTGTTAATCACTTTTGTAACGATTAGGGGATTAAAACATATACCAACTCTTGCATAATATAATGTACTACCTTAGTTATCGAAATCAAGCATAACTTATCTTAATGCTGTTGGTATGACAAAGTCTTTAACCGGATTCTTGTCATATCAATTAGATGTTGCATGCACGACTAATAATCGGTATGTTGTCTTACATTGTTTATGTGCTTATATTTCATCCTTGCTACCTATCTATCATATGGTTATAACCTTAGCCAAACGCACCCTTTAATACCAATTGTTAAGTATATCTTTAGAACTTGTGACACTCTAGAGGTAATTGTTTTAATATTATGATAACAACAATCCCGTGGAACGAACTGGACTTTATCGTTAAGCTATGCTATACATGAAAGGGTATACTTTCCCGTGTTTATGTTTCTAGTCATTTGTGTGGTAATATCTTGAATAAAAATTAAGACTTGCAAACGAACATCAGTACTGATTTTAAATGATTGTCATTATGCACCTACAATTGTTAGGGGTGTTATTTCCTTTTCTTGTTTGTTTAATACTAGATTCGTTCACACTAATGATAATAATGTAACTTTTGTTTGGAAAGATGGCATTTTCTATTTTAATACAATTTGTATGAATGGTGTGTTTGAAATAGACATGCATGAAAATGAATCTAAGTATAATAATAATTTTGTTTTTAGCATGTATAAGAAGAGAAAGTTAATAAGAACTCTTCTTATCTTTGGCATTGTAGACTTGGCCATATTGGAAAGACTCGTATACAAAAGCTTAAACGTGAAGGTCTTTTGGAAAATATCAATGATGAACCATTTGATAAATGTGAGTCTTGTAACTCTGGAAAGATGACCAAGAAACCTTTTAATAATAATATTGAAAGGGCTACTGATCTACTTGGTTTAATACACACTGATGTGTGTGGACCACTTAGACATGTGTCAAGGAAAGGTGCTAGCTACTTCTTAACATTTACGGATGATTATAGACGTTATGGTTATGTTTATTTACTTAAGCATAAACATGAGGTATTTGAAACATTCAAAGTGTTTAAAGCAGAAGTAGAATTGCAACTAGGAAAGAAGATTAAAGCTCTTCGTTCTGATAGAGGTGGTGAATATTTAAGTCAAGAGTTTAAAGATTATCCAAGTGAGAATGGAATTGTTTAGCATCTTACTTCTCCATATACTCCATAACAAAATGGTGTATCCGAAAGGAGAAATTGTATACTATTAGATATGGTGCGATCTATTTTTAATCTTACAACTTTACCATTATCCTTTGGAATTATGCTTTAGGATCTATTGTTCGCATTTTAAATATGATTCCTAATAAGTGTGAAAACAATTATCCTTTTACCACTTAATTATAATGAAAACAAGACCAAAACGTGTATTTAAGGTCGTAAAAGTCGGAATTATGCGTGGTTTGTGTTTTTGTTGTGTTTTAGGACCAAAATATGAAAAAGGAAGAAAACACGGGCTTCCACGGGATTTTATCGAAGAAAAAAAGACAAAAGACGAAGTCAAAAGATCAAGAGTGCAAAAAGAACAGAAGTCAAAGGCCTATTCTAAAGATTTATCGAAGTAAAAGTATAAAGACGGAAGTTTAACGAAGACGAAGAACCAAGTCTAATAATAGAAGAATATTAGAAGACAAGTTCATTTTATCATTCGACAAATCCCGAGACAAAGTTGAGAAAGACGAAGAAATTAAAAGACAAAAAGACAAAGAGAAAGAGATAAGCATGAACATTCCTCCCCTCTTCCTATAAATACCCTCCTAATCTTTCATTAGGAGGTGTTAGATAATTTAGATAGTTTTATTAAGTTTTAGGAGTAGATTATTTTCTCTCTCTAGATTTAATTTCATGTTTTCAAGCTTTTCATATTAATCTTGTATTTGAATCTTTAATCTTAATCTTAATTCAAGCTTTTCATAAATCATTCTCATTCTACCTTTCTTATTTTTAATCTTTTGTTTTGATTTCATAATCATGTAGTTTGTTTAATATTTATGCTTATTGTTTAATTGATGTGCTTGTTTGATTGTTCTTATGGTTTTGATGTGTTTGATCTTTTTAGCTTATTGTGTTTAGTGCTTATTGTGTTATTTTCTTATTTTTAATCAAGTGTTTTTAACAGTTTATTTTTATAAAAAGTTGATTTTTAATAGTTAGATTATTTAGTGTTTTTAAAGTTTATAAATTGTGGCTTATTAGCTTTTTCCTAAAATTAGTTTGGTTAAGTGCTTATTAGATTTTAGCTTATTTTCATTTTAGCTTATTTTTGTTCTTATCCGGGTTTTGAAAACCCTTATTCCGGATAAGCTAAAACGTGATTCCGGATTGTGTAAATTCCTCACATTCCGGATTACTTCAAGTAGTGATATTCCGGATTACGTCCTAGATCTCGATTCCGGATTAGGTTATCATAGGGTATTCCGGATTAGGTTCATTATTTGATATTCCGACTTATGTGTAGTTTTACTGTCCAGAATTGTTTTTTAATTTACATTTTCCCGCCATTTTTCTTTAGATTTATTTTCAAATTGTTTTATCTTAGTTTAAATTTCAAGTTTACTTCTTTTATAAGTTTTAATTTTTTGTCATTTATTCCTAAAAGTCTTTATTTTTAGTTTAATCTTTTCAAGCTTTCATTTTTATTTTGTTACTCAACGACATTTTCTTTCTTTTTACCAAGAACAACTGAGTCGCACGTTTAACCGTGGTCAATTCGATTAGACCAATTTCACTTTAATAAAATCTGTATATTAAAATGGCGCCGCTACCGGGTCTTTTCGTGAAGATTAACGGTTTTTTGTGAGAGACGCGTTGGATTTTGGGATCCGTTCATTTTTTAACGTTATTTTTCTTGTCAAATTTTCAAATTTTTTCCAAAAATCCTAAAAATCAAAAATTTCGAAAATCCAAAAACATTTAAAAAATCATAAAAAGCATTTCTTTTTCAAAAGTTTTGCACCAAAAATATTTTCTTTTCACGTTAACTTTATTTTTTCTATTTCTTTGCTATTCTTTTCTTTTTTTGGTGTATGCGTACCCGTTCACGCAAAAGGATGTCCATACAAGTCGTTATCATCGAGCCTCCTCCTGTTGTTAACACAATGGATAACCGTCCAATGATCTAGCTCTTGAAATTACATGTTGAAGGCAATGAAGATGCGATTGTGGTTCCGACTATTGATGCAAATAACTTCGAGCTCAAGACCGGTTTTATACAAATGGTTACCGCAACACCTTTCTTAGGCCGCACTCATGATGATCCGCACGATCACATCAAAAGGTTTGTTCACTTAACCAATACCGTTAAATACAATGGGGTTTCACAAGAGGCAATTCGTTTGCTCCTCTTTCCTTTCTCCCTCGAGGGACAAGCCCGGACTTGGCTTGATAAGGAACCACCCCAAAGTATTACAACATGGGCGGACCTAGAGACCAAATTTATCAATTACTTTTTCCCACCCTCACGTACTACCGCTTTGCGGAATGAAATCATTAACTTTGAACAAAAGTACGGTGAGACGTTTAGTGAATCTTGGGATCGTTTTAAAGTAATTTTAAGAAAGTGTCCACAACACGGTTTTAGAAAGGTGCATCAAATTAATAATTTTTATAATGGATTAAGTTTGAATGACCAAGATTCACTAAATAGTACTTCGGGGGGTAATATTCTTGTCAAATCTATGAATTAGGCTTGGGTAATCATTGAGAACAAAGCGAAAGTCCAAACCAAGAGTGTTAAGGCTACTATGGCTAGTTCCAGTGAGAGTGAGTTGACCAATCATCTTAAGGAACTTACTTCAGCAGTAAAACAACTTGTTTTAAGAGATAACCCTCCTAATCAACATGCCCCTGCTCTCAATATTACTTGTGAAACTTGTGGTGGACCACACTCTTATGCTAATTATGATAAAGCTTATGATCAATCTCACGGGGAAGTGTATGTTTACAACAACACTGAGAGGGTTCATTTCAAGCCGAATGTCGATGTTAATCACTTGTCTTATAACTCGACTAATTACTTGGCTCCACCCGGTTTTCAACAAAGACCACACCCACCCACCCATAACAACCAAGTGCCACCAAGAGCAAATTTTCAACAAAATGCAAATGTGAGGGGCTGCAATGCAAACCAAGGAAATTATCCAATGCAAAATCAAGGCTTTCAAAACCAAGGCTTTCAAAACCAAGGTTTCAATCCTCAAGGTTTTAAACCATATAACCAAGGTTTCAATCCTCAAGGTTTTCAACAACAAGGGTCCAATTTACCTCATTCGCACATGGACTTGATTCTACAAAAATTAACCGATCATGAGCGAACCATGAAAGAAATGCAAGAGTCCACAGATAGGAAATTCGTTCAAATGTTTCAAACCCTTCGTCCCCAAGGTTATCTTCCTTCTATAACCAAAACAAACCCTAGAGCTAATGTGAGTGCTATTACTACACACAGTGGAGCAACTTTAGTAGGACTATCTATCCCTTCCCCAGTTACTCCATCTACACCTCCTCCACCCCAATTTATCCCTACTTCTACCATGCCTAGTACTAGTTCTACATTACCGTCTCCACCTCTTAATGAAGAAGTACCCAAGAAAAACCCTTCACCATCCCACCTTCTACCTCTAAACCTTCTACTTCTCAACCTTCAACATCTCAACCTTCACCTTCTACACCTACACCACCTAAACCCAATATCCCTTATCCTTCTAGGTTAGACAAGTGCAAGGTGCTCACTAAGGAGGATTCTCAAATCACTACCTATTTGAAGATGATCTCCCAAATGAATTTCAACATTAGCCTTGTTGAAGCACTTGTCCAAATGCCAAAATTTGTCAAATCATTCAAGGAATTGCTTAGTAAGAAGGAGAAGATGATCGAGTTTGTTAATACTAGATTGATTGAGAATTGTTCTGCAGTCCTTCTTAAAGAACTTCCATAAAAACTTGGAGATCCCGGTCGTTTTGTGTTACCTTGTACATTTAACAAAGTCGAAGAATTTACTGCCTTAGCCGATCTCGAGGCAAGTATCAGTTTAATTCCATTAAGTGTTTGGAAGAAGTTATCATTACCCGACCTTACACCAACACGGATGACTCTTGAGATAGAAAATCGAACTCTCGCTTACCCCGTTGGTATTGCCGAAGATGTTTTTGTTAAAGTTGGTACCTTCACTTTTCTGGTTGATTTTGTTGTTGTTGATTAGGAAATGGACTGTTAATACTTGGACGACCATTCTTGAGAACCGGAAAAGCTTTAGTCGATGTTGCCGAAGGTGAAATTCTAAGGGTCGGGAATGATCAACAAGTGTTTAAGATGGGGAAGATTACAAGCAAATCCAATGGAAAAGAATCGGCAAAAATGATTGATGTGCTTCAAGACGAGCTTTTTATAACTCCTTTGGAAAGTACAAAGCTTGATGATTTTGTGCTACATGACAATCCTCTTTTCGAGACTTGCTATGATAATCCACTTTTTCAAGACCATGTGGACGATTCTAATGATTCTCTCTCCAATTTGGATACCCCACCAATTTATGATGCTCCACCAATCTGTGATGAATATGATGATGATCCTAGTTCCGATTTGAATGATTATGATGATTTTTCTTTCGATTATAAAGAATGCCAACTTATGATGACTTTGATGATGTTGACACTCTTTCGACTGATTCTTCAAATGATGATCTTGTTCTTATTTTTGATGAAGATCCTCCACCAATAACCCTTGATCCTACTTTGGATGATTACTCATTTGAGGAAGATTTCACCACCTTTCTCAATACATACTTTCCTAATAAGCATGATTCTCCTCCTTTGGACTTTGATTATGGTCTTTATCCTCCTTCGGGTACAAACAAACCCGTTTCAAAGGAGAAGAAATCGGACGACACCAACATCCGTAGTACCTATGTCTTGACACCTCTCTTTCCACCTTCTTCGGATGAGATTGTGCGGTTTATGGGCGAATCTTCAAGGTCTACTGAGTCTATGTCTTATTTTCCCCTGAAGAAGGAGGTGTTCGATCCGGGTATCACAATTTTTAAGCCATCTCAGTATCCATCTGATGAAATAAAAAGTAAGACTTTTGGAAATAATGGAGCTATGCTTTCATTTCATCATACCTTCTACCACCGTGCTCAACAATTTCTTAAGGGAACCTCGCCTACTCTTCTTTGGCTTGTCTTGTTCACCTTAAGCTTGTGCTATTTAATGGATGAAAAACATGTATTTGACTTCGGTAGATGTTCTTCAAGGTTCTTACCAATGTAATCCAGGTCGAGTCAGGCTCACGACTTGGTGAACAAAAACAAGCGCTTCTCGGGGGGCAACCCGATAATCTATCCTTTTTATATGTTTTTCATCCTAAGTGTAGGGGGAGCCCCGTAGGAGTTTGTTGTTTTCTTTCTTATGATGTGCAGGGATTGGTACTTCAAAGATTCACTTTTGATGACTTTTGACGACTCGTGATTCCGTGTACCCGTCTTCTCGATTCTATCCTAAAACTCTTTTGATTCACTATTTTATATTTTTCAATATTAAAATAGGAATCACATTAGTTGTCTCTTCCTTAGCAAGATTTAAACAACGTGCACAATGTCCTAAGTGTAGGGGAGTTTACTTCCACATGCTTAAACATTGAGGACAATGTTTATCTTAAGTATAGGGGGACTTCTATCGAAGTTAAGTGGGATTTTCCATGAATTTGTCCTCATTTTAACCGGAAAATTGATTTTTCGACATTTTTCAAATTTTTTTTTATCTATTTTGGCCTAGTAGTATTTTCCTTTGTTATCGTTATTTTTGCTAGAATAAATTTTAATAAAATGGTTTTAATAAGTTTAGATGTCTTTGATATATTAGGCCCCTCATGAATCTTTTGACTCAACCTGAGTTCACTTATTTGAGTTTACTCTAGCCAGTATCCTTAATGTGTTTAAATCAAGTTTTGCTAGACTTTTATATAGGGAACTTTAAAATGCGAAAGTCTTAACTCATACGGGTTTAAGAACAAGAACTTTTCGCAAGTTCCTATAATTGATCCTAGAAAGTCGTTTATCAAGGGAACATTAAAATGCGAATTCTAAACTTGAAAAAGTATAAGAAGTTGCAAGATCTTATAGATGATTTGAAAACCCAAAACTTTGATTTAATAGGCTAAGCATCCACGAATCTCAATTCCTTGAGATTTTAAATTGTGGAGAACAAGAGATGATAGAGTCAATTATAAGTTTGGTATTCCTTCATGAATTTATGTGAGTTAATTTTGAGCTTTTTCTCCCATTGCTTGTTAATAAATAAATGCAATAAGTAAGGTTGTACGATTTGAAAAGTTACTTAGCTTCTAGCACAAGATCGTTTAAAAGTTGCTCGGTATTAATTAGAGTTCATAGCCAAGGCATAACTTATTGAAGCGGGATGCGAAGATTGGCGAGTCTGAAAAGGCCCTAACAAGGCATGAGGGCTACATTTTGTGGCTAAAGATCTAAAGTGATGTGAAGAATCATTTATCAAAAATAAATATGAAGGATCGAGACACATGACGAAAATCAAATACTCCCCTAAAGATCATGGAGAAGTCTATCCAAAAAGGCCCTAACAAGGTATGAGGATAAATAGATCCAAGTCCTAAAAGGAGGCAGATCGTTGTATATCAAAATCCCAAATAAAGATTGGAGAAAAATGAAGAAGTCGTGGTCCAAGTTTGAAGAATCTCTCAAAAACTTCAAGTGAAGAAATTCCTATTATGAAGAGAAGACCATTATTTAAAGAACGTCTCTCAAGATTCGAAGTATGAAGTCAATGCCAAATATAGATCCGAGAAAGGTCTCAAATCGTGAAACGAGTTATGCCAAGATATGAAATTTATGAGGTTTCGACAAGCAGTTTTAAAAGATTTTGTCCTTTAGCTAACTATTGATTAAATAGTCCTACTTTATTTTCGGCCTAAATAAACTATCGAAATAAGTCAACAATGCATCCTCGTGATCATTCAAGACAACAATAAAATATAACTGATACACCTAGGAATAAGGGAATCTAAGTGAATAATTGGGCCACATGAGTAAGTGTTAGCTTTACTAACTTATAATAACAATGATCTCGTTTTTAAGCTTGGTATGGGGAACGTGAAACTTAAGGGTGATAAACATTCATGAAAACCAAAGCCCTAATGTAAGTCTTAGATTTCTTTACTTGTTCTTTCTTTAAATATTTTGTTATTTTCTATATTTTTAGTTTCCTTAGTGTCTAGTATGTAATAAAGGCCAAGGTGGGTTAATTATGATGGAAAATGTAACTCTTACCTTGTAACTAATGCATTACATGAGGGTATTGCAATGGTCAAGTGTAGGGGATTTAATAAGTGTGAAAACACTTATCCTTTTACCACTTAATTATAATGGAAACAAGACCAAAACTTGTATTTAATGTCGTAAAGGTCGGAATTATGCGTGGTTTGTGTTTTTGTTGTGTTTTAGTACCAAAATATGAAAAAGGAAGAAAACACGGGATTCCACGGGCTTTTATTGAAGAAAAAAAGACAAAAGACGAAGTCAAAAGATCAAGAGTGCAAAAAGAACGGAAGTCAAAGGCCTATTCTGAAGATTTATCGAAGTAAAAGTCTAAAGACGGAAGTTTAACGATGTCGAAGAACCAAGTCTAATAATAGAAGAAAATTAGTAGACAAGTTCATTTTATCATTCGACAAATCCCGAGACGAAGTCGAGAAAGACAAAGAAATTAAAAGACGAAAAAACAAAGAGAAAGAGAGAAGCATCAACATTCCTCCCCTCCTCCTATAAATACCCTCCTAATCTTTCATTAGGAGGTGTTAGATAATTTAGATAGTTTTATTAAGTTTTAGGAGTAGATTACTTTCTCTCTCTAGATTTACTTTCATGTTTTCAAGCTTTTCATATTAATCTTGTATTTGAATCTTTAATCTTAATCTTAATTCTAGCTTTTCATAAATCATTCTCATTCTACCTTTCTTATTTTTAATCTTTTGTTTTCATTTCATAATAATGTAGTTTTTTAATCTTTGTGCTTATTGTTTAATTGATGTGCTTGTTTGATTGTTCTTATGGTTTTGATGTGTTTGATCTTTTTAGCTTATTGTGTTTAGTGCTTATTGTGTTATTTTCTTATTTTTATAAAAAGTTGATTTTTAATATTTAGATTATTTAGTGTTTTTAAAGTTTTTAAATTATGGCTTATTAGCTTTTTCCTAAAATTGGTTTGGTTAAGTTTTTGGTTAAGTGCTTATTAGATTTTAGCTTATTTTTGTTCTTATCCGGGTTTTGAAAACCCTTATTCCGGATAAGCTAAAACATGATTCCGGATTGTGTAAAGTCCTCACATTCCGGATTACTTCAAGTAGTGATATTCCGGATTACGTCCTAGATCTCGATTCCGTATTAGGTTATCATAGGGTATTCCGGATTAGGTTCATTATTTGATATTCCGACTTATGTGTAGTTTTACTTTCCCGAATTGTTTTTGAATTTATATTTTCCCGCTATTTTTCATTAGATTTATTTTCAAATTTTTTTATCTTAGTTTAAATTTTAAGTTTACTTCTTTTATGAGTTTTAATTTTTTGTCATTTATTCTTAAAAGTCTTTATTTTTAGTTTAATCTTTTCAAACTTTCATTTTTATTTAGTTATTCAACGACATTTTCTTTCTTCCTACCAAGAACAACTGAGTCGCCCTCGTTTAACCGTGGTCAATTCGATTAGACCAATTTCACTTTAATAAAATCTGTATATTAGTTCCCACGAAGAAGGTGAATAAGTCACCATATGAACTATGGCATGGTAAAAAATCATATTTGTCTTATTTAAAGGTCTGGGGTTGCGAGGAGTATATGAAACATGACTCGGGTGACAAACTCCAACAATGATCTGTGAAATATATCTTTGTAGGATACCCTAAGGAAATTATGGGTTACTACTTTTACTATCCACCTGAGAACAAAGTGATTGTTGCTAGGTATGGAGACTTCCTTGAATGTGGTCTTGTAAATCAAGAATTCAGTGGGAGAAATTATGATCTTGAAGAGACTCATATAGATACATTACCTTCTGAAACACTGGCGAAATAGTTTATGTAGAACCAAAAAGTCTGGCGGTTCCACCGGAATTATTTCCTCTGCGTAGATCTGAAAGGATTAAAAATGCAAATAGCAATATATGTCTTAATATAGAGGATGATGATGAAGTAGGGGATCTTGGAGAACCTGCTAATTATAAATCCGCCATGCTTGATCTTGAGAAGGATAAGTGGATGGTTGCTATGGATGAGGAAATGAAATCCATGAAAGTTAATGATGTTTGGATATTTGTAGATCTACCACCAAATGATAAAGTAGTGAGACATAAGTGGATATACAAGAAGAAAACCGACATGGACGGAAAATACAATCCTATAAAGCTCGTTTAGTAGCTAAAGGTTTTACTCAAAACTTTTGGCGTAGACTACGAGGAGACATTTTCTCTAGTAGCAGAATTAAGAGCTATTAGGATTCTCATAGCTATAGCAGCATACTATGACTATGAGATATGGAAAATGGATGTTAAAACTGCCTTCTTGAACGGTCGCTTAGGTGAAGACATCTACATGCAACAACCGGAAGGGTATGTTGATCCTAAGAATCCAAAAAACACGTGTAAACTTCAAAGATCTATTTATGGTTTGAAGCAACCATCTTGTCAATGAAACAAACGATTTGATGAAGAAATCAAAAAGTTCGAATTTATTCAAAATCGTTATGAGCCATGTGTATATCGCAAAGCTAGTGGGAGTGATGTAGAATTTCTAGTCCTATATGTTGATGACATATTAATCATGGGAAGTAACATTCCAAGACTTAAAGTTGTTAAGGATTATCTTGGTAATTGTTTTTCTATGAAGGATTTAGGAGAAGCTGCATACATTCTGGGAATTAGAATCTATCGAGATAGGAAAACACGGTTAATTGGTCTTAGTCAAGATGCTTATATAGATAAGATATTGAAGAAGTATAATATGCATAATTCCAAGAACAATTTTCAACCTATGGAAGTTAAGCATAAGCTAAGTCATGAGATGGATGCATCAAATCCTGAAGAGGAGGCATACATGCAGAAGGTGCCTTACACTTCGGATGTAGGATCTAATATGTATGTTGTAAGATGCACAAGGCCTGATGTGGCGCTTGCTCAGAACTTGGTCAGTCATTACCAACAGAATCTAGGGAAGCTCCACTGGACTGCTGTTAAACATATTCTAAAGTATTTGAGTAGTACGAAAGATATGTTTTTGGTATTTGGAGAGAAACCAGACACATAACTGAATGTGACAGGTTTCTATGATGCATCCTGGCAATATGATAAAGACGATACGAAGTCTCAGACGGGTTACGTGTTTGTTATCAATGGAGGAGCTGTTGACTGGAAAAGCAAGAAACAGACAACGATTGCAATGTATGCTACTCAATCTGAGTACATGGATGCTTCAGAAGCTTCAATAGAAGCTGTTTGGATTAGGAAGTTTATTGGAGATCTTGGAGTGATGCCTATATATTGCGACAATTCTGCTACTATAATATTCGCCAATGATTCTGGAGTCATGAAAGGCGCCAGACACTTTAAGTGTAGACATCACTACGTCCGAGAACAAGTAGAAGCTCGTGAAATCAAATTAATAAAAGTTCACACAGATGATAATGTAGATGATCCTTTTACTAAGGCTTTGTCTAGACCAAAGGTAGTTAAGCATGCGAAGGCTTTTGGGCTGCAACTAGCTAGTGAACTCATGCAATAAATCTGTGTTTAGTATTTGGATAATGATGTTAAGACATTATCATTTAATAAAATAAAGATTGGGTTTCGTTTATTCTTATTACTTAATTTTGTATCTTACTTTACATGTTTTAATCCTTGAATAAATTGTTATGCTAAATGTCCGTTGTCGATTAATAATATTGGAATATTATTAAATTAAGACAATTCAAAATTACGATAGAGTATACTTGAAATTATATTGATCGATTTTGGATGATATTCGATGAATGGGATATTGGACTTATCCCAACTATATGGTTTTACTTTGTGGATCTTTTTCATCAAGTAAATCATAAATAGTTACCCTTAGACCTGAGATACTAGAAAACTGTCTTGAATCTAGTGCATTTTTGTGGAATAATCTAATGCTAAACGTAACTGGTAGCTATAAAGATTATTTTCAAAAGTGTTGCAAAATTCATTGGTTTTGCTTGTAGTCAATATGAGATTTATTTCCTCCAATTACGTTTGGAGTTTTAATATAGTTGGGGCCCTCGTGGGATTAATAAGATGTTTGTGTAGCCACACCCAAATTTGTTTTGGTAATCTTGTTGAATCTGTGAACGAGAAACAGAATGGTTAATGAAAGGAATGACTGGGATCCATATCCTTATTAACGTTGTATTAGAAATAAAAGGATAAAAATAATGATGAATCATTAAAAGGTTTTATCCAAGAGACCTTACTTAAGTTGTACTAGAGACATTGCTAGTGTAACTAGACGCTAGTCAATGTAATCACGATATTCGAAATATGTCCAAGTGGGAGCTGAAAGTTTACGGACTTATATTTAATAGTCGTGTGATAGGATCGAACTTGAGATTACGGGATTGCACTCAATACGTAAAAACTTGATTTATTTAATAAATATATTTATTATATTTATTGATTTAACCCGAGCTATAACTTTAACGACCGTTAAATAATTAAGAGTTAAGTATTAACGAGCGTTGTGAAATTAAAAGGAAGAAAAGAAGGTTCCGGAACACCCTATATGGGGGTGTCGATCGTCGGCTACACCAAAGGGGAAAGGAGAATAAAATTTGCCTTATTTGTTTTGCTTGGAAATCAAGTTTCTTAAGCCTATATAAACAACCCCATAGGCTTCATAATTTTTATCCCTCCCTTCTTTTTCTCTTTAGTCGATCGCAACACCAAACCCAACAAAGGGTTTCGGTTGGTTTGGTTTGGTTTTCGGTTTTGCTTATAATCTAGTCCTAGCCCCTCTCTAGGGTTGTTGGGTAGATTTTCCACAAGCGTAGAAGCTCGGTTTACACGTGCTAGAATCACGGTTAGCTCGTTGTATTACGTATGTATAAGAACGTAATTAGTCTTACTTTAGACTATATCTTGGTGGTGTTCGTTATAAACCCTAATTGGTTATTCGTTCTTTATCTTGTGGATTGCTTTAGCTAAAAGGTACGTAACCCTAATTCGATTAATTATAATTGTGTTATTATGATCTTTTTAAATCGCTTCCGCTATATATGTGCTTTGATCTCGTTTAGGGTTTTATGTAATTGTTATGAACTATATAAACCTTCAGAAACACTCATCAATCTCTAACTAGAAGATCAACAACCCTTTTCAGTCATCCTGCTTTTTTTCGATCTAAACCAAATCAAAAAGAACACCACTTCGTCAATCGATCCTATATAACCAGAGAGACCTCCAAACCTGAGCTCTGATACAACTTGTAGTGTTTTGACGACTACAACTTGGTTAATCTAGATGCGGAATATGATAACGATAGAGATGAAGAACACATCAATCCTAATCGACAAAAAATAAAGCACCACGTAATTATCCTAATCGTTGCTTAGATTTATTAGAAAGAATGAGTTATAGTGACCCTCCTCCTCACCTCTTTATTGTAGAGATGGGGCCGAAACCAACACGTAGAGTTGAGACCGGCTGATATAAAAGAGAAACAAGTCGATTGCTAGTCGAATCTTCCCTAAGACATACCATCGTTTACATAGGATGGTTTATATAAATCAAACAAACGACCTATACATTCCTTATTAGAGCTAAAGTTACACCAAGACCCCTATTAATTAGACTAATATGCATAATAATCCTTACTTGACTTTTGTTTGTGGCAACTTTTTTACGTTTGTAAGCAACATAACCAACAGCCACTAAGAAGCATAATCTAATGTTGATGGGGGAAGAATATCAATATACACGATGAGTTGTTTGGTTTTCTGCTTACATACTTTAGAGTCTGATTCTTCATTTGGAGCATTGTATGAAAATACGATTTTTGTATACATGCACATGGTAAGTTTAAATACGCCTCCCTAGAATGTTATTATTACATATGTTTAAGTACTCTAAGTGATTGCAAACAATTTGTATATTTGTGTCAGTTCCGGTCAAGAGATTCATGGAGAGGTTTAGATGATGTAAATTACAGGGATTTTGAAATGATATATTTCCCGAAAAACGGTTTAATGACAAAAGGTATACAAGTCTTGGAATATTTCCAAGTTCACCGTGAATCAGACCCTCAAAACTGTTATGATTAAGGTCAAGTTTTTATAATTTAGGTAGATTTTCTAAATCTAGAGGAACATGGTCATTAAAATAGTTGTCACTAAGAATAATTATCTCTAGCTTTTGCCAGTTACTTATTTTTTTTAGAACGGAAAATGTTAGTGGTTAGTGGGTCGAGTCATACAATGACATCCAAGCGGAAGAATGTCTTATTTGAACCCTCGCTTAGTTATGTTAGACTCCTTATCCGCTTTGCCTGAAAGGCCCTTGGCAGGTCTTGAACCCAAGACCTTCACGAATCCTTCCCAAGGAAACCACTTAGTGGAACCTTTGTGGCCAACTGAGCTAAGCCAGTTGGTTTTGCAAGTTACTTATTTCCTTTGGGATGGATGTATTCATCCAATTTGTGCTCAAGTCGAGGACTCTAAGAGCGACTATGGAACCAATAGATGAAGGGATGGGACCGGTAATGTGGTTTTGTCTAAGATTCAGATGAACTAAGTTGCTCAAACTCCTTATCGTGGACGGGATCGTACCGGTAAAATTATTGCTAGAAAGATCAAGTTGTACTAATTGGGTGATATTGATGAGTGAAACATGTAACTTACCATTGAGTTGATTTTGTCCAAGTGAAAGACTAGTGAGACTTGAAAGCAAACCAATCTCATGTGGGATGCTTCTTTCAAGGTGTTCAGAGTAAAGTTGTATCAAAATTACACTTCCTACTTTGTTGCAGCCAATTCCTAGTCATTTACAATTATCTGAATAAGCATTTTTATCTTTCCACCAATGAGTTGCAAGCAAAGCGTTTCTTTCCAATATATTATCGAAATCATTAGCAGTTGTTTTTGGTAACACAAAAACAAGGAACATTAGTACATAAGTTAAAGTGTGCATGCCAAAAGTAGTGGTAAAGTAAGTAAGACACATTATTGCTACTAAAATTTGTATAAATAGTAAAGAATCAGGATCATTATATTATAGAATATATAGACAAAACAACCTACAGTTTCCAAGTCAGCGACAAAGAAGAAGTGAAGAGTAATTTTCCATGGTTTACCAAAATTTCTAACCCCTTTAAAGGGTTACGCAAACTCATTTTTTATGCATGCTACGTGTTCAAGTCCCGTGTTACACATCACTTTGTGTTACATACTTTATTTTAGACCTTGGAATCTTAATTAGCTTCTTCTAATGATTAGTCCTTACTCTTCCTATAACAATAATGGTAATAAAAGTGTTTTTGTATATCATTCTCAACAAACATGACCGGTTCATATAGTTACAACCTGGGCTTGAGCCTGAGACAACTCATGGACAACTAGTGACAACTAATGATCGACTAATACAAGAGACAAGTACACTACAACGAATGATATCTAATATCAAATTACGCTCCTCTGCAGTTGGAGCGGCATGTATGAAACTCCAAAACAAAGCCGATGGCATCCCCTGAGTAAATATGTCAGCATACTCACAGCGAGAAGGGACGTTTAGGACTCGAACCTCTTCAGTGTCTAGAATAAAGGGAGCAATTTGTCTGCTTATTTAAACAAAATCCGGTTAAGGCCTACTTACTTCCCATTGAGGCTTTGGACATCTTTAATCATTTTTTTGTGACGGGAATTGTATCATGGATTTTATCTTATCAAAAATAGTTTGATACCATTAGGATCTATCATGTGACCAAGTAACATCCCTTACGTAGCACCAAAATTAAACTTTTTAGGATTCATCTTGATGTTAATCCTTCTCAGCGTTCGGAATGTTTCTAGTGTCTCTTATTAGTTCTTCGTCTGTATGGATTTTTATGACCAGTTCGTTGACATACACCTCAAGGTTTCTTCCTATTTGATTATCAAAGGCTTTGTCCATGAGTCGTTGATAGGTGGTGCCAGTTTTTTTAGGCCGAATGGCATTTTCGTTTAGCAGGAGACGCATTAGCTTTGTTGGAAATACGTTTTTACGTATTTAGGAAGATTCGGTCACTCCGACAATATATTAAGTAGCAGCTCGTAGTCTAGATATCTTTTAATATATCTATAACACCCCCAAATCATATGCGCAACAGAACTACAACATTTGGGTGCTAGGCAGTTATCATCACACATAAGCTATTTCAAACGACTCAAAGAGACATAGAAATTTAAACATAAGTTAAAGATTGTTTAAAACATCATAGTCAACTATTTTCCAAATCTCAAAATAATACAAAACAGAGTTGCGTTTAGGTCCCCACTGAATCTCAACCCAAAAGTACATTACTTGTTTCACATGACATAATATAAAAATATTAAGTGATAAAAAGGGAGGAAAAACAAAGTAGACCGCCAAGCCACAACAACTTCCATCCTCGCATGCTCCGCTGCTATCAATCTTGGTTACCTGAAACACATGCTTAAAATCGTCAACACAAAGGTTGATCGAATCTATAGGTTTATAAATTATAAGTTGAACATAAGTATTAAAACCAATCATGACCATTCAATAGCATTGTCGTATACATAATCTATTATTCAAGGATATTATAATTAGCAATAGCTAATAATTGTGTTTAAGCTTGTGACACTAATCCGTTAACTCAATCACCCGCGTACATTTACCGGCATGATTTAAGTGAAACCAGTGCCCCTTCTAAAGGCATTAGTTGTAATCATACCTTATTTCTTATCACAAGTTATCCGTCCGTAGAGGGTACTCAACGTACTAGCTCTCGTCTCGGATAGGGTCGTCAACCCCATAGTACTATCAATTGTATAAGCGGCTATCTCCAACCCACACAAGGGCAAGACAATAGTTAATAGTTCACGAATTTAGGGACTTTTACAACTAGGGACTCAACACAATTCCAGGTAACATTCGGGTCCAACAATCATTCATGACTTATGTTCTTTTTATTAAAATAGCATGCATCCCCCTCGCGGGTAAAAACGTTTGAAATAAGTAAAGAGCGAGGCTATAGACTCACCTGGCGTAGTAGTAGTGGTTCTAGCGAAGACGTAACGAGAAATGTCACCGACGACGTGGATGCCCGGGAAAATCTAATACTTGACCTAAAAATCAAGGTACGAAAACCAAATCAATACTCCGCGTACATTATTGTACTAAACACACGCATATGCAAACACACTCAATGCTTATGAAAACTCACGCCAAAATCAAACAAGTAGTTGTTACTAGACTTATACCATTTATCTACGTAATTAAAGTTGATTTCCATTTTTTAAATTCCCGGTACTTACCAAAAGTACGGGCTGTTTGCTATGACTTAAGCACTTTTATAAATTACAAGAAAATTCACACAAATACCTCATGACCTGTATAAAACCCATATTTAATCCCATGAAAAGTTTTCACTATTATTATCCATTACACATCACATTACTAGACGTACACATTTTGGACTGATTTTGCACCTTGACCATGTTGGACTTGTTTGACCCATTTAAAATACACCATTGACCAATCCAACACCTAAGTCTAAAAATAGACTCACAAATACAGGTTTGAAACCAAAAATCAACTTTCAATCATTTACCAAACTCTATCTATGGTCCCCGGGATTTGACCCAAAACCAAACACAAATTCGGATTGTGTTGGTTCTCATCTCCCGGTACACGTATTTTCAAAATTGCATAACTTTTGACTCGTTTGGAGTCGTAAGCTCTACTTTATACCGAAACGAAGCTAAGAAAAATCTCTATAACTAAATCCTATGCTTATGACCTGTTTACAAAGTTAAACCCACGAAAACATACTTGAACAATCTGCCTAAATTTCTACTACTTCAAAATCACCCTAACACTTGATTCCAATCCAATCCAACATTACCTAGACCAATTCTAACCACTTATGATCATTCCCATTCACTCTAATCAGTCTAGAACACTATGAACCTCAAATCCTAATCAAAACCCAATCCTTAATTATACATGCAATAAGTTTAAATCATTTAAAAACACTAAAAACATCACTAAAAACACAAACTCATAACACATTTCATCGAACACCATGAACCCACCAAACACCCCCACATTTCGTGGGTTTTGGGGGCTATAGAACACCAACAACATAAACCCCATCTTGTTTTATGGATTAATTATCATTATAAACACATGAATTAAACAATAAATGGGTTTAATTAGATGAAAACATGTTTTTTGAAAAATCATTGATTCTTGAAAATTTTGTGTTAATGCATGTTAAAATTAATTATATAAAAACACTTACAAATGAAAACTAGGATGTGGTCTAATCTTGGTTTAGATCAAAACAAGAAAAAAAATGAATTATGGTGGTGGTGGTGATGATGGCCGGCGGCCAAAGGAGAGAGAGAGGAGAGTGTTTGATTTTTTTTTTGAATTATGTTGTGTGTTTTTCCCTTCCTCCCTTTTTGTAAAAATTGAGGGGCCTTTGGTGCAATTTGGCTAATATTTTGGCCTTAGTGGCAAATCCACTTTTAAAAAGCGGGATTATGACTAGTAGTCGGTTTTGAAAATTTACGGGAGTCGAGTTTAGTCCCGGCTACCTCAAAATGGTTCAAACGCACACAAAACGAATATACATATGGTTCCGACTCGACTTAACACGTAATAAAAAAAATCTTGAAAATTCAAATATCGATCAATCGATAATAAAAGATAAATTTTGGGCATCCGTCGGTATCGTAGTCGTCATCGGTTCTTCTTAAATCGTCAATCGTTAAGATTACGACCTTGATCATTGGTTTCGACTTAAACCGTCAAGTATATAACAAACGAAATTTCTTAAAAATTTCAAAAATATTCATAAAGTAGGATTAAATAAATGACGTTGGGCTCGGGGTATCACATCCTTAAGTGAGTCGCAACTAAAGAGCGACGCTCATACTGAATAGCTCTTGAGACAATAAATTAGCATCATACGGCACTTTCACTGGTATCACATCCTCCCCTCCTTAAGGGAGCGACGTCCCGGCGCTCTCCGGTTCTTATACTCGCGTTTCGTACTGCTAGAAAGATGGGGGTACTTCTTCCTAAAGGGGTCTTCATGTTCTGATGTGGACTTCGGTTCACGTCTCGGGTTCCATCACACCTTCACAATGAGTATTATACCTTGCTTCAATCTCTTAACATCTCGATCCGTGATCTCCACTTCAATTTCACAAATTCTTCCTATGGTTATCAACACCTCTTTTCCCACAGCTTCTCGCGGTTAGCAAGTGATTCTTAATCTACACCATCTCTTCCGTAGCCTCTCGAATCATTTCAAGTCCATTCAACTGACTTTTTCCTACTTCATTCTATCCAACTGGCGATCTATATTTTCATCATCATAATTCCTCAAAGGCTGCAGCTTCAATGCTACCATGGTAAATGTCGTTGTACAAAGATACCACCACGGCAAGTGTCGGTCTCAACAGCTATCAAAATCAATCACACACGCTCGGAGCACGTCTTCCAACGTTCAATCGTCCTTTCACTTAGTCCATCATCTCATAAAAACAATTACTCACAAAATAAAATCACACGGGTCACACATAACCCCATCGAAAACGTTCAGAATATACAAGACGAAGTAATTAATACTATACAAAATCACCTAAATCGCAATATTATGTACATACAAACCTATTTCGTCAAAAACGAATTCATCGATACGGTAATCATTCGACGTATACATAACTCTCTCGAAGACATCACAATCCAATCAAACACAAAAGACATTATGAAACACATTCAATCACATTACGACATGTTGGCAACATAGCCAAACCATGCCAAAACAATCAGTTCAATCAAGTTAACTCATGCTTGCTAATCAGCCAAGCCATGATAAAATAAGAAATGTTGACATATTTCTCGGATGAGTCTAGTCAAAAGAAAATTGCAAGTTAAAGAAGGTTTACGAGCTTGCTAGCTAAGGATGCATATCCAAAAAGAAAAAAAATACATACATATGTCATCGTAGGGTGCTCACACACAGATCCATACCCAAAAGATATTACAAGAACACCATCTCACTTTCGTCCCACATGTGGTCAAAATCTCAATAAGTATCATCGTTCACAGTTAAAAAGGTACTACATGGCACGTGTTCTCCATGATCGGACGTCATTGGACAATGTCGTCTCAAGTTCTCACAACTTTCGATCACTCGACTAAATCACATGCGACATAAATACATAAAAGGCAAGGGTTTTAGCACAAAAAAATCAATTATGGCTATCTGTCGTTTAACCATCGATGATCATAGACGGTCGGGTCGAGCAAAGAGGATTCCTCACTTGAATAAACGAAGACGGAAAAATGGAATTGTCTTCCAATTACCGATGCACGGTTGGTAAACTTCAACAGTTTATCGCATGTTGTTGACAGATCAAAAGAACGAGAAAAGAAAATAAATAAGGTACGATACATTTGATGTAGGAGAAACCTTCTTCATTTCCCTCAGAGTTACTCGAACTCTGATTTCCTCTACTTCGGCAGTCTTCTATTTTTGTTAAAATTTTTCTCAGTGTCGGTACGAGCTCCTTTGGTATTTCGTCAACACCCTCGTGATTTCGTTGGAATTCGCACGTTACATACAACACATAAAGACATTTTTCCAAAATTACTCGGTCAAGGTGACTTACTATGTCAACGCAAAACGAAAGAAAAGATTTCAAGGAATACAAGAAAATTCAAAAAATTTCTATAGGAATCAAAGAAAATACGATTACTTGCATAAGGATCCACCATTTTAAAAACGTTCTCATCCAAACATCTATCAAAAACACTACCGGTTTTAAAGATGACCAATTAATTTGACACTACATTGCCCATCCTAAACTATGCATAATTAGCTAGATCATGCATACTTGAGGACCAAGCAACGACAATCAACAAAACAGGACTCTTCCCGAATTATGCATAGTTAGATAAGCTGTGCATAATTGAGGATCGAGTGACGACGCAAACATTATTATTACATACCAAATATGACTACGAAAGTTTTCGACCTAATCTTCAAAATAATTAAACCATTTGAAATGGAATTTGAAATGGGAAAATATTGTTACCATCGTTTTAAGAAACACATCAAACATTTTTTCATCCTCTTTGAAAACATACTTGTACTTTGCCTATTTGTGAGAAAAATAAATAAATAATTAAATAAAGAAATCGACACCATTTGCATTTGGTTCACCAAAACATTTCACACACTCATACATATTTTCAAAATAGACTATTCACAAAATAACGGTAAGGTGGTTCAAGATTAAAGATCATTGCAAGCACAACAAGTAATAAAATCAAAAAGCAATGAGATCGAACGAGGTAAACGAGCAATATAATTTCCAACTAAAAGTTAACTACATTTGAAATGAAAATACTTCAAATATATGACAAAAGTCTCGGGATAACAACAGTGATCTATGAATACATGGAGTAAAAATTGAATATCAACACAAGCGTCAAAAATAAAACAACGATCATAATTCCCATCGTCTCGAGTTTTCACACACATCCCACCAAGGGTATACGGGGAGAGGAGAATAATCACTTGGTCAAATAGAAACAATTTCACCAGGAGGATCGAGTTCTTTCACCTCTACAATTTGGTAAAGCGGCTTCGCCTCCTCGCTTTTGTTCAATATAAATAAATAACTAATTTAATGAAGATTTATAGCATCATTCAAGTAAATACAGAATTTTATGTTCCATTAAACGAAAGAAGGAAAGTCACGACGTCCATGAAGAGGACAAAAATACATCGGGTGACATACTCTCATTATCAAGTACTAGCGAAGTAGCAATCCAAAAAATAGATATAATAATAATGGTTTCATACCATAGACAATATTAAAATAAACAATCACATGACTACTCAAGTTTAGATATAGACTTGCAAAATCAAAGAAGTGATGCTGTACGATCGAACCATCGTGACTCAAAATATTACGTCTTAAGAAAATAATACAAATATGCGTTTGTTGGGTAATCCATTTGCATTTTCTAGTTACTATTACCTTGTATATTGTAGAGCGATCATTTGCATATTTTTAATTTATGTTACACCGTTAAAGAATTTATACCTTTCATGTTTCAATCTTTACAAAGTTTTTATTTCAAAAAAAAATTACAATCTCTAGGAAATTATTAACATTAGTAGGTGCGGTGACTTCGGTTATCATAATCGACAAAATCATTAGGTTTGAAAATCTCCATACTTGTGTCAAAATCTCATTAATGTTCATATCTTAAGTACCAAAAACGTATACAGTAAGAATTTTCAAAGTTTTACTTTATTATTATTACGACTTACCTTACCACATATATACACGTATCCAACACGACTCAAACTAGTCCAATTGACTCTTAAAATCAACCTTGACTTTTTACTATACATATGTTTTCCTTAAAACTTATTTGTTAAATCATATTCGCGCAATTCGACTCAGATGCTAAAGAGGTTTCACGTAGTATTATTTCGGATAACTTACTGATTTTATCGACACTTGAATCTCGATAATAATAATAAAATAATAAATAATTAAGATGCTTATTTCAATAATTCTAAAATATATAAAATTCGAATATTAAATCTTTAGCCAATTATCAAACGATTTTAAAATTAACACATCTCACAGTAGAGTAAAATGACGTTCCATCAACATTTAAAAATTTGTTTCAAGCGTTAGAATTTCTCACTTAAAGTATATATTCCGATTTTGTCCCAGTTTATTTACTACAATGAGTGACAAGTTCTAGTTTATACCAATGCATATAACACGACCTTATGTTTAAAATAAAACCAATTTTTCAAAGTCTCTAGCTCCAAAACGCATGACCAATTTTTCTACTCGTGTTCTATATTACAAATTATGCCAAAAGTTTGCTATATTGACCCGAAAATTAACTCATATCAAGCCCACAACTACATATACTCGATAGTCATATCATAAATTTTATTATAACTCCTTTCTCAAATTAAATTAAACAAAATCTTAACAAATCCATCACAAGCTTCTAGTATCAAATTATTAATATATGAAAACAAGGATTTTACGAGTAATACAAATTACTTATTACGATTTACCAACCAAGGTTCAAGGAAAATAATTTCACCTTTTCACTTTACTCTCTACACGAATTTTACTTGTTACAAGACACATCATACGTCATTTTTATCCAAAAGTTTCATTCACCAAATATTAAATATGTAAAACACTTTATGTTTAAATAAATCAATCAACAAAATTTAATGCTTATTTAACTCACACAAATGTCGTACCTCGTCATGTATAATATTAACTTCAAAATAATGAAACAACAAAACAAAATGAAATAAACGGAACGAGAATACGTATGTCAACTAAGTGTTGTTATCGGCCTCGGATGAGTCTCGACATCTTACACCACAAAATTAACACAAACCAATCAAAATTAGAGTTATCACGATTTATCACAACGCTAGTCTATTTTAAAACACATTTTTAAATTCAAGTAGGATGATAAAAACGATTAAATGGCGATACACCCCAACCACGTTTCATAATATACACAAGTGATTCGCCGCCACGATGTACGCATCGTTGATTATACTTCGTCTATATTATAGTTACGCCAACTGATACATCAAACCCATAAGGAATAAAGGAAATAAAATAGTACGTAAGCAAATTACGTTTCAAAAGAAGATGTCCAAGAATGACACATCACGGTGCGATAACGACAATCGAGATCGATCTAGTCGATATAAAATATGTTACGAAGCATCATTTACGTATCTAGAGTATCAAACGAGGTTCACACTCGGTTATTCGATCAATAAATTAATTATCAAGATTGATAATTGGCGGTGAGGCTGAATTCTCAACAAAACCGCATTTTAAATGTATGATAATCACACAAGGACCATTGCTTCACGTGCAATGCCTTTAAATACCATAGACAATATAAATGCCTATACATATAATCATTTCTACATACATAGGATCACAACGCAGTGTTGCCATGTAATGCAATGTAGCCCGTATGCCAATTACATGTGACATATAAGATAATCTTACAAGAATTTGCAAATTACAATGATAAGTACTCACGTACACAATAATATATCTCAATATATATAATAGAATTTACTTACTAAATACTAGGGAATTCATGTCAGTTTGAGGGATACATCTAAAATATAAAGCAATGCTAAAGAAATCTTACCGGAGCCATGCAGGATAGTTGTGTGCTTGGAAAATTTCTTACGACACCAAAAGTTATAGTTTAGGATTTTTCAAAATGACCTAGTTCTCTATAACTCATGGCTCCGATTACCAATCTATAACACCCCCAAATCATATGCGCAGCGGAACTACAACATTTGGGTGCTAGGCAGTTATCATCACACATAAGCTATTTCAAACGACTCAAAGAGACATAGAAATTTAAACATAAGTTAAAGATTGTTTAAAACATCAAAGTCTACTGTTTTCCAAATCCCAAAATAATACAAAACAGAGTTGCGTTTAGGTCCCCACTGAATCTCAACCCAAAAGTACATCTTTTATTTCACATGACATAATATAAAAAATTTAAGTGATAAAAAGGGAGGAAAAACAAAGTAGACCGCCAAGCCACAACAACTTCCATCCTCGCATGCTCCGCTGCTATCAATCTTGGTTACCTGAAACATATGTTTAAAATCGTCAACACAAAGGTTAAGCGAATCTATAGGTTTATCAAATCATAAGTTGAACATAAGTATTAAAACCAATCATGACCATTCAATAGCATTGTCGTAAACACAATTATTAGCTATTGCTAATTATAATATCCTTGAATAATAGATTGTGTATACGACAATGCTATTGAATGGTCATGATTGGTTTTAATACTTATGTTCAACTTATGATTTGATAAACCTATAGATTCGCTCAACCTTTGTGTTGACGATTTTAAGCATGTTTTTCAGGTAACCAAGATTGATAGCAGCGGAGCATGCGAGGATGGTAGTTGTTGTGGCTTGGCGGTCTACTTTGTTTTTCCTCCCTTTTTATCACTTAAAATTTTTATATTATGTCATGTGAAACAAGTAATGTACTTTTGGGTTGAGATTCAATGGGGACCTAAACGCAACTCTGTTTTGTATTATTTTGGGATTTGGGAAACAGTAGACTTTGATGTTTTAAACAATCTTTAACTTATGTTTAAATTTCTATGTCTCTTTGAGTCGTTTGAAATAGCTTATGTGTGATGATAACTGCCTAGCACCCAAATGTTGTAGTTTCGCTGCGCATATGATTTGGGGGTGTTATAATATCAAACAAGAAAAGGCCCGGTCCATGCTTGTATGGCCGGCCCAAACATGTAAGCCCAAGCCCATTACAAGGCTTGGGTATATAAACCCTCGCCTTAGTTGGAGAGGGTGTGGTTCTTCATAATTTTACACATAGTTATCTTCATTTTCTCTCTCTAGAATTGTGTAAAATCCACCATCTCTCTTTCTCTTTCTATCTCTAAAACATAAGCAAGATTTACATATCCTTTAAATGGTATCAGATCCATGGGATGATTGTATTGTTTATGTCCTTGTGTTCTTGATTTTTGTAGCTTTTTGATCTATACAAACCCACGTCCAAAATTTTTTTGTGTTTTTTATGGTTTTTTCTTATTAACGGGCCACAATCTCATAAATTGCAAAGTTGGATGGATTTGTTAAGTTGAAAGTTAAAATGTGAATGTGTTTTCATGGGCCAATTGGTGTTAATTATCCGAATTTTTTATTTCAAAATTCATTATTTTGGATCAAATTTGGGAAATGTAGTATTTTTGGTTATAACCGGGGCTTTGACGCGACAAAGTGACAAGACAAAATGTCGAGACTATGTGACAAAATTTATTTGACGAGACCAAGAAAAATTTGGCGATTTTTTAGTGGCTACGGACTTGTTTGATCAGGTATAAATTATGTGAAGTTGAAGACGGATTTTTCGAAGGCGTGCACTTATTTTATCTTTGAAGATAACTTGCTCGTGCTGAATCTTAGAATGAAGACTTGTTTATCTAGTTTCTGGGTTCGGGGTGGTTGTTTGATGACTCGGATAACTATCACTTAAAGGGGGTTACATTATTGTACTCAGTGTCACGCGCTTAGTCGACGTGGATATTTTCAAGAGGTGTTGTGCTTATAGACTTCTTCAGTGATGCATTGGGTACTTAGAGATTTCTCCACCGTTCCTCATTCAACAATTGTGCAAGCTTAAGTCACAAGATCAAAGGATTCTTATTCAGTTTCACGTTTGATGTATCCGGTTCATTCTATCAGTGGTCACTTCAAATTGCTTACAAGTGGGTTGGTAAAGATGGCCATGGAGAGTTTATGAGTTCAGAATTTTGATCAGCAGCTGATTCTCAAAAAATATATAATTCATCTTATTTATTATTCTCACGAGATTTCAGGTACATGTGCGTACGATTTATTGTTGGTTCCGAGTTTCGAAACCATCAAGGGGGAAGAAGAAGACACATTGAACGCACAACGAGTACACGTGATGAACTTCATACCTTTCTTTTGATTTGAAGACATTCTGGGAAGACATTTGTCATAACCGTAGAGTAAATCAGTGTTTTAACTCGTGGCGTTATCAATCTCTAAACGGTACACTACTTATTCGATGTTTAATTGTTTGGTTGTTGCAATTATTCATCATCATTATCCTATATGGAGAGATATGCACTTCCGGGACTTAACTGACTCTGGTGCATCTCCGGAAGAAGATATGTGCATTTCCGGGACTTAATTGACTCTGGTGTTACGATGTCAACTTCATGAATGGGATAAAGTGTCTACTTTAGTATTTGAGCTTCATACTTGGGATTGATTTATTTTCTTCAACTATGTGGGGGAAGAAATGTCTTGATTCTTTCTAGTATGCATAACTTGAACTCTCAGGGGGAAGAAAAATTCAGAAGAATTATTCAAGCGTGAGAAGAGACGTTGTTGATCTACTTGGTGTGCCCCTTACTTTCAATCCCTCATAGCAACATTATCATGTTATATGATGGGGTTTGCTTTTTAAATTCCGTTGTGCGCTTAATCTTTCTAAGATTTATTGAAAGCTTCGAAGCTGCTTATTAGGATTGTCAGTTTAGGGGAAAGCTATTTAAAAGCTTCTACATCAAGTTTATGTGGCATGAATTATGGGGAAGTTAATTCAGAAGCTTCTCCTTAACCAGAAGTATATGGATTACTTAGCTCGTGTCGTTACAGTATTTCTACTACAAGTTACTTTAAAGATGAGTCGTTTTGAAGTCAAAGGCCTCAGAAGACATCATCAGCATTGGACGCTTCATGAAAGCTTTTGTTCTTAATCATTGTGTACTTGTTAGGAAAAATATTGTAAGGAATTCTACACGTCGTCCCATGGGGGAAGATTGTTGGAAATTCACTTTATGTGATGACATTTAAGAATTCCCATTAGTTATCATAGTCACACACGCATAGACTAGACTAGGAAACGCTGTATAGTTTAAGTGTCGTGTGTGACTATATATACCCCTCCAAGGCTTCCAAGGAGGGGTGTTGCTTGTGTTTCATTTGTATTTTCATTTCATTTTAATACATTTTCTTAACCTTTCACACACAACCCTTTCTCTCTCAACTCATCCATGGCTTCCACCTTCCACCACCCACCAAGACCACCGGATTACTAAAAAGCAAATCCACAAGCTTATATGCAAGGCTGTTTTTTCTTCGTCTGGTTCCACCATATGTATTTGGTGGTATCCTTTATAGGCGTCTAGAAAAGACTTGAAAGGATACCCACATAGGGATTCTACTTTCCAGTCAATCTCCAGTTGACGATAACGATCCTATGGTAAGGCTTTGTTCAGGCCAGTGAAGTCCACGAACATCCTCCAACCACCGTCATGATTCGGATTAGACAATCAATCATGGTAATAAACTTCTCGCATGATGCCTGGCTTTACCAATTTATGTACCTCTTCCAAATGGACTTGTTATGTTCTAGGTCTTGGCCTCGCTTCTTCTGTCTTATCGGAGGGTATCCGTCTCAGACTTTTAACTGGTGTTCCACGATAGATCGTGGTACACCAATCATGTCCAATGGTTTCCAAGCGAAGATGTCTAAGTTTTGTTTACGAGGACACGTAAGTATACCCTCCCTTTCTTTGTCACTGTTCCCCCAATAATGATTTCCTAATCTGGGAAGTCTGGGTGGATAGTGATTATTAAGTTAGTTGGGGGTGTCTTTGGTGTCGTTAGCATTTCTTTAGGTGTTTCTTCTACAGCTTTGCACTAAGTGTGTGGTATGATAGTATTGTAGATCGTGACAATACCTTCCTCGACTGGAAACTTCATCATTTCATGCGTCGTAGATGGGACAACTTGGATTGCCAGTATCCTTAGTCTTCCTATAATACCTATGGTGAAGGTGTCATCGGATTATAAAAAATTTATCCATGTTGTTGTCCAATGTTCAATGTCTCCAATCGTGACCAACATTCGTAGTTATCCCAACGACCATATAACTTTACCACTAAAACCAATCAACGGCGATGTGGCTGGTATCATCTAGCTTATCACATTTCCCCGTAGTTGCTTAAAGCAATGTTCATACAGAATTTATGTCGAAGATCCTCCTCCGACGTACATGCGGCGGACATCGTGCCCCTCATGCCTACTTTAGTTACCATAGGTCCATCTACTGTGCTACTTGCTCTTAAGGTAGGGAATGATATCTCTTTTTGTCAACTCTAAAATGTGAGCGACTAATGGAACTACAACAGATTATATAGTCGGAACTTGTAGAGACTAATATAGTCACATGATATAAGAGTCCCGAGCTATATATACCCTTCCATACTTCCATGAAGGGGTGAGGATTGTCATTTTCTTATTTTCCCTTTCTCTCTCTAATAAACATATAGATTATTGTCTCTCTCTTTCTCTCTCTAGAAATGACTTATTATCTTTTTATTCCTCCCCAACCTCTGGATCTAATCCCATGTTCATGTAAATCTTACATTAACAATTGGCATCAGACCTAATCGGAGGTATTTCGTGTTTTTGTATACATGTGTTCGCATTTGTGTTTGGTGTACTACTTTGTGTTTCGTTATATTCAGTTCGTCTCAATCTTTTTCTACTTTTCTTACAACTGTTTTGTTAAACAGTTTGTCATACCATATTTTCCACTTTTAATCCATCTGCTTTATCTCACGTTTTTTTCTTCACAACTGTCTTAAATGGTTTTCTACAATCTCCTTCTCATTGTCATATTTGTGTCCCTCTAAAAGGTTTTTTGCTTGTTCTGTAAGATTCAAAATCTGTGTATCCATCAGTATGTTTATCTAGGTTTTTTTGTTGTTTTTTCATTTTTTATGAGGTTGAAGATGAAGAGATGCAAAAAAACTCCCAGATCCAATTTTTTTGGGAAAATAGACCAGATCCAGATTTACCGGATTTTAAAACCCTAAAATACCATAGTTTTCAAAACCTTTGGTTCTACAACTGGAGATTTGTAATGTCCCGAACCGGAGATACCAAAGGTTCTCGAACCGGAGATATCAAAGGTTCTCGAACCGGAGATATCAAAGGTTCTCGAACCGGAGATTTCACTAGTCCAGAACCGTAGATTTCATAAGTTCGGAACTAGAGATTTTACTAGTTCTAGAACCGGGGTTTTAAGCATTTCTAGAACCAGAAACATAAAAATTCCAAGAACTGGAGATTTAGAATTTCTTCATAAGGAGTTATTAGAATTTTTAGAACCGAAGTTTTGAGAATCTAGAACTGGAGATTTGGAAAGTTGTAGAACCAGAAATATAGTAATTTTGGTACCGGGAATATCAAATCTGATTAACTCCATTATAAATCCAACGACAATGATCTAATCTAATCACATCTGAAATCTAATCAGAAGAAAATTTATATTCGATCTCAGATTATCTTCTTGATCTCAAATGCATGCCAAGATCTATAAAGGTCTAAACCTACGAAATCGATATCATCACTGATCTTTGTTGAAGTTTATAACTTCTTGTTAATATTCTAAAATCCAATATTGAATCATAACAACTTTGTGATATTCGAATCTTTATCTTGATTTAGTAAACTCAAATAAAAAAACACATCAATAAACCTACCCGAGACCTCCTTTTTTAGAGATCTTTGAGATCATTCACCTTCGATCATTGAAAAGTAATAAAGAACAATATAACTATTGGTCTTCGAATCCTAACAGAGAGTATGAGTGTTCATGGTTTTGGGTTTGATTATCTAATCAAGTGGATGATTATTCGATTGTTGTAAATGAGAAAATGAAGTAATCAGTTGATTTCCGATTGATGATTACATGGATGATAAAGTATTTTCTTAGAGATGGAGAGATAAGAAGGAGGCGGATGAAACTAAGATATGAGATTAGGGTTAGGCGATGTTAACTGTGCGAATTATTAGGGTGCCCTCGAGTCTTTTATATCCTTGAATAACAAATTGTTGGATATCTACAAGTGTTGGACCAAGTATTAAAGTGATGGGTTGAGGTATATTGATACCAGGAGATGATTTGATACATTGGGCCACGTTATGTGTTAATGTACATGGAAATCCGGATAGAGGGTTATATTATGGTTCACAATGTTTTTGATTTCGTTAAGGCCGAGCAATAGTATACATGATCATGTTATTTGGTTGCGTATCCGTTATCGCTCAAAGAAAATACTCGTTTTGAAACCCTAATTATCGTTGATGACGTTGACTAATTTTGGGCTTAAGGTCAAGTTAGTTAGAAGGCGTTGATGTCTTCTCATTTTTAAGTCATAGTTGGTTTTCTTGTTAACAACACTCAAACAACCACAACAAACACAACAAACACGACATACACAACAAAAACAAATTAACACCAAAACAATCCTTTATAAGATGCACTCAAATGTCAAACGGCTAGTATTCAAAGTGGATTAGGTATTCCTTATTTGAAGTTTAAGTGTGATTTCACGAAGACGTCTACTTATTTCATCATTTGAGCCTTCCTTCTATTTTTATAAACCCAGTCTATCGATTGATGACATGCTTGAGCGTTAAAATTTATGATCGAGATTTAAATTATCTAGTTTTCAGCGTCAAGGGGTGGATGGTCAAAGACCTGGATAACTATCACTTAAAGGAGTTACGTTGTAGTGCTTAGTGTCACACTCACTCGCAAATGTGGATATTCAAGAGGTGTTTTACTTCTTATACTTTACTTGTTCGGGGTATAAGGTACTTAGAAATATTCTTCTACACTGTTCTTCAATCAATAAAAGTGCAAGCTTAAGTAACAAATTTGGGGGATTATACTTCAGTTTCAAGTTTGGAATATCCGGTTTACTTCACGAATGGTCACTACATATAGCCGACAAAATACGAGGTTGGTATGTTAGCCAAAGAGGTACAAGAGTAGAGATGTGATCAGCAACCAGTTCTCACGAGATATATTTGAGCTACAGATTGTCAAATAGTACTTCACAATCTAAGAAAATCATCTATAGCCTCTCTACCTTTCTCAACCTATGAAGATTTTTTGCTTTAAACAAGAACATCTTGCGATTCTGAGCGTACACGCTAGATGATGCTTTCGAGTGTTCGTAACCGTCATTTTTTAGACAAGAACATCTCGTGATTTTGAGCGTACACGTCAGATGATGCTTTCGAGTGTTCGTAACCATCATGGGGGAAAACGTGTACTATTTAGTACTTAGTTCAACTTCCGGGTGAGTATTCTACAAGCGTGAGAAGATTTATTGTTGATTTCTTGCATGTTCCCCCAAACGCATAATCATGAATTCCCACTAGGTGCAAACAACCTTGAAGTAGCCACGCCGACCTCCTGAAAAGGGAGGGCTTTACCTGGTTTGAGTCTGTGTGGCGGTGAGCTCAAACCCCGTGGATTAGTCGGCCAATGAGTCGGAAATCACGGTTACCAAAAAAATGTCAAGGTAGAAGTATTACTTGGTGTGATTTGCTTCTTCTTTTACAAAATTATGTTGTACACTCTAAATGTCGAAGATAGAAGATTGCTCAAGCTACAGATTCTGCTCAAGATAGGGATATTGGTTTGGGGGAAGCTGATTCAGAAGCTTCGTCAAAAATAAGTTTATGAAGAAAGTTTTTCAAGACATGCAGTATGAATGGGAAGTTAATCCAGTTCATACATGATACAATCGTTCTTCAATAAGCAAAGACAAAGAGGATTCAAACTGAGGTACAAGCTTTTGAAGACTTGAAGACAACGACATCATCCTCAGCATTGGCAGCACCTTGAAACTATTATATTATTGTTGTATTTTTACTTGTTATGAGCATTGTAAGTAATTTTGTATGTCTTCACATTGGGGGAAGATTGTTAGCTCTAAAATATGAGCGACTAACGGAATTACAATAATATATAGTCGGGACTTGCAGGGACTAATACTGTCACATGTTATAAGATAGTTTAAGTCCCGAGCTATATATACCCCTCCATACTTCCATGGAGGGTGAGGATTGTCATTTTCTTGTTTTCCCTTTCTCTCTCTAATAAACACATAGTTCATTGTCTCTCTCTATAAATGGCTTCTTATCTCTTCAATCCTCCCCGACCTCTGAATCTAATCTCGTGTTCATGTGAATCTTATGTTAACACTTTTGTTCAAGAATTGATTATTTGCCTTGTGACCCCTTTCCACGATTGCACCATCTAAATGGTCGTGTCTTTTTCTTTGGCTTAATCCTTGTTGATCTATTAGATCTTGTTAGTCCTATCTTGAAGACTTAGTCTACACAGGATAAATCCTATATAGACTTAGTAGAAACCTTGAATGATATCAAAGAGTATGTGAAATCTACTCTTTGATATTATGAAGATTATATGAATAATATGAACAAATATGTAACTCAAATACTTCAATACTTTTATTGATAATGTTACTACTCTAAACTAGAGTATTAAGGATTACAAGCTTGAAGTAAACGAATAGAAAGATGTGTGCTTACAACTATCCTAAGACCTCCTTTTATAGTACATTTTACAAGATAAAGATCTAATAAAATAATTTAAACAGTAAGAGATATACACACAATATCTCCTGAAAATAGCTTCACACGTCTTCAATCTTTATCTTCAATCAGTAATAATATAACCACCTACATTAATCTTCCTCTGTCTGTCTTGGTCAATTTTGTTCATATACTACTAGAGTACCAGTACTAAGAATATCACTACTAGCATTAAACAATATTAA
Source organism: Glebionis coronaria (assembly GCA_025667525.1). Taxonomy (NCBI): domain Eukaryota; kingdom Viridiplantae; phylum Streptophyta; class Magnoliopsida; order Asterales; family Asteraceae; genus Glebionis; species Glebionis coronaria. Next base: position 188,578,184 of record CM046876.1, read on the forward strand.
TACTGGTAGTGCAATACAAAACCAGCACTAACTTTATTCCCAACAATCCTCCCTTAAACTTATGATTCCTTTTTCAAATTCAAAAGTTTCAAAAAATATGGGAATAACTCAAAAATGCATAAAAGTACTCCTATCAGACTTATTCCTTAGCTCTACAACTTCCCTTTCAAACTGATCATAAATTCTTTTTATTACTTTAGGGCCATATCAGAAACTTAGATGAGTCTAATAACTTCTCTGTGATCATATTAACCAATACTCCAAAACTTAAAGGATACTCCTTGTCTGTCAACATATAAATAAGAGTACCTCCAATAGTGAAAATGTGATGAACACCACAGGATTCAAACAAATTCCAAGTAAGCTTGTGAAATCATTTTCTCTGCTCCTTCCATAGCTCATGATCTTTGTCTGGGTCAAACAACCTCTTTAGTTCTACCCACAAATCTTTATCCTTGTCATGAGTAGGTGATAGTAGTAAAAACAAGTGTTTAGGAAAACAACGTATAATAGGCAAGTATTAAACTCGACGATTTAGAAAAACCGAAAATTCAAATAAGTGTGAGTTCGTTCTCTAAGGAGGTGTATGTGTTTGAGTGCCAATATGTAAAATCAAAGTTTGGATTAGTGTCGTTTTTGGTTTAGAGAGAGAAAAAGTAAAGTCGAGTGATGAGACTGCTTTTATACATAGTCTCATCTTCCAAATAGGGCTTAAAATGCATTAAATATCATCAAAATACCCAAATATATGCTTGTGTTTGTTGCTTGTGTATTTTAGGTACGGATATTGAGATAATGACAAAAGATCACAAGAATCATGCAAAAACGAACACGGGAAACGAAGCCGCACAATGAACCAAGCCCTAGTGAAGACTTTCCCAAGATCAACCCTTGAAGATTTGAAGAATTATGAAGAAGGGTCCTCCAATTATGAAGAATTGACACTTTATACCCTTGTATCCTCATAATTACAAGTTTGGTCCCTAAAGTTTGTCAAAATTACAAAAAGGGCCCTAATTGGCAAGTTTAGCCCCTCAACAAAGCTAAATTGTCAACCAATATCATCCACAAAGTCAAATACATCATGAAGTCCTTCAAAGTACAAGAAATAACAAGTTTGGTCCTTTGAAAAATCCAAAATTACAAAAAGGACCCTCAACTTTCAACAATTGGCAAAAATGGTCCCTCATTTATCAAGACTTGGCAAATTCAGTCCTCCAAAATGACAATTATACAAGTCTAGACCATTATCATTGAAGAAAATACCAAACCAGCCCTTGAAGAATTCAATTATGGCAAGAAATACCCCTGATTACACTTTGTGAAAGTTTTTGGGCCAAAAATGTAACAAGTCAAAAGTTGATAAGACTTAAATGGGCGCTGATAGAGTTTTGTTTACAAGTGACAAGAAAGAAGGAAACAAGGGACTAAAATGGGCAGACAACCAAACCTCCAACACCCACTCTTGGCTTGACACGTAGCCCACTCACTTGAATCAACCAATCACATGGCTCCCTGCTTCCACCTCACCATCCACTCACACAAGACTTAACAAACTTAATTTATTAAGTTTAATTAAGGCGCTAAAACACCCATTTAAAAAACCAAACGGATTAAACACTTGTTCTTGGTGTTCTTGGTGCAAATTAGGCTTTTGTTAAATACCAACAATTAAACCCTAATCTTCTCCAGAATTAAGATTAGGGTATCCCTAAACATAACCCAACTTCTAAAACCCTTGCCATGTCACTCATATGCTCACATGATAAACCCTCTTTTGGCGTTTTTGGGGAAAATGCCAAAGCTTGCCAGGGAATCAACACTCAGGATTCTAGCTTACTCCTTAAGCATTATATGGACCATTGGATGCAATTTAAACATGCCAGCTCCCACAAAACAACAAATTCAGTCACATGATTCAAGAAGAAGACAAAGACCTCAAGGGCATTTTTGGGACTTAAGCATTAGGGTTTACACGTTTTTCAGCTTGCTAGGACCATGTACACCCTCTATATAAAGGGTCTAGTTCATTTCATTTGCTCCTGCTTTTGGTTTTTCCTTTGTTCAAACACTTGTAAATCCTTTTTCAGTTTAATGAATTTGAGTTAAGTGCTTTGAAGAAAGACCAAGTGCCATCTTTATTCTGCTTATTATTGTTCTTAGTTTACTGCTTTTGAAGTTAAAACCTGTTTTCAAAAGAGGAGTGTGCACAAGTTTGCATATTTTCCTCATTTTCTTGATATTTTGCTAAGTCTTGTTCCAATCTTGGAATTCTTGGGCTATAGGGCTGATCATAGCATCCTAACTGAGTTGGTTAAGGTGTGGTGAGGCTTATAACTTGGGGATAATCAAGTGTGGGGTAACAAGTTTGCATCAATCAAGATTTTTCCAAGTTTCTGATTTTTCATGTTATTGTGCTTAACCCTTGTTGAATCTTAGCAGGCTTTTGTGGAAGCTTGTGCTTGTTCTTGCTAGCACATAAGCTCAAAATTCGTGGGTGTGGATGTACATCCATGAGGTTTGCTTACTTAATCTCCAAATCTGCATAAATTGTGATTTTTGGTGATATTTGTATGAAACTGTTGTTCTTGTGAATTTTGTGGCTTGTTCTTGCTTGAATCTGTTTATTAGACTTGTTTGAGTGTTAATTGATGCTTGGTTGGCCTGAAATCTTGTTTTGCTTTTGAAAATCTTGATTTGAAAAAGTTAAAGGGGTGTTTGGGTCTACTGGTTTATGCTTGTAATCTGATTTTGTGTTAAGGGAAAGTGTTGTTCATGCTTTGTATCTGTTATACCTTTGTTTGAGAGTGTTTTGCTGCAAGTTTTTGGGTTTGAACACTTGAATTGATCAATCTGCTATATAGACCTTGTTTCTGCTTGTTTTGACCTAGGATTTTGGGAACACTTAGTGTGTATGCATGCTTAGGGATAAAAGTGGTTTAAACAAAGTTAACATAACCTGTTTGAAAGATTTGAAGTGTTGAAATTGGCTTGTGTGTCAAATACATCAGCAAAAGTAGAAATCTGCATGTGTAGTGTTCATCAGTAACTTTCATAGCTTGGATCTTGCTTAATTCTTTGAACCAGTGCATGAAACCTGTTTAGACTTGCTTATTGAAGTTTATTATAGCTTGTGTGTACATTTGGTTGAATCTGGTTGGCTGATTTGTACTAAAATTGCTCTTGAATGCTAAACTGCTTATTGTTCATGTCTGTGCAATGTCTGGTGATTAATTGATTAAACTGTATCAATTGGCTGTTTGTGACTGTGTTATTTTGATTGTTATTTACTCCTTTTGATCCAAAGATCAATTGGGTGCCTTTGTGAAATCTGAATCCAAGAAAAAGTCACTAAAGACAACAAGTCAAAATAGTCAAGCAGTGGGAAAAGTTCCCACTACTCAACATCCAAAACTAGCCCCTGCTAGTGCAATTTTATCATCAGCTTATTAATAAGTTACTCTAGCTTATTCTGACTTGCAACAACTTATTTTTTGTAATAGATCTTCATTATTTGACCCATTTAAGTGAACTGGAGCTTATCAGACTTTGACTTTGACTTTTCACTAGAAAACCAACTTGTTTGACTTTTAAGATAAGTGCTTATTTAATTTTTCAGCTTATTGAGTGTGCTTATTTGAAAGTTCTTTGGTTTATAAGCTTAGTTTTGTCAAAAGAAACATTTTGCAACTTGAATCAGCTTCTGAGGTGGTCTAGATCATAAAAACGACTATTTTGTCGTTTTGTGAATAAGTTGTTGACTTGTTTCTGGCTTATTGAGTGGTCTTATTTGAAATTTCTTTTTGCAGAAGTCTTTGTTAGGTCAAAAGAAGGTTGTGTGTTAAATTTTAGCTTATGGCATCAGCTTATAGCTTAATGGGCCAAAAAGCCCATTAAGAATAAGCTGTTTATTATAAGTTAGCTTATTTCACATTTTCAGCTTTTGGGCCTTTGGAAAAAGTTGTTTAAAATCAAATTTTGAGTCAACCTGTGCTTTTTGAGCTTATTTTGAGCACTTTTTCTTATTGGGCCTTAATTAAGCCCAATAAGGGACTGTTTTGGGTTTGGCCCATTTTCTAGGCCCAATAGGGGTATTTAGGTAATTTCACTTTCATTTCTGAGTTACTTAGGTTAAATTAAGCTAGTTTGCAAGTTTTTAGAATTTTTTATAATTTTTGGATTTTTAATATTATTTTAATATTATTTTATTATTAAAAATTAAAAGTCTAATTTTCTAGGTTTTTATATTTTTCCTAGGTTCTAAATACTTAATTAGGATTTTTGCAACTTTCCAAATATTTTTTAGGTCTTTTAATTATTTGTTATAATTAATTTAAGATTTAATTGATTTTAGGAGTTTTTAATTATTTAAAAATAGTTTTAATTGGTTTTAAAATTTTGAAAAATAGTTTTTAGCTTAATTAGAAGTATTTTTGAGGTTTACAAAATTGAAAATCTTGTTTAGGGCTTTTTAATAATTAATTTTGATTTTTAGGGCTTTAATTAGCATTAAAAAGTCAGTATCTAATTAATTAAAAGGTTTTTGCAAGTTTTGATTTTTTGTAAACTCTTAGAATATTATTAAGGATTTTTGGTGATTTTTAGGAATTTTTAGGTATTAATTTTAATTTTGGTGGTTTTTACGACTTTACGTGTACGCCTTTTTAGACTTAGTTAAATCCGTCTTCATAACCGTCACTCTCTTCTAATCCCCTTTCTATTCTTCTTTTTCAAATATAATCACAAATTAATCCAAATCATTACACACATAACACACTAGCCTCCTTGAGAACGAACTTAATTGGGTCATTCACACACGGTTTTCCTAAATCGTCGTGCTCACTTGCCCTATTTATTGCATCCTTTTCCTAAAGGGTTGCAAAACTCCAACATCATCGAGTTACGACTACGATTAGACTACAACGAATTGACGTAAAACACGAACGTAAATACGTAAAACGTGACAAAATTAAAAATTTTAAAATTAAATTAAGTCTAAAATAATATAAATAAGAATAAAAATTCAATAAATAAATTTTAAAACCTTTTATTAATTAAATATTCAATTTTAAATGCTAATTAAAGCCCTAAAATTAAATAAAATTAAAAAAAGCCCAAAATATTATTTTATTGAACTAATAACTCACTTATATTATTTAAAGACTAAAAAGTATTTTTCCTAAATTTTAAAGACTATTTTTCTATTTTTAAAACACTAAAAACAATTTTTAAACTAAAATAATGATTAAAAACAATAAAATAATGCTAAAATTAATTTGACTTTTTGAAAGATCCTAATTTATATTACTGAATAGTAGAAAATTTTAAAAAGTTTAAAAAAATAATTTTTTACACTAAAAGACAAAACTGATTTGATTAAAACCTATTTAAACTAAAATTAAATCTAAAAATTAACAAAAAGAGTGAACAGTGAAACTTTTTTAAACTAAAAATCTTAAAATATTTTTCTGAAACAAGGAAAAGTATTAAAATTGAAAAATAAACATTTTTGGCACTAAAAGACAAAAACAGAAATAGTAGAAACTAATTAAAATAGAATTAATTCTAAAAAATAGCAATTAAACAAAAAAATAAAAATGAACTTGATGAAAAATCTTAAAATAAATTAACTAACACATGAAAAATGAAAACTAGGGAAAATACTCAATTGTTACCACTAAAAACAAAAAGAAGCAAAATATGACAATGACATGTCCATGACTTTCGTCCTTTTGTAAAGCAGTGGGAACAAAACCACTAGCAGTGTAAAAAATGGGTCAAGGACCTTTTGGTGGATTATGAGCTATTAAGTTGGTTTCTTTGGGAGACAAAGGCACCCTCACAACTAGTTGGGTTGTGGGGAGTCAAAGCAAGCACAAAAAGCGCCAGTTCAATACAAGAAAATCACAAAAAGGGCCAAATTCAGTCACTGATAAGAATGGTATGGTCTGGGCACACTTGTTGATCTATTTGGCAAATTGGTGAGATTCAAACACCCAATTCTTCACATACAATCAACCAAACTACTACAAACTGATAGCAAACCTAGATGACATTAAACCCTAACAGATTCCAAAACTTTGATGAACAAAAATACTAGAACAAGGCAGAATAAAGACTTACTGGTTTTTGACTTGTTTTTACAAAATATAAGCATACAAACTCCCTTTTAAACCTACCAAACTCAAACCTAGTGACTGAAATAACCTACTATAGCCTATTATAGTGTGTTTAGCTGGTTATTTCTCAAGTTAAGTGTCATTCAAACCAGATAAAACCCCAAACCAAACACCCCTTAATTGACTGAAACAAGATTTTAACAAGCAGATTGTACTCCACTTATGACCAAAATGATTGTAAACTATCTAAACATGCATACAAACCAATAATGTGCATAAACCAACACTAAAAACTAACAATGAAACAAATTCACACAATTTTCACATAAATCACATAAAAAGCTGAAAAATGACAAAAAGGGGGGTTCAAGCCTAACTGACCTTGGCTGATGCCTTCCCTATGATTTTTTTTGGCTTTTTAGAGCTTATGAGAATATGTAGAGAAACCCTTGCTGATGGAATGTATGAAAGACCCAAAGGGACAACATGTCTTCAAGTCAAAAAAATGAAAAAAAATAGAATGAGGGTCTTGTTTGATGTTCTTCTTCCTGCACAACCACAACAGACCAAGAACAAACTTCAAGTAACAAAAGACTACAAGCTGTTGGCTTGTAGCTTTTGCTACAGTAAAACAGTAAGTGAAATAAATAAAACAAATTCTTGATAAAATCTTTGAATAACTGAAATCTTTTTGAACTCAACTTTGAAACTTTGAAATTATAAAAACCCAATAAGAAAACTTCTGAAATCCACAACACAAATCCACTTTCACTTCAATGTGTTTGTGGATTTCAGAAAATGAGAAAACAGATTCTTGGAAAAACTTTTGAACCAAATCCTTTTGATAGACCTTACACTAAATGGCATAAAATGAAAAACATTTAACTAATAAAGCAGTAGAAATGGAACTTAGATTTTGCAAAAGCTTAAATCTTTCATTTTCATTAATAAACTTAATATTTTACAAAAACTGGAACAAAGGTATGCTAACGTGCTAGCACCCTTTTTATACTAATGAATGGAAAATACTAGACATAAACCCTAAATACATGAAGTTCCCATTAAGTCCTTGGTCAAAAATCTTCAAAATTCGTCAAAGTTGTGTCTTGTTATGGAAAGTGACATGCCAGCTGCAATATGTGATCTTGAGTCGTTCATAGAGTTTCTTTTGGGAGAAAGGAAGAATTTTGAGCCATTGAATGGGTGTTCCCACTTTTTCTTCATCTTTACATGTGATATGGGTAGGCTGTTGAGGGGACATGAGTATGATATGTCACTTTCAGGCATGTGGGGTTGTTCTTCAATGACCATCGACCAAAACCCCTAATGATAATTAACCCAATTTAGGCTAATTAGTTTTCTGGAAATAGGGTTTATCTTAAGAACAAGGATGATTTAATTTGTTTTGGGGATAATTGGTTTTTAAAAACGTGTTAGGGAGGGAAAATACTAAACTAATTTATTAATCAGTTAATAACGTTGGTGGAGGGTGACGTGGGTGGAGGGGAGAATTTGATTGGTGGAGGTGTGGTAGTGGGTGACGTGGCGGATGGTGAGTGGAGGATGGAAGTTTGGATGTCTCCCACAAATGGCCCTCAGTGTTTCATTCTCTTGTCATTTAAGTTTTCAATAGGAATAAACAAATTCTCCTTTGTTATGAAGTTTCATTCTTTCAACTTTGGCCACCAAAAACTTTCATAACTTGTCACAAGGGTTAAATGTGAAATAAGACCATACTCCAAGGACCAATCATGTATAATCTCATCATTTTAGGGACCTAATGTGTAATTTTGAGTTTTACAAGGGTTTAAAGTGACAAGTCTTCAAAAGATGAGGGACCAATCTAGCCAAATCTTCAAACTTCAAGGACTTCAATGAAAAATCACTATTCGGGTCCGGTTCTTTGTGCGACTTCTTTTCGCGTGTTCGTTTTTGCTTCATTCTTGTGATCTTTTGTTGATTTCACGATATCCGTACCTAAAATACACAATGAACAAACACAAGCATATATTTGGGTTTTTTGATGATATTTTAAGCGTTTTAAGCCCGATTTGGACGATGAGACTATGTATAAAAGCAGTCTCGTCAGTAGGCTTCTTTGTTGAAAACTTTTCTTTGAACTAAATTTCATAGGCTAATCAAATCATGCCTATCAAAACCTAATAGCAAATCATTAAAGTGAGAATATCTTTCATGATCTTCAAAACACCTGTTCTGAGAATCTTCTAATATGATCTAGTATGTCCATCATTCTTGTAACACCTCCAAATTTGTACAACTCAATACAGCGAAAGACTAGTTGGTGTTACGGGATAACACATTACTCACATCATAGACAACGCATAAAAATCGCGTCGTTTATTAATAAAGCATTTCCATTCATAAATATCAAAGTTACATAGGTCCCAAGTCATATTATTTCATACAAAGTTTTACAAAGCATTTGAATGGAAATTATTAGTTAAGTGCAGGCCATGAATTCTTGTCGTCTTCCCGAGAATTACCTTCAAGTACCTGAGATAAAACATGTTAAAAGAAAAGGTCAGCGATAACGTCGAGTGAATTCATAGAGTTTAATAAATTTCATCAATATAATTTTGGTATAAAATTATTACCAAAACTCATTTCGTACAAATCATTGTAATAGGCCATAAAATAGCCAAAGTCATTTTTATACAAATCCTTATCGAAAATCATAATATAGGCATTTGCCTTAAAAATCATTATACGAGCCAATGTCGTAAAAACATCATACAATACGTCTTATAACGTTGTATAGATTAAATAAAAACCGTTATATAAATATGGTTATATAAAACCAAAACACGAACATAATATCAATAGTATGACCCTGTATTGCTAGTCAGACAATACATCGTAATTTGGTGCATATAGCAGTATTTCGTTAATTGGATTATTATAAGCCGCATGACATTGTTACCTTACTAAACCAAACAACGGGTAGCTAACCCGATACTCAATTTGCCCATCTAAATTAGCGTGTCATCACAAAGGTCACGCTGTGGAAATCTTCTCATACATAAATTCGCTTACCAATCAATATGACACGACGGGGATCAACCGTCAAGGCGCGAACTGGGGTGATCGTCCCCAAATAGTACTATTATATGCACAAGCGTCTACCAAATCCCGGTAGTTCATAATTCATGCTAATGGGACTTTTAGTGACATAACCTAACTTTAATAATCCATTTAATTTCATCTATCGGGTCCTTTAATCATTTATCGGGTCATACAATCGGGTCATACAATCATTCGGGTCCAAATCAATAAACAAACAATCGGGACAAATGGTGTCCTATTTTATAAAAACTAACATGTTATCTCCCTCGCGGGTTTATAAAACATTTCATAAAAACATTCAAAAGAGTGCGAGGCTATGAACTCACGTTGGTGTGGGAAGGCGGGTTGTCGGCAATTCGGACGTACGGTACGTGCTTCAATCACGGAAACCTAGACAAATAATACTCGTCTTAGACTCATGTCCAAATGACTTTATAAAAATAATAATTATGTATACATATGATGATTTTATATATATGATGATCAAATGGGTTTACATATTCTCATTTACTCATTTTAGTGTTATGTGTTGATAACTTTTACACTAGTTTACTAGTTTTAAGTCCAATAAAATTATTATAAGTTCTTTAACTTGTATTAATTCATTTATACTTGTATTATCAGTATTTACATTTTACATGTTGGGCCCAAATGGTTTAAGCCCAATAAATAAGTTTATAAGTGTTTTAGCCCATTTTGTTGTATTATTAGTCCAATATGCTTACTTAGCTCGTTAATGTCCGTATGTCCTATAGTTCGGGTTTTATCGGTTTTTACTTGTATTAGTTACTTATATATCAGTATATGACTTTTAAAAACTTTACATTAGACGGGTTTGATCGTCTAAGTTTTAATTGGCGAAAAACGTTAATTTTAAGGTAATAGCCGAAAAAGTCGTAAAATCAAGTTTATAGTTTTTATAACTTATAAATATTATTCCACTACCATTTTTATAACTTATCCATTTATTTAAACTTATACATATTTATATAAATAAAATTCATAAGTTAGTGGGTTTTAATTTTACATTTTATACAATATAATTTTGAGTGCTTATATAATAGTAATAAACATTAATTCTTCAAAATCTGATTTTTATTTTCATCTTCACCATTTTTATCATATCTAGAGTTATACAATGAATTAGAAGCTCATTTTTGGTTGGAATGAACTTCATATTATGTGCTACATTTAACTTAGTTATAGCTACTGCTCATTTTAAGTTTATCTAGCCTTAACAGTCCCTACAAAACAGCTTATTCAGATTAGCACACTCATCTTGTTTTGATCATATCTCACTCATTTTAATGATTCCATTGCATGGCCAACTCTCACATGTGTATGACATCTTGTACTTACTGTAAATGGATTCTACCATGCAAGTTTATCAGTTCAAGTTTTAGTTACATACTGTTTTTATACAGCCAACTAAATAAGCATGATTTTAGCCTTATTTCTCATGGTTATTAACCCTTTTAAGCATATTTATCAACACTTGATCCCCACACAACATTTTTATCATCATATATTCATAATATACATATAAAACAAGAAAGAAAATACATTTGATCTTTACAAAAATAACAAGAGAAAATGGAGAGGATGATCTTCTTTACCAACCAAGAGTATATCTTGTTTTTGGAAGACAAGAACTTGATGAACACCAAATGTAACTCCAAGATCATCAAACACCAAGAATATAAGTTGAGAAATCAGCCCTAGGACACAAGCAAATCTCCTCCTTTGTTGTTAAAATGGCCACCAAGTGATCAAGGCTTCAAGGTAACTCCATGATAGAGCTAGATAACAAGTATTTTGTGGCTAGAAAAGATCAAGAAGGGGTGTTTGTGCTTAAAAGTGGACGGCAATGGTGGTGGTATTGAGAGGATTTTTAGTTGGTTTTGCATGTGTGAAATGGTATTTATGAGTAGCTAGTGGTTTTTAGTTGGTTTGGTAGCTTAAGTGTTAAGCCTTAGCTTACACTTGTAAGTTACAAGCTAACATGATACCACATCTTTGATGTGGTGTCATGTGTGCCGTCCCATGTGTGTAGTGGGGTGGGATAATGTATTTTGTCCCACCTCACTAATTTACGGGTATTCCTCGATTCTAGTTTTCTCGATTTGCGTGCCCTCGGGTCGTTTCACGAAAAACGTTTTTATAAATTATGAATCAACGACACAAAACGAATCCAATAAAAATTGTCTCATCAAAAATGGAGTTCAAAAACGTAAATACGTAATCCTAAGGTTTCCGGTTTAATCGTAAAGGACGTTAAATTAAAATCGTAAGTCCTAATCTCTTCTCGTAAATTTGTGAGCTTATGAACCAACTCAAAATTAATATTCCAAAATAATATTCACGGAAAAATTTATTTTCTGAAATGTCGGACTGTCACAAAAAACGGTGTATGTAAACGTAAGCACGTAACGTAGAATCCTCCGGTTTAGACGTAGTCGATGCTACTTCAAGACGTAAATCCAAATTACTTCCCACAAAATAAGTGAGTTCATAATATAACATTAAAATAATATTTTCAAATAAATATTGAGAATAAAATATCAACCATAAATTGACGGATTGTCACAATTCTCATCATCCAAAAATTCCCATCCTTATATTGGATGTTTGACTAACAAAGGTTCAACCATGATAGCATCAAATGTTGCTACCTTCATTATACTTTCCAAATCTTCCTTTGACAAATCTTCTTTTCTTTCAGCTGTCTTTAACTTTTTAGATACCTTTTTGATTCTATCATCAGCTGCCTCTACATTCTTTGATTATGATGCCTTTCTTCAACCTCAATTATAAAGTTCTTGAAAGCGTCAATGGTATTTCTAACAATCAAGAACCAATTAAGCAATTCACCATAAGAATTACCTTGTAAAGCCCTTTTTGCTGTACATGTCTGTTCATGAATGAAAGACATCATTATCTGCCTTTTCTTGTTGGTAGATAGATCATCATTCCTTTCTTTGGCATAAACCTCCATGAACATGATTGACCTTTCTTCATTACTAATCTCTCTAGTCAATTGTTCTACTTCTAAATTAACTTTCCACTCACACCATTTATGCACAACCTCTTCTCTTTCTTGCTCTTTCATCTTCTTAGCATCATTGTCTAGTTCTGTATCAATTTCATTAACAGTTTGCATGATCATATTTTGTGTTTCTTGATCAGCATCTTCTGGTCCTCTTTTTCTTTTCTTTGGTTTAGGTTCTTCTACTAAGACAACTTTCCCGTTGTCCTTACTCATTTGAATCAATTTTTGGCCCTGAAAAAGATTTTGGTTGTGCTTCTGGGCCTCTAATGATCAAAGGAGGCAGAACAACATTGGAAGATGTTGTTGTTAGAGCAACCCTTGTTGTTTGAGAAACCCTTGGACTGATGATATATTAAGATCCATCATCCTCAGTCTCTTTTTAGCTTGGCTTATCAAGATTATCCTCTTGTGTCCTCCTCTTACTAGTACCTATCATCTCTTCATCAGGTCTAAAATACTCCATACCACCAGCAGCACTTGAACCAATATGGGGAATACCAACATTAAGATTTTTGAATGGAAGTATTAAGAATATCAGAACCAGCATTAAACCCTGCACCAGCAGTATTAAAATTTCTTCTCTCCTCCCCTAAAACTTTGACTGAACTAAGACCAAGAACAATTTTAGAAGCTTTTCTATCTTCATCCTCAAACTCTTCATCAATTCTTCTACCACTTTCCTCCCCTGAATTGATGGAAGTTCGAGGAGTACCAAAAACATCATCTGAGGAAGAAGAACCAACAAACTGTCTAGAGGAAGATGGTTGTCTACTCTTGATTTTCGCAAGCAAGTCTTTTAATATACTGATCTCTTGTGCTTGAGAAATAATCAGAGCTATCTGATTCTCCTTATCTTGCTCCAAAACCACCACCTTGGTACAAAGATTAGTAACCATGAATTCCAATTGTTTCAGTCTATCCTCGCTACTTCCAAGGGAAGGAACCCTTGTAGATGGATCCCTGGACCTAGTGGGGGTCTTATGAATGTTACTCGTGTCCTATGCTAATTTAGCCACAGTCAGAGTAGCCCCACTAGTTATATTAGGCCCACCAACACTAATATTCTCATTTACATCAAGGTTTAAAGTAGATGTCCCAAGCTGAGATACATGAGACACATGTCTGTTCTGTCTCCTATAAGTTTGAGAAACTAGTGGAGAGGAAGAAATAACAAATGCCACTTCTGGTTGATGTGGGTTGGACACAGTTAGATCTGTTGTTCCTTCATCAATACCAGCTTATGCAAGTTCTATCATAGAAGTACTTCAATATTCCCTTTCTTATTTACCCTTTTCATCTGACCAAAAACCTTGTGTGTTAGGCAGGGGTCTTATATTCCCTCTTATGGTTTCTCAAAGAATGACCCATCCCAATAAGTATAGCTATTAAGAACCTTGGGTACATAAGAAACTTGTGCATACTGTCAATATTCTTAATCATACTAATAAAATAAGATGACTAAAATTATAAAACCTGTCTGTTGAAAGACAAACCATGGCAGTGGCTATATTGCTCCCAAACTGATCCCAAAAAGCACTCTTTGGACTCATGGAATGAATTAGAACATAATCCAGATACCTCCATTGAGGAGAGAATGCAGCATGAAAAAGGTGAAAGTCCCATCACTCATATACCCAATAGAATTAACTCCATCTATAATCTTAGTATTGAGTAAAGTAACAACCCCTTCAACATCCCCCAACTTCAAATGTTCCCTTACCAATGCTTCTGTTAAGACTAATTCTTTTCCACTTACTTTTGCTTTGATGATTTGAAGTCCATCAACTGTTTTTGCTGCCATAACTGTTTCCCAAAAGGATGAATAGTAGTTTTAAGTAACTTAGGGTTAATGGTGAGGGCATGATGAATGTGACAATGTTTTAGGAAGTTGATGATCTCAAAAATTTCTAGATAATCATGATGCTTAGTGAGACAAGCAATTTGGTTGTGAGTGTCACAAAAAGAAAGGTTCTCCATTTGAGGTGAATGAATAAAATAAAAATATGGATGAGTGAAAATATGTGGGTTAAAGATACAAAGGTAAAGGTGAAGTTTTTGGTGAGAGGAATTAAGATTTTATAACCAGATTAGAGAGATTTGATTTATAACATCCAATAGATTTTGCTAATGTAATATTAAAATATATGCATTTTCCCATTTGATAAATAAATAAAGAGGTGAATTTGCTAAGAATGTTTTGCATTTTGCTATGATATATGACTATATGGAATCTCACTATCTTAATTGCCATTTCAACATATACCTATATGTTGTAAATAATATGTATATATCAAGTCTGAGCTCTAAAAGTAATCATATGTATATACTATGAATAAGAACATTCCAAGTATAATAAAAATACCTTAAATTACCAAAGAGCCTTAGAAACCCTAGAATTTACTTTATAACCTAATGTTTTAAGCAATGTAACTACATAATATCTATGTATGAATATGAAATAAAATGTACTAGTTATAATCTATCATATAAACAAGAGATAATTGATCATAAAACACTAATTATAAGTAATCTAAAGTTAATTACAAGTAAAAGACCTAGTAACCTATATTAGAACCTAAAATCCATTTCACATTGAATTAGAGTATAATATTTTGCAACTAATTATAAAACTCAACTAAGTATCATATTAAGATCATACATTTATCTCAAGTCAAGTTACAAACTAATAAAGCACAATGTACAACTTATTGAAGCATAGAACTATAAGCTAATCAATTATACCTAGGTTAAGATTACCTTATACAAACCCTTAAACTAAGTATGTAGAATCATTATAAGTCATAAACATACCATATAAGACCTAATATAAGTTTAAATTATGATATAAAAACTAATTACCCAAGATAGAAAGTCATTAGGCTTAATTACCCAAAAACCATCATATTAAGGATTTTACATAGAACCGATACCTAGTATTTTAGGACAAGTCCACCAACACCCATGTAATTACAATAAGGTTATAACATTATCTTAGAACAATGTACAAGTACCCTAAAGCGCAAGGTACAAGATTTCAATGCATGACTTGTAAATTAGGTCAAAATAGGTATTTTCACTATTTAGACATGTTTACTTAGAATAACCTATGAAACCAAGTGTGGAAATACTTTGGATACTTAAAACACAATGTCTAAGACCTAAATTTAGTTTACATCAGTAGCTAAGTGAAGGATAATGACTTCTACAAAGATTTAACCCTAAATCATTAGAAACCCTAACCCGCCTAGGTTTTCTTCCCAATTTCACTTCAAACCTTTATTAAACTTCAAACCAAGGACCCAAACCTTTTAAATACAATGTGTAAACCCTAATTACACCTTAATCCATCACTAATCACATTCTAAAAACTTTAATTATCAAAATTACTAAGTATAAAGTTACAAGCCCTAGATTTTAAACCTAGTTTAGTTTTTACCACCAAAACCTTGTTTAAACTTCTTTCCTCCTAAATTCAAACCTATAATCAGATATTTAGGATATTTGTAGATATTTTTGAGTGGCTACAAGGAGGTGCATAACCTACTTGAAGGCTACACATCACCATTCTCATCCTAACCTTTTCGTGACCTATTTTGAGCCACATACCTTAGATATTTTATTCCTAGCCTCTATAAACTTGCATAGACTTTCCATAGCTTCCTTTAGTCACTTACCTATCTATGTTACACGTTCATGGCCAAGAATTGGAGCCTAAGGGTTGAAATGGGTATAAATAGGGGCAAACTACACAAGGAAGAACTTGCACCCTGTTTTCTTTGTATCTACATACCCATTCTGAAATATACTTCTACAAAAGTTCTAGGACTCTTAGAAGACTAGAAACCAGGTCTAGAAACAAGCCATTGAAACTCTTGAAGCTTTGATAGCAAGTAGTGTTCATAAGAAGCCATAAGGTGCCATTTTGGAGCTACCTAGGTAATCTTTATGTTAACTAAGCTTTGATCTTTTTATAATGTTTTCTTAGACTTTTTATAATGTTAATAAGATGTTAGTAAACTAATCTAAAAATAATTAGATCATATGATCACTTAAAATGAAAGTTATAAGCTAAAGATGTCTTAAAACCCTAATTTTGTAATTTATATGAAATAATGAGTTAAAATCCATTTCAAAAGCTATAATTCTGGATAAATGTCGTTATGATTATAAAAGTGTTCATAAACTTTGTTTTAAGTTTCTAGATCATTTGGTACATTTTTGAGGTTGTTATGTGCTTTTTAACAAGTATAGGGACTAAAACTGTCATTTTTGAAAATATAAACATTTTGGGCCAAAGTGTCATTTTGTCAAAGTTAAAATTATAAGGATAAATATTGAAAAGTTTGAAACCCTAAGGTTAATATTTGAAGGTTGAAAATGTAAATATTAAAACTATATACTTTAGGGGTTAAAAGTGTAATTATGCCAAACTATAACCAAAAGGACTATTTTTGACAACTTTGAAACTAAATAAAATAAATTATAAATATGATATAATATAAAATGTATCATGTTAGTAGGGAGATTTGTACAAAGATGTTCCATCTCGATATTACGTTCTGACTGAGTGGTTTGGTTTACGATTTAAAGTGCCCTCGCTCCTCAAACGTTTATAGAATGGCTTCTGAGTATAATGGCCCGACCAATGATGCTTTAATTCTAAAGTAAATAAGTCAAAGAAAAGATATACAAAATACTATATAAAGAAACTGAACTCAGAGGTTACGACTTGATGTATATACATATTTATGTGTCAACTTAGTTCCGTGTGAAGTTGATAATCTCATAATAAATTAAGATTCAATAGGCTATGGTGAGTTCATAGCCTCACTTTTAAAAGTTTATAAATGATTTCAAAACCCGTGAGGGGATATATGCTAAAACTGGAATATAAGTGTTTTGTATGCTGCCTGATATGATTATTGACACTGCGTTTACTCCTTGCCATTAAGTTCTTATTCAATCATGGACCGCTAATCATTTCTAGAAAATGAGCGCTAATATTGTGAATAGTACAATTGGGGACTGACATCCCTTATCTGGGCAAGTCGCACTTTCTGGAATGTTGACAGGTTCCTACATAGGCTAAACAAATATATTTTATTTCGCTAAACTCAGGATAGTCTGATAAACTACCTACCTAAGAGCAATTTGTTGGTTTTTCTGAAAATGTCTAGTCGCGGGGTCATGAGCTAGTGCAAAGAACCGATGAATTTGAAAATATGGGTGTATAACACTGTAGCCTTAGATTCGTACTTGTATTCAAATATTGTTTAAACCTATGAATTCACTCAACCTTTGTATTGACTTTTAAGCATATATTTCAGGAGAATGAGTACTGGCGGGCTGCGGAGGGTGGTGTTTTGAAAAGTTATCATTCTAATAATTAAAACTAGATCTTTGAGAAACCCGTGATGTACATTATATGTACAGCTGTTTTGTTAACTCTGATAAATAAATGAATGATAATGTAAGTTTTTAATAAAATGACTCTTTGAGCATTTTTTTTCTTATTGTGACTATGATACCTTGAAAGTATTACCCCATATTAGCTTCCGCTACTATGTGGTAAAAATGGGGGTGTTACATGATTGGGTAGTTTGTATCAAGTTGCCTAAAATAGTGTAAGCCGAGGTAATAATGATTTCTTCGAAAAGATGAGTAAGTATCTTACAAAGAATACATAGGATTGAAGTAACGCGCACCCACCATAACTAGGGGTGTTATCAGGTCGGGTTATCGGGTTATCAGGTCTTATCGGGTCGGTTTGAGTCAGGTTTTGGTTGAAAAAAACTAACCTGCAACCCGACCTGATAAAGAGTCGGGTTATCGGGTTCAGGTTTACTATCGGGTCGGGTGATTCGGGTTATCGGGTTGGCTTATATAATTTAACAAAAAAATGTTCTAACTTAAACACTTGTCATAAACATTTCATTTTTAATAGCTAGAAATGATTAACAAGTTGGAGAAAAATTATTATTGCTTGTAATACAGGAGGAGGATTTGTAAAATTCATCAACGTGAGCGAGAACTATTAAATAACATGTACGAAATATCTGTTGTAGATTATTTGTAACTACAATTGATACGTTGTAGTATAGCAGCTAACAAGTACCTAGCCATTAACTGGTACGTTGTAGTATTGCAGCTAAGAAGGATTAAAGCATTTATAATATTAAAGCCAAAGCTACAAAAATTGTATTACAGTGATATTTTAGTTTTAGTTTTGTCATGGAATCTTAACTAAACAATAGACTAAAACAAATATGAAATGCAAAAATTGATTTTCGGGTCTTATCGGGTTGACCCGATAACCCGACAACAATAATTTTTTAACCCAAACCCGACCGGATAACACTATCGGGTTATCGGGTCTGGTCAAAACAACTCGACATTATTTTTTAACCCGATTTAATCTGACCCAATAAGGCTTATCGGGTTCAGGTTCGGGTTCGGTTCGGGTTAACCCAACCCTATTGACACCCCTAACCATAACTAACATATACTAACAGCATTAAGAATAATGTTACCAACATAAATTCTCAAACCAATATTAACCAAAAATTCCACATATCCAAACTCTAAATTATAGAACCATGTACATAAATGTGTACATAACAATATACAACAAGTTTTTTTTACTCAAAACTCACACAATTGCAGAATTTCACACAAAAAGAGAGATGAAATAACTTTAGATGCTAAGCAAGTCATCAAAGTACTCACAGCACACTCAAATACATGAGATAGACAATGAGTCAAGTATGGTTCCCTGATCAAAAACTTCCATTAAAAAACTCTTCCTTATATGCTCAATAGTAATTCTACTAAACACTTTACACTTGTAGGTTGCTTTTCACCTCTAATTTATGACAAGCATTATCAGTACCAAGATACTGCCTACGATCAGATAAACTTCAAAGAAGTCTTCTTAATAGGATTTCTAACATAAAGTTGTTGTCTATGACATCTCATTAATGAGACATAAAAGAATGAGTCATCCAGTGAGAACCAAATGACTAAAAGAAAATTCAGCAACTCGTAAATGTACAACATTAAAATTCCTTCATGATTCATTGATCATCATGCAAATGTTAGTCAAAAACAAGAAAATATGTGCCCAATATATTTTCCTTTTAATATATTTGAAAAAACATGACTAGCATAATAAATAATTTTAGTTACCAGAATTAAGAAAAACATAAACAACATTAACTCATTTTTACAAAAAACAATTACAACAGAGAAGATACTCTAATACCTTCCAGACCTCCAAGGAGAATTAACAGCATCTTTGAAAGATAATGCTCCGTTCCTGTGCTTGGATCTTTATGTGACCCTACCATAAATAAAATCCTAAGCAAAATGCTTCTTCTGATATCCTAAGGCTTTCACAGCTTGATCTATCATCACTTCTCTCTCATGACTATAAACTGGTTTCTGTTCCTAATTAATTGGCACCCTCTTGTAGCTAAGATCATTACCTTTTTTTTATTTCCTTTTTATCATTTGAGAAAGTGTCCCAACTATTGGAGTAAGTATTCCAGATGTTGGAGTATGATTGATGATGATTTAATCATGTTATCTTTAGAGAAAAACTTCTCTCATGTGGCCTAGCTACATAGGAGTTTGGAACAAGATTACCAAAATAAGGTCTAGAGTTTGTAATGTTACTAGTTCTTGTATGAGCACAAAAGGAACTGGTCTTTTATGCCTAAAGTGAGGTGTTGACTTAGCAGAGCTGTTTGTCTAATCTGATCCAGAATTGTACTTGGTAAAGTATGGTTTTGGATAAACAGTTCTACCAGTATTAGCCTGAGTTAGTCTACCAGAATTAAAATGTCTAGCATTATTAATTGGTTGAGTCCCATTTCTAAATGATACTGGTCTCTGCACCATGTTTGACCTAGGACACTGACTGGTATTCTTGGAATGCAAATTATTTCCTCTTCTAAATTTATTCCTACAATAAGTTTAATTTTCTCTATAGTAGGACTGTAGATGATCAGTACCCCCACATTTATAACAAGATTTGACATTTCATGTTTAGTTTGTCCTAAACCTGTTATTCCTATACATCTCAGCATAATTAATATTTTTCTTAACATGTTGGTATCTAGAAGCACTAGGATTTAATTTACCAGCCTTTTTAAACACATATTTTTCTTCTAACTTAGTTGTGGTCTGAGAGTTTGTGTTGTCTAAACTACTTAGTCCAGGAGCTACATTCTCAGACTGAGTATCCACAAGAACACTAGGGATGTGTGTGATAGAATGAGCTTCAACACAGTTTTGATCAGAGGAGGTAGATTACCTTCCTTTTCAAACTTGATAGAAACAAACTTAGATTCATCCTTCTTTTGGAATTCAGGTAGACTTATATATGACATAACTGGCATAGAAGGAAAATACACAGGAGGGGGTTCAACAACATGATAGTCACCATTATACCAAATTCCCCGTTTGTATTTATCAAGAACCTGATTGTCAAGCATTTTCTCTAAACTCTTGGTGGCATTATCAAAACTTTTAAACTTAACCTCTTTATCAGTATTGCTAGACTCATTAGTTTCAAGTTTAGATGTAAGTTCAGTAATACTACGACCCTAAGCAGCTATTTCTTTTTTTAATAGGATAATAGAATCCTTAAAATCACTTTCTTGTTCTTGCTAACATGCTATTTGCTCTTCTAAAACCTTAAAACCTCTTTTGTAGCTAAGAATATAGCTTTATGATGTCTCATAGTTTCTAGTGATACCTTTTGAGTATTTTTCCAGTTCAACATATTTTTCTTTACACTCTATAGTACAACTTTTATTAATGAATACCTCAGAGTCTGTAATAGCCATAAGAGCCATGTTGTCCATGAGTTCTTCATCATCTGCTCATTCCCAGTCAGTGACAACTCAATCTACAGCCACCAGTGCTTTTGAACTTTTCTTTTCTAGCATCTTTCTTCCTTAAGAAAAGCTTCTTATACCTCTGCATTCCCTTACAAAATGCCTTTTTTTTGTGGCATTTGTAACATTCAATTTTTGACTTGTCAAAGCCAATCTTATCTCCAGCACCCAAAGTGACCTGTTTTCATGTTCTTTTAAGAAATCTCTTAGCTTTCGTTGAAAAGCTAGCTGATTCTTTATATCAAGTTCTTCCAAATCATCATCATCCAGTTGTTGAAGATTACTTTCAACAATTTCGGACACGTCATTATAGTTGAATGAGAATGCATAGACTATTCCAACAACTGATCTAGTGTTACTAGTAGTAACCATTTCCTTGCCATTATTAACAATAATGCTGCTTTTTGCTTCCTTACTAGAGCTTAAATTTGAAATAAAAGACATATTGGTCATTTGAGATAGACCTCTAAAACCCAAAAAATTCAGATTTCATTTTATTTGTTACATGGAAATATAACATAAAGTTTATTAAGGAGTATTTGAAATATAAAATTTATAGTAAGTTCTCTAAACTTAAATTAATGGGACGTTTACACATATCCGCAAATCTCTCGTTAATTTAAATTTATCATTGATATCTAAATTAATTATTTATGTGAAGTGAATATTTTCTCATAATTCACGACTTGTTCTTCCGCTCCAAGCTGTGAAAGCTCCTCCGCCACATGCTTACATATATATAGATGTATTTTCTACATGATAAAGGAGGGTGCTAAACAAAAGCTAAGTTTTATGTTGAAAATAAATCATGTTCATTAAATCTAAGTTCGGGTGCGGGTTATATCGGGGATGTTCTAGTTTGGAGAGTGTCCGTTTATAGTCATGGTTCGTGATCAAGGTTGTTCGAATTTTTAAACTTCTCGTGTCGGTTTGGCCAGCTCATGTTAACCAGTTCCCAAGTGTGTTCGGTTGACTCCTG
This sequence comes from Glebionis coronaria, assembly GCA_025667525.1. Taxonomy (NCBI): domain Eukaryota; kingdom Viridiplantae; phylum Streptophyta; class Magnoliopsida; order Asterales; family Asteraceae; genus Glebionis; species Glebionis coronaria. The sequence continues at coordinate 188,600,315 of CM046876.1, forward strand.
GTTCAGTTCATGCTTGCATCAAAGGTCAAGTATGTGTGTGCGAGTCAGAACTTGGGTCTCGCTGGTTCATGCTATAGTTCGATTTGGAGTCTGCTTATGTTAAGGTTGATCATACGTGTCGTGTTTAGAAAGACGGTTCACATTTGTTCACTGGAAACTATCGTTCGTGAGTGGCAACGTGTTCGGTTCATCTCGTTGAACTCTAGTGTTCGTATTCGACTTAACGGTTACACTAATATGTCTGTCTCGACATCGTTATGACTTTGTTCTGACTCGTAGGTAATTCTCGAATCATACTATTAATTGTAGTTTAACATTCAGATAATTGATGCTAAGAACTTGCTATTTTGTTTAAAATACTATCAACTGATTTCAGGCATATTGGCATACACATATAGGCAGCTAGCTAATTATGCATTGTGGTGTTTCATAAGAATAACAAACTTCATTTCATGCACATGTGTTTTGAGAAAGTTTTGATAGCTTAATAATAAGCACTGATTATAAGATCTTGCAATTATTTTCTAAACACTTCATTTGGATGCAAACAAATAGCATTTTATATATGGAGAGTAAAATACTGTCACACCCCCAAATTCACTGCAGCGGAAGACTTGCTTTGGGGACTTGTGACTTCATGAGTATTCGAGAGCTTGATCCGAGAACGACCTCTACATGCCAAAAACCATAAAGTAGACTCCAAATAATCCACATAGTCAAGTACCTGAAATACATGCTTAAAAATGTCAACATAAAGTTGGTGAGTTCATAAGTTTTGTTTTAAGGTGTTTATAAAAAAATTTAGAGTTTATATCAACCACTGCACCTTGCAGTAAAATTATAAGAGTTTAAAAATTACAGTTTATTGGTAAAATGCATTTCTTGATGGAAAACAGAGTTTATTAATAATAACAAGTTCATTGATAATAACGTAGATTAATAATAAAGACAAGGATTACGGATAAAAATAGAGTTAATTCATATAAGCAAAGTCTAATGTTAATAATAGATGTTCTCGTTGATAATTGAATTCCCTGATGATAAAATATATTCAAGTTAATAAGTAAGATTCTTTATAATAAAAGAAGTGTTTGATGAACCACAAGATTTTTCCCAAACATTGGTGACAATATAACAAATACAAAGTCACCATAAAAAGCATTTATTATTGTCTAAGCTCATGACACCGAAGCGTTAACAACACCGGTAGTATAATCATATAATGCAGCCCCTACGGATGCCTAACCCACGACATCCATCCACACACTCAAATGAAACTGTGCCCGCTTGTCCTCTGTTGGACCAAGCCGGACAGGGGCGTCAACCCCGATAGATCTATCCATAACATTCGCGCTTTCGACCGGTCATCCGATCTGAAATTAACGGTTCATGATAATGGGACAAAGTAATTGGGTTAAAGCGGGACTTAGACCAATACATAAACGAGTATATGCACTTGTGTTCATTCTTGCAACCATTGTCTCTACCCGAGAACCAGTGAAAAGCAGTTAAAGTTTTGGGCTAAGGAACTCATAATAGAAATTATAGTATCAGCATTCACAAGTATAACAATTAAAGGAGTTGACTACTCAGCACGTAACAATTAAACCAGTTTAAATATAGTTTATGACCAACAAAGTAAGCTTAACAATAGCTTATGACAATCAAGTAGTTTATAAACAGTTATAGACAACCAAACAAGTTTAATATCAGTTTTTGACCAAAGCATGTACCTCCCCCAAAGAGCAATTATAAAACATTTATAATTCAATTTAAAGCAAGAAAATGTGGGGTATGAACTCACCTCGACGTAATAGCGCAAACGATAGTGATGCTAATAATACGCTCCGTACAAACAGAAAAGCGGCTCGGTCATGGTGTTGTGGTTTAACTAATCGGCTAATCTCAATAACAAAAAAATTTATATTCGAGTTCTTGATAGATATGTACATCAACGTGACTTGTCTATAAAATATTTAAGTTTCAAGTTATAACGGTTCGGCGGTTGGTTAAATAAAATAAATAAATTAATCACACACCAATTAGGTAATGTATACCGTACACATTACATATGACAACGAACAAAAATATAATTCTTTTGTTAAATTATATAATAGAGACAAACAATTTTTACAAAATAAACCAAAGTATATATATTTATTTTATAGTTACAGTATAAAGATCGTGATAGAAATAATTAGACAACACAGTTCGACACATCTTAAGAAAATCACAACTTAATTAATAATTCTCACTTTTAGGTAAAAAGTATAATTTTCATCGGTTTATCAATACGATAAAATACATATATTTTATCGGTTTACAAATATAATAGTATTTATTTATTTTATTAGTTTACAAATATAATGATAGTTTGTGGCGAACAAAATACAAAGTATAAATTTGATAGCAACTTCGACATGACCTATTTGTTTATACAATGTTTCCCATAATAACCAATTTTTCTATTTTTCAAAACAATTTACGTTACGCAAATCACGCTTGAACATATATCCAACTAGACTATTTAATTACCATAATTAAATATAACCACAACCTATATGTTATATATTAAAAGTCAAACGCCCGATCTGAGCTATTTAAACACACATTTAAACGTATACTAGTTTCTATAGTTCTCACAATAGATATAGTGTTCAACATATTTATTTTAACCATTTTCATACCACCATTTAGTCCATTTTTATAAAGAGTAAACTTATATAAGTTATTAGCCAATTTAAACCACAACGAACCATAAACTCAAATCGTGCCCGGCACTCTAAACCCTTGTAATCCCGCGTCCAACACACCCGAAACTAATAATATGCAAACCCAAACGCCCCTTTATAACCCGTCTGCAGTCCCAAACGCCCCTTAGTGCTCGCTGCTAATCCCAAACGCACCTTTATCAGTAGACTGCTAAACCCAAACGCTCCCGTGAGACCATTCTGCAGACTCAAACACCCTTTTACTCGTTTTCTGCCAAAACTAAACGCTCCATGCTGCTGGTATGCAACGAACTAAACGTGTCTACTGCTGGTACACAACGAACCAAACGCACCCTTATGGCTGTTTATACAGCGAACCGAACGCACCCCTACTGTTGCAAATCAACACCCCCTTGCTGGTGTTTCCGCTGCACCGAAACACACCCTTGCATAATAACCAGAAACAAACGCCCCTCATGGTGCTTTTAACCCGAACCCGACGCACCTTTGGAGGTGTTCTCTGCTAACCAAACAAATACATTGTTGGTGTTGTTGTTGTGAACGAAAAGAACACTTAAAGGGTTTACGAACCTTGAAATGAACACCCTCAATGGTTGCTGTTTATAATCGAACCAAACGCACTATATGGTAGTTTATGTGGTGTATAAGGATCTGTATGAAAGTGGTGATAATGATAATAATAACCAAATAACTTCCCTCGCTGCTGAGGTCGTGGTGGTATCGAGAGCTGCTGATGGTCACAGTTGTGACGGAAGCGATGGTGGTGGTCTGGTGGTGTTTAGGTGATGATGGCAGTGACGACTGGTGTGGTGGATTTGGTTATATGAATGGTGGCGATAAGGTGAACCTACAGCGACGGTGGCTACTGGTTGATCTGAGCACGACTACAAGTCACGTCATGGTGGTGACGATGTTGTGATAGGTGGTCGAAGACCACGTTGGTTGTTATAGATCAGGGCAGCGGCGGCGGCGCGTGGTTAAGACCACGAGACTGAGAAGATGTTGGGTGGCAGCGGTGTTGTGGCTACTGGTGTTTAGAGATGGTGGTGGATTCTTGGCGGCGACAGGAGTGGTGAGCGGCGGTCGGATTCCGGTGGTGGTTTCCGGTGGGCGACTGAGATGGAGAGAGTATAGTAATATGTGTGCTAGGTTTTTATGAGATGAAACCCTAATAGGGTTTAGGTTATAAAGTTGTTAAAAAAAAATCAGCAAGTGTTTAATAGATAAAGGTAGGTGTTGTAAATATTACAGAGGGACTAAAAGTAACCTATTGCCAAACTTTTGTTTATTAATGATTCTAGGCTCGTTTATGATAGTTAACTGGTGATACAAGACACGTAACTTTCGTCATTGTGTTCCAAATGAATTTTCCTATAAAAATAAGTATTCACTTGACCATTATTTCAAAATATTTCGTAAATTCTTTCAAAATATTAATTATTTATCTAGTATCACGATCAAACTAAAATTAAACGAAAAATATACTTCAGTTTAAATGTTCTCGTTTTCAATAAACGTTAATGAAATAAAATATTAAATAAATTAATAAATCATTTTATTAAATATCTAATGAAAATATAATTTAAATATTAACTGTGTCAGAATGCAGACTGTGCATTTTTCAGATTTTGCAAAACGTGACATGTTTTCAAACCCAATAAGTTTCGTATCGCTCAAAATGAATTTCACAATATAATTTATTCTTATATAAAGTACGAAAAATTCTCGGGTGTTACATCATCCACGTGCCATTTTGAGTTTCGTCCTCGAAACTCGATCGTTGTTACTAGGTTAAGAAGTGACAAGAATGTCGAAAAGGAATAGGTAAAACTGGAATTTATCCGACAGGTTTGACAGTCAACCTGACAAAGCTGTAACACTTCATAAAACAATTTAATAACAATTAGAAGAGAATAATCTAGCAAGTCGTCAACTCTGAAAAGTCGATATAGGGTTAACTACAGTTAGTTGGTTAAGCTCACGTTGATCGATGTTAATCCGAAAAAAATCTGCGCCACAATTCACGAGTCAATTGAAATTTAAGAAATCATTCACCAAAACGTAATAATGGTAACGGTAATAAGATGAAAGAACAATTAATTCGTACAGACAAATCATGCGCCAAAATAAATACAATCCCAAAACTGGAGTACTAAATCAATACCATAAATATATAGGGTCACGTCGGATATCCTTAAGTCCACTCATTTATAATCTCATATTTGCATACACAAGCGTCCTAATCTATGCAAATATGTTATTATAAACTTATGGTTCGGTGATTTATGATTTCTTTATTCAAATGCAAAGGCGTCCCAATCCATTTCAATAAAGACTTCATAAATCGTCCTACTTAAGTGTCACCGACAAAATACCCAATTCGAAATCGTAAAAATCTCTAAACGATATTATCCAAAATTACAAAAAAAAACCAAGAGTATGAGTTGGAAATAAGCCGTCTTCCATAAGTAGACGTTTCGAATGGTACCGGACTGAAGAACATAAGTGTCGAAAGGCGATAAAGCGATTGTGGACGTATATCAACCAAAGAAACTCGCAGTTATAAGTAGGATAATTATATAGTAGTCGGTTATAAATAAGCAAGTATCCAATCACACAAATCTTTCCCGTCCTTGAGGAAGACTCATCAAACACTAAGCTGAGTAATAACTTATCATAACCCAACCTCGAAACACACTCACAAAGAATGGCCCCGGGTTTCGATATGAATTATTACACATCTCAAACTTTCGATGACTCAGCTCGACTTTAAAAATACAACACATTCCTAATTAACACGTAAGACTACGAGTCTTACCCACCCCGGGGTAATTCATCCAAAATCATAGGCTGTGTAACGTCCCATACGTAATTTCATCTCGCACTCAATCAAACAAGAGGCCCACTGAGACATAGTTAAGTATTATTACACCTCTCAACCATTTTGAATGAATTAGCTCGAACCTGGGATTACTCACGACCAATCGTCAACCAAAAATCACATAATGTGTCTACGGTTTGACTATAAAAAGATTTGTGAGACCATTTTGTAACTCACAATGCCCAATAAATATTCTAGCGTGCATATATAAAAATATATTATATGTCTGAGTGCACTAATCAAGCAATCGATCTCATGTAACAAGTAATAACATAACAGGCAACGAAGCAATAGCAACCATGCATTGTAAATAGTTATATAGCAGCGGAATATGTATGATGTGATGAATGTTACTACTAAATAAAACTGAGAGCCGGTTATAGTCTAGAGTTACTAATGCAACCTAGTTCTCTATAACCAAAACTCTGATACCAATCTGTCACACCCCCAAATTCACTGCAGCGGAAGACTTGCTTTGGGGACTTGTGACTTCATGAGTATTCGAGAGCTTGATCCGAGAACGACCTCTACATGCCAAAAACCATAAAGTAGACTCCAAATAATCCACATAGTCAAGTACCTGAAATACATGCTTAAAAATGTCAACATAAAGTTGGTGAGTTCATAAGTTTTGTTTTAAGGTGTTTATAAAAAAATTTAGAGTTTATATCAACCACTGCACCTTGCAGTAAAATTATAAGAGTTTAAAAATTACAGTTTATTGGTAAAATGCATTTCTTGATGGAAAACAGAGTTTATTAATAATAACAAGTTCATTGATAATAACGTAGATTAATAATAAAGACAAGGATTACGGATAAAGTTAGAGTTAATTCATATAAGCAAAGTCTAATGTTAATAATAGATGTTCTCGTTTATAATTGAATTCCCTAATGATAAAATATATTCAAGTTAATAAGTAAGATTCTTTATAATAAAAGAAGTGTTTGATGAACCACAAGATTTTTCCCAAACATTGGTGACAATATAACAAATACAAAGTCACCATAAAAAGCATTTATTATTGTCTAAGCTCATGACACCGAAGCGTTAACAACACCGGTAGTATAATCATATAATGCAGCCCCTACGGATGCCTAACCCACGACATCCATCCACACACTCAAATGAAACTGTGCCCGCTTGTCCTCTGTTGGACCAAGCCGGACAGGGGCGTCAACCCCGATAGATCTATCCATAACATTCGCGCTTTCGACCGGTCATCCGATCTGAAATTAACGGTTCATGATAATGGGCCAAAGTAATTGGGTTAAAGCGGGACTTAGACCAATACATAAACGAGTATATGCACTTGTGTTCATTCTTGCAACCATTGTCTCTACCCGAGAACCAGTGAAAAGCAGTTAAAGTTTTGGGCTAAGGAACTCATAATAGAAATTATAGTATCAGCATTCACAAGTATAACAATTAAAGGAGTTGACTACTCAGCACGTAACAATTAAACCAGTTTAAATATAGTTTATGACCAACAAAGTAAGCTTAACAATAGCTTATGACAATCAAGTAGTTTATAAACAGTTATAGACAACCAAACAAGTTTAATATCAGTTTTTGACCAAAGCATGTACCTCCCCCAAAGAGCAATTATAAAACATTTATAATTCAATTTAACGCAAGAAAATGTGGGGTATGAACTCACCTCGACGTAATAGCGCAAACGATAGTGATGCTAATAATACGCTCCGTACAAACAGAAAAGCGGCTCGGTCATGGTGTTGTGGTTTAACTAATCGGCTAATCTCAATAACAAAAAAATTTATATTCGAGTTCTTGATAGATATGTACATCAACGTGACTTGTCGATAAAATATTTAAGTTTCAAGTTATAACGGTTCGGCGGTTGGTTAAATAAAATAAATAAATTAATCACACACCAATTAGGTAATGTATACCGTACACATTACATATGACAACGAACAAAAATATAATTCTTTTGTTAAATTATATAATAGAGACAAACAATTTTTACAAAATAAACCAAAGTATATATATTTATTTTATAGTTACAGTATAAAGATCGTGATAGAAATAATTAGACAACACAGTTCGACACATCTTAAGAAAATCACAACTTAATTAATAATTCTCACTTTTAGGTAAAAAGTATAATTTTCATCGGTTTATGAATACGATAAAATACATATAGTTTATCGGTTTACAAATATAATAGTATTTATTTATTTTATTAGTTTACAAATATAATGATAGTTTGTGGCGAACAAAATACAAGTATAAATTTGATAGCAACTTCGACATGACCTATTTGTTTATACAATGTTTCCCATAATAACCAATTTTTCTATTTTTCAAAACAATTTACGTTACGCAAATCACGCTTGAACATATATCCAACTAGACTATTTAATTACCATAATTAAATATAACCACAACCTATATGTTATATATTAAAAGTCAAACGCCTGATCTGAGCTATTTAAACACACATTTAAACGTATACTAGTTTCTATAGTTCTCACAATAGATATAGTGTTCAACATATTTATTTTAACCATTTTCATACCACCATTTAGTCCATTTTTATAAAGAGTAAACTTATATAAGTTATTAGCCGATTTAAACCACAACGAACCATAAACTCAAATCGTGCCCGGCACTCTAAACCCTTGTAATCCCGCGTCCAACACACCCGAAACTAATAATATGCAAACCCAAACGCCCCTTTATAACCCGTCTGCAGTCCCAAACGCCCCTTATTGCTCGCTGCTAATCCCAAATGCACCTTTATCAGTAGACTGCTAAACCCAAACGCTCACGTGAGACCATTCTGTAGACTCAAACACCCTTTTACTCGTTTTCTGCCAAAACTAAACGCTCCATGCTGCTGGTATGCAACGAACTAAACGTGTCTACTGCTGGTACACAACGAACCAAACGCACCCTTATGGCTGTTTATACAGCGAACCGAACGCACCCCTACTGTTGCAAATCAACACCCCCTTGCTGGTGTTTTCGCTGCACCGAAACACACTCTTGCATAATAACCAGAAACAAACGCCCCTCATGGTGCTTTTAACCCGAACCCGACGCACCTTTGGAGGTGTTCTCTACTAACCAAACAAATACATTGTTGGTGTTGTTGTTGTGAACGAAAAGAACACTTAAAGGGTTTACGAACCTTGAAACGAACACCCTCAATGGTGGCTGTTTATAATCGAACCAAACGCACTATATGGTAGTTGATGTGGTGTATAAGGATCTGTATGAAAGTGGTGATAATGATAATAATAACCAAATAACTTCCCTCGCTGCTGAGGTCGTGGTGGTATCGAGAGCTGCTGATGGTCACAGTTGTGACGGAAGCGATGGTGGTGGTCTGGTGGTGTTTAAGTGATGATGGCAGTGACGACTGGTGTGGTGGATTTGGTTATATGAATGGTGGCGATAAGGTGAACCTACAGCGACGGTGGCTACTGGTTGATCTGAGCACGACTACAAGTCACGTCATGGTGGTGACGATGTTGTGATAGGTGGTCGAAGACCACGTTGGTTGTTATAGATCAGGGCAGCAGCGGCGGCGCGTGGTTAAGACCACGAGACTGAGAAGATGTTGGGTGGCAGCGGTGTTGTGGCTACTGGTGTTTAGAGATGGTGGTGGATTCTTGACGGCGACAGGAGTGGTGAGCGGCGGTCGGATTCCGGTGGGCGACTGAGATGGAGAGAGTATAGTAATATGTGTGCTAGGTTTTTATGAGATGAAACCCTAATAGGGTTTAGGTTATAAAGTTGTTAAAAAAAAATCAGCAAGTGTTTAATAGATAAAGGTAGGTGTATATTACAGAGGGACTAAAAGTAACCTTTTGCCAAACTTTTGTTTATTAATGATTCTAGGCTCGTTTATGATAGTTAACTGGCGATACAAGACACGTAACTTTCGTCATTGTGTTCCAAATGAATTTTCCTATAAAAATAAGTATTCACTTGACCATTATTTCAAAATATTTCGTAAATTCTTTCAAAATATTAATTATTTATCTAGTATCACGATCAAACTAAAATTAAACGAAAAATATACTTCAGTTTAAATGTTCTTGTTTTCAATAAACGTTAATGAAATAAAATATTAAATAATTTAATAAATCATTTTATTAAATATCTAATGAAAATATAATTTAAATATTAACTGTGTCAGAATGCAGACTGTGCATTTTTCAGATTTTGCAAAACGTGACATGTTTTCAAACCCAATAAGTTTCGTATCGCTCAAAATGAATTTCACAATATAATTTATTCTTATATAAAGTACGAAAAATTCTCGGGTGTTACAAATACAATAGTTATTTTATATAAAAGGATTAAACTATGTTTACTAAAAATTTATTATCTTTTAATTGAGATACTGTTGCAGCTAACTAAACGCTAAATGATGATATCAAACTTTTATAACCGTATAACAAATATGAATTGCTACTTAATATTAATTAATTACAAATTATTGTAGACCGTCGAAAGGAGCGTTAACTAATCACTAATATCGAATGTGAGTTTTATTGCTTAAGGTATGATATTCCTATCTCTCTACTATGATTTGTCTCATTCGTTTATTTGATTGATCGTACGGATATTCCGTCCTTCGGTAAGGACTTCCTTTCTATGCATGATTAGGATTCTCCATCTGCAGTCAAATGTTTTCCCTAGTATACGATATAAGTTTTATCAGTAATCATCTTAATAACTAAATTAAATTTGCCTGAGCTTTATATACAAGCATGACCCGTTATATACTAGTTACGGAGGTACCGTAACCATGACACTTGAGGCACCGGTGTCGTGACTCCTCTACGGGGGAGTGATTTCTCGCAGCGTTCCTTTTATTTAAGCTTGGCCATTTATCAGTATTATCAGCGGGGCGTATAGATGCATCCTAGGTTATCAGTTTACAGCTTATCAGGTGAAGGTGTGTGCTCTAAATCCTTCACATTGGAGTTGATCCCTCCACCCAGCACATCAGTTAGAGGTCACCCCTCTACAGCATGACGAGGTCACCCCTCTATGTATTTAGCAGAAGTTGTTACAGCACATGACCTAAATAAGCTCTTGGCACTTAAAATACAGTAAATACAGGTTTTCAGATTTAACAGTTATAGTACAGCTTTAGCAGTCATAAACCAGACTTTTCAGAACTTAAACAGTTTTACGCTGCATTTTATATATTAGTCTTTACAGCTTCAGTGTTTGTCATCTGTTTCATTCCATTATTACTTATCATGCTCTTATATCCGTTCACTGAGCGTTATGCTCAGTCGTAGTTCCTTTCATGGTCTAACGGTAGGTACACCAGGACACTCTTAGGATTCTAAGAGTACGTGCATTGGATGGAAGCTATCCAGACTTCTTTACTTTATGCACTTCATACATTTAATTACATGTTTGGACTTTATCGGTCCTTTCTTTTAGTATTTACTTTTCATGTTTTGAGCTTATTTTGGATTATCGATGTTTGATTCCGGTATTTCCTTTATGGTCAGTTAATTTCTTAAGACATTTACCTTATATGCTTTGATGACACGCCATAAATACATGTAACGGTACACTTATCCAAGTGGGGTGTTACAATTATGGTATCAGAGCCCAAGGTTCGACCTGTAGGCTCTAAAACTTGACCTGTGACTAGTGGGTAGTCACCAGGCACTTCCTAGATTTTGGCATTTGTTATCTTTTATATTTCTCATGCATTTATCAGTCAATTTTATTCATTTACCAGTCAGTTTTCTTAATTTTGACTAAGTAAAGGTTGGTACAGGACTGACCATATTTAGTCGCATGCGCTTTTCTGTGAATTTTTTGTTTTGGTGAACCGACCCATAGGCGTTCACCCTTGCCCGTTTAGATTTTGTATTGGTGAACCGACCCATAGGCGTTCATCCTTACTCATTTCAGATTCATATTTTCAGTCAAATATTACTTGGTGAACCGGCCCATAGACGTTCACCATTGTTCAGGTCAAATTTCATATTTTCAGACGACAGTTGTTTTGTGAACCGACCCAAATGCGTTCACCTTTGTTCATATCATGATGCTTCATTAAAATTTTGACTAGTTTGGTTTGGACTACAACCACCCATATTTAGTCCTAGATTGTAAATTTCTATACATGATAGTTCTTAGAAAATTTTGACAAGTATGGTTCGAACCAGAATCGCCCATACTTACTCACATGCTTCCTACTTTCAATATTGTGGATTAAACCATAGCCATCCACATCTGTTGATGTCAAAACACAGTTGGTTATACTTATATGTTCTTTGAACAATCTAGTTTTCATACCCTCACGTGATGTCGTCTTCATGCTGATTCAGTTTCATGTCTCCTTATGAGGATTATGTTTTCAGCAGGGGATGATGTATTCATGCTAAGACACGGAAGGGTCACCTAAAATCTTGTTTCATTATAAATCATGTTGGGTATTCATCAATCATGTCTTCATGATGACCATTGTTGAAACTCCGTTTAAGCATACTTTTGAGTCTCTATACAATCAGCATTAAGTCTACGCAGGAAGTGTCAGGCTATCATGTTACTCGTTTCAGTTCAGTTTACTACCGTTTAAACCAATTTATTTCTTTTGATCATGTTAGATAATTGACACTAGTATCGATCATCCCATAAACATTTCCACCAGAGCCATGTATAGTATTTCATGTGTTCTCCCTGTACAGTGCCTTAATTATACTGTATGTACAAATTTTCATATGTACTCCCTGTACAGTGCCTCAGTTATACTCCATGTACAGTATTTCATGTGTACTCCATGTATAGTGTCTCAGATATGCTCCATGTGCAGTATTTGTTGTGTACTTAATGTACAGTAGTCCAAGTGTACTCCATGTACCTTACTCCATGAATATTGTTAATCAGTCCTCAGTCATCCTAGGCGTTTTCCACTTGTCGATATTCTACTAGATGTTGATGCTGCCCATAAGTTGGAAAAAGCACCACATACTGATGTTGCTCACACCTCAGAAACTCACGAAGGCTGATGCTGCTGATACTTTGGAGATTCCACAAGATGCTGATGTTGTTTATATTTTGAAGACTCTTCAGAGCAAGGACGAAAACTATATATTTGGAATCACAGACAGTAATATACTTCAACCACCAGACGCTACTATCACATTCCATGCCTTTACTTCCTTAGTCTGATGTGACACGTCACTCAGCTATTTTTTAGTCAGAAGAGTGGGGACCGGTACCCAACTGGTCACTCAACAGAGATAGTTACATAAATCATGGTCATGATAATGACCGTCATAAAATCTGACAGACAAGGCAGTGATGATAACCACCGTGCTAATAATTAATCAGTCAGTAACCATCGGAACTCCAGAACGGATGTAACCAGAAGTACAAAGGTCAGCAGTCTAACAGGTCCGCCAATCCTAGCAATTACCAAAAAAATTCAACCTTATTCGTATCCACCTATGAAAACACATGTCAAAACATCAGTTAAGACACAAGTCTCAAGTATCAGTTCGGAAGACACTTGTCAGGATACCAGTCATGATACATGTCATATGAATATCTTCTCAAGGCACGAGTCAAGACTCAAAACTCCAGTATGCCTGCTAAACCAGGTCCTCAGTAATTCAGGGTACCCTCCAAGGGGGTATACCCGTTTTGTTATGCCACGCAGAATTCAAACCATTAAAGATTCAGCCACCACCATTGGAGTATTATTTAGGTTAGACACGCAGTAGTCATTCCGTGAAGTTATAGACGAACACATTTAGTGAAAAGTCGCCATGTTTACTTCGCGTATTCCTATGTCAACATTATCTTAAATCAGGTAGTTACCTACCTCTCAGCCAGAAAAGACAACATAGTATCACCATATTTATAAGGGCTTTTCCTTCCAGTTGAAGACGAGATTCGTCTTACTAACTCCTGAATATGTTCATCATATTTCCTGCCAGAAAAATGTCAGTACAAATTGTTTCTCCCTTACAAGCGCGTGACTTATCACTCCAAAGCTACGAAGAGCTACAAGTTATAAATCCACTTCTGAAGTTCCTTAAATTCATTATCAGCGGATTATTCTAGAGTTTCCAGATGTAATTCCAGAAGGTTTTCTAGAAATTCCTTCCTAACCACGAGACAGGATTTAACATCAAGCTTGTCTCAAGAACAGTACCTGTTTTCAAAACTCTTTATTTCAGGTGTTATTCTCACTTAATCCATAACAAAATATATTTAGATAGTATTTACAGAGAGAAATAGAAGAATGTAGAGAGAGAAACTAGAAAAAATTGGTAGAAGGTTAAACTTTAGAGAGAGAAAGTAAAAGTAACCAACACCCTCTTCCATACATGAAAGAGGGTTTATATACCCATGAGATTGGTGGGCTCATGGGCTTGTTTCTTGGGCCAGGCTTAGCTTTTACTTGGGCTTAGCGCCCTTAACTTATACAATACTAGCTTAAAGTTCAAGCCCGGTTAACCCGACTAACTATTACAATACAAGACCTTTAACGACTAAGATGATCTATTACATTCTTGTTTGACTATATAAAATATAGGGCTAACAGTCTCCCCCAATGTATCGGTCATCTTTAAATACATAAGGGATGATTGAGTGAGTACATTCTTGTGGAGGTGATCTTCCTTCTTTGGTCTTGTATCTTGGTCTTGATCTTGTTTGTAACCGCTTTGTTCCTTCATGCTTTCATGATCTTTATCTTTAACCTTTGTCATTTAAATTTGAGTGCTTGAGATCTTCATCTTGTGCTCCTTGTGACTAAGATGACCTATTACATTCTTAGGTATCTTGATTAGCGCCATCTTGTGCTCTTGTGACTTCCGACTCGACATCGGTTAGTAAACAGCTACGCCACCTTCTGGATATGCAGCAACATATATAGACACGGACGAAATGGCTTTGAACATTTCACTCTAACTCGGTAGATTTTTACCTTCGGTCGGTGAAGACCGTTAGACGGTATTAGATATCCCTGTGATCGGGTAGATACAATTAAGAACCTCCTTGACAGGGTTTCCCGGCGGTAGTAGCCAGTTCTCTTTACTCGACCGTCTCAAAGCAGACTGCAAACGTAAGGAGTGAATCATAAGGATAAATTATCCTTCTGATTAGAGTCGTCAATTCAGAATTCCTGGAACAAGTTTGATTCTATAAGATTCGCACCATTGTTGCTTTCCAGTTTGTCACAAGCTTGATTCATAGAGAATCTTGCGAGTTACCTACCGCAGTGTTGTTTAAGGTTGACACTAGAAGGATTTTCATTCGTCACCGTGAACACTAAAGAGTGTCACTCTGAATGTTCTGGCAAGATCATACGGATTTTGCGAAGAAACTTGGAATCAAGTTTGAATCAATTAAGAATCCAAACTTAGTTGCTTTCCAGTTCCCACACGTTTCATTCATGTAGAATCACACAAGTTACCTACCATGAGCTTGTTTGAGGTTAACTCAAGCAGGATTTCGATCTTCATTGTGAACCGTATCACTCAGATGTTCTGGCAATATCACAAGGATAATTCGTAGGACTCGATTGTGTCCTAATGAGATGATAGATAGATCTCGTTTGGCTCTAGACTCGATAAGTGCATTTTGGTAATCAGAGGCTGGAGCAGACTGCCACCTTTTCAGTATTAACTAACTCGGAGTAAAAAAGTCAATAGATACGTGTTGATCTCCGTGGCAATGAGACAAGTTTCTTTTGAGAGAAACCTGAATGGCTAGGAAGGGTTGTGCATTACATCACTGGGTCCATGACACTTTGTTTAGATGTGTTAACCCGGTTTCTGCCTACGTTGCATAGAATAATCAACTCCTTCAATGCTTACCAATACGTAATCACTAGCACCTTGTTGTGATTGTTCAAGTTCTAACTTAAGTAATTAGTCCGCAATCAGCTTCATTCCACTCCATCTTTCCTAAGGACAACTATTTCTAGCTATGGAATGTCCTTGGGTAGATCCCTCCAGTTCTGGTTAGATCATAGGACTTAGTTTCCTATCCTAACCACCTTTTGACTCCATCGTTTCAACATGGATAGTAGGTTGTTTTGGGTATAGATCGTAACCATAAAACCATTGAAAACCATTCATAGTGCTTGATAAAAATCAAAACATTTAACACTTTGAAAGTTTTAAATTACTGAAATACTCCCCTACACACATGCATCGATATTCGAAATAGTTTTGCATGTGAAGGAAAGAGTTGCACTTGAATCTTTAAGATCACATGTTGCGATATATTACATTTTAATCACATTTTTCCCCCTATCTCTAATATAAAACACATAATATTAGAGATACCAATTGATTAAAATATAACAATTTTCTAAAATCCGATGGGAGAGAAAGATGAGTGCACGCATGAATCATGGAACTTTTGTCGTCGGGTTGCTCCCCCTCAACAATATATGTGTGTCTTAAAACAACATTTGACAAAATTTTGGAGAAAAAGACACCAAAAAATATGTTGAGGTACGGAGGTGAGATGCCTTTTCTGATATAATATATAACATATGACAGATTGAATATCATTTTCGGAATGTGTTGGATACATAAAATGTGACAATTTCAGAGATGTACCCAACAACATTAAACGCTTGATTTTAAAACGCTCCCCCTCAAAAATTGATCAAAATAACATATGAAATTTTTGCGATATAAAATCACATTATGAGGAAGGGAGTGTTGAACACACAATTTTGAAATATTTAGAAAAATCATTTGATAAATTCTTGAAAAATTGTGTTCAATGGTTTTAAAATACACATGATAGAAGACCTCTCTTCTATTGATTAGGGAAAGCGCACTAAAACGTACACCTCCTGTTCGGGTCCGCTTTTCATGAGCTTAAAACTTTGATTGTTTTGTGACTAGCTCATGACCAAGAAAAATTAGTTTCCTGTTGTGAAGGATAAGTTATCATCTGTGATAAATTTCTTTATGGTGAAGTGTGAGTTCTAAGCTGACATTTACTTAGAAATCGTTTTTATGAACTTAAAAACTTGGAATGTTTTTATGAGAAGCTCATGACCGAGAAATATGAATTTCTCATTGAGAAGGATAAGTTATCGTCCGTGATAAACTTTCCTTATTTGAGGTCCGAGTCCTAAGTTGTGATGCGCTTAGAAGTCATTTACACGAGCTTAAAACTTTCGAATAGTTTTATTGAAAGCTCGTGTCCGGAGAAAATAGAATTTCTCGTTTTGAGGATAAGTCATGCTCGGGATGAACTTTCCTGTGTTTGAAGTACGAGTTACAGTCTGACATGTGACTGTAAGTCTTTGTACATAAGCTCAAAAACGTTAAATGTTTTTATAGATAGCTCATGTCCGAGAAAACTTAATTTCTCGTTCTGAGGATAAGTCATCATCGGGATGAACTTTCTTGTCTTGTGAGCCCGGGTTATAGTCTATAATTTAACTATAAGCCATGTACACGAGTATAAAACTTTTGAATAGTTTTAATAGAAGCTTGTAACCGAGAAATATGCATTTCTCGTTTTGAGGATAAGTCATCTTCAGGATGAACTTTCCTGTCTTTGGAGAGCGAGTTACAGCCTGTAATTTGACTGTAATTCATTGTGAAGCTTAATGGTGAAGCCCTTGAGACACTTGTTTCTCTGGTATCTGCTTCTTCAGCAACCAAACTCTGAGAGTGTCTTTTGTTGAACGGGTTACAAATATTGGTCCTTTGTGTTCCCATTGAACCGTGACGCCGGTACCTGCACTTTCATTAGTAATTTGTATGCTTGCATGTGGGTTAGTGATATCTTTGTGAGAACCATGTCGGAGTACACCTTGAACCTTTGTCAAGCTAGAGGGAAATATCTTTCCAGTAGGAACCCACCTAAGACCTATTGTTTTGAAGGTTCTACCTGTTGGTATCCACCTAAGACAAGGTCTAGGAGACGTAGTTTTCTCATGCACGGCAGAAGACTTATTGGGAGAAAAACTATTTATATTAGGGTTCCGTCTTTGAGGTGCTCTAGATTTTTGGTTCACCTTGTTCATGAATTTTGTTATACAATCATCATGAATGGCATTAACGACACATTTGTTACATTTCTTACAAACAAAGTGCTTAGCATCTGAGAAGGCTCTAATGTTTCTAGGGTAGACTGATTTGGGCACATCATAGAAGGGTCTAGAATTCCTAGATGTGTGATTAGCGCTCCTAGGTTGTGGTTTGGTCCTATCTTTTGCTTTTGTCCTTATCTTAGCACCCTCTAGATAGTTTTGATGACCGATGTCATTTGAACTACACCTAGGCATGTTCTTGGAACTAGTTCTAGAGTTGCTAGATGCAATCATGTGATCGGGTTTTGCAAATGAAGTTTGTCTTAAAGAGGGTTTGGATTGTGGAGTGACTGGTTTTGGAAAATTGCTACGCGTGTCAGCTTGGGAGGCAAACCTTGGGTTCGAAGTTTTAGGGCGGTCAGACTTAAACGCATTCGGTTGTATAGCAACTGAGCGTGGTCTGATTGGTTGAGAAGGCGGTTTCCCCAAGACTGACTGTTTTGCTAACTTAGTATCCACACTATTTCCTTTTAG
Organism: Glebionis coronaria; assembly: GCA_025667525.1. Taxonomy (NCBI): domain Eukaryota; kingdom Viridiplantae; phylum Streptophyta; class Magnoliopsida; order Asterales; family Asteraceae; genus Glebionis; species Glebionis coronaria. Next base: position 188,618,490 of record CM046876.1, read on the forward strand.
CTTCCTTAATTCATTTTTCACCGCTGTCAGTGCAAAAACCTTTTCCTGAAATTGAGCCTTTAATTGCTCATTTTGTAGAAGTAATTGAGCGACACATTGTTCTAACTTAATGTTCATATTATAAAATATGTCGTTATCAGCATTTGCGTCATTACTATCTACAGTGTCGATAGGTTGCACACATATTTCACTTAATGCAGCAGGCAGAGGACTTTGATTTTGAGAAGCGAACTTGGATTCTAACAAATTGATTTGTTTCACAAAATGTTCTTTTTCTTCATTAAAATTTTGAATCTTACGATCCAGTTTTTGTTCAAGAACAAATTTGCTTTTTCAAGTTTTTGAAAATAAGCTTCAAATTTGTCATTTTTCTTTGAAAAATCAAGTTTGGCATCTGATACAGTCGTTTTCGTACACCCAAAAGGTTGTTGTAGTTCCGGTGAAGTGTGTATGGAAATCCGCGTTTATGTCTCAAGTTTGATGCTCGAATAAAAAGGTTTTGAGTTTGATATCTATAACTACCAATTTTAACGACTAAAAATTAAAATATATAAAAGCGATAAGAATGAAAATTAAACTACAATTATAAAGCGAGAGATATCTAAAATAATAATAATGACAATAAAGATGCTAAATCAACAAGCATAATCAAAACTACTCTAATCACGACATTAAAGTTAAACATTAACAAAGCAACGATACCAATCATACCTAAGCTAATGAAAATAAGATAAGAGAAACGAACCCGTTTGACGAACCAGAGACGAAAATTAACCACTCGAATTAAAAACTTAGTAGATATTTAAACCTTAAACCAATTAAGGTCTAAACTTTAATTATCAACTAACTCTAATAAATCCGAAAGCTCCTCGCCTAAAGTGATAAACTAGATACGCCGAGATCACAAGTAAACAACCAATTAACGACAAATAAACTAAACCACATTTTATAACTTTAATAAAACTATTTTGAATTTAATTCTAAATTTCTAAAATATTTAAGAAAATATTTATTAATTAGTAAAACTGATTAAAAACATTTATAAAAACTATTTATATTAATTAATTAAAGTTTAAAACTAATAGACATTTTTTATAGAAAATAATTAAACTAGATTTACCTTTAACTAATATTAATGGTAAACCACAAAAAGGAAGCTAATATGGTAGAATGGTAAAGACTAGGAGAAACAACTGAAAGGTCAGGGATCGATCCGCCTGGCTAACATATTTTTGTTATTATTATATTTTTTATCATATTTTTTTATTTGAAAACTAATCTAACACTGTTACCATTTCTCAATCAACTTTGTTGTACTACTTCAATTTACCCATTTGTATTTCAAACAAAGCAAAATAAAGACATAACTAATTAACAAAAAAAAGATAAATAAAAAAATAAGCTGTGAGACATAAGCTTAAAATAAGCCGAATCCTGTTAAGCTTTGAAATGCCCTAACCGAATTCATCAAAACATCAACAGCATCTCGAATCCAACATCCACAAAATAACCGAAAATCTTATTTAATACAAACAGCTATAACCAAAATCTAATGAACTGAATATCAAATCGAGACAAAATCAACGAACATATTTCAAATCTAAGTTTTTATTGTAAGCTAACTTCGAATACAAAGAACTGATTATAAAAGTAGAAGTTGAGATGAGTGTTTATCTATTCTATCTGGGAAATTTAAAATCTAAAGAAAGAAAGAAAATTAAATCTAAATAAACTAAAACCTACCTGAAGGAATGGAGGAACTAACAAAGTATAAAACCTACGCTAAATAAATGAGACACCCCCAAAAAATAAAAATGGAAAAGCTACCTATCCTAATGATAGATCGGATCTATATATTTTGGGGATAGGATAAGGCCACGATGGGCTTTACTGGGCTTCACTACCGGGCCTTACAATTCTTCTCATCATTTAATTTTTTTACAAACTGAGCCTAATTGACGGGCTGGAGTACTTTCTTAACGGGCCATTGATAGTATAGTCCATTAGCTATTAATGGGTTGGTTTGGCCCATTAAAATGGTGTCGGGTAGGCTCAATAAAAGACGAAGGCACCATTGGACTCGATTTTTCGTCTTCTTTTCATGTCTTGTGCTCGTCTTTGCTCTTTTTCTTTGTTTTTGCTCCTTTTCTTTAAATCCGTACGTACAATAATAAATAACACATAAAAACGATACATGCACTAAAAATACACATTTTTGCTATTTATTATGCCATAAATGAAGGGATATTACCATTAAAAACATGAATAATTACGTGTTTAACAGCCTCCTCAAAATCTTTTGTCGTTTGAGCTAACAGAGTTTCGAGCTCGTGAGTCTTAGAATCACTATTTAATTGTACCTCAGCCATTGGCTCATCGTCACAAATGGGTCCGATATCCGCATCATTGGCTGTTGTATCATTCCCTGAGCTGTTGCTGGTATGTTGTTTTTCTGATTCTGTCCCGCTGCTTTCTGTATCAACCGAACAAGAATCCAATGCTAGACCCTTATCGATGTTGTTCTCTTTCGTCTGCATCAGTCTTTGATTCCCCTTTGGTAAAATTGCCTTTGATGGCGTGTTCTTTCAGCAATTGACTTCTTTATATTACTCATATGTTGAAGAAGTGTCTCTTTGAACGCTTGAAGATCTACGAGAGTATATTTGACAAATTATGTACTTGTGAACTCTCGATCTTTGTTTGATAATCCACTTGCTTCAAAGAATTGTTGGAACTGATTATTGAGAGCTATAAGGCCTTCGTGGATTCATCCTCTTGAAATTCATCTTTGTCAAATTGGTGTTGAATATGATCCGTGTTTAGTAGCATCGTTTTTGTAAATGTCTCAACATCTTGACCGAATAGTAGAGCGAATACCCGTTTGAATCCAATTTCAAGACGACTGCCTTTTAGGTCTTCTCTTGAAAGAATCTGAAGGTGTGACTGAAGCAACTTTAAGTGTTCCATGCATCTCTCTTTTGCCTTCGACATTTGTATTTGATTGCATGAACAGTTTTGGTTGTAGAATCCTTGTTAGTAGGTGTACTGATTGGAGTCTCGGTGTTTGTCTGAACCTTTGGATTCTGCATCTTCTCTTTATTCATCTCAGTCATGCACGTTGTTGATGTTGAATCTGTGAAGATGTCCATTGAATGGATGTCACTTAAGAGGATATGACGTGTATGGATTACGGATCTTAGTAGATGTGTTGTGATTTGATTGTGGTTGAAATTCTGAAAATTCTGAGTTTTTATCAGTCCGACAATAAATTCCTCGAACCGACAAAACGGTAAACCAAAAAACTTTGAATCACCAAATTTTGAATTAAAGTTAGAAATAGCCAACAACTAGTAGGAAAAAATTTGAAAAGAAAAAATTTGACAAAAAATAAAAACTAAAAAATTTGAATTTTGGCCTAAAAACTTGAATTTTGGTCCGAAAATTTGAATTTTTGGTCGAAAAAGTTTTCGTATCGCCAAAATTTGAAATCGAAGCTTAAATGGCCTAAAAATGGTCTAGAAAAACTAAATTTTACTCTGGTTTTTCGGCCAAAAATCTCTTTTTTTTCTTTTTTTTTTCTGGAATAATTGGAAAACTACTTTCAGAATAATACAAGGTTCGGAATAATTCAAGTTTTGGAATAATTGGCTACTTTCGTAATAACTGGCTACTTTCGGAATAATTGGCTACCTTTGGAATAATTGACGAACTACTTTCGAAAAATAGTGTTACTTTCGGAATAATCGAAGAACTACTTTCAGAAAAATAAAAGATGATGATTTTCGAAATATTGGGGATTGTAACTTTTGGAATAATGGCCCTTCAACTTTTGGAATAATGGCCCTTCAACTTTCGGAATATTTCCCGTCAACTTTCGGAATAATGCCCTAAATAACTTTTGGAATATATGAACTCAGATAATAACTTTCGTAAAAATCTTCAAACAACTTTCGCAATACTTCAATTACCAGATTCGGAATAATCATAAACCCGAAAAAGTCACTTTCGAAATGTTCCTTGTATTCCGAAACAGAGACTTAAAAACTGGATTGACTTAATAGATCGACTCCTTAATCAATCCGTATCCCAAAAATCACCCCAAAAACCAAAAAATTTGCGATTTTTACCAAAACAAGTAAACCAAGTCACTACCACATCTATGTAGTCGATTTGTTTACAAACTTAAACAAAAAAATCACAAAAAAATTCAAGATTTGAGCTTGATTATCCTAAAAACCAAAAAAAAAATTGCGAGTGTTGAACACACTAACTCAATCAAAACAAAAAAACCACGAATCTTCAATCACCTATCCACTATAGGCTCTTGATACCAAATGTTATTCCCACTTAATCCATAACACAATATATTTAGATAGTATTTTGAAAGAGAAATAGAAGAATGTAGAGAGAGAAACTAGAGAGAATTGGTGGAAGGTTAAACTTTAGAGAGATAAAGTGAAAGTAACCAACACCCTCTTCCACATATGTAAGAGGGTTTATATACCCATGAGCTTGGTGGGCTCATGGGCTTCTTTCTTCGGCCGGGCTTGGCTTGCACTTGGGCTTAGCGCCCCTAACTATACAATATTAGCTTAAAGTCCAAGCCCGGTTAACCCGACTAACCTATTACAATACAAGACTTTTAACGACTAAGATGACCTATTACATTCTTGTTTGACTATATAAAATATAGGGCTAACAACATGGGTTCAACTGAGTTAAAAGAGTTGCAGCATTAGCTGCAAGAGTTACCGGATCGAGGCTTTAATCGCCCTTATAAAACCCGCATTAAAATACCACGAACAGTACACATGAATACTGAAAATACAAAAATACGGTAAAATTAAAACTTTCCATTTATAATATAATTAACGTGTCCACGATATTTAATAACATGTAATTACGTATATATATTATAAATGTGTTAAGTCCACGACATATAAAATTTACAATAATTAAACATGAACCATCACGTAAATATTTAACTTAATAAAAGCTTCGGGTTTTCCTTTGTGGGACCCATATACCGCGGCTAGAGACAAAGAAAGGAGAAAGATGGGCCTTCGGCCCTTAAAAACTCATGTTAAGTAAAAACACAGGAAACTTTTATCATAACATTAGGTTACAAAAAAATTCAAGAACACTGCATCCTTCTCTCTTCCTTGCCGCCGGCTACCATCAACCCAAAGGGGTGTTCGGGACAATTTTTGCTAGTTGATTTTATGTGTACGTGATCGTGATCTCATAACCTTTTCTTACACGTGTTCGGTATAATCAAAACCCTTTTTTCTCTTAAATTCTTTATTGAATTCATGTTCTTATTCAAATTAATCATAAAAACAAGTTGTAAAAACATGGGGTTAATTAAAATCATGGTTTAAGGGGTGTTTGATGTTTGGTTTGTTCAGTCGAAGGACAACCGAGACCACATAGGGTCTCGTCTTGTTTTCATCACCACCACTGAGACCCTCAAAGGGCTCGGTTTGGTTGGTTTGGGCTCGGACGAAGGCAAGGGATCCCGACTCGAGGTCGGGGTATGGTTTGGGTTTGGATCAAGTGCCAACCGAGACCAATAGCGTCTCGGTGGGGCTTTTGTGTTGACATCGGGAACCAAACAACAAAACAGGGGGAACCGGTGTTGAACCGGTGGGAACCGGCAACAACCGATGTGAACCGGGCTCGGTAGTGGCAGTCGTGGCTCGGCAGTGGGAACCGAAGGCCACCAGTGGCAACCGGCTAGCCGGTCTAGCCACTGGTAGGGCTGTTTGGCTCGGCTTATTAGTGAAACACGGGTTCGGGTTCGGGAAAATATTAAAATCAGAAAATATGTTTATATAAATTATTTCCTAGAGTATTTAATTTAATTAAATGCATGACTTAGGTTAAATATTAAAGTTAATATTTCATGTATAACCTAAAGTATTTACCTAGCTTAATTTAATTAAAACATGTATTTTTAATTAAATTCTTATAATGTATAGTTTAATTAATTAACCAAGTTATTTAATTAATAAGCTATAACTTTTAAACCATGACTTGTATTTTACTAATTACACTTTATTTATTATTCATAATCCAGCTTATTTCTAATTATGGAAACTTACTATTTTTGGAAACTTACTATTTATGGAAACCTGTTATTTTTAGAAAGTTACTTAGTATTACAATACAAGTATTATAATACACTAGTACATGCATAATACACTACAGAACATCAATATAACTACAGATAACACAGTTAAACATGTTAGATTAAGTATAACTTGCTAATAACACACAGAACCAGTAAAAGACATGTAATTCAGACAACTCATACACGTTCCCATTCTTATGTAGTATTATCTGTCAAGGAGGAGTAGGTTCTTCAGCTTTTCCATTAAGCTTCTACCGGACACAAGGTACGGATTTCCCGTCCTTCAGTAAGGACAACCTCTTCCTTTATTAGGATTTCCCGTATGCAGTCAACTGTTTCCTCCAGTAGTTACAGATTAAATGCTTATGTTTTATTAGTTACCTTAGCCATATACATGCATGACCAATTTCACCTAGTTATGGAGGTACCATAACTATAACACTAGAGGCACTAGTGTTATGAATTCACCACGGCGGAGTGATAGCTCGTGGTGTCCCTTTCAGTTATTTGGCCATTATTATATTATTATTATCATGTGGGGCATATGGGTGCATCCTAGGTTCAGTTTCAGTCAGGATTTCATGGTGAATGTCGTGTGTGTCTTGCATCCTTCACAAGGATCTGATCCCTCCTACCCATTACCAATTAATTAGAGGCATCCCCTCTAATTTGCATGACGAGGTCACCCTTCCAAGTATTCATGCACGTTGTTGACCTCATGACCTATATTTACTTCTGGTATATTAAACTAATACAGATTTTCATAAGTAACATAAGCTATGTTTTCAGTACTAAAACCAGTTAACATGTTATACACCTAGGTTTTCCCAGGACTTATTCATTTCCGTTGCAATTCATGCTTTATATGCTTTATATGTTTTCATTCCTTTATGTCTTTATGCTATGCTATATATCCGTGCACTGAGCGTTATGCTCAGCCGTTTTCCATATCCATGTTCCCAAACGGAAGGTACCCAAGGTCGCAAGTAGGATCTCCAGAATATGTGCATTCGGATGGAAGCTATCCAGTCTCTTTTACCTTATGTATTTATTCCTACTTTTTCATACTCTACTTCATTTGGACATTGTTTAGTCCTTTCATTTACAGTACTTAATATTTCTTGTGTGTGAGTTATTTAGACTACCGACGTTTGATTCCGGTATTTCTATTTGTGGACATTAATCTTTAGACATTTACCTTGCATACTTTGATGACACGCCATATTTTACTGTAGCATTGCATCTTAACAAATGGGGTGTTACAATTATGGTACCAGCGCCAAGGTTTCGACCTGTAGCTCTGTAAAACATGACATGTGACTTACGTAGGGGTGAGCAGAACCGCACTGTAAACCGCAAAAACCGCACAAAACCGCACCGCACAAACCGCACCACGACTAAATCCGGTGGAGCGGTTTTAAGAAAAAAGAAAAACCGCAAATGCGGTGTGGTTGCGGATTTACCCGTAAAACCGCACCACAAAATCCACACCGCACCTCATATTAATATAAAACTAAAAAACGGCACATCAATTATATAACGTGTGTTATAAGGGTATTAATGCATATTATCATTAACATTCTAAGTAATGTGCGTGTTTACATTAGATATATACATTGTTATAACTGAAAATACTTACATTGTGAACCAAAACCGCAAAAACCCACATTAATTATATAAATCATAAGTGGTGATGCGGTGCGGTTAAAATCCACAAAACCCGCAAAAACCACAAAAACCCGCAAAACAGAAACCGTATAAAACTGCGCGGTATGGATCCGCACTTTTCTAAAAACCGCAATCGCGGATGCGGTTTGATTTTTGCCAATATCCGCACCGCACCGCACCATGCTCACCCTAGACTTACAGGTAGTCACCAGCGTCTTCCTAAAACTGACAGTTGGTTCATGCATTCAATCATTTTCATTTCATTTCATGCATTCATTCATTTTCATTTTATTTCATGCATTCATATCATTGTCGCAGGTTTATGACTAAGTAATGGTTTGTACAAGACTGACCCTATTTAGTCGCATATGCTTTTATCAAAACTTTAACTTTGGGACCGACCCATAGGCGTCCCCCGCTATGTCTTTTGTTTTGGGTGAACTGACCATAGGCGTTCACCCTCGCGCATATAAAAGTTTTTATAAACTGCATCATGCATTCTACACTGTTTCATGCATTATAAACTACTTCATTGATGTATACATTGTTCATGCATTTTTATGTCCATCTCATTTCAGACTTATCATTTATGTTGCATTTTGTTTTTAAACTGTCAAATGGTGAACACACGCAATGCTCAAGAGTTGGCTGCAGCTGTCAATGCAGCTTTGCAAGCCATCCTTCCCCAACTTCGCAATGAAATCAGGGACGAATTTCATGCTAAAATTCAAGCTCAAAGTGTTCAATTTGGCCCTCATCCTGAAAACTACTACTACATAATCCTCCTCCACCACCACCTGTTACTCTTATGACTTGGTTGGAGCGATTCAACAAACAGCGACCCCGTTCGTTTGAGCAGACAGACAGCCCCAATGAGGCTGAGGCTTGGATTTCTCACATCGAGAAGATATTCGATGCGATGGGTTGTGACAGTGTTTTCAAGGCAATACTGGCTTGCTATAAGTTTGAAGGTGATGTGCTGTAGTGGTGAAAGTCTGTCAAGCAGTCCAATGGTGGTGATAATCGGGTTGCACTGCTGACATGCGACCAGTTTAAGGAGCTCTTCCTTAATCAGTACTTTCCATATGCTGAACAGGAGAAGCTTAAGTGGGATTATCATAATATCCAACAGGTTGCTCGGGAGAATAGCAACGAATTCATGCAGCGGTTTCTCCGTTTGGCTGGTTTCTTGGGAGCAACAGCTGGTACAGCTGAGGAGAAAGCTGAGAAGTTTAACTGGGTTCTTTGCACTTCGGTTGCCAACAGTTTCGTTTGTGCTACGTTCACTACAGTAGCATAGGTGGCCGATGCAGCCCGTAAGCTTGAGATGCTTTCGGAACGAGAGAAGTTTGGTGATTACAGAGCAGTGAAGAGGTATCTTCAATCACCAATTGTAAACCACTCATTTCTATCAGTATTTTCATTTCCATATCATCCTCTGTTCAATTTTAAATTTCAAACAGAAGACTGACGACCGTAAGCCTGCGGCCGTTCAGCAGGAAGCATCTAAGGGAAACGGTCATACCAACGAACGTTCTGGTTCAGAGAGGCGCGGCGGTAATGATAATTATCGTAACAACGCTAATAACTCGAACAAAAGCAGGTCCCTACATTTACCTTCTTTCATGTTAAACTATCTTATGTTATGGTATTCTGACACTCCAACGATTCTAATTCAGGAACAACAACAACGGTAAGGATCAGGACCGTAGAGGTTCACAACCTAACCGTTCTACCTCATCTGGTAATTATTAAACCTTCTATGTAATCATGTTTATGTTCCATGATCATGTCTCATGCATGTAATCCTTGTACAGGCTCTCAGCTAGCTAGGACGCCTGCTGGAGGATTCACGCATCGTATATGTCCTACTTGTTCGCAGTAGAAATTCTGGTGTTTGTCGTTGAGGTACTGGTGGTTGTTTCAAGTGTGGCCTACAGGGCCATCAGCAGAAGGATTGTCACCAAGGTGAGATAGAAGGCACCTCTACACATGCCGACACCAAACCACCTCCTACTTCTGGTCGTGTGTGGCGAACAAGACTTCAGGTAACATCACTGGGAATCTATTTATGAATGGTTTGGCAGCATGCGTTCTATTTGATACTGGAGCGACTCATTCAGTCATATCCACTACTTTTGCTACACGTGTTAGGATTTCCCCTATGCCATTAGATAATGCCTTATGCATTTCCATGCCACTGAGGTACTCTGAACGAATCACACAGGTGTACAGAGATCTTCCCCTAGAATTTGATGATAAGATCCGCAGAGTCTACGCACTTCCTTTGGACATGTGCGATTTTGATTTGATAGTGGGCATTGACTGGTTATCCAAACATCAGGCTACGATAGACTGCCACACTTATCGGGTTATTTTCGGTGATGTTAAATCTCTAGAATACATACACCATGGTTTTCTGTCAGGGAGGTTGGTACAAATTATTTCATACATGGAGGCGCGTGCTTTATTTTCACACGGATGTTAGGGCTTCATAGCCAATATTCATGACATTACGGATGTCAGGGCTTCATAGCCAATATTCACACGGATGTCAGGGCTTCGATCCAAGATCAGCCTATTGTGTCAGAATTTCCTGACGTTTTTTCAGATGAACTTCCGGGCATACCACCTGTTCGTGAAGTCGAGTTTGGAGTTGAGCTCATCCCAGGTGCAGAGCCAATTTCCAAAGCTCCTTATCGCATGGCTCCTATAGAGCTTAAAGAACTAAAAGATCAGCTGCAGGAACTTCTAGAGCGAGGTTTCATCCGTCCTAGTGTATCGCCATAGGGTGCACCGGTACTGTTCATGAAGAAAAAAGACGGCAGCATGCGTTTGCGTATAGACTATCGTGAACTGAACAAGATCACGATCAGGAATCGTTATCCTTTGCCGCGAATTGATGACCTTTTCGATCAACTTCAGAGCGCCAAGTATTTCTCCATGATCTATCTGAGGTCTGGCTATCATCAGTTACGGGTTAAAGAGCAGGATATCTCTAAGACTGCTTTATGTACACGTTATGGGCACTACGAGTTCATAGTCATGCCATTCGGACTCACTAATGCTCCAGCTGTCTTCATGGATTTGATGAACCGTGTCTTCCATGAGTTTCTGGACAAGTTCGTTATCGTGTTCATTGATGACATCCTGATTTTCTCCAAATCCAAGGAGGAACATGAGGAGCACCTTCGTACAGTCTTGCAGATTCTTTGTCAGAAGAAGCTGTATGCCAACTTCTCCAAGTGTGAGTTCTGGTTAAGCAATGTGGCATTTCTGGACCATATTGTATCTGCAGAGGGGATCACCATGGATCATGCAAAGGTTGAAGCTATCACCAAATGGCCGAGACATACATCTGCTACAGAGGTCAGAAGTTTTCTGGATTTAGCTGGCTACTAGGTTTGTAGAGAACTTTTCACGGTTAGTTTTACCTTTGACTAAGCTGATGAGTAAAGGAGAGAAACTCGTCTGGACGGAAGAGCGAGAGAAGAGCTTTGAAGATCTTAAGCAGAAATTAGTGACTGCACCTATTCTTACTCTCCCATCTGGATCAAGTGTATTTCAGATATATAGTGACGCTTCAGGAAAGGGTTTAGGTTGCGTTCTCATGCAACATGGGAAGGTTATTGCATATGCATCACGGCAGCTGAAACCTTATGAAGAAAACTTTCCTACTCACGATTTAGAGCTTGCAGAAGTTATTTTCGCATTGAAGATCTGGAGACATTATTTGTATGGTGAATCTACTTGGCTAATCTTAGAGTGGAACCAGACTTACATTCTAGGATCAAGGAAGCTCAAAAGGACGATGGTGAGATTTAGGCTATCATTCAGAACCTTGATCAGCAGACGGAGTTTCGTGTTGACGATGAAGGTATCTTATGGCAGGGCACTAGACTAGTGGTTCCTGGTGACTCTACATCAGGGAAGTTGTGCTGACTGAAGCTCACAACTCTCCATTTACCATACATCCTGGTTCTACCAAGATGTACCACGACATCAAGTAGAATTTTTGGTGGAGTGGTATAAAGCAGGATGTTGCCACCTTCGTTTCTAAATGTATGATCTGCCAGCAGGTTAAGATCGAACACCAGCGAGCTAGTGGTTTACTACAACCATTACATATTTCAGCATGGAAGTGGGACAAAATCTCCATGGATTTTGTTACTAGTCTTCCTGTGACACAAAGGAAGAACGACGCTATGTGGGTTATTGTTGATAGGTTGACTAAATCTGCTCATATTCTGTCGATCCGTAAGGAGCATCTGGTCAGCAAATTGGTAAACACTTTTCAGAAGGAGATCATGAGACTGCATGGTACTCCATCAGAAATCAACTCTGATAGAGATCCCCGTTTCACATCGCGTTTCTGGCAGAGTCTGCAGAAAGCTTGGGGCACCAGACTCAAGCTCAGCACTGCCTTTCATCCTCAGACCGACGGACAGTCGGAACGTACCATTCAGACATTAGAAGACATGATGCGGGTGTGTGCTCTAGAGTGGTCAGGAAGCTGGGATGATTATATTCATCTTGTGGAGTTTGCATACAACAACAGCTGGCACGCTAGCATCAAGTGTGCACCTTTTGAGATGTTGTATGGGAGAAAGTGTCGCGCCCCAATCTACTGGGTTCAGGTGGGCGAACGACTGCTTGAGGGTCCAGAGATGATTGAGGTGACCAATAAGAAGGTCGCTCTCGCTAAGGCGAAGATTCAGGAGGCTCGTGCTCGCCAGAAGAGCTATGATGATAAGCGTCATAGATATGTATCGTTCAACGTAGACGATCACGTTTTCCTCAAGGTATCACCGGACAAGGAGTTAAGCGTTTTGGAATCAGAGGGAAGCTCACTCCTCGCTTCATCGGACCGTTAGACATCATAGAACACGTTGGTGAAGTGGCATATCATTTAGCGTTACCGCCGCAGCTATCACACGTTCACAACGTGTTCCATGTGTCCTTACTCAGAGGATACAACTATCATCCGGTTCATGTTGTCCAGTATCCGCTTGATCAGATTCGAGAGGATCTTTCATATGTTGAAGAACCCGACAGAGTTCTTGAACGACAAGATCGTATCATCCGGAGGAAGACGATCCCTTTCGTCAAAATCCTCTGGAGGGACAATCCTGAGCGGGAAGCCACTTGGGAAACGGAGGAGTCTATACGGGCTTCTTACCCTCATTTCCAGTTCTGATTCGGGTATGTTTCTTTCAGTTTATGTTTTCTCCAATTCGAGGACGAATTATTCTTTTAGAGGGGAAGAGTTGTAAAACCCGCATTAAAATACCACGAACAGTACACATGAACAGTGAACATACAAAAATACGGTAAAATTAAAACTTTCCATTTATAATATAATTCACGTGTCACGATATTTAATAACATGTAATTACATATATATTAGTCCACGACATATAAAATTCACATTAATTAAACATGAACGATCACGTAAATATTTAACTTAATAAAAGCTTTGGGGTTTTCCCTTGTGGGCCCCATATGTCACGGCTAGAGATAAAGAAAGGAGAAAGATGGGCCTTTGGCCCATGACCCATTAAAAACCCATGTTAAGTAAAAACACAGGAAACCTTTATCATAACATTAGGTTACAGAAAAAAATCAAGAACCCTGCCTCCTTCTCTCTTCCTTGCCGTCGGCTACCATCAACCCAAAGGGGTGTTCGGGACAATTTTTGCTAGTTGATTTTGTGTGTACGTGATCGTGATCTCATAACCTTTTCTTACACGTGTTCGGTATAATCAAAGCCCTTCTTTTCTCTTAAATTCTTTATTGAATTCATGTTCTTATTTTAATTAATCATAAAAACAAGTTGTAAAAATATGGGGTTAATTAAAATCATGGTTTAAGGGGTGTTTGATGTTTGGTTTGTTCGGCCGAGGGACAACCGAGACCACATAGGGTCTCGGCTTGTTTTCATCACCACCACTGAGACCCTCAAAGGGCTCGGCTTAGTCGGTTTGGGCTCGGACGAAGGCAAGGGACCCCGACTCGAGGTCGGGTATGGTTTGGGTTTGGATCGAGTGCCAACCAAGACCAACAGGGTCTCGGTGGGGCTTTTGTGTTGACAGCGGGAACCAAACAACAAAACAGAAGGAACCGGTGTTGAACCGGTGGGAACCGACAACAACCGGTGTGAACCGGGCTCGGCAGTTGCAATCGTGGCTCGACAGTGGCAACCGAAGGCCACCAGTGGCAATCGGCTAGTCGGTCTAGCCACTAGTAGGGTTGTTTGGCTTGGCTTATTTGTGAAACACGGGTTCGGGTTCGGGAAATATTAAAATCAGAAAATATGTTTAATTAAATTATTTCCTAAAGTATTTAATTTAATTAAATGTATGAACTAGGTTAAATATTAAAGTTAATATTTTATGTATAACCTAAAGTATTTTACTTAGCTTAATTTAATTAAACATGTATTTTTAATTAAATTCGTATAATGTATAGTTTAATTAATTAACCAGGTTATTTAATTAATAAGCTATAACCTTTAAACCATGACTTGTATTTTACTAATTAAAATTTACTTATTGTTTATAATCCACCTTATTTGTAATTATGGAAACTTACTATTTTTGGATACTTACTATTTATGGAAACCTGCTATTTTTTGAAAGTTACTTAGTATTACGATACAAGTATTATAATACACTAGTACATGCATAATACACTACAGAACATCAGTATAACTACACATAACACAGTAAAACAGTAAAACATGTCAGATTAAGTATAACTAGCTAATAACACATAGAACCAGTAAAACATATGTAATTCAGACAACTCATACACGTTCCCATTCTTATGTAGTATTATCCGTCAAGGCAGAGTAGGTTCTTCAGCGTTTTCGTTAAGCTTCTACTGGACACAAGGTACGGATTTCCTATCCTTTAGTAACGACAACCTCTTCCTTTATTAGGATTTCCCGTATGCAGCCAACTGTTTTCCCCAGTAGTTATAGATTAAATGCTTATGTTTTATTAGTTACCTTAGCCATATACATGCATGACCAGTTTTACCTAGTTATGGAGGTACCATAACCATAACACTAGAGGCACTAGTGTTATGACTTCACCACGACGGAGTGATAGCTCGTGGCGTCCCTTTCAGTTATTTGGCCATTATTATATTATTATTATCATGTAGGGCGTATGGGTGCATCCTAGGTTCAGTTTCATTTAGGATTTCATGGTGAATGTGGTGTGTGCCTTGCATCCTTCACAGGGAGCTGATCCCTCCTACCCATTACCAATTAGTTAGAGGCATCCCCTCTAATTTGCATGACGAGGTCACCCCTCCAAGTATTCATGCACGTTGTTGACCTCATGACCTATATTGGCTTTTGGTATATTAAACTAATACAGATTTTCATAAGTAACATAAGCTATGTTTTCAGTACTAAAACCAGTTAACATGTTATACACCTAGGTTTTCCCAGGACTTATTCATTTCCACTGCAATTCATGCTTTATATGCTTTATATGTTTTCATTCCTTTATGTCTTTATGCTATGCTATATATCCGTGCATTGAGCGTTATGCTCAGCTGCTTTCCATTTCCATGTTCCCAAACGGCAGGTACCCAAGGTCGCAAGTAGGATCTCCAGAGTATGTGCATTTGGATGGAAGCTATCCAGCCTCTTTTACCTTATGCATTTATTCCTACTTTTTCATACTTTACTTCATTTGGACATTGTTTAGTCCTTTCATTTACAGTACTTAATATTGCTTGTGTGTGAGTTACTTAGACTACCGATGTTTGATTCTGGTATTTCTATTTATGGTCATGAATGTTTAGACATTTACCTTTCATGCTTTGATGACACGCCATATTTTACTATAGCATTCCATCTTAACAAATGGCGTGTTACAGCCCTAGCACAACACTAGAAGGTGCATCGTTTCTGTCTATCAGAAAGAAGGCTGGTAATATGATATCAGGTATCGACCACCGGAAAATTTACCAAATCACCATTCTTAATCGATATTCATTCCACGTATAGGAGGTTTATCTATAGTACAAAGTCTTAAACACTCTTCTAAAAAACGCGTCACGATCATGCTACCATCAGCGATGAGAGACAAAACAAGACACTTCGAAAACTACTTTTGCACACGTTATAGTCTCCCTAAAATTTTGATTTATGTTTCTGAGCTTCCAAATGCTCCAGCATATTACGAAATTAATGAATCAAATTTTCTATGAATTCTTATACAAGTTCGCCAGTATATTCATCTATAACATCCGGATCTGCTAGATTCTAGAGAAGAAAACGAGAATCGTCTTTTTATGATCCTGCAGATTCTCCGATAAGAGAAAATTATATACGCAGCTTTCCAGATGTGAGTCCAGTTGAACAAGGTGGAATTTTTGGGCTACGTTATTTCAGCAGAAAAAAATTTCAGAAATCCTGCGAAGGTGAAGGCCATCACCAGATGGTCATGACCGACGTCTGTGACTGAAGTACGAAGTTTCCAGAATTCAGTTGGCTACTACCACAGAAATTTCTGATAGTTATTACAATTAGCTCTACCACAACTAAGTATACGCTTAAAGGAGAGAACCTACACTAAAAATTTTGTAGTCTAGAAAATCCTATGCTAGGAGAGGTCTAATTTACCGAAACTCGTAATTCTTCCATGACTATTCATCCAGATTCCACAAGAATGTACCCTAACCTCAGGCAGATTATGTTAGAGGCAGTATAACACGTTGAGGTAGCTATGTTCATATCTAAATGCCTGCCATTCCAACAGGTTCAAGATAGAACACCGACACGCTATAGAATTATTACAACCAGTAAATGAGACAGGATTCTATGGAAGTTGTTATCAGTTACCAGACTCAGAAGAAGCATGATACGATCTAAGTCATTGTCGACCATTTAACCAGCCTACACGTGTTCTTTCATCCAAAAGGAATACGCAGTAGCAGATCTGTAGGAAATTTAGCGATAGATCGTACGATTTCTCGGTATTCCATCAATAATCATATCAGATAGAAAATTTCACGATCACGTGTACGTTTACATTCACGATCACGTTCACGTTCACCTTCACGTTTACGTCTCATGTTCACAATTATGATGTGGTTTCAGTCCATATTTGTGCTTGTTGACCCCAAACTTATATCGATTAGCTTTGTGTTAACGAGATTAAATCAAGTTTAACACGTAGAGAAACTTTGTTGTTATGAACAATCCAAGTGCTATGCAGAATTAACACTTAGAATAAAGAACAAGTAAACAGTTAAACCAAACTTTCACTTTAGATTAATAATCAAACTTGCTTACAATGAAAGTTGTGAAAACTGAATAACGTGTATAAACTACAAACCCTACGACCTCCTTTTATAACATAAGGAGTTGTGTACAAAGGATAACCTATCAACTATTCTAGGTAAAGATAAATATAGAAAATACAATATTAAGTATATCTTTACTTCAAATATTAAACGTGTTGACTAAGTATTCGTATCAGTGGTTGGACTTCTTCTTGTCAACGCTTGGATATATTCTTGTCAGTGCTTGATTAGTCAGCGCTTCATTTCCTCTTGTCAGCGTCCAATTTCCTCTTGTCAGCGTCTGAGTGATTTAGCTCATTTTATTCCCAACAATACTCCCCTAAACTTGATATCTACTCTAGTAATCAAGTTTCTGAATAAAAACTAGGTACAAGGAGGATTCTTACAAATACAAATTACTTGTTAATTAGATAGTAAACAAATCTAATTAAATCCATGCTAACATCAATAGTATAATCTACTTCTAGCTGTGTAGACACCATCTTCTTCAAAACATCCTTGGACATAGGATATTGAGCATCCACAAGAAGATACTCTGAAAACTTTGTAGTGCTTAGATGGTAAACACCAGCTGCTGAATGTAGACGCCATTGTAACCCACTGATATCATCCAGATCCAACCATATTGGATCTGCTTCATCTGGTGTAATCATTCTTTTGAATGTTGTCCAGATCTTTATTCCATTGGCTGAAGTAGGTGCTTCAGCTTCATACTTGGTCTTCATCAAATTCCAAAGATCTACCAAGTCTTCTCTGTCTATGCTTGCAAATAATGAGATCAAGGTAGTAAAAGTATGTACCTTCTTGTCATATCTGGTGATCATCCAGAACCCACTTGCATCTTCTTCATAATTAACTATTGGGTTTCTGAAATCCAAGGGTAATACCTCTGCAATATCTGAAGCCTCCAATGGTGAAAGCTTAATATTCTTTCTGATCACTGCCTCACTAGGATTCAGCCTGTCAAGGACTGGAAATTCAATGGGAATTCCCTTCTTCACTGGCCTTGGCATAATAGAAGCCCTCTGAATTTGCATATTCTCCTCAATCTCTTCTCTCCTTTCAGCTGAGAGAAGCCTCATAGTATTCTCCTCACAAACTCTTACCCAATATAGATAAGCATGGAACTCCAATTCTTCAAAGGACAGTTTCCTTAACCTTTCATAGGTCCATCCACCTTGATGACACCTAAGTAGCATAAAGTACAGCTCCCTTCTATCCCTCTTGAGTTCAGAATGCACCTTGCTAACCTTGTGCTTCAAAATTATCTTGCAATTTTCCTGAACTCTCAACAATATCTCCAAACCCCAAATTGTTATAGACATATCTGGGTTCTCTTCAACCTTAGACTCCCATGCAAAATATATTTCTCTCACTTCAGGCATGTCAAAGTCTACTTTCATCTTCAACTCTCTTAGCCTTTCCTTGGCTAAGTCATCTTCCCCATACTCCAATTTCTCTGGCTCTTCTAAGATCGTCACACTAGAATCGGAGTTCTCATCACCATCACTACCATCTTTAGCCTTCTCTGTGGTAGTCCAATCCTATTCTTGCAATTGTGCAGCCAAAACTGAATCAAAATGTACCTAGGCTGCATTCTTTGGTACCTCAACTTCTTCCAAAATGCCTTTACCCTTGTCTTTTGCTCCAATAGCTGGTAAAGTTATTGTTGGTACCTGTGTAGTCACATCCCTAATGATAACTGGTGGTTGAGAGACACCAATCATACTTGTAGGTCTGCCAGTGCTTGCTTTACTCTTGTCAGCGCTCAAACTCCGAATGTCAGCGGCTGACTTTGTAGCTTGTTCCATCATCTCTAAAAACGACAACTTCTTTAGAGTGATCAATGAAACATCAAGAACAGGCTTCTCCTTCAAACTAGTCAAAGCCTCAGCTATTTCCACCTGTTTACTTCCAAAAGAACCACCTTCTTCTTCTTGTGAGCCCTTGTCACTTAAATTGAATTGCTCTATTGGTGCATCCTCCTCCCCTTTTGTAAGAATCCTCCCCTGATGAAAGGACTCTTGCATGCCTTCTCCTAGCATTGGCAGCCTCCAAAACAACTATCCTCTCCCTCATTGTCTTGAGTTTGAGGCCTTGACATGTGACAACTTGTACAAGGTTTGCATTTTGCTTTTGCCAATGAATACAAACCACCGTCAATTCCAAAAGTGTATAAGGTTCCAATCTGCCCTCCTCTATGATGGGAATTTGACCTCCTAAAAGAGATTCATCGGGCATGGATGGGGTCTTAATGATGTCGGGACTGCCTTGACCTGCTACTAAGCCAGAGTCAATAGTCCCAGCCCCACCCATCTCACCAACCACACTTGTGGTGGTGGTTCTCTCTGCTACATGGCTAGGTAATACGAGGCTTTTGCCCAGTAAGAAAATATTATCGTCCGATATTTCCGAATTGAGAAAGGGTTTAAGTGCGACTCAGTCGTTTTTTGGTGGAAACAATAGATTGTCGTTGTTGTAAAATAAAAGTGCAAAACTTTTAAAGTAAATTGACGTTTAATTAAATCTAAAACTAATTAAAACTTAAATGGTGCAATATTAAAACTTTTAAAGAAAATAAATCAAATGACAGAAAATTAAAGCGTGACGAAAAATTAAATTTGACAATGTAATAAAAATGTGAACTTTAAAATTAAACTAAGACAAAGTAATAAAAATAACACTTGAGAAAAATGGCGAAAAAATAAATGCTTAAAAATAAAAAGAAAGTAAACAGAACCTGAGCCGGGATCCAAAATACTATCACTATCCGGAATCCAATCTTACTCTTATCCTGAATAACAACCCTACTGCTTATCCGGAATAAAACTATCACTCTTATCCGGAATAACCAACTTGTCGCTTATCCGGAATGTTGTTCTATCCACTATCTGGAATACTTGTCCGAAAGCTTATCCGGAAAACTCTTGTCAAGAAGGTTATCCGGAATCACAAACGAGACCTTATCTGGAACTTGCCTTGGATCCTTATCCAGAATAATACTTGTGCCTTATCCGGAATAAATCCAACTAATAGCTTATCCGGAATACTCTTCTGACCTCTTATCCGGAATAAGTTGAATTCCACTATTCGGAATAATCCTTGAACACTTATCTGGAATACTTTGTTGAGCTGCTTATTCGGAATAAATTCCTGGTCCTTATCTGGAATATACTGCTCTTGAAGCTTATCCGGAATATTTTCCGGATTCTTATCCGGAATATGGAGTTCCGAAGCTTTATCCTGAATAACACAAGTGGAGCTTTATCCAGAATCTTCACAAGCCCACTATCCGGAATAACCAAAAACTGTCCCTATCCGGAATAATTTCCGGATACTTATCCGGAATAATGGGGTTTGAGCTCTATTCGGAATAATGGATTGGAGGCTATGTTCGGAATAAGAGGGTTTTACCAAAACCCGGATAACTACTAAAATCAAATAAGCTATAAACTACAATTAAGCTAAACACAAATAAGCACTTAACTAAAACTTTAACCAAAACACTTTTAAAAAAAAGCAAATAAGCTAAAATTTAAAAACTTTTAAAAACACTAAATAATAAAAATATTAAAAATCAACTTTTTATAAAAATTAACTAATAAGCACTTAATTAAATTTAAGAAAAACACAATAAGCTATAAAGTCAATAAGCAAACACAATAAAAAACATAAAAGCATAACCAATAATCAAACAAGCATAACAATAAGGTAATAAGCACAAAGATTAAGCAAAACAAGAAAGGTAGAATGAGATATTAATAAAAACTTTATTAAAGAAAAGATTAAACAACAAAATTAAAAAACACTTACTTGGAATTAAAGGAATCAAAGTGCAAGACAAGTATTTAAATTGATAATTAATTAAAATGACATGAAATTAAGGTGGAAAGACTAATGTGTCAAATTAGTTAACAAATCCTAATGACACATTAGGAGTCTATTTATAGTGATTAGGAAAACTAAGCATGTGTTGGTTCATTCTTCTTTCTTTCTCGACTTCTCGTCTTCTAAGTTCTTCGACTTTATCGACTTTGTCTCGGGATTAATAAACTCGTCTTGTAATTTCTTGATTAATTTAGACTTGAGTTCTTTGGCTTTTATTAAACTTCCGTCTTTAGACTTTTTTCTTCGATAAATCTTCAGAATTGGCCTTGGACTTCCGTTCTTTTAGCACTCTTGATCTTTCGACTTCGTCTTTTTTCTTTTTCTTCGATAAAAGCCCGTGAAAGCCCGTGTTTTCTTCCCTTTTCACATTTTCGTCCTAAATCACAACAAAAGCACAAACCACGCATAATTCTGACATTTAAGACATAAAATACACGTTTTGGCCTGGTTATTATTGTAATTAAGTGGTAAAAGGATAAGTGTTTTCACATTTATTAAATCCCCTACACTTGACCATTGCAATGTCCTCATGCAATGCATTAATTACAAAGCAAGTATTTACATTTTCCATCATAATCAATCCACATTGGCCTTTATTTAAAAAGATAGAAAATTTTAAAACATTTAAAGGAAGAAAAATAAGTAAAGAAATCAAAGACATACCTTAGGGTTTTGGAAATGTCATGAATGATTATCATCCTCAAGTTTTCACGTTCCCCAAACCAAGCATAAAAACGAGATCATTGTTATTATAAGTTATCAAACTAACACAAACTCATGTGGGACAATTATTTACTTAGACTCCCTTATTCCTAGGTGTATCTCTTATATTTTATTGTTGTCTTGAATGATCATGAGGATGCATTGTTGACTTATTTCGATAGTTTATTAGGCCGAAAATAAAGTGGGACGATTTAATCAATAGTTAGCTAAAGGACAAAATCTTTTAAAACTGCTTCTCGGGACCTCATAAAGTTCATATCTTGGCATAACTCGCTTCACGATTTGAGACCTTTCTCGGACCGATATTTGGCAGCGACTTCATACTTCAAATCTTGAGAGACGTTCATGAAATAATGGTCTTCTCTTCAGAATAGGAATTTCTTCACTTAAAGTTTTGTGAGATTCTTCATATTTGGACCACGACTTCTTCATTTTTCTCCAATCTTTATTTTGGACTTTGATATACAACGATCCGCCTCCTTTTAGGACTTGGATCTATTTATCCTCATACCTTGTTAGGGCCTTTTTGGATAGACTTCTCCATGATCTTTACGGGAGTATTTGCTTTTCGTCGTGTGTCTCGATCCTTCATATTGATTTTTGCTAAATGATTCTTCACATCACTTTTGGATCTTTAGCAACAAAATATAGCCCTCATGCCTTGTTAGGGCCTTTTCGGACTCGCCAATCTTCGCATCCTTGCTTCAATAAGTTATGCCTTGGCTATGAATTCTAATTAATACCGAGCAACTTTTAAACGATCTTGGGCTAGAAGCTAAGTAACTTTTCAAATCGTACAACCTTATTTATTGCAGATATATTTATTAACAAGCGATGGGAGAATAGGCTTATAATCAACTCACATAAATTCACGAAAGAATACCAAACTTATAATTGACTCTATCATCTCTCGTCCCTCCACAGTTTAAAATCTCAAGGAATGAGACTCGTGGATGCTTAGCCTATTAAATCAAAGTTTTGGGTTTTCGAGTCATCTATAGGATCTTGCAAACTCTTAGACTTTTTCAAGTTTAGAATTCGCATTTTAGAGTTCCCTTGATAAACGACTCTCTAGGATCAATTATAGGAACTTGCGAAAAGTTCTTTTTCTTAACCTGTGAGAGTTAAGACTTTCGCGTTTTAAAGCTCCCTATATAAAAGCCTAGCAAAACTTGACTTAAACCTGTTAAGGATACTAGCTAGAGTAAACTTAGATAAGTAAACTCGGGTTGAGTCAAAAGATTCACAACGTTTAAAAATTAAAACCACTTAATTAAAATTTATTCTAGCAACAAAATAAAATAACTAAAATAAAGGAAAATACAACTATACTACTAGGCCAAAATAGATCAAAAAATTTTGAAAATATCGAAAAATTGATTTTCTGGTTAAAATGAGGACAAATACATAGAAAATGCCACTTAACTTCGATAGAAGTCCCCCCTACACTTAATATAAACATTGTCCTCAATGTTTAAGCATGTGGAAGTAAACTCCCCTACACTCTGGACATTATGCACGTTCTTTAAATCTTGCTAAGGAAGAGACAACTAAAGTGATTCCTATTTTTACATTGAATAAATATAAAATAGAGAATCAAAAAAGTATAGGATAGAACCGGGAAGACGGGTACACGGGATCATGGTTCGTCAAACATCATAAAGAATGGATTTTTGAAAGCTCGAATCCCTGTACATGATATGAAAGAAAGCAACAAACACATACTAGGGTCTCCCCCTACACTTATTATAAAAAATAAGAGAAAAAGGATAGATACTGCGGGTTGCCTCCCGAGAAGCGCTTGTTTTTGTTAACCGAGTCGTGAGCCTGACTCGACCTTGATTAGCATAGGAAGAGCTTGAAAAACATCCACCGGGATCAAATACATGGTTTTCATCCATCAAATAACACAAGCTTAAGGCGAACAAGGCAAGCCAAAGAAGAGTAGGCATGGTTCCCTTAAGCAAAGATGGAGCACGGTGGGAGCAAGGGTGAAGAGGTGCAAGCATATCTTCATAAGTTCCAAAGATTTTTCCTTTTATTTCATCAGATGGATACTGAGATGGCTTGAAGATCTAATACCGGGGGTCGAACACCTTTTCCTTTAGGGGAAAATAACACTCAGGTTCAGCAGATCTTGAAGAAGATCCGATCATAAATCTCGCAATCTCATCCTCAGAAGGTGGATAGAGAGGTGTAAAGACATAAGTGCTGCGGATATCGATGTCGGCCGGCTTTTTCTCCTTTGAAGCGGGTTTCTTTATATCCAAAGTAGGATAAACACCATAATCATCAAAGTCTAAAGGAGGAGCATCACTCTCATTTGGGAAGTATGTATTGAGAAAAGTAGCAAGTCTTCCTCAAATGAGTAGTCATCCAAAGTAGGATCAAGTGTTGTTGGCGGAGGATCTTCATCATGTGAAGAATCACTTGAGAGAGTATCGGCCTCATCAAAATCATCATAAGTGGGCATGTATGGATACTCATAAGTAAAATCATCGTAATCATCTCCATCAGAACTAGAATCGTCATCATAAGTGATGAGACTGCTTTTATACATAGTCTCATCGTCCAAAACGGGCTTAAAATGTATTAAAAATCATGAAAAAAGCCAAATATATGCTTGTGTTTGTTACTTGTGTATTTTAGGTACGGATATTGAGAAAATGACAAAAGATCACAAGAATCATTCAAAAACGAACACGGGAAACAAACCGCACAATGAACCGGACCCGAATCATGAATTTCCAAAATGACCTTGAAGTTTGAAGATTATACAAGTTTGGTCCCTCAAGAATTGAAGACTTGTCAATTTATACCTTGCAAATCTCATTTATTGCATATTGGGTCCCTAAATTATCAAGAATTTACAAGTGTAGTCCTTGAAGAATGAAGTAATTACAAAAGAAGTCCTTGACTTAAGTATTGAAAACATGTTGTGCCAAAATTGACAAATTGGCAAACTTGTTACAAAGGAATATGGGAATTATGGCTGTTTATTACTAAATGAAAAGGGCAAGGAAGATAAGGGATTGTTTCTGCCATAAACCAAAACTTCCCCTCCCAGTCATCAGTCCACCTCACCCCCTCACACCAATCACACCACGCCACCTCATCTTAACCCACCCAAACCCATTTACCAATATCCATACCCACCCAAACCCGGTTTGACCCTTGTTTACCCGGTCAACCCACCACTTAAACAACCCACGTTTATTAAAAACTTATTTCCCTTTTAACACATCTAATCCTAACTTAAACAGATCAAAATCCCCAAACTTTTCCCTATAAACCCTAAATCACCACTTCAAACAAATCATGGGGGAAATTAAATTACCTATGATTATGTTCGATTTACCCTACACCCAACTATTTACCTCACCCAGAATCTATCCACGTCACCATATGCCCCCCCCCCCCACCAGCTCACGGTTTGTCCCCAAGTGAAGAACAAGACAAGGGATGGCAAAAGATCAATGGCTTGGAGGAGTTGCTTAATGCCCACATCAAATCCAACGTTCAAGATCAACTCATCACAGCCAAAGATCACATGATTTTTGGACGAATTCAAAAAGAAGAATCAAGGCCAGCATATTCGATTTATGAACGAATCTTCAAAGGGTATTTTCGTATTTTCAATCAATTAGGGTTAGCATTTTTTACTTTCTAGAATCATCTTGTAAACCCTATATAAAGGGTGTTAGGACTAGTTGTATTCTCTGTTCTTGTTTTCCCTGTTTTCACAGCCTTGTAAATCCCATTTTCTAATGAATGAAATTTGGTTAAGCGTTTGGTGAAGAAAACAAGTTCCTTCTTTATTTATCTGTTGTAGTGATAAGTGTTACCTGAAGTGACGAGATTTGTTTAAGTTTTAGTGCAAGTTTGTTTTCAAAGGATCCCATTTTTTTCAGTTTTCCAAAGTTTTATTAGAGTTCTAAAAACTTTTCTAAGTATTATTGAAAATCCATTTTTAATGAGTGGAATGATTATGGAAAGTGTAGTTGGATGGTGTTTGAGGTTTGGTATGACCATAACATCATGGCTTGGTCTGGTGTAGTGGGTACCAAGTTTTGAGCAGCCACGGGGTTGGTCATCTATTTGTTATCATTGTGCTAACAACGTTACAAGCTTTCCCTTCTAGCTTCTCCCATAAGCTAGAAGCAAGCCTCGTACTTCTGCAACAGTTTCCTTTTATCTTAGCAGGTATCCCTTTTTCGCTTAGGTGTTCGGTTCAGCTGTTGAACCCCAACGAACACCCTCGCCTTACTTTCCTGTCCAAGACACCCCTGCCTCGAACCTAGTAGTTGGTCGAGTTCAGGGGAGCATAGCTAACCCCTGTTGGACGTAAGCAGGGGTAGGTATAACATTCTTCTTCTTCTTTTTATTGTCTATTCTTCTTATTGTTTAAGTGTTATACATGAATGTTTGTTTTCTGCTATTTTTTTATGGATCTTATGATGTTTGAGTTTGTTTAGTTTGTTCATGCTAAAGTCATAGCTTGTAGTGTCAACTATTAACGTTTTTTCTTCAAAAATATTGCTTATCAAAAGAGAGTTAAAAGGTATCTGCTGATTTATCTATCTAAACTTGAGCATGATTTGTGGTTCCATACGTTAATGGTGCGTGTGTGTTGAGTAAGGATTAGATTGTTTGAGTTAATTGTGCACCGAGAACTGCCAAAAGAAATAGAAGGCCTGTTGGTGTTTGTATTTTGATGCGTTAGTTGACTGTGCACATAACCAAAGCTAAAAAGTAAAAATAGAGTGTTTGTTTCAGTTTAGTGTTCAAGTGCTCATATTTTTAAGCATGATTTTAGTATTAGTATAGTGAGTTTGTGATATCGCTTGACTGAGCACTAAGCTAAACAAAGAGAACTTAAAGCGTTCAAGTGCCTTCTTGTTTGAATTAAAACCCATTGTTCATTTGCTTTTGGTTGATTGCTAAGATTCAAAGTATGGCCTAATTTGTCATTCATAGTTTAAGTAAGGTTATAACTAGTTTATGAGTATGTTTGAGTTTTAAGTAAAAAGAAAAAGGGACACAAGGGCGTGTAGTTTCTGCTTGATTTTCTTTGTGCTCAGAACATGATTTGTTTAAAGGATGTTTAAGTCTGTTTGAGGTCAAGATTGAATCTGCTTGAAAGCAAACCCCCTTTTAGCTCACGTTTTGGCTGTTGAAGCACCTTTTGCATCAGCAGGCACTGAGAATCCAAGTAGGAGTCTTGGATACTGATAATCGACTTAATTCTAGATTCTTAAGTCCCTTAAGAATTGTTTTGAGAAATTCAGGACTTGGAATGCTCATTCGATAAGTTGTGATAAGTCAAAATACGCTTTTAATAGTTTAATATTGCACTTTAGGTAAATATATTGGCTGCTAGTTTTAGGAGTAATTTAGGTTTAATATTAGTCTAATTAGATAATTAAAACATAAGTCGCCATAGAAGCATTAGGTCACTGTTTGAAGTTTACGTGTTCTGCAAATTCTGCTTAAGTTGTGGATCAATGGATTGTTAAGCCTTAGGTGTTATGTTTGTTGGTTCTAAAACCTAGGCGAGCAAGTGTATTAAGATGTCAGATAATCTTTTAGGTTCATAGTACTTAAATCTCAATTATGTGCACGACTTTGGTCGCTTTTTGACCAAATATTGTGCATATAACATCAGCAGGTTAGAAGTAGTAAAATATTTGGGAAGATTGTTTGTAGTTCGTTTTCTTCGCATCTCATAGTTGTTTGCTTTGAATTTGTGTCTATTTTTTAGGACTGTTGTTGCTTTTTGTGCTTATTCCGGTTTATTTGAGCATTGTCTGCTAGATTATAACGCCCCCACAAGCCAACTGCTCGTGGGGGTTTGCTAACCAAAAAGTAATAAAGAAAAAAAGAAAGTAAAAAGGAAAGAGACATGCTGTTGTTATTTTGTTCATTGCTCAGTATTCAACAACTCTAAATTCGTGATATTGTAGTATACTTTGTTAGTGTTGTGGTGTTTAGTTCGTATTGGTTTCCTGTGCACCTTTGTTGAACAAAGAAAAACAAAATAAAAATAAAGAAAAAAATTGGGTCTAGCTAGAATCGAACCCACGTCCCACACCATACCAACGCCTCAGACACACACACTCTAACCAGTTTCCCTATGGACTTAACTTGTAGAGTTTCCCCAAGTTTAATATAAAAAGGGTGTTTCAAGTTTAGCATATCAAAAGAATTCGAAAGTATTTAAGATGTTCCCAGCTTATCTGGAACTTATTTTTCTTCTTTTTCATTTTTCTTATGTTTAGTTTACAGCTTAGGATTTTTAGAATCTGATTTTGTAATTTTCCCTTTATTAATTTATTTTTAAACATTACTTTTCTTTTTAATTTGGAAAAAGCCAAAAAACATAGATAAAAGTATTTTAAAAATTCAGAAAAAAATAGTTTTTAGATTTTAATTAACATAATTTAGGTTTACATTTATCAAAATTTTCATTTTGACTTTTTATTAGTTTTGTTTATTTTTAAGTTTTTTTAAGAACTTTAAAATTTAATATAAATTAATTAAAAAGGTTTTGCAAAATTTGGTTTTCATTTTTGTTTTAATTAGATTTTTCTTAACTTAGATTAAAATTTTGGTAATTTTTAGAAGACTTTTTCGTTTTGTCAAATTTTACGATTTTGCGTTTTTTATGTCTTAGGGTTATTTTTAGCATAATTCGTCTTTTTCTTTCTCTTTTTTCATCAATATAATCACAAACAAATCAAAAATCAATTCTTAACACAACACAATAGCCTCCTTGAGAACGATCCCACACAAAGGGTCATAAGTGCTTTCGTTTTCCTAAACGAACACTTAATACTTACCGCTTTTACCTCGTTTTCCTAAACGAGTGTAATCTTACCACAATCATTTTGGCGCCGCTGCCGGGGAGGCGTGTTGTGTTTTGATTTGGAAATTGTTGTTTTTATATATAGCCATAATAGCTAATTGTATTAGTAGCACTCTACTAATACGTATTATCGGTTTTTTGTTTTTTGTGAATACTATTACTATATTGTATACGTAGAACAATAAATTCACAAGTACTCTAAATACGTGAGAAATCACAACCTTGACTTGGGAGGTCATTACCCAATCATTGTATTCGAATCTCAAACCAAAGAAAAAGGCAAAAATAGATAAATACTTTCGTGAAGCTCGATTTTGAAAATACAAACTATAAGGTGGGTATAAGGAGGATATTATAAAATATATCCTAAGGAAAAAGGCTCTTAAGTGCTTCGCGCCGCCTCGTTTCCCCGCTTGCTTGTGAGTATTTGATTTTGAGAGCTAATCGAGGGTTTTGCCGCCCAAATTATTACTAAGTATCATATATATTTTCTTGGTTTCATTTGATTAAACCCTCTTGAACGTTTTGGTGTTCCACCAACGTTCTAAAGTCATCGAAGGCGTTCACTTCACGTGATCGTTTTCATTCCTTGAGGCTTCTTTAATCAAGAGATTTGATTAAGGAGGAGATTTGTAGATTTTGGTTTACTTAATACAATCACAAAAAATCCAAAAAAAAAAGTAAAACAATCAAAAGCCACAAAAAAATTTGAAAAAGTAAAAACACCAAAAAGAATCTTCTTTGCTCACCCTCTCGTTTTACGTGACGTTTATGCAAACTCGCTCCAAAGTAAGACGTGCACGTAAACGTCGTCAAAAGGAAGGAAACCAAACATCTTCTAGTGAAGAATCTCCTATTGTCGAACCCATTGTAGTGAAAGAAGCACCCATGGCTAATCGAACTATGATGGAGTTGCTTCAAGCACCCACCGAGGGTTATGGAGAAGAGATTGTGATTCCCGCTATCCTTGCGGAGAATTTTGAGGTTAAGACGGGTTTGTTGTCCATGATTCAAAACAACAAGTTTCGAGGTGACGAAAAGGACAACCCTCATAACCACATTCGCCAATTTAATCGTCTTACCGCCACTTGCAAGTTTAAGGACGTCTCTAACGACTCGATTAAGATGATGCTTTTTCCGTATTCCTTAGCGGGGCCCGCAAAAATTTGGTTAGAGGAAGAGCCACCCAATTCTATATTGACGTGGAAGGATCTCGTTTCAAAATTCGTGAACCAATTTTTTCCGCCCTCTAAGACTACGCATTTGAAAAACGAGATTTCAAAGTTTTCACAAGAGTATAATGAGAGTTTTTCAACGGCTTGGAATAGGTTTAAGGAAATGTTGCACGAATGTCCTCATCATGGTTTTTCCGATTTGCATCAAATTGACACGTTTTACAATGGCTTGAACGATCATGAGCGTGATTATCTTAATGCCGCCGCGGGTGGTAATTTTTTGTGTAAGACGGTCGAGGAAGCATTGTTAATCATTGAGAATAGGTCTAAGGTTTGTAGTCCACGTAGCACGTCGAGTGTTCGTAAGACTTCGTCTTCATGTTCACCTTCATTGTCACATACCGTTGATGCTTGCCAAATCGAGGCTAATTTGGAGAACAAGATTTTTGATAAGCTTAAGGGATTGTTAATTGAGTTTAAAGTAGGTGAACAACCCACTCCCGCTACGGCTAAAGCGGTTGAGGTTTCTTGTATGTATTGTGGTGGAGCTCACGATTACTCCGAGTGCATTACCAACGGTGGTAACACTTCGAGTGCCTACGCGGCCGCGGGAACTTATAACCAAAACGGTCAAGTTCGCCGCACTAATCAATTGACTCCACCGGGTTTTCCACCAAATCAAAATGCTAACAATTATCGAAACAATCAAGTTGGTTACCAAAACAATCAAAGAAACAATTACAAGGGTAATAACAACTATGGGAATCAAGGAAGTAGTAGCCAATTGCAAAATCAAAACCAAAACCGTAATTTTCAAAACACAAGTCAAGGTATTCAAAATGTTTACACTAAAGAACTTCCAATGGACTTTTTGAATTACGCTACGGCAAATGATAAGATTTTGGAAAACATTCAAGAGCAATTGGCTAGTCAAGCTAGGGACACGGCTAAAAACACCAAGGAGTTAGCTAATTTTGTTAAGGAAAATCTTAACATGAGAAATGAGTTGAAAAATGATTTTGCTAATCAAATTAGAGGTCAAAACAATAAAATTGAGCAAAGTCATGCTAGGCTTGAACAAAGGATTGACCAAAAAGCCGCTAGTCAAGATGTTAAGCTTAATGCTATTTTAGAAGCGGTCATGGGAAACAAAGCCTCTACTTCGGGTAGTTTACCTAGCAACACCGTATCAAACCCGAAGGGAGAGATGAAAGTGATTACCACACGAAGTGGTAAGGCACTTAAAGAACCGACTCCTCAACCAATTACTCCAACGGTGGAGGAAATTGCAAAAGAAACCGAGGTGGTGGTCGAAAAGGAGCATATCTCAAGCCCACAAAGTACCGCTCATGCCACACCTACGGTCGACCCTTTACCAACATTGGAACCCGAGATTCCAAAGGCTATGCCTATGCCCCAACCCACACCACCCTTACCTTACCCATCAAGACTTAGGAAGGAGAAACGACAAGAGCGCGACAATTATCAATTTGAGCTTTTTATGAAAATGTTTCGTGAGTTGCACCTTAATGTGAGTTTCGCCGATGCTTTGGTCATGATGCCTCGATTTGCCGCTAACTTTAAGAGTATGTTGAACAACAAGGAGAAATTGCATCAATTGTCTAGTTGTTCGTCGGTTTATCTTAATCGCATACCTCAAAAAGTCGGTGATCCCGGTAAATTTTTGATCCCTTGTGCAATCCAAGATATGGAAGAATGCTATGCCTTGGCCGATCTTGGTGCTAGCATTAATTTGATGCCACTTGCAATCTTCAAGTCGCTCAATCTTCCTAATCTTACTCCTTCACTAATGTCTATCGAGATGGCCGACCATTCCATGATTCGTGCATGTGGTTTGGCGGAAGATGTTTTTGTGAAACTGAGGAAGTTCTACTATCCCGTAGACTTTATCGTTGTCGATATTCCCACGGATCCTCAAGTTCCTCTCATTTTAGGTCGTTCGTTTTTAGATACGTCTATGGCTTTAATTGATGTGCATGCTAGAAAGATCACCTTACGTTTCAATGACGAGGAACTTGTTATAAACGCAACTCAAAATTCTCAACTTTCTCATGTTTATTCTGTTGCTACCATAAACCTCGTTGATATGATCGACGTGGTTTGCGAGGAATTTTCACAAGAAGTTCTAGGGTTTGGTGATGTTGAAACTAGTGGCAATCCCACTATGTTAGATCCAATTCTTGATAATTCGACACCAACCTTCACTCCATTTGAAGGTGGTGGTTTTATGTTGGAAGAATGCAATGTTCCACGTACTTGTGACGAAGACCTCGACAACGATGAGGACTTCTCGATTATCAAGGATTTTCTTAACGATTTCCCATTTCCTCCACCCGAGGAGGTTATAAGTATCGAGCCCAAATCTTCACTTGAGGAACCACCTATCCTTGAGTTGAAAGATTTACCTCCTCACCTCGAATATGTCTATTTGGAGGAGGACGACAAGTTGCCGGTTAT
The DNA here is from genome assembly GCA_025667525.1 of Glebionis coronaria. Classification (NCBI taxonomy): domain Eukaryota; kingdom Viridiplantae; phylum Streptophyta; class Magnoliopsida; order Asterales; family Asteraceae; genus Glebionis; species Glebionis coronaria. The sequence continues at coordinate 188,650,744 of CM046876.1, forward strand.
TATTGCGAAGGAACTTTCGAATGATGAAAAAACCGCACTTGTCGATGTTCTAAAAGATCACAAAGGGGCAATTGCGTGGAAGTTATCCGACATTAAGGGAATCTATCCCAAGTTTTGTACCCAAAAAATCTTAATGGAGGAGGATTACAAGCCCGCAATCCAAAGTCAAAGGAGGGTGAACCCCAAAATTCAAGACGTCATCAAAAAGGAGGTCCTTAAACTCCTTGACGCGGGGATGATTTACCCTATTTCTTATAGCCCTTGGGCGAGTCCTATTCATTGTGTCCCTAAAAAGGGAGGGATAACCGTTGTGCCAAACGATGCCAACGAGTTGATTCCCACTAGACTCGTGACCGGATGGAGAGTGTGCATTGACTATCGAAAGTTGAATGAAGCCACTCGAAACAACCATTTTCCCTTGCCCTTCATGGACCAAATGTTGGAGCGTCTTGCGAGAAACGATTTCTATTGCTTTTTAGATGGTTTTTCCGGTTACTTCCAAATTCCCATCGATCCTCGTGATCAAGAAAAAACTACGTTTACGTGTCCATATGGAACGTTTGCCTATCGTAGAATGCCATTCGGACTTTGCAATGCACCGGGAACCTTTCAAAGGTGCATGATGGCTATTTTTCATGATATGATCGAGAAGACGATGGAAGTCTTCATGGATTACTTTTCCGTGTTTGGTAATTCGTTCACTTCGTGTTTGTCGAACCTTGAGAGAATGTTGAAACGTTGTGAGGAAACCAACCTTGTGCTCAATTGGGAAAAGTGTCATTTTATGGTTAAGAGTGGAATCGTCTTAGGGCACAAGGTCTCGAAAGCGGGGATTGAGGTAGATCAAGCTAAGGTAGACGTCATCGCCAAATTACCTCATCCCAAAACCGTTAAGGGAGTTAGGAGTTTCCTAGGCCACACGGGCTTTTATCGTCGATTCATCAAGGATTTTTCAAAGATTTCTCGACCCATTACACATCTTCTTGAAAAAGAGGCACGTTTTGTCTTTGACGAAGATTGTGTACGAGCCTTTAAGATCCTTAAGAGGAAACTTACCAAAGCTCCCATTCTTGTTGCTCCCAATTGGAACCTCCCCTTTGAGCTCATGTGTGATGCTAGTGATTACGCTATTGGGGCCGTATTGGAACAACGTCATGAAAAGCACTTCTTGCCTATTCACTATGCTAGCAAGACGATGACCGAGGCTCAACTAAAATACACTACAACAAAGAAGGAGTTCCTTGCCGTGGTGTATGCATTTGAGAAATTTCGACCTTATCTCGTCTTGACGAAATGCATAGTGTATACGGATCATTTGGCTATCAAGTATCTTATGGCTAAACAAGATGCAAAGCCAAGATTACTTCGCTGGATTCTCCTCCTTCAAGAATTTGATCACAAAATTGTTGACAAAAAAGGAGCCGAGAATCTAGCGGTCGATCATCTTTCTCGTTTGGAAGATCCTCACCAAAGTGTTTACGAGCCTAAGGAAATCACCGCAACATTTCCCCTCGAAACACTTGGTGTAGTGAATTCTAAGCTTGATCCTTCCACCCCATGTTTTGCGGACTTTGCAAATTACCATGCGGGTAACTTCATCATTAAGGGTATGACGACTCAAGAAAAACAAAAATTCTTTCGTGACGTCAAGTTCTACTTTTGGAACGACCCTTACTTGTTTCGAACTTGTGCGGATCAAATCATCCGACGTTGTGTATTTGGCACCTAAGCTTCTAACATCCTTAGAGCTTGCCATGAGGGACCCACGAGTGGTCACCATGGTGCTAATCTCACGGCTAAAAAGGTGTTTGATGCCGGCTTCTTTTGGCCTACTATTTACCGAGATGCACAAGATCTTGTGAAGTCGTGTGATGCATGCCAACGATAAGGAAAAGCCTCACAAAAAGATGAAATGCCACAAAATATCATCCAAGTATGTGAGATCTTTGACGTTTGGGGTATAGACTTTATGGGGCCGTTCCCATCATCTCGTGGTAATAAGTACATCCTTGTTGCAGTTGACTACCTATCTAAGTGGGTGGAAGCTAAGGCTTTGCCCACCAATGATGCTCGTGTGGTAGTCAAGTTTTTGAAAAGCTTGTTTTCTCGGTTTGGAACCCCTCGTGCTATCATAAGCGATCGTGGAACCCATTTTTGTAACGACCAATTCGAAGGGGTCCTAAGGAAATATGGGGTTACACATCGGCTTTCTACGGCTTATCACCTACAAACGAGTAGGCAAGTCGAGGTTTCAAACCGAGCTTTGAAGAGGATCTTGGAGAGATCCGTTGGGGAAAACCGACAAACTTGGTCGGATAAGTTGGACGATGCTTTATGGGCCTTTAGGACCGCTCATAAGACGCCCATTGGGTGCACTCCCTATAAGCTTGTGTATGGAAAGAATTGTCATTTGCCTATCGAATTAGAACACAAGGCTTATTGGGCCCTAAAGCATTGTAATGATGATATGGAGACCGCGGGAAAACACCGGAAAATGCAATTAAATGAATTGGATGAATTGAGAGACATTGCTTATGAAAATTCATTGATTTATAAGGAAAAACCTAACAAGTTGCATGATTCTAAAATTAAAAACCGGGTTTTTAACATTGGGGATCAAGTTTTGCTTTTTAATTCTCGCTTGAAAATCTTTTCCGGTAAGTTGAAATCCCGTTGGTCCGGTCCATTCACCGTGACTCAAGTGTTTCCGTATGGGACCATCGAGCTAGCTCAAGATGATGGTCCTAACTTCAAGGTGAATGGACATAGGTTGAAGCACTACTTTGGCGGGGAAGTTACATCCTTGAACTACCTCGACCAAATAACTTTCCCCAATGATAATTAGTATTGAGGGGATCGAGTCGAGCTCATGACTCGGTAATCAAAAACGAGGTGCCTCGTGGGGGAGTCCCATGCTTATCCCATTTACATATTATCGCTTTCTAATGTAGTTAACGTGTGGGGATTTGTGCCCTTCCAACCTTTTTTCCGTGGTTGTTTGTGAATTGTGGACTTTAGATGATCACGATCTTCACGATTGGAGCCTCTCGTGTTCGTTTTATGGGAGCACTCGATCGTTTGCTTCGAAGACTTTCTCAATATCCATGATATATCCTTTGATGTTCTAACCTTAGTTTTTTAGCACACTTCATAAACGGCTTTAAATTTATTGGTTACACCCTTTCCATGCTAGATTAGGCATTCGACTACGTCTCTAGTATAGGGGTGTTTGCACCCCTAGACTCGAAACATTGAGGACAATGTTTAACTTTAGTATGGGGGGTGAATAGATACTTGCCTTGCCAAACCATCACGCTTTCCAAAGTTTATGTTTTGTTTATCGTTTTGTTGCAAAATAAGGCTAAAAATGGCCAATTTTTAAAAATATTTCTCATGTTTTATAAGTGTTTGAAGACACGAATGTAGGTTTTCCGATGGCGAGAATAAGAGTAATTTTTGACTCGACCGTGCGTGTTGAGCACTTAGCTTTGATTCCTTAACTACACATTAGGCTAACTCTCTTAAATGAGGACGAGAAATGATAGAGTTAATTATAAGTTACTATTCTAAACGTAGAGTACTCGTATTCTTTCAAAAACTCATGTGTTCTCGTTGTTTGCTTATTCTCCCTTCGCATGTAAATATTTTTTGCTTAATAAATATTGACTTAGCTGTTTAGTTAGGATTGTTGGGTTTCTAGTCTTTTCTAGTAGCTTCCGTGTAATCAAATTGGGAAGACATTAAGGTATCGCCAGCGTCACGGTTTTGAAGTATTGGCACCCATCAAAAGCTTCACCCAATACTAAGATTTCAAGTGCTCACCTAAATCAAGCAAACAATTTGAAGCCCCACAAGGACGAAAAATCTATGCAAAATTGAAAGTGAATCAATCCTTAACCTTCGAAGCTTTAAAGATCCAAAATTCGCTTTAGCATGAGGATATACGTCTTTGGCTAATAAAACCACCGATGAGGCGGATAATAAAAGGCAAGGCAAGTCCGAAGTCATAATAAAAGCTTCATGGCGAAGTTGAATAAAAGATGGAGGTAAACCAAAGATAATAAGGCCCTTCCGTTAGGGGGCGTATAAAAGTCTTGGTAATAAGTCTCATGTTCAAAACCGTTATAAAACCGTGTTTATCGATTCTTCTTGTCAACTTAATTTTTTGACATCGTTGTCTATTAGGAGGGGTTATTGATTTGATGGTCTTAGTTACACCGTTAGGACTCTATTTTTAGACCTAAATCTCTATTATCGCATAAGTCAAACAATGTATCCTCGTGAAACATTCAAGACAAAACAAAATATAAGAGATACAACTTAGGAATAAAGGGAGGATAAGTACGTGATTAGGGCATATGAGTAGTGTTAGCATTACTAACTTATAATGACAATGATCTCGTTGCATGCTTAGCATGGAATTGGGGTGAAAATCGAGGACGATGAAATTATTTCTAACGAAGCATTCACGTGTTCTTATTCTATGAACCTAAACGTCCCATTTTTCGATGAAAATCATACATTATGTCTAAAACGCAAGTAGTAGTAGCAATAGTAGTAGTGTAGCTAGTTTATCGTTCAATAAAGTGAATAAAAATGAATTTTGGAGATGCTACGATACTTTATTCTAGCATTGCGTGAGGGCACAGCAATGGTTTAGTATGGGGGAGTGATGAGACTGCTTTTATACATAGTCTCATCGTCCAAAACGGGCTTAAAATGTATTAAAAATCATGAAAAATGCCAAATATATGCTTGTGTTTGTTACTTGTGTATTTTAGGTACGGATATTGAGAAAATGACAAAAGATCACAAGAATCATTCAAAAACGAACACGGGAAACGAAGCCGCACAATGAACCGGACCCGAATCATGAATTTCCAAAACGACCTTGAAGTTTGAAGATTGTACAAGTTTGGTCCCTCAAGAATTGAAGACTTGTCAATTTATACCCTTGCAAATCTCATTTATTGCATATTGGGTCCCTAAATTATCAAGAATTTACAAGTGTAGTCCTTGGAGAATGAAGTAATTACAAAAGAAGTCCTTGACTTAAGTATTGAAAACATGTTGTGCCAAAATTGACAAATTGGCAAACTTGTTACAAAGGAATATGGGAATTATGGCTGTTTATTACTAAATGAAAAGGGCAAGGAAGATAAGGGATTGTTTCTGCCATAAACCAAAACTTCCCCTCCCAGTCATCAGTCCACCTCACCCCCTCACACCAGTCACACCACGCCACCTCATCTTAACCCACCCAAACCCATTTACCCATATCCATACCCACCCAAACCCGGTTTGACCCTTGTTTACCCGGTCAACCCACCACTTAAACAACCCACGTTTATTAAAAACTTATTTCCTTTTTAACACTTCTAATCCCAACTTAAACAGATCAAAATCCCCAAACTTTTCCCTATAAAACCTAATCACCACTTCAAACAAATCATGGGGGAAATTTAAATTACCTATGATTATGTTCGATTTACCCCACACCCAACTATTTACCTCACCTAGAATCTATCCACATCACCATATGCCCCCCCCCCACCAGCTCACGGTTTGTCCCCAAGTGAAGAACAAGACAAGGGATGGCAGAAGATCAATGGCTTGGAGGAGTTGCTTAATGCCCACATCAAATCCAACGTTCAAGATCAACTCATCACAGCCAAAGATCACATGATTTTTGGACGAATTCAAAAAGAAGAATCAAGGCCAGCATATTCGATTTATGAACGAATCTTCAAAGGGTATTTCTGGATTTTCAATAAATTAGGGTTAGCATTTTTTACTTTCTAGAATCATCTTGTAAACCCTATATAAAGGGTGTTAGGACTAGTTGTATTCTCTGTTCTTGTTTTCCTGTTTTCACAGCCTTGTAAATCCCATTTTCTAAAGAATGAAATTTGGTTAAGCGTTTGGTGAAGAAAACGAGTTCCTTCTTTATTTATCTGTTGTAGTGATAAGTGTTACCTAAAGTGACAAGATTTGTTTAAGTTTTAGTGCCAGTTTGTTTTCAAAGGATCCCATTTTTTTTCAGTTTTCCAAAGTTTTATTAGAGTTCTAAAAACTTTTCTAAGTATTATTGAAAATCCGTTTTTAATGAGTGGAATGATTATGGAAAGTGTAGTTGGATGGTGTTTGAGGTTTGGTATGACCATAACAACATGGCTTGTTCTGGTGTAGTGGGTACCAAGCTTTGAGCAGCCACGGGGTTGGTCATCTATTTGTTATCATTGTGCTAACAACGTTACAAGCTTTCCCTTCTAGCTTCTCCCAAAAGCTAGAAGCAAGCCTCGTACTTCTGCAACAGTTTCCTTTTATTTAGCAGGTATCCCTTTTTCGCTTAGGTGTTCGGTTCAGCTGTTGAACCCCAACGAACACCCTCGCCTTACTTTCCTGTCCAAGACACCCCTGCCTCGAACCTAGTAGTTGGTCGAGTTCAGGGGAGCATAGCTGACCCCTGTTGGACGTAAGCAGGGGTAGGTATAACATTCTTCTTCTTCTTTTTATTGTCTATTCTTCTTATTGTTTAAGTGTTATACATGAATGTTTGCTGTCTGCTATTTTTTTTATGGATCTTATGATGTTTGAGTTTGTTTAGTTTGTTCATGCTAAATTCATAGCTTATAGTGTCAACTATTAACGTTTTTTCTTCAAAAATATTGCTTATCAAAAGAGAGTTAAAAGGTATCTGCTGATTTATCTATCTAAACTTGAGCATGATTTGTGGTTCAATACGTGAATGGTGCGTGTGTGTTGAGTAAGGATTCGATTGTTTGAGTTGACTGTGCACCGAGAACTGCCAAAAGAAATAGAAGGCCTGTTGGTGTTTATATTTTGATGCGTTAGTTGACTGTGCACATAACCAAAGCTAAAAAGTAAAAATAGAGTGTTTGTTTCAGTTTAGTGTTCAAGTGCTCATATTTTTAAGCATGATTTTAGTATTAGTATAGTGAGTTTGTGATATCGCTTGACTGAGCACTAAGCTAAACAAAGAGAACTTAAAGCGTTTAAGTGCCTTCTTGTTTGAATTAAAACCCACTGTTCATTTGCTTTTGGTTGATTGCTAAGATTCAAAGTATGGCCTAATTTGTCATTCATAGTTTAAGTAAGGTTATAACTAGTTTATGAGTATGTTCGAGTTTTAAGTAAAAAGAAAAAGGGACACAAGGGCGTTTAGTTTCTGCTTGATTTTCTTTGTGCTCAGAACACGATTTGTTTAAAGGATGTTTAAGTCTGTTTGAGGTCAAGATTGAATCTGCTTGAAAGCAAACCTCCTTTTAGCTCACGTTTTGGCTGTTGAAGCACCTTTTGCATCAGCAGGCACTGAGAATCCAAGTAGGAGTCTTGGATACTGATAATCGACTTAATTCTAGATTCTTAAGTCCCTTGAGAATTGTTTTGAGAAATTCAGGACTTGGAATGCTCATTCGATAAGTTGTGATAAGTCAAAATACGCTTTTAATAGTTTAATATTGCACTTTAGGTAAATATATTGGTTGCTAGTTTTAGGAGTAATTTAGGTTTAATATTAGTCTAATTAGATAATTAAAACATAAGTCGCCATAGAAGCATTAGGTCACTGTTTGAAGTTTACGTGTTCTGCAAATTCTGCTTAAGTTGTGGATCAATGGACTATTAAGCCGTAGGTGTCATGTTTGTTGGTTCTAAAACCTAGGCGAGCAAGTGTATTAAGATGTCAGATAATCTTTTAGGTTCATAGTACTTAAATCTCAATTATGTGCACGACTTTGGTCGCTTTTTGACCAAATATTGTGCATATAACATCAGCAGGTTAGAAGTAGTAAAATATTTGGGAAGATTGTTTGTAGTTCGTTTTCTCCGCATCTCATAGTTGTTTGCTTTGAATTTGTGTCTATTTTTTAGGACTGTTGTTGCTTTTCGTGCTTATTCCGGTTTATTTGAGCATTGTCTGCTAGATTATAACTCCCCCACTAGCCAACTGCTCGTGGGGGTTTGCTAACCAAAAAGTAATAAAGAAACAAAAGAAAGTAAAAAGGAAAGAGACCTGCTGTTGTTATTTTGTTCATTGCTCAGTATTCAACAACTCTAAATTCGTGATATTGTAGTATACTTTGTTATTGTTGTGGTGTTTAGTTCGTATTGGTTTCCTATGCACCTTTGCTGAACAAAGAAAAACAAAATAAAAATAAAGAAAAAAATTGGGTCTAGCTAGAATCGAACCCACGTCCCACACCATACCAACGCCTCAGACACACACACTATAACCAGTTTCCCTAGGGACTTAACTTGTAGAGTTTCCCCAAGTTTAATATAAAAAGGGTGTTTCAAGTTTAGCTTATCAAAAGAATTATAAAGTATTTAAGCTGTTCCCAGCTTATTTGGAACTTATTTTTCTTCTTTTTCATTTTTCTTATGTTTAGTTTACAGCTTAGGATTTTTAGAATCTGATTTTGTAATTTTCCCTTTATTAATTTATTTTTAAACATTACTTTTCTTTTTAATTTGGAAAAAGCCAAAAAAAATTGATAAAAGTATTTTAAAATTCAAAAAAAAATAGTTTTTAGATTTTAATTAACATAATTTAGGTTTACATTTATCAAAATTTTCATTTTGACTTTTTATCAATTTTGTTTATTTTTAAGTTTTTTTTTAAGAACTTTAAAAATTAATATAAATTAATTAAAAAGGTTTTGCAAAATTTGGTTTTCATTTTTGTTTTAATTAGATTTTTCTTAACTTAGATTAAAACTTTGGTAATTTTTAGAAGACTTTTTTGTTTTGTCAAATTTTACGATTTTGCGTTTTTTACGTCTTAGGGTTATTTTTAGCATAATTCGTCTTTTTCTTTCTCTTTTTTCATCAATATAATCACAAACAAATCAAAAATCAATTCTTAACACAACGCAATAGCTTCCTTGAGAACGATTCCACACAAAGGGTCATAAGTGCTTTCGTTTTCCTAAACGAACACTTAATACTTACCGCTTTTACCTCGTTTTCCTAAACGAGTGTAATCTTACCACAATCAATAAGCATCAAAGATCGGTGGAGAATCATAAATTGTTGGAGGATCGTAATTGGATAGAGAATCATCCACATCATCTTGGAATAGTAGATTATCATAGCAAGAATCGAATAGAGGATTGTTGTAGACGACAAAATCATCAAGCACATTAATCATATTCGGTGATTCTCTTCCATAGGATTTGTTTGTGATCTTCCCCATTTTGAACACTTGTGCATCATTCCCGACCCTTAAGATTAACTCACCTTCGGCAACATCAACTAAAGCTTTTCCGGTTCTTAAAAATGGTCGACCAAGTATTAAAGGAATACGAGGGTCCACTTCATAATCAACAACAACAAAATCGACCGGAAAGGTGAAGGTGCCAACTTTAATGAACACATCTTCGGCAATACCAACGGGGTAAGCGAGAGTGCGATTTGCAAGCTCAAGAGTCATCTTCGTTGGTGTAAGGTCGGGTAATGATAGTGATGTCCAAACACTTAAAGGCATCAAATTAATACTTGCCCCGAAATCAGCTGGGGCAGTAAATTCTTTGGTTTTGTTAAAAATGGAAGGCAACACAAAACGACCGGGATCTCCAAGTTTCTCTGGAAGTTCTTTAAGAATAACTGCAGAACAGTTTTCATTTAAGCGTGTGTTGACAAGCTCAACCAGCTTTTCCTTCTTATTAAGCAATTCCTTGAATGCTTTGACAAATTTCGGCATGTGGACAAGTGCTTCAACAAGGCTAATGTTGAAATTCATTTGAGAGATCATCTTCAAATAGTTCGACACTTGAATGTCATCCTTAGTTAGCAAGTTAGGCTTGTCCAAGCGAGAAGGATAAGGAATATTTGGTTTTTTGGTGGAAGGTGGGGTTGGTGAAGGGTTCTTCTTCTTGGGTACGTCAGTAAGAGGTGGAGACTGTAATGGAGAACTAATACTAGGTGTGGGAGTAGCAGGGATAAATGGTGGTGGAGGAGGTGTAGATGGAGTAACTGGGGGAGGGATAGATGGTCCTACTACGGTTTCTCCACTGCGTGTAGTAATAGCGCTCACATTCGCTCTCGGGTTGGTGACGGTGTTGGAAGGTAGAGAGCCGAAGTAGAGGGTTGAGTGGTTGGTAAGAAACTAGCCAGCATATTCTTCAAATCATTTGTTTGAGTGCTAAAGGAGGTTTGAATATCATGTCGAAGCTCGGATCTAATGTCATTACCTTGCTTAGTGATATCCCCTTTCAAATTTATAATTTAGCTTTGCAGATTCTTAATTTGCTCTCCTTGGGTTCTCATTAAGGATTCAACATCTTGATTAATGGGTGGGGCTTGTTGATTGGGTGGGTGATAAGGATTAGAAGCTCGAGGTGGGATTTGATTGCTTCTATTGTAGTTTTTGGGTTTGTGGTTTTGAGGAGACAAACCGGGTGAAAGATATTTGTTAGAACGGTAACTTAACAAATTCCGATCACCTTGAGGTCGCGCTTGGTGATTTTCCGGTAAATAGTTACCATAAGCCGCATACACGTTTTCCGGATTGCCTTGAGTAGAAGGACAATCAGTGTATGAGTGAGGACCACCGCAAGTCTCACAAGAAATTGCTACAGATTTAACTTGTTGTTGATGATTTTAGCCAAAAGTTGCATATTCTTGCTCATTTTGACCATTGCGCGGGTCAATTCGGTGATATCAGGGTTTGCAGAAGTAGAAGACACATTGACTCTCGGGTTATTCCTTGAAGATGCAGAAGAATCCCAGTTTTTGTGGTGAGTGATAGGTGTGTAAACACCCATCCTTTTTACCACTTAATTGCAATAATAACCGAGCCAAAACGTGTATTTTATGTCTTTTATGTCAGAATTATGCGTGGTTTGTGTTTTTGTTGTGATTTAGGACGAAAAGGTGAAAAGTGGAGAAAACACGGCAATTACGGGCTTTTATTGAAGAAAAAAGATGAAAGATGAAGTCAAGAAGTCAAGAGTGCAAAAAGAACGGAAGTCCAAGACCAATTCTGAAGATTTATCGAAGAAAAAGTCAAAAGACGGAAGTTTATCAAAAGCCGAAGAACTCGAGTCTTATTTATTGAAGAATTAAAAGACGAGTTTAAATAAATCCCGTGCCATAAGTCATTAAAGTCCGAGATTAACAAAAGATTAAGAAGGGAAGGACTTAATGGTGCAATTAAGAAGAAAGGAAGGAGAGGAGGAAGCTTCCTCTAAACACCTTCCTAATCTCATATAAATACTTCTCATTTTCATTTCATTAGTTTTTGTTGGCTAGAGTGACACTAGTTCTTCCATCTTTATTTTTATGCACATTTAATTACCTTGCACCTTTAATTACTTGTCTTGCAATTTAATTTTCAAGTAAGTTAATTCTATCTTTATTGCACCTTTACTTTTCTTGTTAAAATCTCTCATTCTACCTTTCTTTCTTGCTTGATCTTTATGTTTTTATGCTTATTGTCTAGCTTATTTGATTAAAGATTGTGTTTTTATGCTTGTGATTGTGTTAGATTATTGATTCTTATAGCTTATTTGTTTTCATCTTTAAGTTTTTAAAGTTTTTATAAAAGTTATTTTTATATAAAAATTGTTTTTCGTAAAGCTTATTCATTTCGTGTTTTAATAGTCTTTAAATTTCAGTTAAGTAGCTTATTTTTATACGGTTTGCCATAGGATTTTCGTCTTGTGCTTATTAGACTTATAGCTTATTTTTCTAGCTTAATTTGTACTTTTTCCTCCGTATTCCGATCTGACAAATCGGAAAAGGGTTATACATTCCGATTGGAGTGATCGGATAAGGGTTTTAATATTCCTATCAGCATTCCGATCTGGAGGGTCTTGGTATTCCGATCAGTGTGGGTTTTCAGTATTCCGATAAGGGGTTGTGACAACATTCCGATTGGTACTCCTTTCCTCATTCCGATCGAGGTGTTAGTTTGGTATTCCGATTGGGAGAAGTGACATATTCCGATTAGGGGTTCCGATCTACATTCCGACCAGGCGCCATTTCTTATTCCGATCAAAGGTAAGCCGTCATTCCGATCTGAGGTTGTTTGGTATTCTGATTAGGAGAAGTGACATATTCCGATTGGTATTCCGATAAACATTCCGATGGGAGGTGTATCTACATTCCGATCGTAAGATGGATCGGAATACACTCCGATCTGGGTATTTTTCATGTTTCGTTTTGTTTAATTTTTACATTCTCATTTTAATTCTTGTCTAATTTTAATTTCCGTCACGCTTTCAATTTTTGTCATTTTATTATTTTACGTTTCAAAAGTTTTTAATATTGCACACTTTATTTTTATTAGATTTAGATTTAATTTCACGCCATTTTACTTTAACGACATTTACTTTTAAGTCTTTGCACATTTAAATTTAAAAACAATCAAAAATATTTGTTTCACCAAAGAACAATAGAGTCACACATAGAACCTAGATCAATTCGATTAGACTACGAGAACGATAATTTTTATACTTGGTGTCAAAAAGCCAGTTATTAGTGAGTAGTCATATTCTCTATAAGCTCTCTACACTCCTCGGGTCTTCTTTTCATAAATGTGCCACCGGTGGCTGCATTAATAGTATCACGATCACGAAAAGTTAAACCATTGTAGAAAGTATCAATCAACGTAACGGGGAGCATGTTGTGGTTTGGACATCGATCGATCAAAACATTATATCTTTCCCAAGCATCAAAGAGAGATTCATCGGGTTCTTGCATGAAACCGTTGATTTGATTTCGAAGGCTCGTGACCATGGATGGTGGAAAGTAGCGCGACAAAAATCGTTGAGTCATGTCGTCCCAAGTATGAATGAAATTCTTCGGGAGACGATCAAACCATTTTTCGGCGTGGTGGGATAAAGTATGTGGAAAGAGTTGTAGGCGAAGGACATCCATAGTAACACCGGGCAAAATAACGTTCACAAGTGAACGGATCCCAAAAAGCAACGCGTCTCTCCCAGAAAACCGTTAATCTTTACGAAAAGAGCCGGCAGCGGCGCCATTTAATACGAGGCTTTTGCCCAGTAAGAAAATATTATCGTCCGATCTTTCCGAATTGAGAAAGGGTTTAAGTGCGACTCAGTCGTTTTTTGGTGGAAACAATAGATTGTCGTTGTTGTAAAATAAAGGTGCAAAACTTTTAAAGTAAATTGACGTTTAATTAAATCTAAAACTAATTAAAACTTAAATGGTGCAATATTAAAACTTTTAAAGAAAATAAATCAAATGACAGAAAATTAAAGCGTGTCGAAAAATTAAATTTGACAATGTAATAAAATGTGAACTTTAAAATTAAACTAAGACAAAATAATGAAAATAACACTTGAGAAAAATGACGGAAAAATAAATGCTTAAAAATAAAAAGAAAGTAAACAGAACCTGAGCCGGGATCCAAAATACTATCACTATCCGGAATCTAATCTTACTCTTATCCTGAATAACAACCCTGCTGCTTATCCGGAATAAAACTGTCACTCTTATCCGGAATAACCAACTTCTCGCTTATCCGGAATGTTGTTCTATCCACTATCCGGAATACTTGTCCGGAAGCTTATCCGGAAAACTCTTGTCAAGAAGCTTATCCGGAATCACAAACGAGACCTTATCCGGAACTTGCCTTGGATCCTTGATACGTGTGAAAACACTCATCAATTATGATCCAAAAACCACTTAAAACACAGTCAAATACATTATATTTAACTGAAAATTATCAGAATTACGTGGGTATTTGTGTTTCATGTGTTTTCAGGTAAGAAGATACATTTTTGAGCAAACACGCGGTTTCAAGGACTTATTTGACGAAAAGACGAAGAAAAGATCACAAGATGGTTCAAGGACTTTATTTGCCAAAATTTCAAAGATTAAGGATTAAAAGTGAAAGGTGTTTAAAAGCTTAAAAGAGTTCAAGTTTCAAGTGAAAAATAAATGGAAGAGAAGGGACTTAAAAGAGAAAAGAAGAAAATATTTTGATAAGTCTTATTGACTGTATCGTCTTCATCAACACAGACTCAAACAAGAGAGAGAAAAGAAAACGATGGTTCTCCCTTTCAAACTTCAAGATTGATTCGAGAACGATTTACAAGGAATCAAGGAAAGCTTAAAACACCAAAGTTGATCACCTCTTTATCTTCTACAACATGGTATGAGTTAATTATCGTCTAATCAAGAAGAGAAGAAAAGCCCGATTCTGGAATGAAGATGGAAGAACCCTAATCTCGTATTTACACGTGGCTGTTCGTGATTGGGCAAGACACGTCATCGAGACCTCACTCAACCTCCTATCATCATCTATAAATACCCGGCTATCACCTCAGATGAAGACAGTTAGACTAGGTGTTTTTACACATAGTAGCTTAGCTTTAGGAGTAGAATAGTTATACTCTTGTAACTCCTTTCCTACTATTCAGTTTTAACAGTGATTACTTCAGTTACATATTCTGTTAATTCGGTTGTAACGGTTTTCTGTTCATCCATTAATGAAAGATTAAAGTTCAGTCTTCTCAATCTTTTACTTTCTCTTATTTCTTCTTATCAACCTATCTGATTAAGCTTTTGAGTCATAAGTTGTTTCTAGCTTATGCGAATTAATTTTAAGCTGTAGTGATGATTTGAGTACTGATCAGTTATTAAGCCTAGTAATGATTCAAGATACTGTTCACGTCACTGTAGGAGTAGTGTGTTTAAAGCGAAAATTTGTCTATTAGTTTGCTGGTTTGATTTAGTAGAGATTTGGTTCATTTATTGTTCGTAGAGTCAGATTAGTTTAGGCGACTGATTGCATCATTAGCTTTGAGTTACTGTTAGTGTTATAATCAGTTATGATAGTCATAATTTTAGGAGTAGTAAGTTCACTATTACCATTCTCTCAATTCAGTAACTTATTTTACTCATTCACTTTTAACAAATAGTATAGATAGGTTAGGGTATAGTGATCTTGGTTCAATGCGAAATATTTTGTTAGTTTTTGCAGGTTCAGATTCGAAGGTCCTGTTTGTTTTTCTTTCGTTCGTTTTTAGTTCGATTTTGCAGGATAATCATATTGAGGAGATCAAAAGGAGTTTTGCTTAAAGACTGTTAGAATGTGGTAGCAGATTGGTGGTGTTTGGTTTCAAGCGAGCTCAGCGCTCCGCTTCGACTCAACGGACTAGACGACGGATGCACAGGTTAAGCACGTTTCTATTTTCTGACATTCTTTAGTCTAGCTACTGTTTAGGATTGTAGTGTATCTTTGTTTGCAATGTGTCTTTAACCGCTTGTTACTTTGTTGTGATTCACTTTGATATGGTAGCTGGTATAGGGTTTATAGCGTAAGACTCCTGTATACTTTGTTTTTACTGTCAATAGGAGTTTAGTTTGCGATTTTAAGTAGTGTTTTGGTAACTAGTTTAAGTAGTAGAGATAATTGCCTATTAGGTGGATTAGTTAAGGTAGCATAGTTCAAATCTTGTTAATCAGCATATGTTAAGCTCTCTTTTAGTCAAACTTTGATTGTGTGCACTTAATAGAAGTCTAGCAGTAGATAGAGATGATTCACATTTAGATCTTATTCATTTGATTGCAGTTGTATAGCTAATGGTACATAGGATTTTAGATGGTAAATTTGCTTAGAACGATTTGTTAAGAAAGTCATCCTATACTGTTTTTATTGTAAGCCATTTAGAGTGAATTTTCTTGCTTAATAGTCAGCTTTTAGAAGATTTGGTTCATAGTCAGTAAGCATAGGAAAGGGTTCTGTGATTCTATAAATGCAATTGGTTAAAGTTTCATTAGTGTACAAGTTAGGCCCTCCACTGTTATAAGTTTCCTTACAGTTACGGTCCTAACTCAGTTAGTAGTTAGGGATTGTTAGTCTTTCTGTTAGAAGATTAATCCTCACAGTTTACTTGTTATTTAATTGGGCCATTTAGATGGGCTTGTTTACGAAAAGTGAGATTTGAATTCGCAGGTCTAGTTGTAGTTTTATAAATATCGTTATTCATTTCATAAGTTTTTTTTAGTTTTATAAGCTTAGTTTTAATACATTTTGATATTCATTTCCAAATTGCATTCTTATTTTTGTAGAAATAGATTTAGTTTTATATGTTGTATTTTGTATTCATAGTATAAATTTTGTATTTTGAACTTTAAAATTTTGTGCATTTAATTGTTTTACGTGCTATTTGTTTTTTTTAGATTAGTACGTATATGTAGTAATAGTATAATATTTTTACATTTTTTTATTGCTCTTTGCCAAGTAGACATAGAATAACAAAATTGATTCTTTTAACCAAAAACAATTAAGTCGAGCTTAAAATCGTTAGATCAATTCGATAAGACCGAGAGAAAACGAACTTAAAAAAAACAATATCAAATGGTGCCGCTGCCGGGGATATTTTTCTTCTTTTATTTTTCATCAAAAATATTGAAAAAGAGTAAAAAAATATAATAAGAACACGGTTTAACAAATTTAGACTTCTTTGACATATTAGGCCCGCCATGGATATTTTAACTCAACCCGAGTTTGCTTATCAAAGCATTCTCTAGCTAGTATCCTTAACCATGTAGTCCTTCATTGGTCTATTAGGCTAAGCATCCACTAATCTCATTCTTGGAGATTTTAAATTTATGGAGAATGGGAAATGATAGAGTTGAAGCAAGTATAAAAGGGCTAGATAAACTTCATGATAATTACTTGTGGCTAAACACTTCTCTTCTTAACCTCTAATTTCTTCGCATATATATATGTTAATAAATTATCAAGAACGGTTTTAATCGGTTTGTAATCTCTTATGCATTTTTGTATAATTATTCATGGTTGGTATAAGTACGTCTTAAGATTCTAAGTTAGAACGTTTTATGTGTACTAGACTTATGTCATGCTCAATATTTAGCGGGTGTTTTTCCTTTTATTCTTTTCTACTTTCTTTGTGAGGAATAAAGAAAAATAAGAGCGGCTTATAAAAAAAATGAGTGGCTAGAAAAAAAAAGAGAAAAAGAAAAAGAAGAAAAAAGAAAAAAATAATTATACAAGACTCCCAAGAGGGGCATTGTGGTGTTAATTATAGTGACTATTGAATTCCAATATTACCTTGACGGGTGGCGGGGATTTGATAGATTACTCCAATCCAATATTACCTTGATGGGTTGCGGGGTTGAAGATCCAAGGTCTCAAAAAGGCGGCGGATGTAAATTATTGCGTGAGTTTATTTTTCTTTCCTTAGCGAGTGTGAAGCTACTTATGAAAGCATGACATTAGGATTTTACACATAAAACGAATGACTTATTACTCTTGAAACGGACTTATATTAATTGTGAGCGGTTTTTCAAGTAATGGATGAGAGGATTACTTAGGATTAAAACCGTGCTTCCTTATTTTTGGATTTTGCATTTCTTATACTTCACACTTGAAATAATGACAAATTTGCCCACAAGCAATTTGCTCAACTAATAACCGGTTCCACATTTAATTTTCATGAATAAGTTGATGTACTTTTTACTTGTGAATACAATGATCCCATTTTTAAGCTTGGTATGGGGAAAGTGAAACTTGAGGGTGATAAATGTCCATGGTACCCAAGCCCTAATCAAAGTCATTGAATTCTTTATGAGTTATTTCCATCAAAACCATTTCAAGAAAATCCAAAAATATATAAATAGAATTGTTTCTTGTGTATTGCATTGTTAAAAAATCAAAATCATGCATCATATAGTGTAGAGTAGTGTAGATGCATCCCATAATAGCCAAGGTGGATTATGAGGAGAATGTAAATTTGTGCTTTAAAATATAGCATTGCATGAGGACATGACAATGTTCAAGTGTAGGGGATTTGATATGAGCAAAAACTCATATCAATTAATCAACAAATCATCCTAAAACACAAGAAAAATACCTAAACTTTGTGCTATAAAGCGGAATTATGTGGTATGTTTTGTGTTTGTGTACAAATAGGTAAGAAGGATGCATTTTCAAGCAAACAAGGAGAAAATAAGCTAATTTGGATGAAAAGACAAAGAATGATCAAAAGTGACAAGTTATTTGAAGACAAAGGACCTATCTTGACAATCTGCCAAAGTTAAAGGATTAAAAGTGTAAATTTGTCAAAGTCAAGATAAAAGTCAAACCTGGTCAACTATCAAGTCAATCAAGTCAAAGGGCTTAAATGTTTAAAAATGCAAGTGGAAGGACTGAAATTGTCAAAGAAATGAAGATTATAGCTCAAAACACAAAACTGCCAAGTGCAAGGACCATTTCTGCCATTTTTGGAAAGACATTTTGTGCTTGATCCGTGTGGAGAAGTCTCAACCAATGAGAATGCAAGAATCCAGTCACCAGGATTGCCACCTGGCCACTAGCAGCCACCAATCATTTATAGCAAAATCTCAACAGTGCAGCGCACTACTTCCATTTTCCACCAATGAGAAGACGTCATGCAATAATTACTTTTATCCAATATGGATAACAATCCGTGTGCTTCCCTCTCAGCAAATCAAAGCGTGCCACGTGGCTTTCTTCTCCAACGAAATTACCAGGATCGGGATTGAGCTACATTGCATTTCAAAAGAAGTTATAAACATGAAAAGTGTTCAAAATCAAGAGAGGAATTCAACCCAACAACTCAATTAAGCTGAAAGTGATTCAATCAAAAATACCCAGTTGTGTTCATCACCTACAAATCACAATTAACTAATTGAGGACACGTGGAAGCTTGGGATTGGATGCAACACGTCACTCTCCCTCACCAACTCTCATCTGCACTCTATAAATACCCCTAGATAGCTCTCATTTCTTGTAATGTAGAAAAGTATGAAAACACACACACTTTTTAGTTTTCTCTCAATTCAGTTAGTAGCATAACAACTCAAGAGACTGACAATCTCTTGAGTCTGTTATTAGTTGTAACCAATTTACCAACTTTGTAACCACTTTTCCAATTCAATAAATACAATTTCACATTCATCATCTTCGTCTACTGTTCATTCATTGAATCCTATTACTATTGTGATGCTGTTAGTTTGTTATGATCTCACTTGATCATAATTAGCTATTATGAAGATTTGTAGTTGTGTTCCTGCTTTGTTCTTTCCAGTTCAAGCTTTGGTAGATTTTGAAGAATTTGAGTTCATTAATGGATATTAAGCTGTTGAAGGTTGTTGATAAGTTGATTGTTGATAGTTTCTAGTGCTAAGGTGGTGGTTTAGCACTAGCTAGAAAGCTCAGCGCTTCTCTACTCCCCAAAGGAGGCCTAAGCTAAAAGGTGTTGGTTTACTGAATTTTTGTTCCTCTCATATGTTGCCTGCATGCTTATTCCTAGATAAAATTTGTTTGAATGCATGATAAAGTGTGTTTAGCTGTTATTGAGTTGATGTTGATGTTTGAGTAGCTTATTTGTAGTCTAGGACTTGATCACTAGCTTTATTCTCATTCCTAGTTGCTTAATATCAGTCATTTTAGCTTATTAGTGCATTTAGAGTGTAAGTCTGTTTCATAGCTTGAATTTGGTTCTTATTCATCACATTGTAGTCACTAAACTTAGCCTGGTACTTGTTTTGATTCAGTTCAGCTTTTAACTCAAATCTCTTTCACAAAAGTTTAATTAGTTCAAATAACTAGTGTTTGGGAGTAGGTATTCATCTGTGTTCAAGTTTTAGTAGTTGGCTAATTTTAGCTTTCTTTCATTCATTAAGTCATATCAAACAAGTTTACATAGTTTTAAGGTCAAGTTTTTAGTCAAACAGGCAATTGGCAGTTTAAAAAGTCTGGGTCAGATTTGGATAAACTTGTTTTCAGAAAGTGTTGAATTTCAAATCATTGGCATTTCTTTGTTACTGGATGAATTTACTTGAAACCACTTTCTAATCATCACTCAACATATGAAGTTTTAGTGTGTAGCTGGAATTTCTACAATATCTAGTTTTGAGGAAGAAATAAGCATTTAAATAAGCACTTGAGCATTTGCCATTCTCTGAGACAAAGTGTCATTCTGATTTCTTATTTCAACATTTCTACTTCACAAACTTAGCAATTTTCTTTCACGAATCTCTTTAGAAAGTGTTCCTTGTTAAGTTTTGAAAGTTTCAGCTTTTTGGAAATTTTGGTCAACGAAAGTCAAATAAGCACTCTTTGAGCTTAATGTCAATTTCTGAATTCATTACTTGATAATTTTTGGAAAGGAAAGACATTCCCTGCTTCTTTTGAGCTGATTGTTGAGTTTTTGCAAGAAAATTAGGTTGTGCATTGGGCTTATTAGAAATAGCTTATTTGAGTTCTACTTAGTTTCAGCTTAATTCCTCTTAAAGGTCTAGCTAAAATCGAATTTTAAGTCTTTTGCAATTTGTTTGAGCTTATTTGGTTGAGATTTGAGCTTATACGAGCTTATCAAAGTTCCTAACCCGTTTTTGGTTAAAAGTTGTTTTAAATTGCACTTAGGTCCTTTGGATTTGAAGCTGTTCTCATTTGTAGCTAATTTCCCACTTTATTAGGTTTTGCATATAACCAGTCCTTATAGTTTTGGAATTTGTTAAAATTAGTTAGGCAGTTTTGAACATTGTTACAAGTTAGTTAAAAGTTAGTTATAATTACATAATCAGTCCTTGTAGTTAACTTTTTTACATATCAAGCACTTAGATTTTTAGAATTTACATTTTTAGCCCTTTACTTTCATAAATTTACATTTTGTCTTTACTTGAATAATAAATTTGGTAAATGGCAATTTGTTTTATGGTTACATAGTTAATATTTTCCATTTTTACTTGATTGTTGAATTAGACGTAGAATATCCAAATACCTTTACCAACCAAAAACAATCATAAACCCGATCTTGTTAGGACTTTCAGTTTGTTAAGAACTGAGAAAACGAACTTCAATTATACACAATTTCAATCCTTATCTGGAATAATACTTGTGCCTTATCCGGAATAAATCCAACTAATAGCTTATCCGGAATACTCTTCTGACCTCTTATCCGGAATAAGTCGAATTCCACTATTCGGAATAATCCTTGAACACTTATCCGGAAAACTTTGTTGAGCTGCTTATTCGGAATAAATTCCTGGTCCTTATCCGTAATATACTGCTCTTGAAGCTTATCCGGAATATTTTCCGGATTCTTATACGGAATATGGAGTTCCGAAGCTTTATCCTGAATAACACAAGTGGAGCTTTATCCGGAATCTTCACAAGCCCACTATCCGGAATAACCAAAAACTGTCCCTATCTGGAATAATTTCTGGATACTTATCCGGAATAATGGGGTTTGAGCTCTATTCGGAATAATGGATTGGAGGCTATGTTCGGAATAAGAGGGTTTTACCAAAACCCGGATAACCAATAAAATCAAATAAGCTATAAACTACAATTAAGCTAAACACAAATAAGCACTTAACTAAAACTTTAACCAAAACACTTTTAAGAAAAAGCAAATAAGCTAAAATTTAAAAACTTTTAAAAACACTAAATAATAAAAATATTAAAAATCAACTTTTTATAAAAATTAACTAATAAACACTTAATTAAATTTAAGAAAAACACAATAAGCTATAAAGTCAATAAGCAAACACAATCAAAACATAAAAGCATAACCAATAATCAAACAAGCATAACAATAAGGTAATAAGCACAAAGATTAAGCAAAACAAGAAAGGTAGAATGAGAGATTAATAAAAACTTGATTAAAGAAAAGATTAAACAACAAAATTAAAAAACACTTACTTGGAATTAAAGGGATCAAAGTGCAAGACAAGTATTTAAATTGACAATTAGTTAAAATGACATGAAATTAAGATGGAAAGACTAATGTGTCAAATTAGCTAACAACTCCTAATGACACATTAGGAGTCTATTTATAGTGATTAGGAAAACTAAGCATGTGTTGGTTCATTCTTCTTTCTTTCTCGACTTCTCGTCTTCTAAATTCTTCGACTTTATCGACTTTGTCTCGGGATCAATAAACTCGTCTTGTAATTTCTCCATTAATTTAGACTAGAGTTCTTTGGCTTTTATTAAACTTCCGTCTTTAGACTTTTTTCTTTGATAAATCTTCAGAATTGGCCTTGGAATTCCGTTCTTTTAGCACTCTTGATCTTTCGACTTCGTCTTTTGTCCTTTTCTTCGATAAAAGCCCGTGTTTTCTTCCCTTTTCACATTTTCGTCCTAAATCACAACAAAAACATAAACTACGCATAATTCCGACATTTAAGACATAAAATACACGTTTTGGCCTCGTTATTATTGTAATTAAGTGGTAAAAGGATAAGTGTTTTCACACTAGTTACTAGGACCACTAGAGGAGAACACTCCAGCAGTCCTTTGGCGTTTTTCCAACCTAAAATTGGGTTGTTCAGAAGAGGAAGTGGAATGAGGGTTTGTTTAGGTATGAGGGGTGTTTAGGTGTATGGTAAACTGGTGTCAGCGTTTGGAGTGGATGTGTCAGCGCCTGATGGTTGGGGGTCAATGTTCATGTATTGGGGAGATTGAGGGTGTTCTGGTAATGGTTGTGGTTGTGGTTGAGGTTGAGGGTGTGCTGCTGCCTCAATGACTACAAGCATGGCAGGGGTGAGTGGTAGGTCTCTATATGGTGGGGAATTCATATTCCCAAAAACAGTTTTCTTTTGCACAGGGACTAAGGGTGTTCATTAAACGGTTTGACCCGAAAAAACGGCCAATCCAAATAAAATTGGGTGAAATGGGTTTGGCTTATTTGGATATGTTTCG
Source organism: Glebionis coronaria (assembly GCA_025667525.1). Lineage (NCBI taxonomy): Eukaryota > Viridiplantae > Streptophyta > Magnoliopsida > Asterales > Asteraceae > Glebionis > Glebionis coronaria. The sequence continues at coordinate 188,673,440 of CM046876.1, forward strand.
GATTTTTGGGTACACCCGAAATAATATACAGTTTTATGATTCGGCTTTTGGTTGAATATTTCATATTCGGTTTCCACCCGTATACCCGAACAATTACAAAGGATAGATCGTTTAATCTATTTATATAAATTATATATTCAAAACATAGAAACCTTCAATGAAATATTTGGAATGAGAGATTTGCTAGGTTACATAACATTCTAGCCAAAATCACGCACATAAATCACGCACTCATTAATTGTCAATCAATTTCTTCCCCAATTAAATGGCATCTTTTGAATCACAAATCACTACACCACCAACTCTGAAAGTTTCTTATTTTATTACAATTGGGTTTTGGGTTTTATTGATATTGTATTGATCTCAGTGTGGTTTCAATCTCAAAGCATTAGTAATTTAGTATGATGATGGTATCTTTTTTATCAAAATTTCAAAACTTCATTATCTATACTTTATTTCAGTTTTATCAATTTATCACTTGTCTGAGTCCGTCAAAATTTACACTTTATTGTTAATTTTGGAATTTTTGTTGTCTAATTAGTTTGACTCATATGTGTATTGTCATATATCATATATGTCCTATGTAATTTATAATCTATTTTTTTAAGCTTATGAAAGAGGCAAAAAATGTTGTTTGAGATGGAGCAGTGAGGATGGTTCTTTAAGTTTGAGTTTGTTTGGTTTTATTTAAATTGAGTATGGATTATTTTTTGGATTAATTATTTCGTTTGTTCTTAACTCGGTATGTCTTGTTTTGTTTTCATTTTGGTTGGTTTTTACGAACTTGATATGATGTATTATTGATGATTTGATATTAATCATTAATCAGTTTATTGCTACTACTCTTTATGATGATTTTACTACATTATCTTATTTGGTTTATTGAAGAACCGACCCAAATAACCCGATTACTTATTTGGTTGGTTTGGTTTGATTTTGACTAATTTGGTTTGGGTATTGGTTGGTCACAATTATTTCTAAAAACCGAATAACCCAAACTGATTACCCCTACTAAACCGTAAACCGCCCGAACGTACACCCCTAACAGGCTCATAAAAGTGGTCATGGTCCCTATGGCACTATCCTTGCATATCAAAAACCATTTGTAAAAACTTAGGGTAAGCAAGAGTTATCTTGTTACCCTTATTGTGACACATGCCATCAAAAATCATCTTTGAAAATTTGTATCTTTGCCCAGTTGCAATACAAACAATGGCACTCCCGATTGAACGGTTGATTTCATTGTGTGAGGAGCATTTGGGACTCAAACATTTTAGGATGACATGTATAAGGAACTTCCAAGCTGGGGGAAATTGTTGTTTGGTATACTTATTTATAGTTGTAGTTTTACGTCTTTTAGGAAAAAGAGCGTAAATGTGGAAAGTATTAAACAAGTGGTTTAGGAAAACCAAGTGTTTATGACCCAAAATGGTGGGATCGTTCTCAAGGAGGCTTGTGTATTGTGTTAAGAGATGATTAAATGTTTGTGATTATGATTATGAAGAAAGAAAAGAGAAAAGGATGACGGTTACGATTAAAATTACACTAAGACGAAAGTCGTAAACGTAAAACCGTAAAACGTGACAAAATTTAAAAATTACCCTAAAAATTCCTAGAAAATTCCAATAAATCCTAAAAAAATGTAATTAGAGTTTACAAAAAATAAAAAATCACTCAAACCTTTTATTTAATTAAATAATAATTTTTTAATGCTAATTAAAGCCCAAAAAATCAAATTAATTAACAAAAAGCCCAAAATGAAATTTTTCAATTTGTAAACCTCTAAAATAACTTAATTAAACTAAAAACTATTTTTGAAAATTTTAAAATTAATTAAAACTATTTAAAAATGATTAAAAACTATTAAAATATTAAAATAATCCTAAAAAATAATTAAATGACAAGAAAATTAATCAAAAAGTTTTAAAAATTCTAACTTAATGTATTTGACCTAGGAAAAATGAAAAAGTTGCAAAAATCTTAAAAACAATTTTTAATAATAAAATAATAATAAAATATTAACAAAATCCAAAAATTCTAAAAAAATCTAAAAACTTGCAAACTAGTTTATTTTAACCTAATTAAACAAAAAATGAAAGTGAAATTACAAAAATACCCCTAATGGGCCTCCAAATGGGCTAAAACTCAAAAACAGTCCAAGCTTAATGGGCTTTTTGGCCCAATAAGCAAAAAGTTATCCAAATAAGCTGAAAAGTTCCAGTCTAGCTTAAAATCTGATTTTAAACACAAAACTTTAAAGGCCCAAAAGCTGAAAGTGAGCTTATCACAACTTAATAAGCAAACAGCTTATTCTTAATGGGCTTTTTGGCCCATTAAGCCATAAGCTGAAATTTGACACACATCCTTCTCTTGACCTTATAAAGTTGTTTGTAAAAAGAATTTTTGAATAAGCCCAAGAAATAAGCCTGAAATAAGCAAAAGCTCTCTACACAAAACGACAAAATAGTCGTTTTCGAGTTCTAGGCTGTTTCAAGAGCTGATTCTTTTTGCAAAATGTTTCAAATCACTTAGCTAAGCTTAATAATAAAAAAGATTTCAAATAAGCACACTGAATAAGCTGGAATAAGCAATAAGCTGTTTTGAAAAAGAAAAGTCAATTCGTTTTCTAGTCAAACTTGAAAGTCAAAGGCTGCAAAGCTCCAGTTTAGTCAAATGGGTCAAATAAGGAAGATTGATTACAAAAACAAAGTTGTTGCAAGTCTAAATAAGCTATTATAGCTTATTGATAGTTGAACACAAATTAACACTAGCAGTGGCTAGTAGCAGTGGGAAAGGATTCCCACTGTTTGACTTTCTTGACCCTTGTTTTTAGTGAGATTTACATGGAATTAATGGACAATCAAGGCACCCTTATAACCAGTGGGTTATAAGGAGTCAATAACAAGCAAGAAATCACAATTTCACCAAGCCAATTAGTACAGTTTAATCAAAATGTGCTCAGATATGCCACAGACTTGAAAAATAAGCCGTTATGAAGAAATAAGCAGTTTAAGCAAGATTAAGCCAACCAGATTGAACCAAAAGCATACACAAGCTATAATAATCTTAAATACGCAATATTAAACTTGGTTCATGCAATGAATCAAAGATTAGAACTATATTAAAGCTTAAGTTACTTACTTATGAACAATGAAGAACACAATATGACCTTTGTTGATACACTTGACCACCGATCCAATTTAAACCCTCAAATCTCTAAAACAGGTTACACAAACTTTGTTTAAGCACTTGTTAACCCTAAATAAGCATACACTCTAAGTGTTCCCAAATTTTCAAGTCAAAATATGCAAAAATAAGCAAGATATAGCATAGATTCAGATTTGATGTTTAAAAGCTCAATATGGCAAATATCAGCACTCAACCAACTCAATATCAGATACAAACTTAGATAAACACTTAGAACCTACTCAAACTAACATTCAACACATAAAACAGTAGACCCAAACACCCTTTTAACTTTTTAAACCAAGATTTAACAAAGCAAATGTGTTTAACAGGTTTACCCAAGCCTAATCAAGCATCAAAACAACATTATCATGCAGTAAGGACAAGATTCAAGCCACAAAAACACCACATACAACAGGAGAATACCAGATCACTTAAAACCACTTTTTTAACAGATTTTTAGGAAAGAGAGATCAAACCTCATGAATGTACATCCACACTCACGGATTTATAGCTTATGTGCCTAGCTAAACAAAGCACAAGCTTCCAATAAGCTGCTAAGAACAACAAGGTTAGAAATAAACAGATTATATGAAAAATAATGAAAATGAATAAGATTTGATTCAAGCTTGTTCCCCACTCCTTGAATCCTCCCAACCCAAAAGCTCACTACACCTTGATAATCCTCTTATCAGGGTGTTATGATCACTTATGATCCAAAATTTCAATTGTTTGAACTAAAACTTAGAAAAAAATCAGATTTTTGGAAAAATTTTGAAACACTTGCATAAAACTTAAGCCAAACTTTGAAACTTCATAAACACAAACTCAAATCAATAATCAATAACAAGAAAGTAATTCGGACTTGGAATTCGTCACGAAGTTCATATATTTTTCATTTCACTTGAACAAATGTTTTACAGACTTTTGACCTAGGAATCCAAGAACAAAGACTAATGTGGTGATCTAAGGCCTTTATATAGGCTCACAATGGTTCTAGAAAGATGATAAAAACTATAAACCCTAGTTGGTGAAGTCTTCATAATGCCCTTGAAGGATTGAACTTTTGTAGACTGAGTTTGACTTGGGAGCTTGATACATGTGACAATTCTTGTTGTTATATGATCTTGGACATCCAAATAGTACGTATGATCTTGGCACGTTAATTCTAGGGCAATTCTTGTCTTCATGCGAGTTCGTGGGTCAGGGGAGTATACATGTGAGCATGTGAGTGATGAGGTGGCAGGTTTAAGGGTGGGGTTATGTTTAGTGTACCCTTAATCTCAAATCTGGAAAGTATTAACCTTTAATTTACAATAATTAAGGAATACCCAATTTTTGTTAAGAACACCAAGAACTCAGGTTTGATCTTTGTTTAGGTTTAAACATGGTGTTAGCGCCAGTTTTAACTAATTAGTATAATTAGTTTAAAACGGTGAGTGGGATTGTGACGTGGTGGGATGGTGGATTGTGATTGGTTGAGGAGATTTAGTGGGTGAGGTGTCAAAAGCTGGTTGGTTAAGGTATCTTTGGTTGTCTGCCAAGTTTGGCCCTTCATTTCTTTTCTTCCTTTCATTTGTAGTTTGTTAGCACAAAATTGAGTTTCCTTTGTATTTCAAGTTTTGTTTTTTAGACTTTTGCCCCAAAAACTTTACAAAGGTTTTTCCAAGGACTTGTTTTTCCTTTTGATGATATTTGAAGGACCAAACTTGTATGTCTTCAATCTTCAAGGTCTTCACTTGTTTCTTTGTCTTCATGGAGGACTAAAAGTGACAAGTCTTAAAATTTGACGGACCATTCTTACCAATTCTTCAAAGTTGAGGGTCCTTTTTGTAATTTTGACAAATTTTAAGGACCAAACTTGTAATTATGAATATACAAGGGTTTAAAGTATCAATTCTTCAAAAATGGAGGACCCTTCTTGTAAAATCTTCAATACTTCAAGGATTTTTCTTAGAAAATCAACTCTAGGGCCCGGTTCATTTTGCGGTTTCGTTTCCCGTGTTCGTTTTTGCTTGTTTCTTGTGATCTTTTGCCATTTTCTCAATATCCGTACCTAAAATACACATTGAACAAACACACGCATATATTTGGCACATTTTATGATATTTTAACCATTTTAAGCCCGTTTTGGACGATGAGACTATATATAAAACAAAGCGTAAATGATTAGTTGTAATATACAACCTTGTTTAGGAAAACAAAGCGTAAATGAGGGGTAAGTACGACGGTTTAGGAAAACCGTGCACAAATGACCCAAAGGTGGGTTCGTTCTCAAGGAAGCTTGTGTGTTGTGTTAAAGACTTGATTAAATGTTTGTGATTATGATTATGAAGAAAGAAAAGAGAAAAGGATGACGGTTACGAGTAAAATTACACTAAGACGAAAGTCTTAAACGTAAAATCGTAAAACGTGACAAAATTTAAAAATTACCCTAAAAATTCCTAGAAAATTGCAATAAATCCTAAAAAATGTAATTAGAGTTTACAAAAATCAAAAATCACTCAAACTTTTTATTTAATTAAATAAAAAAATTTAATGCTAATTAAAGCCCAAAAAATCAAATTAATTAACAAAAAGCCCAAAATGAGATTTTTCAATTTGTAAACCTCTACAATAACTTAATTAAACTAAAAACTATTTTTTAAAAAATTAAAATTAATTAAAACTATTTAAAATGATTAAAACTATTAAAATATTAAAATAATCCTAAAAATTAGTTAAATGACAAGAAACATAATCTAAAAGTTTTAAAAATCCTAACTTAATGTATTTGACCTAGGCAAAATGAAAAAGTTGCAAAAATCTTATAATTAATTTTTAATAATAAAATAATAATAAAATATTAACAAAATTCCAAAAATTATAAAAAATTCTAAAAACTTGCAAACTAGTTTATTTTAACCTAATTAAACATAAAATGAAAGTGAAATTACAAAAATACCCCTAATGGGCCTCCAAATGGGCTAAAATTCAAGACAGTCCAAGCTTAATGGGCTTTTTGGCCCAATAAGCAAAAAGTTATCCAAATAAGCTGAAAAGTTCCACTCTAGCTTAAAATCTGATTTTAAACACAAAACTCTAAAGGCCCAAAAGCTGAAAGTAAGCTTATCACAGCTTAATAAGCAAACAGCTTATTCTTAATGGGCTTTTTGGCCCATTAAACCATAAGCTAATGCCATAAGCTGAAATTTAACACACATCCTTATCTTGACCTTATAAAGCTGTTTGAAAAAAGAATTTTTGAATAAGCCCAAGAAATAAGCCTGAAATAAGCAAAAGCTCTGTACACAAAACGACAAAATAGTCGTTTTTGAGTTCTAGGTTGTTTCAAGAGGTGATTCTTTTTGAAAAATGTTTCAAATCACTTAGCTAAGCTTAATAATCAAAAATATTTCAAATAAGCACACTGAATAAGCTGGAATAAGCAATAAGCTGTTTTGAAAAAGAAAAGTCAATTCGTTTTCTAGTCAAACTTAAAAGTCAAAGGCTGCAAAGCTCCAGTTTAGTCAAATGGGTCAAATAAGGAAGATTGGTTATAAAAACAAAGTTGTTGAAAGTCTAAATAAGCTATTATAGCTTATTGATAAGCTGAACACAAATTAACACTAGCAGTGGCTAGTAGTAGTGGGAAAGGATTCCCACTGTCTGACTTTCTTGACCTTTGTTTTTAGTGAGATTTACTTGGAATTAATGGATAATCAAGGCACCCTTATAACCAGTGGGTTATAAGGAGTCAATAAAAAGAACGAAATCACAATTTCACTAAGCCAGTTAGTACAGTTTAATCAAAATGTGCTCAGATATGCCATAGACTTGAAAAATAAGCAATTATGAAGAAATAAGCAGTTTAAGCAAGAATAAGCCAACCAGATTGAACCAAAAGCATACATAAGCTATAATAATCTTAAATAAGCAATATTAAACTTGTTTCATGCAATGAATCAAAGATTAGACCTAGATTAAAGCTTAAGTTACTTACTGATGAACAATGAAGAACACAATATGACCTTTGCTGATATACTTGACCACAGATCCAATTTTAAACCCTTAAATCTCCAAAACAGGTTACACAAACTTCGTTTAAGCACTTGTTAACCCTAAATAAGCATACACACTAAGTGTTCCCAAATTTTCAAGTCAAAATATGCAAAAACAAGCAAGATATAGCATAGATTCAGATTTGATGTTTAAAGCTCAAGTATGGCAAATATCAGCACTCAACCAACTCAATATCATATACAAACTCAGATAAACACTTAGCACCTACTCAAACTAACATTCAACACATAAAACAGTAGACCCAAACACCCTTTTAACTTTCTAAACCAAGATTTAACAAAGCAACTGTGTTTAACAGGTTTACCCAAGCCTAATCAAGCATCAAAACAACATTATCATGTAGTAAGGACAAGATTCAAGCCACAAAACACCACATACAACAGCTGTAACACCCCATTTTGATAATGGAATGTCACGCGTAATTATAGCGTGTCATCAAAGCATACAAGGATAAATGTCTAAAACATTACATGACCATAAAAGGAAAATACCGGAATCAAACATCGGTAGTCCAAAAGTAAAGCTCATCACACACAAACATAAGTACTGTAAATGAAAGGACTAAACAATGTCAATGGCAAGAGTATCAAAGTAAAGATAATGCATAAAGTAAAGAAAGGCTAGAAAGCTTCTAGTCCATATGCACGTACGCTTAAAGTCTACGAGCGTCCCTGAGTACCTGCCGTTTTGGGAACATAGAAAAGGAAAACGGCTGAGTAATACGCTCAGTGCACGGATGTACAATAAAGCATAAACAATATAAGCATATAAGCACATAACAACGGAAGAAACTAAGTCCCGAATAACCCGGTAAAGTCTTGGTAAAACTGGTTTTATAGTTTGAAAAGCCTTATGTTTATCTTATAAAAACTGTTTAACATATTCTACCATTAGCCAATATAGGTCATGAAAATCCACTGTGCATGAATACTTGGAGGGGTGACCTCATCATGCAAATTAGAGGGGCTGCCTCTAATTTAATATACTGGTTTGGGTAGGAGGGATCAGCTCCTTGTGAAGGATGCAAGGCACACACCACATTCACACTGAGTAATCTGCTTGAAAAACATGTAACTAAGATGCACCCATACGCCCCACATGATTAATATAATAATATGGCCAAAAGGTGAAGGGACGCCACGAGCAATCACTCCGCCGTGGGGAATTCATAACACCAGTGCCTCTAGTGTTATGGTTATGGTACCTCCATAACTAGGTGAAACTGGTCATGCATGTATATGGCTTCAGGTATTCTAAATTAAACATAAGCAATCAAACATATAAACTTATACTATGGGAAAATAGTTGGCTGCATACGGGGAATCCTAATAAGGAAAGAATGTCCATACTGAAAGGACGGGAATCCGTACCTTATGTCCAGTGAACGAAGAAGACGAACTGAAGAGAGTCCTACTTCGGTACCCCTAATGTTACATAAATACATACGTGTATAAGTATCTGATTACTAAATACGTAACTGGTTTTATGTCTTGTCTTAGCTTATTTTATACGTTCATGTCATGTTTTACTGTTTAAAGCTTTATACTGTATCTATCTTATATTCTGTCTATTCTGATTAAGTATTACTTGTATTTCATGTATTATTATACTTACTGTGGAATAATAAGTAACTTTCTAAAAATAGCAGGTTCCCTAAAATAGAAAGTTTCCAAAAATAGAAAGTTAGCAAAAATAGAAAGTTTCCAAAAATAGAAAGTTTCCAAAATAAGAAATTTTCCAAAAATAGAAAGTTTCCAAAAATAGAAAGTTTCCAAAAATAGAATTACTGCTTAAAATAGATAAGTTTCTAAAAATTGAAAGTTTCCATAAATAGATTAGCTGCCTTAGTTAAATAAGTTTCTAAAAATAGAAAGTTTCCATAAATAGATATAAGCTGGTTAAATAAGCTAATTATATAAGCTTAAGTGTTTTCTGATTATTATTCTAAGTCATATTGATATAAGGTATAGTTTATTAATTATTACATGTAACTTAAATAAACTATAGGTTAAAAGTATTTAATTAAATATATCATGTTTTTAATTAAATAAAGTTAAATACTTAGGTTAAAACATGTATTATTAATTATTAATAATATAACCTAAGTCATGTTAATTAATTAATTATAACCATGGTATTTAATAATTAATTAATTATAAAGTCTAGAAAATAAAAATACTTAGGTTAAAAATTCATGATCTAATAATTAAATTATAACCTAAGTCATGTTTATTAAATTAATTATGTCATGCTTTATTAATTTAATTATTAACATATGATTATTAAAATCATAAACCTTAACATAAACAATGAACCGGATCGTGACTAAAAACCATGAACCGGACCCGTAATCAACACCATACCCCGAACCACTTCGGGGTTTTCCCCTTGTTTGCTGCTTCCGTGGGACCCACACCACCAAACCGAGACCATGAGGTCTCGGTAGTGGTTCATAAGCCAAGCCGAGACCCCCCTTGGTCTCGGTTAGGCGTCGGCCTACATCCAACACCCCAAAAATCCTTGTTTTGATTTACCCCATAACCATTTACATGTTTAATAAATGTTTTTAATTAGCTTTTTAAAAACGTCATGATCTTATGTAATTTATTAAATCAAAACATAAAAGAAAAGGATTAAAACGGTATACCGAATGCGTGGATCAACGAGGATGAACACACACCAATACTTGTACAAAATTCAAGATCAAAAATCAATCGAACACCCCCTTTTGTGTCTTTATATCCGGCGGCCAAGGGAGAGAAGGAAGAAGGAAAAGTTTTAGGGTTTTTGTTATTTTTCTGTAATGTGAAAAATGACCAAATCTTTCCTAATTCCTTGTTTTAGTGAAAATTAAAATGGGCTTGGCCCATTCCTTTGGTGTAGCCGCGGGTAGGGGGGCCCACTTGGGGTAACCCGTACCTTTTTCCGAGTCTAATTATTTTAGTGTTCGTTCGTGTTTTATCGTGTTCGTTTTTTATGTGTTCTCGTTAATTATTAACCGTGACTTAATATATTTATTCATGTTCGTAATAAATATATATACGTAATTAATATTAGCTCGTGATTAATTTACGTACATGATTTCATGATCGCATGTTCGTGATTAATTATTGAATAAATAATTATTGTGTGTTCATACGTAATAAATACTTATCGTGTTCTAACACGTACGTAATACTTACAATTCTTATACGTGAACGTAATCATACTATAAAAGGAAAGTTTTAATCTAGTACGTACGATCTTAAGGGTAATATTCATGGTAAAAGCATGCGGGTTTTACAACTCTTCCCCCCTAAAAAGAATAATTCGTCCCCGAATTATAGATAAAGTAGACTTGAAAAGAAGAACATACCCGAATTCAAAATATAAAATGAGGGTAAGAAGCCCGGATAGACTCCTCTGTTTCCCAAGTGGCTTCCCGCTCGGTATGATCCCTCCAAAGGATTTTGACGAATGGAATCGTCTTCCTTCTCATGACTCGTTCTTGTCTGTCAAGAACTCGTTCGGGTTCCTCTCATGAAGGTGAGATCTTCACGTATCTGTTCCAGTGGATACTGAACCATGTGAAGGGGATGATACTGGTACCCTCTGAGTAAGGACACATGAAACACATTGTGTACATGCGAAAGCTACGGAGGTAACGCTAACCGATAAGATACTTCACTGACTCGTTCAATGATATCAAACGGTCCGATGAAACGAGGACTGAGCTTCCCTTTAATCCCGAAGCGTCTAACACCACGTGTCGGCGAAACCTTAAGGAAGACGTGATCTCCTACGTTAAAATGTATGTCCCTACGATGCTTATCGGCGTAACTCTTCTGACGTGACCGTGCTTCCTAAAGTTTCTGCTTAGCTACTGTGATCCTTTCATTGGTCATCTCTATGATTTCTGGTCCTTCAAGTGTTCGCTCGCCAACCTGATCCCAGCAGATTGGGGCGCGACACTTCCTGCCATACAACATCTTGAAAGGAGCACACTTGATACTTGCGTGCCAACTGTTGTTGTATGCAAACTCCACCAAACAGATGTAATCGTCCCAATCACCCGTCCATTCCAATGCACATGACCTCAGCATGTCTTCCAATGTCTGAATCATTCGCTCCGACTGCCCGTCTGTTTGAGGATGAAAAGCCGTGTTAAGCTTAAGTTGTGTACCCCAAGCCTTCTGCAGACTTTTCTAAAATCACGAAGTGAAACGAGGATCTCTGTCCGAGACGATGCTGGATAGAGCACCGTGGAGTCTCATGATCTCTCTCCTATACGTATCAGCGAGTTTACTTACCGGATCTTCCTTGCGGATCGGTAAGAAATGAGCTGATTTGGTAAGTCAATCTACGATAACCCAAATTGCATCGTGCTTCCTCTTGGTAGGCGGAAGACCAGTAACAAAATCCATGGTGATTTTGTCCCACTTCCACTCTGGAATATCTAACGGTTAAAGGAGACCGCCAGATCGCTGATGCTCGATCTTAACCTGCTGGCAGGTAAGACATTTGGAGACGTAAGTGGCCACATCCTGTTTCATACCACTCCACCAAAAGTACTGCTTGATGTCATGGTACATCTTAGTCGAACCAGGATGTATAGAGAATGGGGAGATATTAGCTTCAGCTAACAAGGCTTCCCGGAGTTCTTGATCATCAGGAACACAAAGTCTCGTACCCTGCCATATGATACCATCTGCATCTACTCTGAATTCCGTCTGTTTCTCCAAATTTTGAACTATCGCCCAGATTTCTCCATCATCTTTCTGAGCTTCCTTGATCTTGGAGAGTAACTCAGGTTCTACTCTAAGATTAGCCCAGTAACCGTACTGTCCACGTACCATGATCTCGATGTCTAATCGCTCCAAGTCTCTTATGATTTCCTCCTCAATTTTAATGCCGTTGATCATTCTGGACTTCCTGCTATGCATCTGCCACTACATTCGCCTTTCCGGGATGATACTATAGATTAATGTCATAATCCTTTAACAGCTCTAACCATCTCCTCTGCCTCATGTTCAATTCACGTTGAGTGAAGATATACTTCAAGCTCTTGTGGTCCGTGAAAATGTCACATGATTCTCCATATAAGTAGTGCCTCCATATCTTCAATGCAAACACGACTACAGCAACTTCTAAGTCATGCGTAGGGTAGTTTTCTTCATAAGGCTTAAGCTGCCGTGAAGCGTACGCGATCACTTTCCCATGTTGCATGAGAACACAGCCAAGTCCCTTCCCCGATGCATCACTGTAGATTTGAAATCCACCCGTACCAGATGGGAGAGTAAGAATAGGTGCAGATACTAGCTTCTGCTTCAGGTCTTCAAAGCTCTTCTCTCGTTCTTCAGTCCAGACGAATTTCTCCCCTTTCCGCATCAGTTTGGTCAATGGTAGTGCTAAGCAGGAAAAGTTATCCACGAACCTATGGTAATAGCCAGCTAAGCCTAAGAAACTGCGGACTTCCGTCGCTGATGTCGGCCTCGGCCACTTAGTAATGGCCTCAACCTTCGCTGGATCCATAGTGATTCCTTCTGCTGATACAATGTGACCTAAGAATGCCACCTTGTCTAACCAAAACTCACATTTGGAGAAATTAGCATACAGCTGCTTCTGGCGAAGAATCTGTAGTACTGTACGAAGGGGGTCTTCGTGTTCCTCCTTGGACTTTGAGAAAATCAGGATGTCATCCATGAAGACAATGACGAACTTGTCCAGAAATTCATGGAAGATTCTGTTCATCAAGTTCATGAACACTGCTGGAGCATTGGTCAGGCCGAATGGCATAACTACAAGTTCGTAGTGGCTATAGCGGGTACGAAAATCAGTCTTGGCGATGTCCTGCTCCTTAACCCGTAGCTGATGATAGCCTGACCTAAGATCAATCTTGGAGAAGTGTTTGGCCCCTTGGAGTTGGTCAAACAGATCGTCTATACGCGGCAGTGGATACCTAAGCCGGATAGTAATCTTGTTGAGCTCGCGATAGTCTATGCAAAGACGCATACTGCCGTCCTTCTTCTTAACAAATAAGACCGGTGCGCCCCATGGAGATGCGCTCGGTCGAATGAAACCTCGTTCTAGAAGTTCTTGCAGTTGATCCTTCAGCTCCTTTAACTATATGGGAGCCATGCGATAAGGAGCTTTGGAGATCAGTTCAGCTCCTGGAATAAGCTCGATATTGAATTCCACTTCTCGTGCAGGTGGTATGCCCGGAAGTTCTTCTAGAAATACATCTTGGAATTCCGACACTATTGGTTGATCCTGAATTGATGGAGATTTAGCATCCATGTCGTGAACCATAGCTAGATAACCCTCGCAGCCATGTGATAGTAGTGCACGCGCTTGTAGGTTAGATATGATTTGTACAGACCGTCCGGGTACGAACGCGTTATGAATGTACTCTGGTGTATTAACATCACCGAAGATAACTCGATATGAATGGCAGTCTATGGTAGCATGATGCTTGGATAGCCAATCCATGCCCAAAATCATGTCAAAGTCATTCATGTCCAGCGGAAGTGCGTCAACAGGACGAACCTTATCGTCAAATTCTAGGGGAAGACTCTTGTATACATGGGTGATTAATACATAGTCCCTCAAAGGCGTGGAAATAGTAAGTCTATTCTCTAGTGGCATGGGGATCATCCTGATGTTCTTAGCATAGGTAGTAGAAATGACCGAGTGAGTAGCACCCGTATCGAAAAGAACACACGCAGCTTGACCATACATATACAAGATTCCAGTGATGGTACCTGTAGACTTATTGGCCTGGTCTCGAGATGTCGTGTAGACACGTCCAGTGGTAGGAGGCGGCTTGGTATCAGCATGTCCCGATGTGCCCTCCATCTCGCCCTTACGGCAATCCTTCATGATATGGCCAGGAAGACCACACTTGAAGCATGCGTCAGTGTTACGACGACATGGCCCTGGGTGCCTACGGTGGCAAGTAGAGCAAAGAGGATGAGTATATCCTCCCGCAGGTGCTCTGGCTGGCTGAGCACCTGATAAAACATTTTACATGAGACGTGATAATAGGGTACAAAGGACAATGCAAATAAGCGTAAGATTGAATACCAGTGATAGCTGGAAGGCTAGGCTGTGAACCTCTCTGGTTCTGGTCCCTACCGTTTCCATGGTTCCTGGTAGAAGATTTGCTAGAGTGTCAGAATATGAAATCATAAGAAAATGCGTAAGTATTAGGACCTGCTGTCGTTGGAGTGTCCAGCGTTGTTATGGTAATTATCATTACCGCCATGCCTATCCATAGTAGAACGGTCGTTAGTCTGACCGTTTCCCTTGGGCTGATGAGGCTGCTGCTGAGTAGCCGGCTGAGACCGGTCCCCAGTTTTCTGCCTGGAAGATACAATTTAAGAGATGAATAATTGACATATATAGAAAGAATACGGATTGGTCACCGCTTGAATACGAATGTTTACCTCTTGTCGGGTTTCTCAGCTTCCCATAACTCATATCTCTCATGCAGCATCTCTAGCTTCCGTGCCGCATCGGCCACTTGTGCTACAGTGTTGAACGTAGCACACACCAGATTGTTTGCGACCGATGTGCGAAGAGCCCACCTAAAGTGGTGTGCCTGCTCTTTAGGAGTACCTGCTGCTGCACCAAGGAAACCAGCTAAGCGGAGAAAGCGCTGCATGAACTCGTTGCTATTCAACCCAGCTCTCTGTCGGATCCCATGGTACTCCCTCTTGAGCTTGTCTCGCTCAGCCGTGGGAAAGAACTGCTCCATCACCCTATCTTTGAACTGAGCCCATGTCAAACCAGCCACCCAATCGTCACCTCCCTCAGACTGCATCAATGCTAACCACCAATTTAACACATCGCCTTCGAACCGGTAGCATGCCAACCTCGCCTTGAACACGGGGTCACAACCCATAGCATTGAAAATCTTCTCGATGTGAGCCAACCAGCTTTCAGCGTCACTGGGGCTATCTGTTTTCTCGAAAGCTCGAGGACGGAGCTTGTTGAATCTCTCCAGCCATACTGCCAATGTCACTAGAGGAAGAGGAGGTGCTTGGTTATGCTGCTGATTGTTGGCATCTTGAACCTCAGCCATGATGTCATTCCTCAGTTGAGGAAGCAAAGCTTGCATTGCAGCTTGGATTGCTGCATTGAGTTGTTCTCGTTCGCGTATGAGAACCATCTGACAGTATAACATAAAACATATGATTAAACAGATCAAAACATAAAATATATATACATGAAAAAAAAATTATACCAATAAATCCAGAGAAAATTTTTATGCAAGGAACTTTGTGTATGAATGCATGATGCAGTTTTATGAAAACTTTTTTATGCTCGAGAGTGAACGCCTATGGTTAGTTCACCCAAAATAAAAGACATGCGAGGGGACGCCTATGGGTCGGTCCCAAATTTAAAAGTTTCGATAAAACACATGCGACTAAATAGGGCCAGTCATGTACCAACCATTACTTAGTCATAAACCTGCGACAATGACATATATATGTATGCATAAAAATGATGAATGCATGAAAACGACTGTCAGTTCTAGGAAGACCATAGTGACTACCCACTAATCACAGGTCATATTTTGAGAGCATACAGGTCGAAGCCTTGGCTCTGATACCATAATTGTAACACCCCATTTTGATAATGGAATGTCACGCGTAATTATGGCGTGTCATCAAAGCATACAAGGATAAATGTCTAAAACATTACATGACCATAAAAGTAAAATACCGGAATCAAACATCGGTAGTCCAAAAGTAAAGCTCATCACACACAAACATAAGTACTATAAATGAAAGGACTAAACAATGTCCATGGCAAGAGTATCAAAGTAAAGATAATGCATAAAGTAAAGAAAGGCTAGAAAGCTTCCAGTCCATATGCACGTACGCTTAAAGTCTACGAGCGTCCCTGAGTACCTGCCGTTTTGGGAACATAGAAAAGGAAAACGGCTGAGCAATACACTCAGTGCACGGATGTACAATAAAGCATAAACAATATAAGCATATAAGCACATAACAGCGGAAAAAACTAAGTCCCGAATAACCCGGTAAAGGCTTGGTAAAACTGGTTTTATAGTTTGAAAAGCCTTATGTTTTTCTTAAAAAAACTGTTTAACATATTCTACCATTAGCCAATATAGGTCATGAAAATCCATCGTGCATGAATACTTGGAGGGGTGACCTCATCATGCAAATTAGAGGGGCTGCCTCTAACTTAATATACTGGTTTGGGTAGGATGGATCAGCTCCTTGTGAAGGATGCAAGGCACACACCACATTCACACTGAGTAATCTACTTGAAAACATGTAACTAGGATGCACCCATACGCCCCACATGATAAATATAATAATATGGCCAAAAGCTGAAGGGACGCCACGAGCAATCACTCTGCTGTGGGGAAGTCATAACACTAGTGCCTCTAGTGTTATGGTTATGGTACCTCCATAACTAGGTGAAACTGGTCATGCATGTATATGGCTTGAGGTATTCTAAATTAAACATAAGCAATCAAACATATAAACTTATACTATGGGAAAACAGTTGGTTGCATACGGGGAATCCTAATAAGGAAAGAATGTCCATACTGAAAGGACGGGAATCCGTACCTTATTTCCAGTGAACGAAGAAGACGAACTGAAGAGAGTCGTACTTCGGTACCACTAATGCTACATAAATACATACATGTATAAGTATCTGATTACTAAATACGTAACTGGTTTTATGTCTTGTCTTAGCTTAATTTATACGTTCATGTCATGTTTTACTGTTTAAAGCTTTATACTGTATCTATCTTATATTCTGTCTATTCTGATTAAGTATTACTTGTATTTCATGTATTATTTTACTTACTGTGTAATAATAAGTAACTTTCTAAAAATAGCAGGTTTCCTAAAATAGAAAGTTTCCAAAAATAGAAAGTTACCAAAAATAGAAAGTTTCCAAAAAGTAGAAAGTTTCCAAAAATAGAAAGTTTCAAAAAATAGAAAGTTTCCCAAAATAGAAAGTTTCCAAAAATAGAAAGTTTCCAAAAATAGAAATACTGCTTAAAATAGATAAGTTTCTAAAAATAGAAAGTTTCCATAAATAGATTAGCTGCCTTAATTAAATAAGTTTCTAAAAATAGAAAGTTTCCATAAATAGATATAAGCTGGTTAAATAAGCTAATTATATAAGCTTAAGTGTTTTCTGATTATTATTCTAAGTCATATTGATATAAGGTATAGTATATTAATTATTACATGTAATTTAAATAAACTATAGGTTAAAAGTATTTAATTAAATATATCATGTTTTTAATTAAATAAAGTTTAATACTTAGGTTAAAACATGTATTATTAATTATTAATAATATAACCTAAGTCATGTTAATTAATCAATTATAACCATGGTTTTTAATAATTAATTAATTATAAAGTCTAGAAAATAAAAATACTTAGGTTAAAAATTCATGATCTAATAATTAAATTATAACCTAAGTCATGTTTATTAAATTAGTTATGTCATGCTTTATTAATTTAATTATTAACATATGATTATTAAAATCATAAACCTTAACATAAACAATGAACCGGATCGTGACTAGAAACCATGAACCGGACCCGTAATCAACACCATACCCCGAACCACTTCGGGGTTTCCCCCTGTTTGCTGCTGTCGTGGGACCCACACCACTAAACCGAGACCATGAGGTCTCGGTAGTGGTTCATAAGCCAAGCCGAGACCCGCCTTGGTCTCGGTTAGGCGTCGGCCTACATCGAACACCCCAAAAATCCTTGTTTTGATTTACCCCATAACCATTTACATGTTTAATAAATGTTTTTAATTATCTTTCTAAAAACATCATGATCTTATGTAATTTATTAAATCAAAACATAAAAGAAAAGGATTAAAAAGGTATACCGAATGCGTGGATCAACGAGGATGAACACACACCAATACTTGTACAAAATTCAAGATCAAAAATCAATCGAACTCCCCCTTTTGTGTCTTTATATCCGGCGGCCAAGGGAGAGAAGGAAGAAGGAAAAGTTTTAGGGTTTTTGTTATTTTCCTGTAATGTGAAAAATGACCAAATATTTCCTAATTCCTTGTTTTAGTGAAAATTAAAATGGGCTTGGCCCATTCCTTTGGTGTAGCCGCGGGTAGGGGGCCCCACTTGGGGTAACCCGTACCTTTTTCCGAGTCTAATTATTTTAGTGTTCGTTCGTGTTTTATCGTGTTCGTTTTTTATGTGTTCTCGTTAATTATTAACCGTGACTTAATATATTTATTCATGTTCGTAATAAATATATATACGTAATTAATATTAGCTCGTGATTAATTTACGTTCATGATCTCATGATCGCATGTTCGTGATTAATTATTGTTTAAATAATTATTGTGTGTTCATACGTAATAAATACTTATCATGTTCTAACACGTACGTAATACTTACAATTCTTATACATGAACGTAATCATACTATAAAAGGAAAGTTTTAATCTAGTACGTACGAT
The DNA here is from genome assembly GCA_025667525.1 of Glebionis coronaria. Taxonomy (NCBI): domain Eukaryota; kingdom Viridiplantae; phylum Streptophyta; class Magnoliopsida; order Asterales; family Asteraceae; genus Glebionis; species Glebionis coronaria. The sequence continues at coordinate 188,692,162 of CM046876.1, forward strand.
CTTAAGGGTACTATTCATGGTAAAATCATGCGGGTTTTACAACAGCAGAATACCAAATCATTTAAAACCACTTTTTTAACAGATTTTTAGGAAAGAGAGCTCAAACCTCATGAATGTACATCTACACTCACGGATTTATAGCTTATGTGCCTAGCTAAACAAGGCACAAGCTTCCAATAAACTGCTAAGAACAACAGGGTTAGAAATAAACAAATTATATGAAAAATAATGAAAATGAACAAGATTTGATTCAAGCTTGTTCCCCACTCCTTGAATCCTCCCAAACCAAAAGCTCACTACACCTTGATAATCTCCTTATCAGGGTGTTATGATCACTTATGATCCAAAAGTTCAAGTGTTTGAACTAAGACTTAGAAAAAAATAGATTTTTGGAAAATTTTTGAAACACTTGCATAAAACTTAAACCAAACTTTGAAACTTCATAAACACAAACTCAAATCAATAATCAATAACAAGAAAGTAGATTGGGACTTGGAATTCGTCACAAATTTCATACATTTTTTATTTCACTTGAACAAATGCTTTACAGACTTTTGACCTAGGAATCCAAGAACAAAGACTAATTTGGTGATCTAAGGCCTTTATAGGCTCACAATGGTTCTAGAAAGCTAATAAAAATTATAAACCCTAGTTGGTGAAGTCCCCATAATGCCTTGAAGGTTTGAACTTTTGTTGACTGAATTTGACTTGGGAGCTTGATACATGTGATAATTCTTGTTGTTATATGATCTTGGACGTCCAAATAGTGTGTGGGAATGAAGCATGATCTTGGCACGTTAATTCTAGGGTAATACTTGTCTTCATGTGAGTTCGTGGGTCAGGGGAGTATACATGTGAGCATGTGAGTGATGAGGTGTCAGGTTTAAGGGTGGGGTTATGTTTAGTGTACCCTTAATCTCAAATCTGGAAAGTATTAACCTTTAATTTACAATAATTAAGGAATACCCAATTTTTGTTAAGAACGCCAAGAACTTAGGTTTGATCTTTGTTTAGGTTTAAACATGGTGTTTAGCGCCAATTTTAACTAATTAATATAATTAGTTTAAAACGGTGAGTGGGATTGTGACGTGGTAGGATGGTGGGTTGTGATTGGTTGAGGAAATTTAGTGGGTGAGGTGTCAAAAGCTGGTTGGTTAAGGTATCTTTGGTTGTCTGCCAAGTTTGGCCCTTCATTTCTTTTCTTCCTTTCATTTGTAGTTTATTAGCACAAAACTTAGTTTCCTTTGTATTTCAAGTTTCGTTTTTTATACTTTTGCCCCAAAAACTTTACAAAGGTTTATCCAAGGACTTGTTTTGCCTTTTGATGATATTTGAAGGACCAAACTTGTAATGTCTTCAATCTTCAAGGTCTTCACTTGTTTCTTTGTCTTCATAGAGGACTAAAAGTGACAAGTCTTCAAATTTGAGGGACCATTCTTGCCAATTCTTCAAAGTTGGGGGTCCTTTTTGCAATTTTGACAAACTTTAAGGACCAAACTTGTAATTATGAATATACAAGAGTTTAATGTGTCAATTCTTCAATAATGGAGGACCCTTCTTGTATAATCTTCAATTCTTCAAGGACGTTTCTTAGAAAATCAACTCTAGGGCCCGGTTCATTGTGCGGCTTCATTTCCCGTGTTCGTTTTTGCTTGTTTCTTGTGATCTTTTGCCATTTTCTCAATATCCATACCTAAAATACACATTGAACAAACACAAGCATATATTTGGCACATTTTATGATATTTTAACCATTTTAAGCCCGTTTTAGACGATGAGACTATGTATAAAAGCAGTCTCATCACTCCCCAATGCTAAATCATTGTCGTGCCCTCACGCAATGCTAGAATAAAGTATCATAACACCTCCAAAATTCATTTTTATGCACTTTTATTGAATCAAAAACTTAAGATACTACTACTACTACTTGCTACTACTTGCGTTTTAGACATAATGTATGATTTTCATCGCAAAATGGGACGTTTAGGTTCATAGAGCAAGAACACGTGAATGCTTCGTTAGAAATAATTTCGTCGTCCTCGATTTTCACCCAATTCCATGCCAAGCGTGCAACGAGATCATTGTCATTATAAGTTAGTAATGCTAACACTACTCATATGTCCTAATCACGTACTTAGACTCCCATTTTCCTAAATAGTATCTCTTATATTTTATTTTTTTCTTGAATGATCACGAGGATACATTTTTTACTTATGCGATGATAGAGATTTAGGTCTAAAAATAGAGTCATAACGGTGTAACCAAGACCATCGAATTAATAACCCCCCCCCCCCTAATAGACAACAATGTCAAAAAATAAAGTCAACAAGAAGGATCGATAAACACGGTTTTATAACGGTTTTGGACATGAGACTTATTACCAAGACTTTTATACACCCCCTAACGGATGGGCCTTATTATCATAGGTTTACCTCCATCTTTTATTCAACTTTGCCATGAAGCTTTTATTATGACTTCGATCTTGCCTTGCCTTTTATTTAACCTCGCCATGAGGTGTTTATTATGGCCAAAGACGTATATCCTCACGCTAAAAGCGAATTTTGGATTTTTAAAGCTTCAAAGATTAAGGCATAATTCACTTTCAATTTCGCATAGATTTTTCGGCCTTGTGAGCTTCAAATTGTTTGCTTGATTTAGTTGAGCACTTGAAATCTTATTATTAGGTGAAGCTTTTGATTATTCGGGTTGCCAATACTTCAAAACCGTGACGCTGGCGATACCTTAATGTCTTCCCAATTTAATTACAACTAGAAACCAATAATCAAGACTAAACCGCTAAGCCAATACTTATTAGCAAAATATATATACAAGCGAAGGGAGAATAAGAAAACAACGAGAACACATGAGTTTTTGAAAGAATACGAGTACTCTATGTTTAGCATAGTAACTTATAATTAACTCTATCATTTCTCGTCCTCATTTAAGAGACTTAGCCTAATATAAAGTTAAGGAATCGAAGCTAAGTGCTCAACACGCACGGTCAAGTCAAAAATTACTCTTATTCTCGCCATCAGAAAATATACATTCGTGTCTTCAAACACTTATAAAACATGAGAAAAAAAATTAAATTTGGCCATTTTTAGCCTTATTTTGCAACAAAAATATAAACTTTGGAAAACGTGAAGGCTTGGCAAGGCAAGTATCTATTCACCCCCCCCCCCCCCATACTAAAGTTAAACATTATCCTCAATGTTTCGAGTCTAAGGGTAGGATACCCCCATACTAGAGACTTAGTCGAATGCTTAATCTAGCATGGAAAGGGTGGAACCATTAAATTAATAGCTGTTTATGAAGTGTGCTAAAAACCTAAGGTTAGAACATATAAGGATATATCATATGGATATCGAGAAATTCTTCAGAGCAAACGATCTAGTGCTCCCATAAAACGAACACGAGAGGCTCCAATCGTGAAGAAAATGATCATCTAAAAACCACAATGCACAAACAACCACGGAACAAAGGTTGGAAGGGCACAAATCCCCTCACGTTAACTACATTAGAAAGCGATAATATGTACATGGATAAGCATGGGACTCCCCCACGAGGCACCTCGTTTTTTATTACCGAGTCATGAGCTCGACTCGATCCCCTCAATACTAATTATCATTAGGGAGGTGACTTGGTCGAGGTCGTTCAAAGAAGGAACTTTCCCACCAAAGTAGTGCTTCAACCTATGGCCATTCACCTTGAAGTTAGGACCATCATTTTGAGCTAGCTCGATGGTCTCATAAGGAAACACTTGGGTAATGGTGAATGGACCGGACCAATGGGATTTCAACTTGCCGGAAAAGATTTTCAATCTTGAGTTAAAAAGCAACATTTGATCTCCAATGTTAAAAACCCGGTTTTTTATTTTAGAATCGTGAAACTTTTTGGTTTTCTCTTTATAAATCAATGAATTTTCATAATAAATATCCCTTAATTCATCCAATTCGTTAAGTTGCATTTTCCGGTGTTTTCCCGCGGTCTCAATGTCATCATTACAATGCTTTAGGGCCCAATAAGCTTTGTGTTAGCCCTATATTTTATATAGTCGAACAAGAATGTAATAGGTCATCTTAGTCGTTAAAAGGTCTTGTATTGTAATAGGTTAGTCGGGAAAACCGGGCTTGGACTTTAAGCTAATATTGTATAAGTTAGGGGCGTAAGCCCAAAACAAAGCCAAGCCCGGCCCATGTCTCTTAAACCCACGACCCAAAAGCCAAGGGTATATATACCCTCTTCCATGTGTGGAAGAGGGTGTTGGTTCATTTCATAAAACACCTAGTTTTAGTGTAAACCTTCCAATTATCTCTCTTTTCTCTCTCTCTACTTTCTTCTCTTTCTCTCTCTTAATATCTCTTCTAAATCTTGTGTTATGGATTGAATGGGGTTAACATTTGGTATCAGAGCCTGTAGTGGATAGGTGATTTAAGATTCGTGTGTGGTGTTCTTGATTTTTCGTGGCTTTATTGATCTATATCTCACGTCCCAAAATTTCTTTTTGTGTTTTTATGGTCTTTTCTTGATAAAAATCATCTACATACTAGTAGTAGTGATTTGGGTATCTTGGTTTTGGCTAAAACACAAATCTTTTGGATCAAAAGTTGCGAAATTTCTTGTTTTTCTTCATTCCAAAATTCAAGCAAGTGTTACCATCGGAAAGTACAAGTGTGTGGGATGTGATCGCAATAATCTAAGGATTCTACTTTGCGATCACTGTATTGCGATACCTTATTCCGATCTGGACATTCCGATCGTACATTGCGATCTGGGATTCCGACGGCTTCAAGGGATATTGAGTCGTTACTCTGTCCAATTTGTTCTAGCCACATTCCGATCTAACATTGCGACAGCACATTGCGATCTGAACATTCCGATCTGAGCATTCCGATCTGGACATTCCGATCTGGACATTCCGATCTGGACATTCCAATCTGGACATTCCGATTTGACATTCCGATCTGGACATTCCGATAAGTATTTCGATGGACATTCCGATGGGTATTTTGCTTGAGTAATTTTTAGACTTAGCCACTATCTAGACTAGTTTCGGAACGTAGTTTACACGAAGATTAAAAAAAAAAAAAAAAAAGTTTTTTGGCGGGAAAACTCAAGAAAAAATTATTTTTTCCTAGACCATTTTTAGGCCATTTAAGCTTGAATTTCAAATTTTGGCGAAGCGAAAAATTTTTCGACCAAAAATTCGAATTTTCGGACCAAAATTCAAATTTTTAGGCCAATTTTAGGTTTTATTTTTGTCAAAACTTTTCACTTTTCAAATTTTTTCCCTACTAGTTTTTGGCTATTTCTAACTCGATTTCAAAATTTTGTGATTCAAAATTTTTTCGGCTTACCGTTTTGTCGGACTGAGGAATTTATTTTCGGACTGAAAAAATTTGGAATTTTCGTAATTTCAACCACAAGCAAATCACAACACATCCACTAAGATCCGTAATTCATACACATCATATCCTCTTCGAGACATCCGTTCAATGGACATCTTCGTGGATTCAACAACGACAACGTCCATGACTGAGATGAATAAAGAGAAGATGTAGAATCCAAAGGTTCAGACAAATACTGAGACTCCAATCAGTAAACCTTCTAACAAGGATTCTACCACCAAAACCGTTCATGCAATCAAATACAAGATGTCGAAAGCAAAAGAAAGATGCATGGAACACATAAAGTTGCTTCAGTCACACCTTCAGGTTCTTTCAAGAGAAGACCTAAAAGGCACTCGTCTTGAAATTGGATTCAAACGGGTATTCTTTCTACTATTTGGTCAAGATGTTGAGACATTCATCAGAACGATGCTACTTAATGTGGACCATCTTCAACAAGAACTTGACAGAGACGATTTTCACGAGAATATATCCATGGAGGTCCTTTTAGCTCTCAACAATCAGTTCCAGCAATTCATTGACTCAAGTGGCTTATCCAAAAACGATCGAGAGTTCACAAGCACATACTTTACCAAATATACTCTCTTAGATCTTCAAGCATTCAAAGAGACACTTCTTCAACATATGAGCAATATAAAGAAGTCAATTGCTGAAAGAACACGCCATCAAAAGCACTTTCAAAGAAGGGTGAATCAAAGACTGATGCAGACGAAAGAGAGCACTGTCGATATAGATCAAGCATTGGATGCTTCTTCGGTTGATACAGAGAGCAACAGGACAGAATCAGAAACGCAGCATATCAGTACCAGCTCAGGGAATGATCAAAAAACCAATGATGCGGATATCATACCCATTTATGATGATCTACCAATGGCTATGGTACATTTAAATGCTGAATACGATGTTCCTCAACATACTGAGCAATCTGAACCCATTCTTGACACGTATCTAGTGGAAAAGGTTGATAGCAATACCACACCTGATTCATCAGATACGAGTACTAATGGAGGAGAGACTTCTCAGGATGTTAATTCTAATATTTACGAGCTTGAAAGTCTGTTAGCTCAGAAGACTAAAGATTTTGAGGATGCAAAACTTGATTTTTCAAAGAAAAATAACAAATTTGAGGCTTACTTTGAAAAACTTGAGAAAGAAAATGTTGTTCTTGAACAAAAATTGGATCGTAAGATTCAAGATTTTAACGCGGAAAAAGAACATTTTGTGAAAAAATAAATTTGTTAGAATCAAAGTTGGCTTCTCAAAATCCAAGTCCTCCGCCTGCTTCACGAACTGAAATATCTGTGCAACCTATCGACACTGTAGACAGTAATGACGCGACTGCTGATAACGACATATTTGATAATATGAACATTAAGTTAGAACAAAGTGTCGCTAAATTACTTCTACAAAATGAGCAATTAAAAGCTCAGATTCAGGAAAAGGTTTTTGCACTAACTGCAGTAAAGAATGAATTAAGGAAGTTAAAAGGAAATAGTGTGGATACTAACTTTGCCAAACAGTCTGTCTTGGGGAAACCTCTCTCTCAACAAATCAGACCACGCTCAGTTGCTAGACCGAATGCGTTTAAGTCTGAACGACCCAAAACGTCGAACCCGAGGTTTGCCTCCCAAGCTGACACACATAGAAATTTGCCAAAACCAGTCACTCCGCAAACTAGACCCTCCTTAAGCCAGACTGCATCTGCTAAACCCGATCACATGAATGCTTCAAGCAACTCTAGATCTAGCTCCAAGAACATGCCAAGGCGTAGTTCAAATGACGCGGGTCACAAAAGCTATCTAGAGGATGCTAAAAACAAGACACAAGCAAGAGATAAGACCAAACCACAACCTAGGAGCGCGAATCACACATCTAGGAATTCTAGACCCTTCTATGATGTGCACAAATCCGCCAACCTTAGGAACTCTAGAGCCTTCTCAGATGTTAAGCACTTTGTTTGCACGAAATGTAACAAATACGTGTTTAATGCCATTCATGATGATTGTATAACTAAAGTCCTGAACAAGTTGAATAAAAAAGCTAGAGCACCTCAAAGACGGAACCCTAAAGGAAATAGGTTGTCTCCAACTAAGTCTTCCGCTGTGCATGAGAAACCTATGACTCCTAGATCCTGTCTTAGGTGGATACCAACGGGTAGAACCTTTAAAACAATTGGTCTTAGGTGGGTTCCTACAGGTAGGATATTTCCCTCTAGCACAAAAAAGGTTCGAGGTGAACCCCAACACGGTTCTCACAAAGATATGACTAACCCACAAGCAAGGATACAAACTACTGATAAAAGTGCAGGTATTCAAATAAAGGTTCAACAAGAACACAAAGGTTTTCCATATTCATACCGTTCAACAAAAGACACTCTCAGAGTTTGGTTGCTGAAGAAGCAGATATCAGAGAAATATGTGTCTCAAGGGTTTCACAAGTAAGATTCAAGATGACTTACAGTCACATTTCAGGCTATAACTTGAACGTCAAAGAAAGGGAACTTTATCTCTTAAACGATAAGTTACCCTCAAAACGAGAAATTGATATTTCTCGGTCACGAGCTTCTATTAAAACTATTCAAAAGTTTTATGCTCGTGTACATGGCTTATAGTCAAATTACAGACTGTAACCCGGGCTCACAAGACAGGAAAGTTCATCCCGATGATGACTTATCCTCAGAATGAGAAATTAAGTTTTCTCGGACATGAGCTATCTGTACAAATATTCAACGTTTTTAAGCTCATGTACAAAGACATACAGTCACATGTCAGACTGTATCTCGTACTTAAAAATAGGAAAGTTCATCCCGAGTATGACTTATCCACAAAACGAGAAATTCGATTTTCTCGGACACGAGCTTATCGTAAAACTATTCGAAAGTTTGAAGCTCGTGTAAATGACTTCTAAGCGCATCACAGCTTAGGACTCGGACCTCAACTAAGGAAAGTTTATCTCGGACGATAACTCATCCTTCTTAACGAGAAAATCATATTTCTTGGTCATGAGCTTCTCATAAAAACATTCAAAGTTTTTAAGTTCATGAAAAACGACTTCTAAGTAAACGTCAGCTTAGAACTCGTACTTCCACTTAAGGAAAGTTTATCACGGATGATAACTTATCCTTCACAATGGGAAATTAATTTTTCTCGGTCATGAGCTAGTCACAAAACATTCAAAGTTTTGAGCTCATGTAAATCGGAATTTATTTTAAAACCGTTGAACACAATATTTCAAAAAATTCTCAAAAGATTTTTTCTAAATCTTTCAAAATTGTGTGTTCAACACTCCCTTCCTCATATGTGGTTTTCATTTCTCAAAATTGTCATATGTTATTTTGATCAATTTTTGAGGGGGAGCGTTTTAAAATCAAGCCTTTTAATGATTGTTGGGTACATCTCTAAAATTGTCATATTTTATGTATCCAACACATTCCAAAAATGATATTAAATCTGTCATATATTATCGGTAAAGGCATCTCAACTCCGTACCTCAACATATTTTGTGGTGTCGTTTTTCTAAAATTTTGTCAAATTTTGTCTCAAGACACACATATATTGTTGAGGGGGAGCGACCCGACTGAAAATGTTCCATGATTCATGCGTGCACACATGTTTCTCTCCCAATCGGTTTTTCAGAAATTGTCATATTTTAATCAATTAGTATCTCTAATGTGACAATCCGTCAATTTACGATTGATATTTTATTCTCAAATATTTATTTGAAAACATTATTTTAAATGTTATAATATGAACCCACTTATTTTTGGGAAGAATTTTGGATTTACGTCTTGAAGTAGCATCGACTACGTCTAAACCGGAGGATTCAACGTTACGTGCTTACGTTTACATACACCGTCTTTGGTGACAGTCCGACATTTCAGAAAATAAATTTGTCCATGAATATTATTTTGGAGTTTTAAATTTGTGTTGGTTCATAAACTCACAAATTTACGAGAAGAGATTAGGACTTACGATTTTATTTTAACGTCCTTTACGACTAAACCGGAAACCCTAGGATTACGTATTTACGTTTTCGAACTCCGTTTTCGATGAGACAATTTTTATTGGATTCGTTTTGTGACGGTGATTCATAATTTATAAAAACGTTTTTCGTAAAACGACCTGAGGGCACGCAAATCGAGGAAACTAGAATCGAGGAGTACCCGTAAATAAATGGGGATGAGACAAGTGGGACACTTGTCCCACCCCCATCAAAACCGGCTATAACTCTCCAACACAACAACTTGGTGTCAAGTTGTTAGTTTATAACTTACACATGTAAGCAAGAGCTTACATTGTAAGCCACTACTAACTCAAAACCATCAAACCTCATTTCTACCATTTGCAACATGCAATACCACTCAAAAACTCACAACTCTCTCTCTCTCTCACTCATCTATGCCGTCCCATATCCATCCTCAAACACCCATTTCATACAAATTTTAACCATGAACATATGTTATAATCAACATATGTTAATCTCCATTCAAAAAGAGGAAGATTGATGTAAGTTTTAACATCCATGGAGGAGTTTTCATATTGTTTTGAGGCTGATTTTCCACAAGGAGTTCATGGAGCATGGTGGTCTTGAAGATGGTCATGGTTGTCTATAAGTTTCTCCATCAAAAACCATGTCAAAATCATAACCTACATCAAGTTGGTGGTATAAAGATTGTCCTCCTCAACTTCTTGTTATTTTGATTATGTAAACATGTATTTTATTTCCTATTGTATATGTATATGATGATTATATGATGATAAAAATGTTATGTGGGGATTTGTTGTTGATAAACATGATTAAAAAGGTGAAAAACCATATGAAACAAGGTTAAAATCTTGATTAATTTACATGGCTGTATAAAACAGTAGAGAAACATGTTATGAACTGATGAAATAATGAAGTAGGATCCATTTACAGTAAGCTAAATGTCTTGTACACATGTGAGAGTTGGTCATGCAATGGAATCAAAATAATGAGTGAGATATGATCAAAACAAGTTTAGGGTATAAATCTGAAGTTACTGTTTTGGACGATTTTTAGAAAATATTTAGAAGGTGATTCAACAGTAGCCATAGAAGAGTTAAATGTAGCACATATCATGTAGTTTATGTGATAAAAATTTGAGCTTCTATCTCCATATAGAACTCAAGATATGGCAGTTTTGGTGAAAGTAAAGATAAAAATCATATTTTTGGAAATTAAAAGTATAATAATATTATATAAGCACTCAAAATTTTAATGTATAAAATATAAATTAAAACCCACTAACTCATGGATTCTATTTATATAAATATATAAAAGGTGTAATAAGTGTATAAATGATAAAAATGGAAACTTGTTAAGTTTTATAAGTTATAAAACTATAAACATGATTTTTACGACTTTTTCGGCTATTGCCGTAAAATTAACGTTTTTGCTAAATAAAACTTAGATGGTTGGACCCGTCTAATGAAAACTTTATAAAACTTATATACTGATATATAGACATGTATAACAAGTAAAAACCGATAAAACCCGAACTTTAGGGCATACGGACATTAACGAGCTAAGTAAACATATTGGACTAATACTTGGGTTAATAATTGGACTACATAAGATAAACACCCATAAAAAGAACTTATTGGGCTTAACCCATTTGGGCCCAACTTGAAAGTGTATGTACTGATAATATAAGTACAAAAAGGATTAATACAAGTTAAGAACTTATAATAGGCTTATTGGACCTAAAACACGTAAATAGGTACAACGAGAAAACTAGTATAAAAGTTATCAACACATAACTCTAAAATGAGTAAACGAGAATACGTAAACCCACTTGATCATCATATATATATAATCATCATATGTATACATAATTGGTATTTTTATAAAGTCATTGGACAAACGTCTAAGACCGATTATTATTTGTCTAGGTTTCCGTGATTGAAGCACGTACCGTACGTCCGAATTGCCGATAACCCGCCTTCCCACATCAACGTGAGTTCATAGCCTCGCACTCTTTTAAATGTTTTTTTATAAATGTTTTATAAACCCGCGAGGGAGATAACATGTTAGTTTTTATAAAACTAGGACACCATTTGTCCCGATTGTTTGTTTATTGATTTTCGACCCGAATGATTGAATGACCCGATTGTATGACCCTATGAATGATTAAAGGACCCGATAGATGAAATAAAAATGGATTATTAAAGTTAGGTTATGTCACTAAAAAGTCCCATTAGCATGAATTGTGAACTACCGGGATTTGGTAGACGCTTATACATTTAATAGTACTATTTGGGGACGATCACCCCAGTTCGCGCCTTGACGGTTGATCCCCGTCGTGCCACATTGATTGGTAAGCGAATTTATGTATGAGAAGATTTCCATAGCGTGACCTTTGTGACGACACGCTACTTTAGATGGGCAAAATTGGTATCGGGTTAGCTACCCGTTTTGGTTTAGTAAGGTAACAATGTCATGCGGCTTATAATAATCCAAGTTAACAAAATAATAATAGACGCTCCGAATTACGATGTATTGCCTGACTAGCAATACAGGGTCATACTATTGATATTATGATTGTATTTTGGTTTTCATAACCATACTCATATAACGGTTTTATTTTCATACAACGTTGTAAAACGTATTGTATGACGTTTTTACGACATTGGCTCGTATAAGGATTTTTAAGACTTTTTTTATAACCATATTCATATAATGGTTTTATTTAATCTATACAACGTTGCAAAAACGTATTGTATGGTGTTTTTAACGATAATGATTCGTATAACGATTTTTAAGGCAAATGCCTATATTATGATTTTCGATAAGGATTGGTATAAAATGATTTTTGGCTATTTCATGGCCTATCAAAACGATTTGTACAAAAATGATTTTCAGTAATACTCTTATACTGATATTATATTGATGGAATTTATTAAACTCTATGAATTCACTCGGCGTTATCGCTGACCTTTTCTTTTAACATGTTTTATCTCAGGTACTTGAAGGTAATTCTCGGGAAGACGACAAGAATTCATGGCCCGCACTTAACCAATATTTTTCCATTCAAACACTTGTAAAACTTTTGTATGAAATGTAATGACTTGGGACCGATGTAACTTTGATCTTTATGAATGGAAATGATTTATTATTAAACGACGCGATTTTTATGCGGTGTCTATGATGTGAGTAATGTGCTATCCCGTAACACCAACGAGTCTTCCGCTGTATTGAGTTGTATAAATTTGGGGGTGTTACAGTTTGGTACCAGAGCTCTCGTTATAGAGAACGAAAGATTTTAAAAAAAAAACCAAGGTTTTGAATAAAACATTTCAAAATCTTTTAACTAAAAACATTTTTCTAAAAATGTCTAAAAATCTTTTGACTATAACGGTGCCGAAGAATTCCCGAGTTACCGACAAGGCCAAGACTGAGAAGTGTTATTTTAATATATATATAACTTGGATTATATATATATATATGATGTAATTTTATTACATGATTGTTTGATGATTATTTTGATTTTTATACGAGGTATTTATACGACGTCGATTGTCACAAGTAACCCTAAATCCCCTAGTAAATTAATCGAAGCTATTCTCGTAGGAATCCTAGCTATCCTAGATCTAAACCAAGTTGTGGATATTTATGATCCCGACAAATGGTTGATTGATGAGACTGTATTTATACATAGTCTCATCGTCCAAATTGGGCTTAAAACGCTTAAAATATCGTCAAAATACCATATATGTGCCTATGTTTGTTCATTGTGTATTTTAGGTATGGATATCGTGAATTCACCAAAAGATCAAAGGAATCAAGCAAAAACGAACACGGGAAACGAAGCCGCACAAAGAACCAAGCCCGAATCATGAATTTCTAGTCAAGTCCTTGAAGATTGAAGAATTGGCAAGAATGGTCCCTCTACTTTTGAAGACTTGACATTTTATACCCTTGCAAAACTCATAATTGCATTTGGGTCCCTAAAATGTTGATTACTTACAAGATTGGTCCTTGAAGATCTCAAAATTCACAAGTTTAGTCCTTATTTTCATGACTAAAACTTGGAAGGACTGGTTTTGCCAATCTGCCAAACATATTACAAAAGGAAATAAGGATTGTTGCTATTTAACAAGAAATGAGAGGAGTATAAAACCTTGGGGGCCAAAACTGTTAAACAGCCAAACTCCCACACCCAGTCACAACCTGCCACGTCATATTACCCGACCCTACCCACTAAACCAACCCCTACCCACAACCCACACCCAACCAGTTTATTTAAAACTGGTCAACCTAGTCAAATCCCCTAAATTAAGCGCCAAACACACACTATTCACTAATCTCTCCCAAATTAATCACGACGAACCCTAATTTCCCTAGCTTCCATTACCCACTAATTGACCCCCAAATCATCCAGAATGGTAATTAACCCTCCACTCACACAAACCCACCTCTCATAACCAACACCCGTGACCTCCTTGTGGACCCCCCATGCTCCCCTGTCTACCCTAAAATGGCAATGTCGAATCTTTTGACTAAAATCAATGGCCAAGATGCAAAACTTGCTCCCTACGTTCAGATTAACAGCTAAGATCACAAAACTCCAGCTGGCACATCACCATCATTGAAGAATCGTCACATGGGCAAAGTTGAGGACTTTTTGACCAAGGGCAGAATAGGAAGATTATAGATAGGGTTTTCTTAATGTTTTAAGTATCTAGATCCTTCCATAAAGTAGTATAAATACTTTGCTGCCTGTAGCAAGTATTTTTGTTCCAGTCTTTGTATTTTATTTTTAAATTAATGAAAATGAAATAAAATTTTAATACAATTCTGAGTTCCTTTTCTTTCTGTTCCTTAGTGTAATTTTTAAATTGCAATTAGTTTAAGTTTGTTTAAGAAGGTTTTCAAAAGTTTCTGTTTTTCAAGAGATTTTCAGAAAATTAGAGTAAGTATTTTTGGAAAATTGTTTTAAAAACATGGATTAAGTTTTTTTAGTGAAGTGAAAGTGGATCTAAAAGATTTATCCAAGTTTTGTTTAGGTGTTTTAAGTGATTGGTTTCAAGGTTTCAAGTATAGAAAAAAATCAGTTTCCATATTTTTTTTCTTGAATTTTTTACCTATAGGCTATAAGCTAGCTTAATCAATAAGCTAGCTTGATAGCCTATTGGCTTTGTGACAGATAACTCTTGTGGTTCTTTTCTTGGCAGGTTATAAGCCCCTAGTGTTTCCAAGTCCAAAATTTGAAGACATATTGTTAAGTGTGTTTGGGACTGCTGTGGTCCCCACACGTTTTCTCTACATCAGAAAACTTCACATAAGCTCACATAAGCTCTCCCTTAAGCCAAATAGAAGGATTCAGCCTGAGGTATAAGCTTGAACCCTGTTTGCTAAGTTTTGAAGCCTTATGTGTATTTTATGTGATTTTTGGTGTTAACTGTTCATATGTTGTTTTTATTGATTGAGCACGCTTAATTTAGTTCCATATGCTTGTTTAGGCCATTTTAAATCAGTTTGGTTTAGGTTAGATTAAGTTTTGTTTGTTAAACTTCAATTTCTGAAATCTAAGGTGGTGTTTGGATTTGCAGTTTAGCTAGGAACTTGTGGTAGTCTTAGGCTTATAATTTATCTAGAATTGCTTAGGTTGTTAATGTTAGTAGTTTTCTGCTATAGGTAGTTACTTTAGACTTAATTTGAAAGAGATTGCATGCTCAAATTGGTAAACACCAAGAAATCTGTCAAAGTGCCCCCCATCTGCTTGTTTTAAGCCAATTTTGGCCCACCTCTCTTGTTAACTGCTAGCTTAGGGTGTCATCTAGGGGATTAGTCTAGCTTATTTGTGATTGGTGTATAGATAGGGCAAGTTTTGGCCAAGTAAAATCCACCAAATAGCAAGTAAAATTTGTCACTGTAGCACAGCCCCCTAGTATCATTACAGCAACTGTGATTGCCCATTTGTGTGTTTTTCTTGTACTGAACCTGTGTGTTTTTCAGCTTAGCTTGACTCCCTACACTCCACTGAGTGTAGGGGTGCCAATCTTGTCCAATAAAACAATCTCTAGCTCAAGTTACAAACGAAAACGTGCACAGACCCTATTTTCTGTTATAACAGTGGGAACTCAGTTCCCACCGTCTTTGTAACCTGTTCCCACTGCTATACAAAAGGACAAAAGTCCAAGTAGTCACCATCAGTTTTTTCTCTTTTTTGTCTTTAGTGCACCAAAATAGGATTTAGACTCTGATTCTTTTTGCATTATTTTTCTTTTTAAATTTCTGATTTTTCAGTTTAATTTATTTTTATTTCACTGTTCATTTTCCATTTTTTAGATTAAATTGCTATTTTAATTACTTTTTAATATTCTGTTTTTTTGTCTTTTAGTGTAAAAAACTTATATTTTTCACTTTTAAAATTTTTCATAGATTAAGAATATTAGTTTAAGATTTTTGGTTTTAAAATTAGTTACTGTTCACTTTTTAATTATTTTTTATATAATTAATTTAAGTTAATTAGGGTTTAATTAATAAACTGTTTTGTCTTTTAGTGAAAATTTTTACATTTTTCAAACTTTTTCATTTTTCTACTGTTCATTAGAGTATTTTAGGATTTTTAAAATTGTTAAATTAATTTTGTCATTATTTAATTATTTTTTTAGGATTATTTTAATTAAAAAGTAGTTTTTAGTGATTAAAAAATAGAAAAATAGTTTTTAAAATTTAAGAAAAATACTTTTTAGTTTTTAAATAATATAAGTTAGTTATTAGTTCAATAAATTAATATTTTGGGCATTTTGTTAATTATATTTAATTTTTGGGCTTTAATTAGCATTAAAAATTAAATATTTAATTAATAAAAGGTTCTAAAATATATTTGTTGGATTTTTATTCTTATTTATATTATTTAAGACTTAGTTTAATAGTTTAATTAATTTTTAGGTTTAATTTTTAATTTCGTCACGTTTTACGTATTTACGTTCGCGTTTTACGTCATTCGTCGTAGTTTAAACGTAGTCGTAGCTCGTCTTTTATTTTTCTCTCTTAAAACCAAAAACGTCACTAATCCAAACATTGTTATTTTATTAATTGGCATACACAATATACACCTCCTTCGAGAACGAACCCGCATTTATTCGGTTTTACGTTTTTCCTAAAGCGTAGAACTTAATACTTGCCGCTTTTATACGTTGTTTTCCTAAACACGTATATTATTTTCTACATCAATTTTTGGCGCCGCTGCCGGGGAGGTGTTTGTGTTGCCATTATTATTAGTATCGTGTTTGTGTGAGTAGTGCGTTTTAGCTTTTCATTTTTTTGGAAAGCGTGAATATTGTACATACTCATTTTTGTTATTTTTTTATCTATTATAGTATAATATCCAAATAAATCGTGTTTAATTTTCCTAAATTAAACACACAAATCAATCTTTACTATATTGTAGATATATTGGTTTTCGTTTTTCTTGTGAATATATTATTACTATATTGTATCTACGTAAGAACAATAAATATACAAGTACTCCAAAAGCGTGAAAACGCAACCTTGATTCGGGATTTCATCACTCGATCATTGTATTCGAATCTAAAGCAAAAGTTTAAAGGCAAAATAAATAAATACTTTCGTGAAGCTTAATTTTGATTAACACAAACTATAAGGTGGGTATAAGGCGGTTGTATTTCACGACCTAAAGGAAAAAGGCTCTTAAGTGCTTCGCGCCGCCTCGTTTCCTCCGCTTGCTTGTGCGTGTTTTGAGAAAGAGAGCTAATCGAGGGTTTGCCGCCCAAGTATTATCTACGTATATTATATTTGCTTGTGTTTTCAAGATTAAACCCTCTTGAACGTTTTGGTGTTCCACCAACGTTCTAAAGTCATCGAGAACGTTCACTCCACGTGTTCGTTTTCATTCTTTGAGGCTCCTTTAATCGAGAAAGTCGATTCGAGGGGAGATTTGTAGATTTGTGTCTACGTAATACATTCAAAAATCCAAAAAATTAAAAAACCAATCAAAAACCAAAAAAATTGAAAAATCAAAAAGCCGCAAAAAGAATCTTCTTTGCTACCACCCATTCTACGCTTAGTGCATGCGCACTCGATCGAAGGATTATTCCAATTCTAGTGAAGCTTCGAATCGACGCAATCGTAATCGAAGGAATCGACGACGTAGACGAGAATTAGAAACCGACGTTCCTAATATCGTTGTTGAAGAAACCGTAGAGGAGATGGCCGACAATCGTTCTATGATGGAATTGCTCCAAGCGCCCACCGAGGGTTATGGAGACGCGATCGTAATTCCCGCCATCGAGGCGGAGAATTTTGAGATCAAGAGCGGAATGATTTCATTGATCCAAGCTACAAAGTTTCGAGGTCGTGAAGCCGATAATCCTCACGACCATATTCGGAATTTTGATCGTCTTTTGGCCACGAGCAAGTTTAAGAACGTCGACACCGATGTCGTCAAGCTTATGCTTTTTCCGTACTCGCTCGATGGTGCCGCCAAGGATTGGTACGAGAAGGAGCCACCTAATTCCATTACTACGTGGAAGGATCTCGTTTCCAAGTTCGTTAATTATTCTTTCCCACCGTCTAAGACAACGTTTTTCAAGAATGAAATTACGAAATTTGAGCAAAAACCGAATGAATCTTTTAGAGACGCGTGGGATCGTTTTAAGGAATTGCTTAGGCAATGTCCTCACCATGGTTTTTCCGTGTTGCACCAAATCGATACGTTTTACAACGGTCTTAATTTTCACGAACAAGACTCGTTGAATTCCGCCGCCGGTGGCAACTTTTTGTGTAAAACTCCGAGAGAAGCTTTGATAATTATCGAGAACCGATCCAAGGTTTACCAACTCCGCAATGCACCGAGTGTTGCCAATGTCGCCAATGTTAGTAGTTCTAATCGCGACATTGAGAGAGTTGATGCAAAAGTCGATAAGTTAACGAATGTGTTCACGTCTTATCTCATTGAGATGCAAAAGAAAGACGCTCCCGCTACGGTGAAAGCGGTTGAGGTTTCGTGTACGTTTTGTGGTGGACCTCATAATTATTACGAGTGTGCGGCTGCGGATGGCCAAACGTCGAATGTGAGTGCGTTAAACAACTATTTTTCTAATCAAAATCAAAATAACGCCGGTCCATCACAACAAGGCAATTATAACCAAGGCAACAATTTTCAAAATCGAAACAATTTTCAAGGAAATAATCAACAAGGAAATTTTTCGAATCAAAATCAAGGAGGTTATAATCAAGGTCGTAATATAACTTGGCAAAATAGAGATAACAATCAAGGAAATAATTTTTCAAGTGGGAATCAAAACAATTTTCAAAGAAATAATCAAAACCAAGGGAACTTTAATTCTAATCAAAATAGTTCGTCAAACGATTTTCAAAATTACATGAAAACGAATGAGGCTAATATGAGACGATTAGAGGGAGAAATTGGTACTTTGAAAAACGACTTTACAAATACTTTGAAATTACAAAACACGAAGATTGAGCAAGGGCAAATTGACATAAAAAAGATGTTTTCGGCTATAATGAACAAAGCCTCGGGTTCGTCATCGAGTTCATTACCTAGTGACACCGTAGCTAATCCGAAAGAACAATGTAAAGCCGCCTCGTCTCGTGAGAAAGGTCGTGTAATTACCCCTAACCTTGAAGGATTCCGTGTTGTTTATCCCTCTCAACCCTCGACTTCTAAGACGTCTTCTTGTTCTAAAGTCGATGGGGTGAATGTGGCAACCAAGGAAAGGAGTGCACACCCTCGTGTACCTCAAATTCCATCCACGGTTCAAAAAGAGAGCTTTGTCGACCTTACCAAAGTAACCCTTGAAGAAACTTGTGCCTCAATCCTTCTTAAAAAAACCCAAAAGGCGTATGCCGAGAAAGGAAAAGGATCCGGGCCAATTTCTACTACCTTGTGATTTTTCCGAGATTGAGGGATGTTTAGCCCTTGCCGATTTAGGTGCTAGCATCAATCTTATGCCTCATTCTCTATGGAAATTGATGAGATTGCCTTCGCTTACCCCCACAAACATGACAATCAAGCTTGCAAATTGTACACCTTTAATACCAATTGGAATAGCCGAGGATGTCTATGTTAGGATTGGAAAGTTTGTTTTTCCCGCGGATTTTGTTATATCCGATTACGAGTGTGACCCTAAATGTCCCATTATTTTAGGCCGACCATTCTTATCGACGGCTAGAACCGTAATCGACGTTCACGAGGGGAGACTTACTATGAGATATGGGGATGAGAAAATTGACTTTTTCGCTAGGAAATCCCAAGGATTTAATGAGAATGAAAAAACCGAGGTTTCAAAACCTAATGATTCAAATTCTAATGATTTCAAAATGTTTACTTTAGCGGAAAGAATGAAGCTTGATGCATGTTTTGAAAGAATTAAGAAAAACGGTTTTAAGGATGATGATTTTAATGACAAAGAATACGTGTACCTAATTCAAAAGGGTATGTGTAAATTTATGGATGAAAACTCACTTTGGGATGTTTTTAGCGAAACAAGTGAAACACCAATTCCGAAGGGTGACGTTAATGCCATCACGACAATGACCAAAATGGATTCGTCTTCACCACCTTCGAAGGACCACGTCTTTGAGGCTTCAACTTCTAACTCCATCGAAGTGCCTCCTTTGCCTAGCCCAACACCCGTTGAGGCTAAAGGGTTTATCGACATCGATCCTCTCGTTTTAGAAAAGTCACCTAAGCATAGCCCTAGTGCTTGTAAGTCCATGGTTGTGAGTGCTCACATCGACTCTTTCTTTGACGATGACGATGGCGATTTTGCCGAGCTTGATCACGTACTTCGACATCCACATGCTATTTTTGATTCTCCTAAAAAGAAACATGTGAAGTACGATGATTATGAGTTTGATCCCGAGATTGAGGAAATCATTGAACGAGAGCTAGCTCTTATGCCTTCACTTCCACCTACGAGTGAGGTCGACCTTTCCAAAATCGAGGATGAACTTAATGAGTTGGAACGTCTTATTTTCGATGACGAACCAACTCATGTGACCACCAAAAATCCCATTCTCGAGGAGTTACCTTATCAACACTCCTCATTTGAGAATGACGTTTACCACATTCGTGAGGATCTAACTTATCAACGATCCCCACAAAAGAATGATGGTTTCGTGCTTGATCGTGATCTTTTCGAGAGAGTTTCTAAGATACTCAAGGAGGGGAATGACAAACCATGGTTTGACAAGCCTATCTTTGATGAAGAAATCGATGAGATCGACGTTCATGAGGATGACGAGTATGTAGACCCCGAGGGGGCGGTGTTCTTTATTGATAAACGTTTTGAGAACTTATACAATCCGCCACCCCCTCCCACCAATGACTTAAATGTGAGGATTTTTAGCGCGACTAATTTTCAATTTGACACGCCAAATATTTTCGACATTATTCAATCGGGTTTTCATAAAGAGTTTTTAAACGATGAAAAAGGAAAGGATTTTAAAAATGTTTTAAATGATTTTTCTACATGTTTAACTCCGTCATCACCGCGTTTTATGAGTGCTACCACCTCGTCTACTCCTTTTGACGATGGTGTGTGTGGATCTAGTGTGGGGGAAGCCCCAAATGTTCCCTCCCATTTCTCCACCGAGGACGAGGTTTACGATCCCGGAATTGCTTGTAAAGGGAAATCTCGGTCTTCCACCGATGCAATAAATGGAAATCGTATCTATTTGCTTGGTGTGATTCTACCTCGAGTAGCTCATTTTAGTGACTTACCATTTGCCCCACCTTTCTACTTCTTATCTCTTTTCTTCTACCCCATTGGGGTTTATGTTGGAGTAGCGTTGTTTCGTCTTTCATCCGAAAACGAAGACGCTATCTTTGACCCCGGTATACGTTTATCGGTTTTATAAAGTACTCCATGTACTTTTGGGCCTTGTTTATCATGTAAGCCCCACTAAAAATGACCTTACCAAGATTATCCCTAAATGATCACATTTATGGGGATTCGAGTCGAGCTTTTGACTCGGTTATCAAAAACAAGGTGCCTCGTGGGGGATTCTCATGCTTATCCTTGTAAATATTATCGCTTTCTTAGTTAATGTAACGAGGGGACTTGTGCTCTTCCTACCTTTGTTTCGTGGTTGTTTGTGATTGTGATCTATTAGGTTCATCGTCATCATTGAAGCCTCTCGTGTTCGTTTTACGAATCACTCGAGCTTCGATCGTTGCCTTTGGAGATTCCGATATCCGATGATATATCCTTTTATGTTCTAACGTTTATCTTATTAGCATAATTCATAAACGGCTTTTAGGTTATTCGTTTTACCCTTTCCATGCTCGAGATTAAGCATTCGACTTCGTCTCTAGTATGGGGGTGTTTACACCCCTAGACTCGAAACATTGAGGACAATGTTTAGTTTTAGTATGGGGGGGTGAGTAGATACTTCACCTTGCTTACGTCAACACGCAATCCAATATTCATCTTTTTGCTATAGTTTTTTTTGCAAAATAAGGCTAAAAATGGCCAAATTTTAAAATTTTTCGTATTTTTCATAAGTGTTTAAGACACGAATGTAGGTTTTCCGATGGTGAGAACGAGAGTAATTTTTGACTCGACCGTGCGTGTTGAGCACTTAGCTTCGATTCCTTAACTTTTTAGGCTAAGTCTCTTTAATGAGGACGAGAAATGATAGAGTTATTTATAAGTCTCGTAATCATCACGATCTTATGTGTAGTAATTATTAGCTTATTCTCCCAACGCTTTTGCATAAATAATTGTTAATAAATATTGATTTGGCGGTTTAGTCACTATTGTTGGGTTTCTAATTTGTTTTGGTAGCTTCCATGTAATTAAATTGGGAAAACATTAAGGTATCGCCAGCGTCACGGTTTTGAAGTATTGGCACCCGAATAATCGAAAGCTTCACCTAATAATAAGATTTCAAGTGCTCACCTAAATTAAGCAAAAATTTGAAGCTCACAAGGCCGAAAAATCTATGCCCAAATTGAAAGTGAATCAAGCCTTAATCTTCGAAGCTTTAAAGATCCAAAATTCGCTTTAGCGTGAGGATATACGTCTTTGGCTAATAAAACCACCGATGAGGCGGATAATAAAAGGCAAGGCAAGACCGAAGTCATAATAAAAGCTTCATGGCGAAGTTGAATAAAAGATGGAGGTAAACCAAAGATAATAAGGCCCTTCCGTTAGGGGGCGTATAAAAGTCTTGGTAATAAGTCTCATGTTCAAAACCGTTATAAAACCGTGTTTATCGATCCTTCTTGTTGACTTAATTTTTTGACATCGTTGTCTATTAGGATGAATTATTGATTTGATGATTTTGGTTACACCGTTAAAACTCTATTTTTAGACTTAATCTCTATTTACGCATAAGTCAATGATGTATCTTCGTGATCATTAAGACAAAATAAAATATAAGAGATACCAAGTAGGAATAAGGGAGTTTAGGTTCGTAATTAACACTCATAAGATGTGTTCGTGTTGCTAACTTATAATAACAATGATCTCGTTACACGCTTAGCATGGAATTGGGTGAAAATCGAGGACGACGAAATTATTTCTAACGAAGCATTCACGTGTTCTTGTTCTATGATCCCAAAAGTCACTTAACCGTGATGAAAACAATACATTATGTCTAAAACACGTATAGTAGTTTATTTAAATTTATGTCTTCAATAAAAGTCATCATAAAATGAATTTTGGAAATGCTATGATACTTAATTCTAGCATTGCGTGGGGACACGGCAATGGTTTAGTATGGGGGAGTGATGAGACTGTATTTATACATAGTCTCATCGTCCAAATTGGGCTTAAAACGCTTAAAATATCGTCAAAATACCATATATGTGCCTATGTTTGTTCATTGTGTATTTTAGGTATGGATATCGTGAATTCACCAAAAGATCAAAGGAATCAAGCAAAAACGAACACGGGAAACGAAGCCGCACAAAGAACCAAGCCCGAATCATGAATTTCTAGTCAAGTCCTTGAAGATTGAAGAATTGGCAAGAATGGTCCCTCTACTTTTGAAGACTTGACATTTTATACCCTTGTAAAACTCATAATTGCATTTGGGTCCCTAAAATGTTGATTACTTACAAGATTGGTCCTTGAAGATCTCAAAATTCACAAGTTTAGTCCTTATTTTCATGACTAAAACTTGGAAGGACTGGTTTTGCCAATCTGCCAAACATATTACAAAAGGAAATAAGGATTGTTGCTATTTAACAAGAAATGAGAGGAGTATAAAACCTTGGGGGCCAAAACTGTTAAACAGCCAAACTCCCACACCCAGTCACAACCTGCCACGTCATATTACCCGACCCTACCCACTAAACCAACCCCTACCCACAACCCACACCCAACCAGTTTATTTAAAACTGGTCAACCTAGTCAAATCCCCTAAATTAAGCGCCAAACACGCACTATTCACTAATCTCTCCCAAATTAATCACGACGAACCCTAATTTCCCTAGCTTCCATTACCCACTAATTGACCCCCAAATCATCCAGAATGGTAATTAACCCTCCACTCACACAAACCCACCTCTCATAACCAACACCCGTGACCTCCTTGTGGACCCCCCATGCTCCCCTGTCTACCCTAAAATGGCAATGTCGAATCTTTTGACTAAAATCAATGGCCAAGATGCAAAACTTGCTCCCTACGTTCAGATTAACAGCTAAGATCACAAAACTCCAGCTGGCACATCACCATCATTGAAGAATCGTCACATGGGCAAAGTTGAGGACTTTTTGACCAAGGGCAGAATAGGAAGATTATAGATAGGGTTTTCTTAATGTTTTAAGTATCTAGATCCTTCCATAAAGTAGTATAAATACTTTGCTGCCTGTAGCAAGTATTTTTGTTCCAGTCTTTGTATTTTATTTTTAAATTAATGAAAATGAAATAAAATTTTAATACAATTATGAGTTCCTTTTCTTTCTGTTCCTTAGTGTAATTTTTAAATTGCAATTAGTTTAAGTTTGTTTAAGAAGGTTTTCAAAAGTTTCTGTTTTTCAAGAGATTTTCAGAAAATTAGAGTAAGTATTTTTGGAAAATTGTTTTAAAAACATGGATTAAGTTTTTTTAGTGAAGTGAAAGTGGATCTAAAAGATTTATCCAAGTTTTGTTTAGGTGTTTTAAGTGATTGGTTTCAAGGTTTCAAGTATAGAAAAAAATCAGTTTCCATATTTTTTTTCTTGAATTTTTTACCTATAGGCTATAAGCTAGCTTAATCAATAAGCTAGCTTGATAGCCTATTGGCTTTGTGACAGATAACTCTTGTGGTTCTTTTCTTGGCAGGTTATAAGCCCCTAGTGTTTCCAAGTCCAAAATTTGAAGACATATTGTTAAGTGTGTTTGGGACTGCTGTGGTCCCCACACGTTTTCTCTACATCAGAAAACTTCACATAAGCTCACATAAGCTCTCCCTTAAGCCAAATAGAAGGATTCAGCCTGAGGTATAAGCTTGAACCCTGTTTGCTAAGTTTTGAAGCCTTATGTGTATTTTATGTGATTTTTGGTGTTAACTGTTCATATGTTGTTTTTATTGATTGAGCACGCTTAATTTAGTTCCATATGCTTGTTTAGGCCATTTTAAATCAGTTTGGTTTAGGTTAGATTAAGTTTTGTTTGTTAAACTTCAATTTCTGAAATCTAAGGTGGTGTTTGGATTTGCAGTTTAGCTAGGAACTTGTGGTAGTCTTAGGCTTATAATTTATCTAGAATTGCTTAGGTTGTTAATGTTAGTAGTTTTCTGCTATAGGTAGTTACTTTAGACTTAATTTGAAAGAGATTGCATGCTCAAATTGGTAAACACCAAGAAATCTGTCAAAGTGCCCCCCATCTGCTTGTTTTAAGCCAATTTTGGCCCACCTCTCTTGTTAACTGCTAGCTTAGGGTGTCATCTAGGGGATTAGTCTAGCTTATTTGTGATTGGTGTATAGATAGGGCAAGTTTTGGCCAAGTAAAATCCACCAAATAGCAAGTAAAATTTGTCACTGTAGCACAGCCCCCTAGTATCATTACAGCAACTGTGATTGCCCATTTGTGTGTTTTTCTTGTACTGAACCTGTGTGTTTTTCAGCTTAGCTTGACTCCCTACACTCCACTGAGTGTAGGGGTGCCAATCTTGTCCAATAAAACAATCTCTAGCTCAAGTTACAAACGAAAACGTGCACAGACCCTATTTTCTGTTATAACAGTGGGAACTCAGTTCCCACCGTCTTTGTAACCTGTTCCCACTGCTATACAAAAGGACAAAAGTCCAAGTAGTCACCATCAGTTTTTTCTCTTTTTTGTCTTTAGTGCACCAAAATAGGATTTAGACTCTGATTCTTTTTGCATTATTTTTCTTTTTAAATTTCTGATTTTTCAGTTTAATTTATTTTTATTTCACTGTTCATTTTCCATTTTTTAGATTAAATTGCTATTTTAATTACTTTTTAATATTCTGTTTTTTTGTCTTTTAGTGTAAAAAACTTATATTTTTCACTTTTAAAATTTTTCATAGATTAAGAATATTAGTTTAAGATTTTTGGTTTTAAAATTAGTTACTGTTCACTTTTTAATTATTTTTTATATAATTAATTTAAGTTAATTAGGGTTTAATTAATAAACTGTTTTGTCTTTTAGTGAAAATTTTTACATTTTTCAAACTTTTTCATTTTTCTACTGTTCATTAGAGTATTTTAGGATTTTTAAAATTGTTAAATTAATTTTGTCATTATTTAATTATTTTTTTAGGATTATTTTAATTAAAAAGTAGTTTTTAGTGATTAAAAAATAGAAAAATAGTTTTTAAAATTTAAGAAAAATACTTTTTAGTTTTTAAATAATATAAGTTAGTTATTAGTTCAATAAATTAATATTTTGGGCATTTTGTTAATTATATTTAATTTTTGGGCTTTAATTAGCATTAAAAATTAAATATTTAATTAATAAAAGGTTCTAAAATATATTTGTTGGATTTTTATTCTTATTTATATTATTTAAGACTTAGTTTAATAGTTTAATTAATTTTTAGGTTTAATTTTTAATTTCGTCACGTTTTACGTATTTACGTTCGCGTTTTACGTCATTCGTCGTAGTTTAAACGTAGTCGTAGCTCGTCTTTTATTTTTCTCTCTTAAAACCAAAAACGTCACTAATCCAAACATTGTTATTTTATTAATTGGCATACACAATATACACCTCCTTCGAGAACGAACCCGCATTTATTCGGTTTTACGTTTTTCCTAAAGCGTAGAACTTAATACTTGCCGCTTTTATACGTTGTTTTCCTAAACACGTATATTATTTTCTACATCATTGATATTCGTAGAAATGTAGATATTAGTTGATTGTGAAATTGAAAGAAGAATTGGCGAGATTAAATCTGATATCGATGTCATGACGATCTTTCTTATAGAGTGGAGTTTGACAAAATATTACCACCTAGGAAGATGCCATCTGATTCGTTGTCATCCAATTCTTAAATTGAAATCGAAAGGGTGAATGTTGCACTTGAGGCTGTTATTGGAACCATTACCCAAAAGCCTCATGCCACTAATACCTTTCCGAGAAGTCTAGTTGAATGATCAAGTCATTTCATATTAATGACTCATTTGATAATTGTTGTTGTAAGAGCTAATAGGATTGGAAATTAAGTGTTGATTCATATTGAGATTGTATAGCCTTTACAAGGCCGAAGAATAAGGTTGTAAGTATTGGATAATGAGGTAGGATATCGAATTGAGTATAAAATTGATTGAAACTTGAATAAAGTAAAATTTAACTTGTATGGGATATAAGATTGTTAAGAGGAAGTCGTTAAGTTCTGTGATTGAATTATAAGGTTTTAATTGATTGTTAGTTTGTGATAAGTGTTGTTCCTAGGCCATTGTCCACTAATGAGGATGCCCAGAGTCCAAGAAATAAATTGAAGAAATCTTCTTCTGAATTGAGACCGATGGATCTTCTGGGACATATGGAACACCTAATAACTCTTGTAGATTAGTATTCATTGTGGTATCTTTTAAAAATCCCTAACTTAACTGAGATATCAGTTGGTAGGATGAGTTTTGTAAATTGTATGACATAGTGACACGTCATGTGTTACGGTACAATTTTGACTTGTTTGTGATTAATGAAAAAGACTACCTTTGATTGCTAAATTCTACATGCATCGATGTTATCTATCTTTTATTGCTTCATCCTAATGTTCGCATTTGTGATGCAACCATTGAACAAGTACTCATCTTGATTTGAGTTACGTTGTGAATCATTCTTTTAGAGTGCCATCGAGATCATGAACCTCATGATTAATTGGCTAAGCTTATTTCCTATCATAACGTAGTTAACTTTTGGTGAACAAGCTTTCATCACTCTTTTGCAGATCACACATTGTTTTTATAAAGTTGAAACGGTATCCTTTGAGAAAAATTGAATTTTCATCACTATAAGGATTATTCATAGTGAGATTTATAAGTGATTGTTATTGAAATGAAGCTGTTTATAAAACTCTTTGGAAAACCTAATTGTTTTCATAACAAGGGAAAATCTTTGTAAATTTATTTTGATTCTTATTTAAGAATTAAACATGTAAATGTTTTTATTATAAACATGATGATAAAATTTTGACGAACTGAGTATTGCATCGTTAATCTTGAAATTGTATATAGTTGCACGCCTACATACAATTTGGAATGGACTATGCAAGACTGATTAGTAGTCACCATAAAACTAACGGATAAACGCTACATTTTCTTTGAAGATTGTGAAAGAATGAATTATATGAGATCTGCAAGAAGTGAAAAATAAGGACATGATGTTAGAGACATCTACATATGTGCCTGTAGCATCTATTTTTCTGAGTCGAATTTACTCATCTGTGGAAATTGTCTTATTTGACAATTGACAATTCTTTCGTATCCAATTCTCCCGTAGTGAGATTCTTAGGAAAGTATATGATTACCGAGTGTTGATACCCGACTGGATGTATTGACGTTCTTATCATTTCTTATGATTTGATTTCATTTGAATGACCTGGGTAACGATCCGAGGAGCTTTCGAATGCGTACTCAAATTATGAAAACATGGGATATATTCATGTTCGTTAAATGTTTTCGTCTGTATCTGATTTGAAATTCTCTCGCATAGATTATGCGTTGACCTTACTCTTTTAAGGTTAGTTATGTCTCCTGATATCCTTGAAATTGTGAAGGATTATGAATTATTATTAGTCTTTTGAGAAGTTCACATCTTATCGACGACAATGAAACTGAAAAGTTGGTAATGCCAGTAGAATGGATTGATTGATTATGACATGACGACATTGTCTTAATTGATGGGAACTCGAACAGAATTCCCCTAAATGATAAGATGTTGATTATCAAAAGTGATCTAAATAATTCTTGATGGATGACTTGAAATTTTACCGTGAATGGTTGTGAATTAGTTATAGATATTGTAATCTAGAAGAACTTAATATGAATTTATTAAAAGATATTTACGTTATCTGAAACCTTAGGAGATATTTGTTGATAAATTACCTGGACTTTTGTCATTAAGGCAAGATTGAATTTGGTATTGATTTTATTCCCGGTGCTGCACTTGCGGCTTGTGCACTGTACGTCAGCACCATCTAAATTAAAGGAATTACCGTACAACTGAGAAAGTTGTCGGAGAAAGATTTTATTATACCAAGCCTGTCATCCTGAAGAGCTATGGTGTTATCTTTCCTTATATTTATAGATTACTGTGACTGAGTAAATTGACAATCGAAAACGATATCCATAACTCGAAATGGAAGAATTATTCGATCATTTACAAGGTTCTAGCAAATTTGATCCATAGCATGGTTATCATCAACTTCGCATCTGCGAAAGAGATTATCTATTCCAATCACTACATCCGGTGCTTGTAATGAGCATTATGAGTTCCACGTGATGTCGTTTGGATTGACCAATGCACATGTAGCATTCATAAATATGATGAATCACGTGTGTAGGCTGTAATTTGATAAATTCATGCTTGAGATCACTAAGGACCAATTGTTTGTATATAAGAATAATAATGAGTTAATAATTAGTTATAAATTGCCCTGAATTGGCTAAACAATGAAAACATGTACCTTGAATATTTAACATGTGATTAAGAACTTAATCCTTTACATAAAATGACCGTTGGATTAATAATGGTAAGATGTATGCATATAGACTCTTCAAAAATTAAGAGCCCTTTTAAGACTTTGGATTTTATCAAAAAGAAATGGAAATATGTTTTGACGAATGTTTTAACAAAGGATTTTAAGGGATTATTCCCTTATACACAAACCATTTAACTAAACTTCTGTTTAGGGGTAAATGTTTGTGTATACTTCTAGACAACCTAAGAAGAACTGAGGAAACTATATAAACCATGACCTGAAAACTTAAAACGAACATTTTTGCTTTTCAACTAAGAAAACTTTGACCAAAGTATAAACAAAGATTTCTCGAACATTTTCGGATCTTATTAATTATTTTAATTATTTTCGATAAATCAACAAAAATCTTGTTAATTAAATTCAAATTTATTTTTGAACATTTTATATAATTGGTCGAACTAAGAAATTTAAAACTTTTACGTTTACGCTTCATAAAAATTAACTAATAATTATTTAATTAATTATAATAATTATCGACGCTTTAGACGCCGGATTGAGAAAAACTGATAAAAATGATAGTTGAGACGAAACTGAAACATAAAGAATATGAAGAAAGAATTTTGAATAAATACGGTTGTGATATTTATTTCATCAGGAAGGTGAACGTAATTACTGACGCTTAATATAGAAAGAATATCTGAGTAAATTGTGGACATGATACTTATATCATCATGAGAAGTGAATATAAATACCGACACATTATGTATAAAGGATAAAAGAATCAATTAGGACATGTTCAATAATAATGAAGGTGCAAAATAAATTGCCAAGCAATATAAAAATAAATGATGTTTGTAAAAAAGGATAATATAAATAGTGAAGGGTTTCACGGCTAATGTGAACCAACAGATTTGAGAAGCCAATGGCGTTAAATATTTTAAAGACCACATGTGATTGTCTAAATATGGAGGATTGTGAGATATAGTTATGTTGGAATTTGTAAGTATAAGTATTATATGTATGTCATTTTATGACTAAAAGTATCTTTGTCTGAAGAAGTTGTACTAATAGCAATTATGAAGGCAGACATCGCCTCATACATTAGTAAACGTCTAGCTATTGCAAAGGTCATCATCTGAATTTGATTCGATTTGGGTCATCGTCGACAGACTGACCAAATCTGCTAATATCATTCCCGTTAATGATAAATGCAAAAGAGTTATGTAAACATAGTGCGCCTGTATCGAACATCTTTATCAAGATCCTCGCTTCGCATCGAATTTCTAGAGATTTGCTCAGAAGTCATTGGGAACGAACCTTGATGAGAGTACTATGTACCACCCCAATCGAAGGGACGAGGTAAAGTAACGATACAAAGTAATGTAAGTGCTATTTTATGTTTGAATGAATGACCTTTGGTATTAAATCGTATAATCGTTTTCCTCTGGAAGGATTATCCTTGATAACTATCGTATTAGGATTGAGATCGAATCTTGTTAGGATCTAAATCTTAGAGCATCTATAAGCAAGAGTTGAAATGAAGACATCTGACATACATCCATTGTGAGTTGGACATGTCTTTTAGGTTTAAGGTTTCCTATGATGGCAAACCTAACCTTGCAAAATACCCGACCCGCGAGATCGGAAATGATTGTTGAAATTAGGATTTGATTATTAACTGCCGGTAGTGGGCAAGAGGTTATGTGAATATGAAATGTAGATCTTGAAGTGCCAAATGGGTAGCGAAGTTATGCCACTATTTTAAACTTGGAAAAATGAATTCATGATCTGACAAATCATGGGATATAAGTCCCCGTTGTTTGGGACCATTGAGATGATGTAAAAGTTGGGATTGAAAGGCATATAAGCTGGATCTACCCTAGGACTTCAAAGACTGCATGAATTATGTTTCGTATATCGAACTTGATGGAATATCTATCAAGTGAGAATCTGATTATTCTTAGTAAAGCTTAGATCGGCGAAAAGTTGCATTCATCAGAAACCCGTGAACATCATGGATAGAGAAAGTAAGTCAACATTTAGCCTGATCTTATTCTCGTAGTTATGTTTGCTGAAACTCGCGTATTGTAATGAATTGTACTTGTGAGAAAAGACCGAATGTGGAGGAAATACCCACATGGCTTTAACTCTATAAGAAGCGAGTAGTAAGGTAAGATGATCTTTGAGGACAAAGATCCTGTTTAGGGGTAAATGCTGTGACAGTCCGTCAATTTACGATTGATATTTTATTCTCAAATATTTATTTGAAAACATTATTTTAAATGTTATAATATGAACTCACTTATTTTTGGGAAGAATTTTGGATTTACGTCTTGAAGTAGCATCGACTACGTCTAAACCGGAGGATTCAACGTTACGTGCTTACGTTTACATACACCGTCTTTGGTGACAGTCCGACATTTCAGAAAATAAATTTGTCCATGAATATTATTTTGGAGTTTTAAATTTGTGTTGGTTCATAAACTCACAAATTTACGAGAAGAGATTAGGACTTACGATTTTATTTTAACGTCCTTTACGACTAAACCGGAAACCCTAGAATTACGTATTTACGTTTTCGAACTCCGCTTTCGATGAGACAATTTTTATTGGATTCGTTTTGTGACGGTGATTCATAATTTATAAAAACGTTTTTCGTAAAACGATCCGAGGGCACGCAAATCAAGGAAACTAGAATCGAGGAGTACCCGTAAATAAATGGGGATGAGACAAGTGGGACACTTGTCCCACCCCCATCAAAACCGGCTATAACTCTCCAACACAACAACTTGGTGTCAAGTTGTTAGTTTATAACTTACACATGTAAGCAAGAGCTTACATTGTAAGCCACTACTAACTCAAAACCATCAAACCTCATTTCTACCATTTGCAACATGCAATACCACTCAAAAACTCACAACTCTCTCTCTCTCTCTCACTCATCTATGCCGTCCCATATCCATCCTCAAACACCCATTTCATACAAATTTTAACCATGAACATATGTTATAATCAACATATGTTAATCTCCATTCAAAAAGAGGAAGATTGATGCAAGTTTTAACATCCATGGAGGAGTTTTCATATTGTTTTGAGTCTGATTTTCCACAAGGAGTTCATGGAGCATGGTGGTCTTGAAGATGGTCATGGTTGTCTACAAGTTTCTCCATCAAAAACCATATCAAAATCATAACCTACATCAAGTTGGTGGTATAAAGATTGTCCTCCTCAACTTCTTGTTATTTTGATTATGTAAACATGTATTTTATTTCCTATTGTATATGTATATGATGATTATATGATGATAAAAATGTTATGTGGGGATTTGTTGTTGATAAACATGATTAAAAAGGTGAAAAACCATATGAAACAAGGTTAAAATCTTGATTAATTTACATGGCTGTATAAAACAGTAGAGAAACATGTTATGAACTGATGAAATAATGAAGTAGGATCCATTTACAGTAAGCTAAATGTCTTGTACACATGTGAGAGTTGGCCATGCAATGGAATCAAAATAATGAGTGAGATATGATCAAAACAAGTTTAGGATATAAATCTGAAGTTACTGTTTTGGACGATTTTTAGAAAATATTTAGAAGATGATTCAACAGTAGCTATAGAAGAGTTAAATGTAGCACATATCATTTAGTTTATGTGATAAAAATTTGAGCTTCTATCTCCATATAGAACTCAAGATATGGCATTTTTGGTGAAAGTAAAGATAAAAATCAGATTTTTGGAAATTAAAAGTATAATAATATTATATAAGCACTCAAAATTTTAATGTATAAAATATAAATTAAAACCTACTAACTCATGGATTCTATTTATATAAATATATAAAAGGTGTAATAAGTGTATAAATGATAAAAATGGAAACTTGTTAAGTTTTATAAGTTATAAAACTATAAACATGATTTTTACGACTTTTTCGGCTATTGCCGTAAAATTAACGTTTTTGCTAAATAAAACTTAGATGGTCGGACCCGTCTAATGAAAACTTTATAAAACTTATATACTGATATATAGACATGTATAACAAGTAAAAACCGATAAAACCCGAACTTTAGGGCATACGGACATTAACGAGCTAAGTAAACATATTGGACTAATACTTGGGTTAATAATTGGACTACATAAGATAAACACCCATAAAAAGAACTTATTTTAACCCATTTGGGCCCAACTTGAAAGTGTATGTACTGATAATATAAGTACAAAAAGGATTAATACAAGTTAAGAACTTATAATAGGCTTATTGGACCTAAAACACGTAAATAGGTACAACGAGAAAACTAGTATAAAAGTTATCAACACATAACTCTAAAATGAGTAAACGAGAATACGTAAACCCACTTGATCATCATATATATATAATCATCATATGTATACATAATTGGTATTTTTATAAAGTCATTGGACAAACGTCTAAGACCGATTATTATTTGTCTAGGTTTCTGTGATTGAAGCACGTACCGTACGTCCGAATTGCCGATAACCCGCCTTCCCACATCAACGTGAGTTCATAGCCTCGCACTCTTTTAAATGTTTTTTTTATAAATGTTTTATAAACCCGCGAGGGAGATAACATGTTAGTTTTTATAAAAATAGGACACCATTTGTCCCGATTGTTTGTTTATTGATTTTGGACCCGAATGATTGAATGACCCGATTGTATGACCCTATGAATGATTAAAGGACCCGATAGATGAAATAAAAATGGATTATTAAAGTTAGGTTATGTCACTAAAAAGTCCCATTAGCATGAATTGTGAACTACCGGGATTTGGTAGACGCTTATACATTTAATAGTACTATTTGGGGACGATCACCCCAGTTCGCGCCTTGACGGTTGATCCCCGTCGTGCCACATTGATTGGTAAGCGAATTTATGTATGAGAAGATTTCCATAGCGTGACCTTTGTGACGACACGCTACTTTAGATGGGCAAAATTGGTATCGGGTTAGCTACCCGTTTTGGTTTAGTAAGGTAACAATGTCATGCGGCTTATAATAATCCAAGTTAACAAAATAATAATAGACGCTCCGAATTACGATGTATTGCCTGACTAGCAATACAGGGTCATACTATTGATATTATGATTGTATTTTGGTTTTCATAACCATACTCATATAACGGTTTTATTTTCATACAACGTTGTAAAACGTATTGTATGACGTTTTTACGACATTGGCTCGTATAAGGATTTTTAAGACTTTTTTATAACCATATTCATATAATGGTTTTATTTAATCTATACAACGTTGCAAAAACGTATTGTATGGTGTTTTTAACGATAATGATTCGTATAACGATTTTTAAGGCAAATGCCTATATTATGATTTTCGATAAGGATTGGTATAAAATGATTTTTGGCTATTTCATGGCCTATCAAAACGATTTGTACAAAAATGATTTTCAGTAATACTCTTATACTGATATTATATTGATGGAATTTATTAAACTCTATGAATTCACTCGGCGTTATCGCTGACCTTTTCTTTTAACATGTTTTATCTCAGGTACTTGAAGGTAATTCTCGGGAAGACGACAAGAATTCATGGCCCGCACTTAACCAATATTTTTCCATTCAAACACTTGTAAAACTTTTGTATGAAATGTAATGACTTGGGACCGATGTAACTTTGATATTTATGAATGGAAATGATTTATTATTAAACGACGCGATTTTTATGCGTTGTCTATGATTTGAGTAATGTGCTATCCCGTAACACCAACGAGTCTTCCGCTGTATTGAGTTGTATAAATTTGGGGGTGTTACATCTAATATGATGTTTTTATATTAGAGATAGGGGAGAAAATGTGATTAAAATGTAATATATCGCAACATGTGATCTTAAAGACTCAAGTGCAACTCTTTCCTTCACATGCCAAACTATTTCGTATATCGATGCATGTGTGTAGGGGGAGCTTTTCGAAAAGATAAAACTTTCAAAGTGTTAAAAGTTTTGATTTTTATCAAGCACTTTGAATGGTTTTCAATGGTTTTATGGTTACGATCTTTACCCAAAACAACCTACTATCCACGACGGAACGATGGAGTCAAAAGGTGGTTTAGGATAGGAAACTAAGTCCTATGATCCAACCAGAACCGGAGGGATCTACCCAAGGACATTCCATAGCTAGAAATAGTTGTCCTTAGGAAAGATGGAGTGAAATGAAGCTGAATGCGGACCAATTACTTAAGTTAGCACTAGAACAATCACAACAAGGTGCTAATGATGACGTATTGGTAAGCATTGAAGGAGTTGAATATTCTGTGCAACTTAGGTAGAAACCGGGTTAACACATCTTTTGAAGACAAGTGTCATGGACCCAGTGATGCGATGCACAACCCTTCCCCAGCCACTCGAGTTTCTCTCAAAAGAAACTTGTCTCATTGTCACGGAGATCAACACGTATCTATTGACTTTCTCACTCCGAGTCAGTTAATATTGAAAAGGTGGCAGTCTGCTCCAGCCTCCGATTACCAAAATGCACGTATTGAGTCTAGAGCCAAACGAGATCAATATATCATCTCATTAAGACACAATCGAGTCCTACGCTTTATCCTTGTGATATTGCCAGAACATCTGAGTGATACGATTCACAATGAAGATGGAAATCCTGCTTGAGCCAGCATCAAACAAGCTCATGGTAGGTAACTTGTGCGATTCTACACGAATCAAACTTGTGAGAACTGGAAAGCAACTAAGTTTGGATTCTTAATTGATTCAAACTTGATTCCAGGTTTATTCGCAAAATCCATGTGATCTTGCCAGAACATTCAGAGTGACACTCATTAGTGTTCACAATGACGAATGGAAATCCTTCCAGTGTCAACATCAAACAGCACTGCGGTAGGTAACTCGCAAAATTCTCTATGAATCAAGCTTGTGACAAACTGGAAAGCAACAATGGTGCGATTCTTTTAGAATCAAACTTGTTCCAGGAAATCTGAATTGACGACTCTAATCAGACGGATAATTTATCCTTATGATTCACTCTTTACGTTCACAGTCTGCTTTGAGACGGTCGAGTAAAGAGAACTGGCTGCTACCGTCGGGAAACCCTGTCAAGGAGGTTCTTAATCGAATCTACCTGATCACAGGTACGGTATTTAATACCGTTTAACGGTCTTCACCGATCGGAGGTAAAACGCTACCGAGTTAGGATGAAATGTTCAAAGCCATTTTATCCGTGTCTATATATGTTGCTGCATATCAAGAAGGTGGTGTAGCTGTGATACCGATGTCGATTCAGAAGTCACAAGAGCACAAGATGGCGATAATCAAGATACCTAAGAATGTAAGAATGTAATAGGTCATCTTAGTCACAAGGAGTACAGATGAAGATATCAAGCACTCAAAGTCAAATGACAAAGGCTCAAGATAAAGATCACGAAAGCATGAAGGAACAAAGCTGTTAAAAACAAGATCAAGACCAAGATACAAGACCAAAGCAGGAAGATCTCCTCTACAAGAATGTATTCACTCAATCATCTTATGCTTTTTAAGCTTTTTAAGATGACCGTTACATTGGGGGAGATTGTTAGCCCTATATTTTATATAGTCGAACAAGAATGTAATAGGTCATCTTAGTCGTTAAAAGGTCTTGTATTGTAATAGGTTAGTCGGGAAAACCGGGCTTGGACTTTAAGCTAATATTGTATAAGTTAGGGGCGTAAGCCCAAAACAAAGCCAAGCCCGGCCCATGTCTCTTAAACCCACGGCCCAAAAGCCAAGGGTATATATACCCTCTTCCATGTGTGGAAGAGGGTGTTGGTTCATTTCATAAAACACCTAGTTTTAGTGTAAACCTTCCAATTCTCTCTCTTTTCTCTCTCTACTTTCTTCTCTTTCCCTCTCTAAATATCTCTTCTAAATCTTGTGTTATGGATTGAATGGGATTAACACTTTGTGTTCGAGTTCAATTGGCAAGTGACAATTCTTCCCATACACAAGCTTGTAAGGAGTGCACCCAATGGGCGTCTTATGAGTGGTACGAAAGGCCCATAAAGCATCGTCTAACTTATCCGACCATATTGTCGGTTCTCTCCTATCGATCTCTCCAAGATCCTCTTCAACGCTCAGTTTGAAACCTCGACTTGCCCATTCGTTTGCAGGTGATAAGCCGTAGAAGCCGATGTGTAACCCCATATTTCTTTAAAACCCTTTCAAATTGGTCATTGCAAAAATGGGTTCCACGATCGATTATGATTGCACGAGGGGTTCTAAACCGAGAAAACAATTGCTTCAAAAACTTGACTACCACACGAGCATCGTTCGTGGGCAAAGCCTTAGCTTCCACCCACTTAGATAGGTACTCAACGACGACAAGGATGTACTTATTACCACGAGATGATGGGAACGACCCCATAAAATCAATTCCCCAAACGTCAAAGATCTCACACACTTGGATGATGTTTTGTGTCATTTCTTCGTTTTGTGAGGCTTTTCCTTGTCGTTGTCATGAGCCACGTGACTTGACAAGTGCATGTGCATCTCGGTAAATAGTAGGCCAAAAGAAACCGACATCAAAAACCTTCTTCTCTGCGAGATTAGCACCATGGTGACCACCCGTTGGCCCCTCGTGACAAGCTCTAAGGATATTAGAAGCTTCGGTGCCAAAAACACAACGTCGAATAATTTGATCCACACAAGTCTGAAATAGGTAAGGGTCGTTCCAAAAGTAGAACTTGACGTCACGAAAGATTTTTTGTTTTTGTTGAGTCATCATACCCTTAATGATGAAGTTGCCGGCATGGTAATTTGCGATGTCCGCAAACCATGGGGTGGATGAGTCAATTTTAGAATTCACTACACCAAGTGTCTCGAGAGGAAATGTTTTGGTGATTTCCTTGTTCTCGTACATACTTTGGTGAGGATCTTCCAATCGAGAAAGATGATCGGATGCTAGATTCTCGGCTCCTTTTTTGTCAAGGATTGTGATATCATATTCTTGTAGAAGGAGAATCCAACGAAGCAATCTCGGCTTTGCATCTTGTTTAGCCATGAGATACTTGATTGCCAAATGATCCGTATACACTATGCATTGGGTCAAGACGAGGTAAGGTCAGAATTTCTCATATGCATACACCACGGTAAGGAATTCCTTTTCTGTTGTAGTGTATTTAAGTTGAGCCTCGGTCATCGTCTTGTTAGCATAGTGAATAGTCAAGAAGTTCTTTTCATGACGTTGCCCCAAAACGGCCCCAATAGCGTAATCACTAGCGTCACACATGAGCTCAAAGGGGAGATTCCAATTGGGAGCAACAAGAACGGGAGCTTCGTTTAGTTTCCTCTTAAGGATTTCAAAGGCTCATACACAATCTTCGTTAAAGACAAAAGGAGCATCTTTTTTGAGGAGATGTGTAATGGATCGAGAAATCTTTGAAAAATCCTTGATGAATCGACGATAAAAGCCCGTGTGGCCTAGGAAACTCCTAACTCCCTTGAAGGTTTTGGGATGAGGTAATTTGGCGATGACGTCTACCTTAGCTTTGTCTACCTCAATCCCCGCTTTCGAAACCTTGTGCCCTAAGACGATTCCTTCCTTAACCATAGTTTGACATTTTTCCCAATTGAGCACAAGGTTGGTTTCCTCACAACATTTCAACATTCTCTCAAGATTCGACAAACACGAAGTGAACGAACTACCAAACACGGAAAAGTCATCAACAAATACTTCCATCGTCTTCTCGATCATGTCATGAAAAATAGCCATCATACACCGTTGAAAAGTTCCCGGTGCATTAAAAGTCCGAATGGCATTCTACGATATGCAAACGTTCCATATGGACACGTAAATGTAGTATTTTCTTGATCACGAGGATCGATGGGGATTTGGAAGTAACCGGAAAAACCATCTAAAAAGCAATAGAAATCGTTTCCGGCAAGACGCTCCAACATTTGATCCATGAAGGTCAAGGGAAAATGGTCTTTACGAGTGGTGTCATTCAACTTATGATAGTCGATACACACCCTCCAATCGGTTACGAGTCAAGTTGGAATTAACTCGTTGTCATTGTTTGGCACAACGGTCATTCCTCCCTTTTTAGGGACACAATGAATGGGACTCACCCAAGGGCTATCAGAAATAGGGTAAATCATTCCCGCGTCAAGGAGTTTAAGGACCTCCTTTTTGATGACGTCGTGAATTTTAGGGTTCACCCTCCTTTGACATTGGATTGCGGGCTTGTAGTCTTCCTCCATTAAGATTTTGTGGGTACAAAATTTAGGGTCGATCCCCTTAATGTCGGATAATTTCCACGCAATTGCCCCTTTGTGATCCTTTAAGACATCGATAAGTACGGCTTTTTCCATCATCCGAAAGATCTTTCGCAATAATCACCGGCAACTTATCGTCTCCTTCCAAGAATACGTATTCAAGATGAGGAGGAAGATCTTTCAACTCGATGATTGGTGGTTCCTCGATTGAAGATTTGGGTTTGATACTCATAACCTCCTCGGGCGGAGGAAATGGGAAATCGTTAAGAAAATCCTTGACAATCAAGAAGTCATCATCGTTGTCGAGGTCTTCGTTACAAGTACGAGGAACATCAAATTCTTCCAACGTAAAACCACCTCCTTCAAATGGAGCGAAGGATGGTGTCGAATTATCAAGAATAGGATCGAGCATAGTGGGATTGCCACTATTTTCTTCATCACCAAAACCTAAAAATTCTTGTGTAAATTCTTTGCAAACGACATCAATCATATCAATGTAGTTTATGTCCGCGATAGAATAAACATGAGAAAGCTTCGAGTTTTGAGTTGCGTTTATAACAAGTTCCTCGTCGTTGAAACGTAAGGTGATTTTCCTTGCATGCACATCAATCAACGCTCTCGATGTATCCAAAAACGAACGACCTAAAATGAGAGGAACTTGAGGATCCGTGGGAATATCGGCTACGATAAAGTCTATCGGATAATAAAACTTTTTCACTTTCACAAAAACGTCTTCGGCCAATCCACATGCGAGAATAGTGGAATGATCGGCCATCTCGATAGACATTCTTGAAGGAGTAAGATTAGGAAGATTGAGCGACTTGAATATTGCAAGAGGCATCAAGTTAATACTAGCACCAAGATCGGCCAAGGCATAGCATTATTCCATATCTTAAATACCAATTGGTATTAAGAACTTACCGGGGTCAACGACTTTTTGAGGTGTGCGATTAAGATAAACCAATGAACAACTAGACAATTTTTGCAATTTCTCCTTGTTGTTCAACATACTCTTAAAGTTGGCAGCAAAACGAGGCATCATAATCAAAGCGTCGGTGAAACTTATGTTAAAATGCAAATCACGAAACATCTTAATGAAAATCTCAAATTGGTAGTTTTCTTGCTCTTGCAATTTCTCCTTACGAAGTCTCTATGGGTAAGGCAAGGGTGGTGTGGGTTGGGGCATATGCATAGCCTTTGGAATCTCCGGTTAAAACCACATACAACAGTAGAATACCAAATCACTTAAAACCACTTTTTTAACATATTTTTAGGATAGAGAGCTCAAACCTCATGAATGTACATCTACACTCACGGATTTATAGCTTATGTTCCTAGCTAAACAAGGCACAAGCTTCCAATAAGCTGATAAGAAAAACAAGGTTAGAAATAAACAGATTATATGAAAAATAATGAAAATGAACAAGATTTGATTCAAGCTTGTTCCCCACTCCTTGAATCCTCCCAAACCAAAAGCTCACTACACCTTGATAATCTCTTTATCAGGGTGTTATGATCACTTATGATCCAAAAGTTCAAGTGTTTGAACTAAGACTTAGAAAAAATTAGATTTTTGGAAAAATTTTGAAACACTTGCATAAAACTTAAACCAAACTTTAAAACTTCATAAAAACAAACTCAAATCAATAATCAATAACAAGAAAGTAAATTGGGACTTGGAATTCGTCACAAAGTTCATACATTTTTCATTTCACTTGAACAAATGCTTTACAGACTTTTGACCTAGGAATCCAAGAACAAAGACTAATGTGGTGATCTAAGGCCTTTATATAGGCTCACAATGGTTTTAGAATGCTGATAAAAATTATAAACCCTAGTTGGTGAAGTCCCCATAATGCCCTTGAAGGTTTGAACTTTTGTTGACTGAATTTGACTTGGGAGCTTGATACATGTGACAATTCTTGTTGTTATATGATCTTGGACGTACAAATAGTGCGTAGGAATGAAGCATGATCTTGGTACGTTAGTTCTAGGGCAATTCTTGTCTTCATGTGAGTTCGTGGGTCAGGGGAGTATACATGTGAGCATGTGAGTGATAAGGTGGCAGGTTTAAGGGTGGGGTTATGTTTAGTGTACCCTTAATCTCAAATCTGGAAAGTATTAACCTTTAATTTACAATAATTAAGGAATACCCAATTTTTGTTAAGAACACCAAGAACTCAGGTTTGATCTTTGTTTAGGTTTAAACATGGTGTTTAGCGCCAGTTTTAACTAATTAATATAATTAGTTTAAAACGGTGAGTGGGATTGTGACGTGGTGGGATGGTGGGTTGTGATTGGTTGAGGAAATTTAGTGGGTGGGGTGTCAAAAGCTGGTTGGTTAAGGTATCTTTGGTTGTCTGCCATGTTTGGCCCTTCATTTCTTTTATTCCTTTCATTTGTAATTTATTAGCACAAAATTCAGTTTCCTTTGTATTTCAAGTTTCGTTTTTTAGGCTTTTGCCCCAAAAACTTTACAAAGGTTTTTCCAAGGACTTGTTTCGCCTTTTGATGATATTTGAAGGACCAAACTTATAATGTCTTCAATCTTCAAGGTCTTCACTTGTTTCTTTGTCTTCATGGAGGACTAAAAGTGACAAGTCTTCAAATTTGAGAGACCATTGTTGCCAATTCTTCAAAGTTGAGGGTCCTTTTTGTAATTTTAACAAACTTTCAGGACCAAACTTTTAATTATGAATATACAAGGGTTTAAAGTGCCAATTCTTCGATAATGGAGGAACCTTCTTGTACAATCTTCAATTCTACAAGGACTTCTCTTGGAAAATCAACTCTAGGGCCCGGTTCATTGTGCGGCTTCGTTTCCCGTGTTCGTTTTTGCTTGTTTCTTGTGATCTTTTGACATTTTCTAAATATCCGTATTTAAAATACACACTATACAAACACAAGCATATATTTGGCACATTTTATGATATTTTAACCATTTTAAGCCCGTTTTAGACGATGAGACTATGTATAAAAGCAGTCTCATAACTTATTTAAATGGCCCACTAGGGGAAAAGCATAACCCAAAGCTTGGAGTCCTAACTCTAGCTCTGTGAGGGGAAGGGTGGTTATACCATCAGCATCATCAAGATGCAAAGCTTGGCGAACCAAATCTTCAGTAACCACCCATGGAGCCCCATGTAGTAGCAGTCAATGTAATCACTCCATTAACTGTTGAGGAACTCACAGTGTTCCAAAACTGTTTAATGTATATGATAGGGACTAGTGGAGTATGTGAAAGGGCATACCTTAGGAGACGTATTCAAATACCCAATCATCTGAGTGTATTGGAGATGCAGAGTATTATCAGCCTCCAAGTAAGCCACCATGTTGTGTTGGCTTCTGAATCCCAATTCCACTTGAGCAGGTTTAAACTTTGGTGCCATGAAGATTAATGATAGAAAACTGTGATATGAAAATGATGAAGATATGAAGGTTTGAGAGATTTTAGTTAGACAAGAAATAGAAGTTACCCTGTTTGAAAGAAAATAGGCGTATTTATAAGAAAGGTAAAAACATACTATTGGTTGAAAAATGAGGCAGTTATATTCAAAAAGTAATCATCACAATCTTGTAAAATATATAACTTATCTCATACATTAATTAAAAGTTACCAACTCTCTAAAATTACGGCCCATATTTTCGTCAAAAATAACAACTGGGTAGGACCCAATGTTTTTCAACGATCAAAAAGTAAACATTAGCGTCAAACGACTATATTCTTGTCAGCGTTGGAAATTTGCCATGTCAGCGTTGAAATTGGTCTTATCAGCATTTGGAAAGAAAATATGTCAGCGTCCAAAAATAAATATAATTAAAAAATAAAAAGGACCTTAACAAAGAAGTTTACCCTAGTGAAGATAACTCTTAGACTGAAAATGACTATAGGGTGGCAAGCATTGTCCAATCATGCACTTTGTAACTTCCCAAGTAAGCCCAATAAAAACGTTCCCAAGTCTCCCAACCGACCAAATCCAATTCTAGGCCAAAAAGTCTTGGCAGCGTGCACAGTATATCAACTTTGCATGCTACAGTGCCTCACGAATTAGAAAACTAAATCGTACTTACCAGTGGACACAATCTAGAATTGTGATAAGAGCATTCTAAGAATACCCAAAATCCTAAAGTTTTCCTAAACCTCCCTTTAAACCATGATATACACAGTTGCTTGATAAAAAGTATGTAATAAAAATTTATGTCAAGATAGGAATGTAAACATTCCAACCATCATCCATAAGCTTTAACACATTCCTTGTAAGCTCCAATGATCCATAAGCAACTCTGTATCTATTTGTACAATGCTCATAATGCCTGCATGATTAGATCAAAAACCACAAAACTAATATGTTGTTGTCAGCGGCCATTTTAACACTTTTCAGCGTTCAAATAACCTTTGTCATCGTTAGAAAAATCAAAGTGAAAAACCCAATCTTGTACAAAGACTAATAACAGTACACA
Organism: Glebionis coronaria; assembly: GCA_025667525.1. NCBI lineage: Eukaryota > Viridiplantae > Streptophyta > Magnoliopsida > Asterales > Asteraceae > Glebionis > Glebionis coronaria. Next base: position 188,736,376 of record CM046876.1, read on the forward strand.
TCTTGTACAAACTATACAATGATTTCAAAAACACATTTAGGTGAGATTGATCATTCCAATACTTGCTACCAAATACTGGAACCTCCCAACATCAAAAGGTTTAGTTAAAAGATCAGCCACATTTTCTTCTGTGTCTACCCTATCTGGATGTATTAAACCTTTTTCAAAACAATCTCTTATAAAATGATGTCTAATTTCTATGTGTTTTGTTTTAGAGTGATGTACAGGATTCTTAATAATGCATAATGTACTGTTATTATCTACAAATATCTTAGTATGCATAAAATTATACCCATAATCCAACAGCTGGTTTTGTATCCATAGAACTTGTCCACAACAAGCAACTGTATCAACATATTCTGCTTCAGTTTAGAGTTGGCCACCACTGTTTGTTTCTTGCATTGCCAAGATATCAATCTGCTCCCAAGAAATTGGCATCCACCAGTTGTGGATTTTCTATCAAACTTATCACCTCCATAGTCATTGTTTGAATAGCCAATAAGCTCCAATGAAGAATCTTTAGGATACCATAAACCCAAGATGGGATAGCACCTAAGGTATTTAAAAATCCTTTTGACAGCATGAAGATGACACTCTTTGGGAGTCACTTGACGGCGTGCACATGCACACACAGAAAAGATGATGTCAGTTCTAGAGGCTGTAAGATACATCAATGACCCAATCATTGATCTATAATGCCTGACATCTACTTCTTTTCCATCTCTAGTCTTTCCCCAAGGGTGTTCCCTGTCCATGGGTGTGCTAGCCCGTTTTTCATGTGGAGAAAAACAAAACTTCTTCAAGATTTCTGCTACATACTTGTCTTGAGAGATAAAGATACCATCTTCTTTCTGTTGGACTTGTAAACCTAGAAATAAGTTCATCTCTCCCATTACACTCATCTAGAATTTGTCTGTCATAAGCTTGGAAAAGTCTTCACTCATCTTTGGATTTGATAAACCAAAGATAATATCATCAACATAGACCTGAACAAGTAGAAATGCCTTACCAATCTTCTTGGTAAATATGGTCTGGTCTATGGTGCCCCTCTTTAACCCATTTTCCACCAGATAGGTGGATAATGTACCATACCATGCTCTTGGGGCTTGATGAAGTCCATACATTGCTTTCTTGACTCTATACACTTTGTATGGATGCTCTGGATCTTCAAAACCAGGAGGTTGCATTACATACACCTCCTCTTCAATTGTGCCATATAAGAAAGCACTTTTCACATCCATCTGATAAACTGTGAAACCCATGCAAGAAACATAGGCTAGGAAAATCCTTATTGCTTCTATCCTTGCAACAGGTGCAAAAACCTCTTCATAGTCTATTCCTTCTTCTTGTGTATAGCCTTGAGCAACTAAACGTGCCTTGTTTCTGACCATAATCCCTCTTTCACCCTTCTTGTTTCTTAGAACCCAACGTTTACCAATAGTTCTAACATACCTTGGACAATCTACTAGCTCCCACACATCTTGAATGGAAAACTCGTGAAGCTCATCATGCATTGCTTCCACCCAGCTTGGTTCTTTAAAAGCATCAAAAATCTTCTTGGGTTACTGTTGTGACAGAAAACAAGCAAACAAACATGCCTGCACAAGAGGGGTATCTTCCTTCTTGTGGATATTAGCAATGAAACCACCTTGAGTCTGATGTTACCTCCTTGTTTGAACAGGAGACTGAACATCACCAATGATTTGGGAAGGAGGATGATTTTTGGCCACTTGTGTAAGTATTCCTCCCCCAAATAGTGTGTTGTCTTCTATATTAGTTTCCATGTTGCCAATGTCATCTTCATTTCTACTCCCATCTTCACTGGAATGAACCTCTTGATTGAGTATGGAACGTTCACCATGTTCAAAAGTATTGGAAGAGAATAAATGTCCAAACAGGTTGTCAGCATCTGAGCTGTCAGCGTCTGAATTTAACCTATTAGCGTCTGAATTGGATTTGTCAACGCTTGAAGATGCATGCATGTTTTTATCAACTGGCTTTTCTTGTGGCCCTTCTTCCTCCTTTTCAGCAGCAGTAGAAGCTTGTGCAAACCCATCAGTCCATATAGGAATGGTAACATACTCAAGTATGGGGTCTGACTTAACTACATGTGATCCTTCTTCCTTAGCAACCTGTTTACCTGCAATTTCAACAATAGGTTCTTCCACAACATTTGAATCCCTTTTCACAATATCTGGATTAGTGACAGGCATATATTTCAAGGTCCTAGATAATGGTTCCAAATCAAAGAACCGGTTTGGTCCACTCTCAGGATCACTAGGTTTACTTTCTAAAAACTTAACATGTACTTTTTCAAGAATACGTTTTTCTTTCTTGTTGTAAACCCTATACCCTCTACTCTGCATAGAATAACCCACAAAGTAGCCTTCATCACCTTTTGCATTAAACTTTCCTAAGTCATCACTAGTATCAAGTATCACTACATGACATCCAAAGGGTTTAAGCAAACCTATATTGGGGTTCCTATTCCAAAATAGCACATAAGGTGTCTTATTGTGGATTTTGTTGACCAATGCCCTATTCTAAACATAGCAGGCTGTGTTCACAGCCTCAGCACAAAATGCAATGGGAAACTTAGTGTTGGAAATACATTTTTACGTATTTAGAAAGGATCGGTCACTCCAATGATATTGGGCTCGTGATCCAATATAGCCCATATAGCCCACATGTAGGGTGCGCTATATAAACCCCCTCCTTATTTCTCTCCTTTCTCTCTCTAAGTTCTTCATTTCCCATCCATCTTAATAGATTAATCATAACATGCCTAATCCTTAGAAAAGACAATCCTACAATTGGTATTAAGAGCTTAGGTTGATTCTTCGGATTTGCATGTTCTTTATCTATAGATTTGGTGGTCAAATTTTTTTTATAAAGTAACAATCTTGAATCTTTTATAAAAAAAATAAAAAATTTCGTGGGTTTTGATTCTTGTAGCTTGATTCTTGAATAAGTTTTGCTATTACGGTCTTAAATTTTTTCTTTTTCCTTGATTTTTAATACTCTCTTTTTGAATTACAAATATTAGTTTTTATTCCTTTTTTATATCGATCTGTCATTTATTGTCTCGATTTTGAGTATTGTCTCAAATGTCTCTCATCAGTTTCTACATACTTTCTACACCTACTGTTTGTCTTGATCCTTGCTACACTTAGTTTGTCCCGATCTATAAATTTTCCTTAGTTGTCTAACTTATATCTATATAATATCTTTTGTTTGTCACAAATAACATCAGTTTCATCAACTTTTGTATTGTCTTCATCAAGAAACAGGTTTGTACGTTACGATCTGATCTTTTTGTGATCGCATAAACCCTGGGGGTTTATACTTGCGATCCAAGATCACGATCCTATCCTAAGATCATTTGTCACGATCGTAGTCACGATCGAAGCTGCGATCACGAGTGCGATCGAAGCTGCGATCTGAGTGCGATCGAAGTTGTGATCGAAGCTGCGATCTGAGTGCGATCGGAGTGCGATCGGAGTGCGAGTACGATCTTAGTACGATCAAAGACTGCGATGGTGTGTTGTTATGAATGCGATGGACATGTTAAATATTGCGATAGAAAATTTTTTGACTACGAACATAAGTTACGATCATAGACTACGATTGACCAAGTTTTGACTCAAAGACTCGACAACAACAAGACTCAATTTCGACTTCATCTCACCCAACGACTCTCAACCAATTAGACCTATTGTCCTCGTCGTGACTCTCAACTCACTTCTCTCTCGACTGACACCAAAAGACCAACAAAAACACTCCATCAGACTGACCAAAACAAAAGACTTCGACATTTAACTTAACGCACCCTCACACCCTCGAACTCTAGACCATACTCAAACACGACCAGACTCATCTCAAAACAAACTCACCCTCACCCTCACCCTCGACTCACCATCACCCTCGACTCACCCTCACCCTCATCCTCGCACACATACCCTCGAAAACAAAATCCAAACACCAACTCTCTCTCGTATCAAAACCGACTCTCGACTCTCTTAAAATCCCCCTCGAACATCTTTTGACTCTCGACTCTTGACTCTACACCAACATCTCGTGATTCAACAATCACGAGACTCCATTTTTTTATAAAGACTCGACCCACAAACACACCTTCGGACAAAAACCTGACAGACCCACGCACAACCCAAAAACACCCTCACACTCGACTCCACTAACCATCACTGATACAACAAGACTCGACTCCTCAATCATCTAGACTCGACCCGAAAACCTTAACACAGTTTGAAACAAAATCAACAACATGCAATCTAAATTAAACCTACCCGAGATCCATTAAGGGATCTTGAAGCCATAAAACCGTGTGTTCTTCATGGTTTTAGATTCTTGAGTGGGATTGATTTTATTTGGAAAAACAGTAGATAAATTTATCTCCTTTTATGAAATTGTTTGATTCGTGGATCGTAGATGATGATTTTGATTTTGATTCGTGGATGATTGGTTTTTGATGTTTTGATTTGTAGATCACTACAAAGAAAAAGAGACGAGATTTTAAAAAAAAGGGGGTTAGTTTGACTTTCTGCTTTGGTTGATAGCATAAAAGGTTAAAGAAGGAGTAAAAAGGGGGGGCGGATGTATCGAGATAGGAGAGTGGATTAGGGATAATTTGTTTTTGAGAGAAAAATTAGGGATTGTGGTGAGATGTTATATCTCAATTGACAGCCACGTCTTTTTATTTGTGATTTGGTCAAAGTTTGTGCCAAGTCTTTGGCCACGTTACTTTACTTTGGCTACGTCTTCTTTTATAATTTGTCTATTACACGTTACTTAGGCCACGTTTTTTTTTTGATTTATCATTACACGTTTTTTCTTTGACTTATAACTTTATTTTGCCTATCACATGATATCTTTAAATACCCATTGGCTTAAACTTAATTAACTTAACTAACGTTTACTTGGTTGGAAGAAAGAATTTATAATTAACGTTTAATTAACTTAATTTAATTAAAGTTGTTTAGTTTATTAATATCGGGTTTGTACTATCATCAAGAAATCATTGAGCCGTGAAAAGAACCTTATATCATCAAACGAGGATTGTGACGAAGTTTTACGGTTTATTAATTGGTTGGGGTGTAAAATCTTGTAAATTCGACTTCACGATTTCTTCACAAATTGTAAGATTCCGAATACAACTACAATCACGATCATTTTTCATCATAATTCAATGGAGTCTTTGAATTCGAAAGTTCAAGAGGGAGACTTGCATCACATGCAAGACACAGCTAGAGAAAGTGGTATAATTTCATGTCGACTACTTCAGTCACATCTTATGATCATTGCATGGGTTCAAGGAGGAAGCGAATTTGTGACACTCTTTGGTCAAAATCATTATACATTCATCGATTCACTATTCCTCAACTTGCACCAACTTGCTGATCAACTTCAAAAAGAAGACTTTAATCACTCTGCATCGGCACTTGCTTATAAGGCTCTTTTGACACAACTTACGCCTTTCCTACAATTCAATATCATCAAGTCTGACAATTCAGGGATATGCCGGTCATTTCTTCAATACACACATAATGAGGTTAAAGACTTCCGTGATACACTGTTGAAATTTATGACATCGTTTTCTTCGATTTATGAAATATCCAGACTTCAGCAAGCGTATGATAATGGAGTGCAAGAATCTATGATGCAGATACAGGGGGAGAATGGTCATACGATTGACAACTTAGAGCCTAACGATGGCAAGAGCACGGAATCAGGAGGACAACATGATACCAGTGGCACGTCAGGGAATGTTCACGAGACCTCTTTTGATGACACCTTACCCGTTTATGACGAAGAGCCTGCGAACATGGTACAATGTAATGTTGTTTATGATGTATATGCTGATGAAATGCCGTATTTTGAGCATTCTGAACCTTATTATGACAAACATGGGATGGAATATAATAAGACATGCCACTTCTAGTTCATCCGATGTGAGTCATAATGGGGGAGAAAGTGTTCAAAATGCTAAACATCATGATAATTGTCTTATAACTACTTCATTGACTGCTTCTGATTCCAAGATTAGAGAGCTCGAAACGCTTGTAGCTCAACAATCTAAAGATCTTGAGGATGCCAAATTAGAATTTTCTAAGAAAACGAACAAATTTGAAACATATTTTGAAAAACTTGAAAAGTCAAACGTTGTTCTTGAAAGAAAATTGGATCAAAAAGTTTTAGACTCTAAAGCTGAAAAGGATAATCTTTTGAAACAAATTCAACTGCTTGAATCTAAGTTGGCATCCCAAGATAACTTGCTCAAAGAGAATGAGACTTTAAAGGCTCAAGTTCAAGAAAAGGTTTTTGTTATAGTTGCTTTGAGAAATGAATTGAGGAAAACCAAAGGAACTAGTGTGGACACTAAGCTTGAAAAACCATCAATCTTGAAGAAACCGCCTACAAATCAGTTCGTTAGACAACCGACTGCATTTAGATCCGAGCGACCATAATCCTCGAGACCGCGGTTTGGCTCCCAAGTTGATTTGGTTCATCTTTCTAGACCAGTCACTCCTGCAACTAGGCCCAATGTGACTAAAACAGCATTAGCAAGACCTAATCACATGATTGCCTCTAGTTTCTCTAAAAATACCAAGACCACGTCTAGAACTAGTTCAAATGACGTTCACCATAAATCTGGTCTGAGGGAAGTTAAGCAAAAGACACAAGTAAGAGATAGGAATTTCAAACCTAGACAGATGCCTTCTAGATTACCCAACACTACTAACTGTAGCATGTCAAATCCTAGGAGTATCAATCAAACGTCCAGGAATTCTAGATCTTACTCGGACATTAAATATGCTACTTGTAAAACATGTAGAAAATGTGCCTTTACGGCAAATCATGATTCTTGTATCAAGAAACTACTTAATGAGGTGAACTCCCGTGCTAGACTTAAATCCCAGTGGGTTGCTAAAATCAAACCCATTGGTAAAATGTGGCACCCCACTGGTAGAACTTTCACTCTTGTAGGAAACGAGTGCCCCTTAAATAGGATAATCTCTGATTCTACTAAGACTGCTAGGGAGGAAATTGAAAAGGATGATACATCACTTAAGCCTGAACTTAAGGTTTTCTATAAACAGAAACGTTTGCCAACTAAGACAAGTGAATCATCCACTCAGTTCGCCTCTGGCATAAGAAAAGACAACTGTGAACCCCCACTTGCCTCTAAGATAGATACCGCTAACCCATATCAAAGCATGCAAATTCCTAATGAGAATGCAGGTACCAAAGTTGATGTTCCAAAAGAACGAAGCGGTCCAATCATTGTATACCGTTCAACTAAGGATACTCTTAGAGTTTGGTTGCTGAAGAAGCAGATATCAGAGAAACAAGTGTCTCAGGGGATTCATGGTTAAGCTTACCACAAGGACTTACAGTCACATAACAGACTGTAACTCGCTCTCAAAAGAAAGGAAGGTTTATCGCCGATGATAAACTTATCCTTACAACGAGAAATTAATTTTTCTCGGGCATGAGCTAATATTAAAAACATTCAAAGTTTTTAAGCTCATGCACTAAGGCTTACAGTCAAACCATAGTCTGTGACCCGTTCATCAAAGAAAGGAAAGTTTATCGCCGATGATAAACTTATCCTCATTCACGAGAAATTAAATTTTCTCGGACACGAGCTTACATTTAAAACTATTTAAGGGTTTTAAGCTCGTGTAAAGGACTTATAGTCACATCACAGACTGTAACTCGTTCATCAGAGAAAGGGAAGTTTATCTCGTCAATGATAACTTACCCTCAAAACGAGAAATTAAATTTTCTCGGACACAAGCTTACATTTAAACTATTCAAAGGTTTTAAGCTCGTGTAAATGGCTCCTCGTTAAATGACAGACGATGACCCGGACTTCAGAGACAGGGAAGTTTATCTACGCAACGATAACTTATTTTCATTAACGAGAAATTAAATTTTCTCGGACACGAGCTTATCCTAAAACCATTCAAAGGTTTTAAGCTCGTGTATAAGGCTCATCATTAAATATCAGATGATGACCCGATCTTCAAAGAAAGGAAAGTCTATCGCCGATGATAAACTTATCCTTACAACGAGAAATTAATTTTTCTCGGGCATGAGCTAATATTAAAAATATTCGAAGTTTTTAAGCTCATGCACTATGACTTACAGCTAAAATATCAGACTGTAACTCGAAATTCAATTTTAGGAAAGCTTATCATTAAAGATAGCTTATCCTTGTAACGAGAAATTAATTTTTCTCGGTCATGAGCTTGTATTAAAACATTCAGGTTTTAGGATCATGAAGAAAAGTGTATCTTTTAAATAAGAGAACTTTTCTTCTTAACGAGAAATTCATCTTTCTCGGTCATGAGCTTTACGTTAAAACGTTCAAAGTTTTTCAAGCTTATGAAAACGACTTCTAAGTAAATGTCAACTTAGAACTCGTTCTTCAATTAAAAGGAAAGTTTATTGCCGATGATAAACTTATCCATACAACGAGAAATTAATTTTTCTTGGGCATGAGCTAATATTAAAAATATTCGACGTTTTTAAGCTCATGCACAATGACTTACAGTTAAATATCAGACTGTAACTCAGACTTCAATTTTAGGAGAGCTTATCTTTAAAGATAGTTTATCCTCGTAACGAGAAATTCATTTTTCTCGGTCATGAGCTTGTCTTAAAACATTCCAAGTTTTAATCTCATAAAGTAGAGTGTGTCTTTTAAATAAGAGAACTTTTCTTCTTAACGAGAAATTCATCTTTCTCGGTCATGAGCTTTACGTTAAAACATTCAAAGTTTTTCAAGCTCATGAAAACGACTTCTAAGTAAATGTCAACTTAGGACTCGTTCTTCAATTAAAAGGAAAGTTTATCGCCGATGATAAACTTATCCTTAACAACGGGAAGTTTACAACTTCTCGGACTTGAGCTCGTTTTGCAAGATATTCAACATCTTAAGCTCAAGTAATTGGTTTTCAAAACGTTGAACACAATTTTTTGAGAATTTCTCAAAAAAGTTTTTCTAAATCTTTCAAAATTGTGTGTTCAAAAAATGTTTCGATAAAAAGAGCATGTCTTCTGGAATCGATAATATTTACGATACTAGAAATGTCATTCAATAATGACACGGGGTTGTAAATAAAGTTTGAGCAGAAGTTCAAATGTTTTTAAACATGCTCAAAATGGTTTGCTATTATTTCAGATAGTAACCCGTTTTTCATACTCAAGTCAGGCATTTCACCGGAAAGCTTTGACTCAACAACGGGAATTAATTTTCTCGGGCATGGTTTACTTTATAACCATGTAAGGGATTGTGTTTACGTAATAACACAATCTAACACGAATATATGTACGATTCAGTGCATTTATTTGTTAAAACAAGAGAAGTCTTGTTTTTATGAAGTTATCATCTCCACCAACCGTAGCAACTTATAATTGGTATCTACATACTTGACGATGCGACTACTCAAACGGTGACTACAGCTCTTTCAATAGAACACGGGTCAACAATTGAGGGGGAGCAATTGTCCAGCATTCAGAATCCTTGATGCCGAGAGTACCAAGTTCACATATTGGTGTCAAGACAATGATATCAATCATACACATGGAGTCAAGAGATAACTTCAGACGTGACGAGGTGACCAACCTTCGTGAACAAGAACCATGTGAATCTTTCATATGATGTTCTTCATCATTCAGGTCCAACCTCGTAAATTGTTAATCTTGTGAATACATTATCATATATGATCTTTGCACGTGATAAATACCTTACACTTGTGTTTAAAAGGTATTTAATTTACGTTTCAAGTACACCCTCATTAATTTGAGGGGGAGCTTGTAAAAAGCATGAAGATAATTGGCTTTGCATTTTTCTTCCCAAATTTTCTTAAAATGCTATTAAATCAATTGATATTAAAAATATCGATTGGGTTAATATTTTTAATATGGGGGAGAAAATGTGATTTAATATGGGAAATGATTAAGCATAAATGGTTTGACTTAACGTGATAGCTCATCCCGACATGTGCGAAATGTTTTCGGATATCGTGGCATATGTTAAGGGGGAGAAAAATAGATTTGCACTTCAAAATGGATTTCATGGTGACATATACTTACCCAAAACATCTCTATTCACGACGGTGAAGATTGTGGTGACATAAGGATGGTAGGATAGGTTAAAGTCCAATGATTCCTCTAGAACCGGAGGAATCTTCCCAAGGACATTCCATAGCCAGAAATAGTAGTCCTTAGGAAAGATGGAGAAAGACTGTGAACATAGCTGAATGCCGACCAAGTACTTAAGTTAGCACTGGAACAATCACAACAAGGTGCTAGTGATGACGTATTGGTAAGCATTGAAGGGGTTGAAGAATGAAAAAGAATTGTAAAGATAAAAGGTGTAAAGAAAGAAGCCCTTCTTACAACTTAGGCAGAAACCGGGTCAATACATATGCTATTAAGATCATTGTTTAATGATTCTTGATATTGAAGACAGACATCATGGACCCAGTGATGCAAGGCACAACCCATCCCATCTAACTCAGATATCTCTTAAAAGATATTTGTTTTAATTACACGGAGACAACACATTATCTATTGATTTATTCACTCCGAATAAATTGGTATTAAAATGGTGGCACTCCTCTCCAACCTCCGATCACTAAAAATCCAAAATGCACGATTGAGTCTAGAGCCATTTGAGATCATCAAATATCTCATTAGGACACACTTTCATATTTCCTTGCTTCTTCACACACTGTGAAAAGTAAGAAATATCTTAAGAGTCCTACGCAAAATCTTCATGATCTTGCCTGAACATCCGAGTAATACGAAAGTATTTAAAATGAAGATGGAAATCCTTCTTAAGCGAATATCAAAAAGCTCATGGTAGGTGACATGTGCGATTCTTTATGAATCAAACTTGTGATAACTGGAAAGAAACAGTGGTTTAATTCTTAAATGAATTTAAAAACGTTCCAGGCCTCTACGCAATATCTTAGTGATCTTGCCAGAACACTCAGAGTGATACCTTAGTGTTCACAGTGATGAGTGGAAATCCTTCTAGTGTTAACCTCAAACAGCACTTGGTAGGTAACTTGCAAGATTATATACGAATCAAGCTCGTGACAACTGGAAAGCAACGATGGTGCGGTTCTTAATTGAATTTCACTTGTTCCAGGAACATGAATTGACGGCTTCAAATCATGCGGATATTATTATCCAAATGATTCACTCTTTATGCTCGCAGTCAGCTTTGGACGGTCGAATAAAGAGAACGGGTGTACCCGCAAAATCTTGTCAAGGAGGTTCTTAATTGAAACTACCTGTCACAAGTACGATATTTAATATCATCCAACGGTCTTCACCGATCGGCGGTAAAATGCTACCGAATTAGAATGAAATGTTCAAGGCCATTTCATCCGTGTATATGTTTTGTTGCTAACTGTCTTATGCAGCGTAACAAGAAGGTGGCATTGCGGTGTTCAATCTAGAAGAAGTCATCAACACATGCTTATGCTTTCTGCACTTAATACTTCAACAAATTCAAAAAAGTCTAAAAGTCAAGTCTTCCGCTGTATCAAACTCTGAAGCTTTCAAGAATTTATAAAAGTATAAGTATGTGGAACATGAAGTCAGAAGGAGGCAAATATCACAACTGATGAATGCACAAGGTCAAGGCAAGAGAACATGCTCAAGACTAAAGTCAAAGATCTCATCAGCATATTCACAAGAACAAGATCGAAGACTCAAGCATAGTATGCTAGGTTTAAGATTTTGTAAAATGGTGTGACCTCCCTTTGGGGGAGATTGTTAGAAATACGTTTTTCCAAGGAAAGTCTCGGTCACATCATTGTTAGCGTAGATCACGAGCTATATACTATTTAGGACATTGTAACTTGGAGTGACCTTCCTTTGGGGGAGATTGTTGGAAATATGTTTTTACGTATTTAGAAAGGATCGGTCACTCCAATGATATTGGGCTCGTGATCCAATATAGCCCATATAGCCCACATGTAGGATGGGCTATATAAACCCCCTCCTAGCATGTTAGGAGGGGTTGAACACTTAACCATTTTATCACATTTCATCTTTCTTCTTATTTATCTCCTTTCTCTCTCTTCTTTCTCTCTTTAAGTTCTTCATTTCCCATCCATCTTAATAGATTAATCATAACATACCTAATCCTTAGAAAACACAACCCTACACTTAGCATCAACCAACATTGTCCTAGCTGCTTCTATGAGTGTTCTATTCTTCCTTTCAGCCACTCCATTCTGCTGTGGAGTTCTAACTATGCTAAACTCCCTAGTAATCCCTTTATCAACACAGAAGGTATCTAACAGTTTATTTCTAAACTCACCACCATTATCACTTCTAAGTACTTTAACCTCATTACTTGTTTTCTTTTCAATTTGGGTAATAAAGTTAATCAAAACTGTGGCAGTATCACTTTTTAAGGCCAAAAAGAAAGTCCAAGTAAATCTAGAAAATCATCAGTTATAACAAAGCTGTAAGATTACCATTTAAACTTTCTATATTACGTGGGCCAAATAAATCCATATGTAGCAAGTGAAGTGGTTTAGAACTGGAATGCACAATCTTAGATTTAAAGGAGACTTTGTGTTATTTGCCTTTAAGACATGCAACACAAGAGTGATCATTGTGGAAAGCTTTTGATGGCAAACCATCAACTAAATCATGTCTCACAAGTCTATTAATATTCTTAAAATTTATGTGCCCTAACCTTCTGTGTCATAAATTACTCTCATCTACTGAAGCTTTAGCATAAAGACATGACAGATTCTTGTTCATTTTAATCCCATTAAGATTAACATTATAAATGTCCTTATGCCTAGGTGTTCTATACTCAATGAACTTCTCATCAGACATCTTAAAATCTTTACTCAACACCAAGCATTCAGTATCAGTGAAAAGAACTTTATTTTTGTTGTCACAAACTTGTGACACACTAAACAAGTTATAGCCTAGTTCTTTTACAAGAAAAACGTTTTCAAACGTAATCTGTTGGTGATAAGAGTGCCTTTGCCAGATATTGTTCCATATCCTCCTCCAAAGTATACTTTATCAGCATCTTTAATGGGGGTAAAATTTGACAAATAATCTTCCTTCCTCGTCATGTGCCTAGAGCATCCACTGTCCCAATATCCATGATCATTGACCTGCTTTTGAATGCCCTACACATAAAGAAAACAAATAAATTTTCTTTGGGAACCCAAGCCTGAGCAGACTTGGATTCATGTGGTTGTTCAACAAGAACAGATTTTGTCCTTATAACAACCCCTTGTTCATCTCTTTGTGGTCTGAACACCCAGTTTACCCCAATTGGTTTAGTAATGACCTTTGAAAGATAATTAAATTTGTTATAGGCCATAGAAATCCCATCAGAATTAGGGTTTTGGTCTTGTTAAGGTCTCTAAGTCAAACTAGATGAAGCTTTAGACCCCTTTCCCTTAGGCTGTAAATACCTATTATTACTTGGTCTAACACAAGATCCAACACCAGCTTGTTGTGGCATTCTCATGCCAAACCTAGAGATGTCAGCCTTGGAATTGTTCCTATCAGCGTTGAATTTGTTACTGTCAGCACTAAAATTGTTCTTGTCAACGCCCAAATTAGGATTTGCTATAGGAAACCGTTGTCTATTAGACCAAGTGTTGGTCTTTTGAAAGGGCCTTTTTCCATGAGTATTTGTCCCTTTAGTAAAGAAGGGAGCTGGTCTAGTAACTTGTAGACTTGGTTGGACAAAAGGTCTAGGTTTGACCATGGTTGACCTATTGTCAGTGTTTACTTTTGAGGCACTGACACATTTATAGGCCAAATGAGAAAAACTCCCGCATGTATAACAAGCTTTTCTAGACATAACCTTAGGTCTAGATTGAAAGAAACCTGTCCCATTAACACTAGCTTGGCTTTGTGGTGACCTAGGTTTTCTATACATTTTAGCATATTTAACACTAGGTTTTCTCTTAACTGGTGAGCCAAGGTCAACAGGTTTTCCAATAGTGGGGTTGGTCACAGTAATGGGTGTAGGCACAAATGGACTCTCACTAAGCATTCCACCCTTAACAAAAAGAAAAGGGTTATATGCTTTCCATTTCTCAAGGTCATTCACCTTTTGTTGATATTCCTCAACTGGGGTGAGCACTCTATGTGGAGGAATGTATTCCTCTTCTTGGAGTTCTAGAATACCAGTCTAAGAGAGATCTTTTCTCTGAACATCATAAAAGTTCCCAGCAGGTGGAGGAACAGCAAAATATTCATTCATCCCAATCCCAGACATATCCCTAGGGTTTCTTTGTTCACTAACACATTTTTCTAGGGTTTGGCTGGCTTTATCAAAAAATTTAATTTTAAGCCCTACATCTTCTTTATCCTAGATGGCTTCTTCTAACTTAAGTTGCACTTCTCCTCTAGATCTCATCAGAGTGTCCCTAAGTTCAACACTAACTTTAAGATCATGAGTCAAAACATTAATTTGATCTTTTAGGTCAAATTCCATTTTCTTATATTCCTCTACAGTCTTTTCAGTTTGTGAAAGTGCCATTTTATAATTTGATAGCCTACATTCTACATCAAACACATCAGATTTAACTTTAAATTTTCTTTGTTAAGTTTTTCATTGTTTAATCGACAGCCTTTACTACAGTAAGCATCATCATATACCTCATTATTTGATGAAGACGGGGAATTGGCCATGAGAGGAAAGTGAGCATGCTCTTCTTCTTCCTTCTCAGCAATCAAAGCCTGATTCTCTACCACATCCTTTGCCATAAAGCTCCAGTCCCATCTAACACTATCAATGTCTTGCATGGCAAACATAGCCTTTGGCTTAGCATCTTCAACCTTGATGATTTAGCTTGAAGCCTTTCTAGTATCAAATCTTCTTGGAGATCTGCATTCCCTCATAAAGTGACCCATCCTATGGCAGTTATAACACTCAACCTTAGATTTATCAAATCCAGCAGTGTCTTTAGCATTGAAGGTCATTTTCCTTCCAAACCTCCTATTCCATTTGTTGGCCCTTATGCTTGCAAGTTCCATATTCCATTTAATATCCATCTCTTCCAAATTCTCATCACTGATTTGCTCAAGATCCTCATAGGTAATTAAGGAACCATTAGGCAATGCAGCAATGTATGCACATACTGTATCCAGATCAATACCATGTTTAAGCTTTGGTGAGTCAACATTGTATGTGTCAGCGTCTAAATATGAGGCGTTGACAAAGGTTGATCCACCGTTGACACAAGGTGATCCAGTAACAGGATGTACATATGACTCTCTTTCATTGGTTTGAGCTTCACTATGTGAGATGAAAGCCATGTTTCCAGATGTTGACTTGCTTCCATGATCCAGTAAAATTTCATTCTCTACAATCTTTAACTTATTGTAGACGTCATCAAAAGTAGAACTCTCATGGGCATTGGTAGCAATGATAGACCTAGCTTTAATTTTCCACGCATCACCAAGACTTTTAAGGAAAGTAGTAATGATATCGGTATCATCATATTCTATTCCCATAAAGGTCAACTTGCTAGTGATGTCTAGAAGCATGCTTCTTACCTCACTTAGCTTCTCATTGGGAAGAGCTTTAAACACAGCATATTCATACAAAAGTTGCTTCTTCTTTTCTTTGGTAGTGTCATCATTACCACCATAGTTGATTTGAAGAGCTGCCCAAAGTTCTTTGGCAGACTCAAAACTTCTTTACTTGTGTTGATTTTTTGGTCCCAAAGAGAGTTTAAGAATGCTTAAGGTCTTCATGTCATTCCTTCTTTTGACTATATCTGCAGTTGCAATAGCTCTTCCATCTTCAGGTCTTTCTCTACGCTCTTCAGCAGAAGAACCAGCAGTGGTTCTTGGTGTAATAGCAGCAGCAATCCTAGCTGCTTTATCAAATGAATTTCCAAATTCAATAATTTCCCAGAGAGTATGATCATGAATTTGAAGGTATTGTTCAAAATTGAACTTCCATTGTTCAAAGTTGTCAGGGTCGAGCATAGGGATTTTTAGGTTATGATTTGATGAGGAAGAGGATTCTGTAGCAGACATCTTGTCTGGTTTTAGGGTTTCTGGTGTTTCTAAGGTTTACTGTTCTTCTAGATCAAAGTTCCTCAACAAGCTCTGATACCACTTGTTGACCCCAAACTTAGATCGATTAACTTTGTGTTAACGAGATTAAATCAAGTTTAACACGTAAAGAAACTTTGTTGTTATGAACAATCCAAGTGTTATGCGGAATTAACACTTAGAATAAAAAAAAGTAAACAATTAAACCAAACTTTCACTTTAGATTAATAATCAAACTTGCTCACAATCATAGTTGTGAAAACTGAATAATGTGTATAAACTACAAACCCTACGATTTCCTTTTATAACATAAGGAGTCGTGTACAAAGGATAACCTATCAACTATTCTAGGTAAAGATAAATATAGAAAATACAATATTAAGTATATCTTTACTTTAAATATTAAACTTGTTGACTAAGTATTCCTATTAGTGGTTGGACTTCTTCTTGTCAGCGCTTGGATATATTCTTGTCAGTGCTTGATCAGTCAGCGCTTCATTTCCTCTTGTCAGCGTCCAATTTCCTCTTGTCAGCGTTTGAGTGACTTAGCTCATTTTATTCCCAACAGTGCTATCTCATGAATTAAGTTCAAGTTTGCATTCATGACATTGTTCACGTTTAGGTTTGTGTTCCATCTCACGATACACGTTTCACGGCTTGCTACTGTATATGGTTACAGAAAGCTTGAGAAACCAAACTCAAGTTTGGTACAGCTTTTCCATACCCAGACAAACGTTTCACGTCTCAAGCCGTATTGTTTGGTATTCCTCCCTCAGTCAGCATACGTTTATGATATGTTCATGTATCACGTTCACGATATATCCCATGCACAGCGTTCATCATATGATCGTGAATCATGTTCACAATTGCTCACATAGCACGTTCACAATTGTTCACGTAGTTCGGCCCTATATGTTTTCAGCAGCTTGCTCAGACATATAAATGTTATCTTTTCAGGATATTTGTACGTACCGTTTCATGTATTCTACATGCTATAGCTTAGTTATTATATCAGATTCAGAAAATCCATCTTAAGTATGGAACCAGAAACTATTCAGCATCGTCAAGACAGGGTCATCAGGACCAAGATTTTCATTGTGTTTAAATCTTCGAAGGAGCCGTTTCGAGCGGGAAGCCACTCCGAACGAAGGAGTCCATCCGGACCTCTCATCCTTTTTTCTTCAATAATTCAGTTAAGTTACTTCAGTCATGTTACGTTCCATGTCCTCTTCAGCCATGTCACGTTCCATGTTCACTTCAGTTATGTTGTAGGATATGTAAATCTTGCTTATGTTTTAGAGAGAGAAAGAGATAGAGAGATGGTGGAATTCACATAATTCTAGAGAGAGAAACTAATGAGAACTATGTGTAAAATATGAAAACCACTACCCTCTCCATCAAAGGAGAGGGTTTATATACCCAAGCCTTGTAATGGGCTTGGGCTTACATGTTTGGGCCGGCCTACACATATTGTAGGCTAGGCTTGGTCTTGTTTGTTAAATAAAGATAAATATCTAAACTACGAGCTATTACATGGACTATTGTTGGAGTGACCGATCCTTCTTAATACGTAAAACGTATTTCCAACAATCTCCCCCTAAGGGAGGTCACTCCAAACAAGGGCATTACCCAAGTTACAATAATAAGATAAACCTAGCATACTATGCTTGTCTTGAGCTCGTAGTCTTCGTCTTTCTTTTTCTTTTTCTTTTCTGGTGAACATGTTGATGTGATATTTGATATCAATCTTGAGAATTAATCTCTTGCCTTAATCTCGTGCATCCATCACTTGTGATCTTCGCCTCTTCGTGACACCATGTCCCACATACTTATACCTTCGTAATTCTTGAAAGCTTCAGAGTTCGATACAGCGGAAGACTTAACTTTTAGGCTTTCTTGAATTAGATGAGATATTAAGTGCATAAAGTATAAGCATGCGGGGACGACTTCTTCTTGGATTCCACAACGTCATCGTCTTCAAATGCCGCAACATAAGTAGACACAAACGAAATGCTTTGAACATTTCATTCTAATTCGGTAGCATTTTACCTCCGGTCGGTGAAGACCGTTGGACGATATAAAATATCGTACTTGTGGCAGGTAGATTTAATTAAAAATCTCCTTGGCAAGATTTCGCGGGTAAACCCGTTCTCTTTACTCGACCGTCCAAAGCTGACTGCGAACGTAAAGAGTGAATCATTTGGATAAAATTATCCGCATGATTGAATCCATCAATTCTGATTCCTGGAACAAGTTTGATTCATTAAAGAATCGCACCATCGTTGCTTACCAGTTGTCACGAGCTTGATTCATATTGAATCTTGCAAGTTACCTACCAAGTGCTGTTTGATGTTAACACTAGAAGGATTTCCACTCATCACTATGAACACTAAGGTATCACTCTGAGTGTTCTGGCAAGATCACTGAGATTTTGCGTAGAGGCCTGGAACGTGTTTAAGTTCAATTAAGAATTAAACCACTGTTGCTTTCCAGTTATCACAAGCTTGATTCATAAAGAATCGCACAAGTCACCTACCATGAGCTTTTTGATATTCGCTCAAGATTGATTTCCATCTTCATTGTAAATACTTTCGTATTACTCGGATGTTCAGGCAAGATCATGAAGATTTTGCGTAGGACTCTTAAAATCTTTCTTACTTTTCACAATGTGTGAAGAAGCAAGGAATTATGGAAGTGTGTCCTAATGAGATATTTGATTATCTCAAATGGCTCTAGACTCGATCGTGCACTTTGGATTTTAGTGATCGGAGGCTGGAGAGGAGTGCCACCATTTCAATACCAATTTATTTAGAGTGAATTAATTAATAGATAATGCGTTGTCTCTGTGTGATTAAAACAAATATCTTTTAAGAGATATCTGAGTTAGCTGGGATGGGTTGTGCATTGCATCACTGGGTCCATGATGTCTATCTTCAATATCAAGAATCATTAAAAATGATCTCAATAGCATATGTATTGACCCGGTTTCTGCCTAAGTGTCACACCCCACCATGGCGGAATATGGGGCGCGACGTATGGATATCATCACAACATGGCGTGTCTATAGAGATAACTATATGAAATAAGAAATGTCATAAAATGGAGACACAAAGTCATGACAATATCTCATCAGACTCAGGAGTCTAGGTAAATAGGTAACAGTCCTACCGCTTACCCAAGACAAACAAATAACATAACCAAACAAATATATGTGTATATATTGCTACCTATCCAGAATTCACTGATTTTAAACGTATGAAAAGTTCATTACCATTAGAGGGTCTTACCCTAAACCACAATCTTAGCCCAAGTGCAGATCCTTACTACAATATATAAAAAATCTCTCATGTTCGTGATAAGATCCCAATGCAATGCTAAGTACCCCAAACAACCCAAAACTTAAAAAGAAAACAGGCTGAATTCAAAACTGTTTTGACCTCCGACTGTTGTAACCTGTTTTTGACCCACTTCCCGACCTCCAATTTAGTTCTCGTTTCTTGCATTGGAAATCCACTTCAATTACCTTTTCAGGGATACTTGGATCGCAAAATAAGAGTTTGTAGAACTCCCAATATGATCAAAACAATTGACTCAAAATTCTGCCCAGTTTTTAAAAACGGGTTTAACTAAATTAACCTCATTAATTAACCCTAATCCCACTAATTACAACCCCTAATTTATGTAATCATCATGTTATGATTAATATAACATTAATTTACTGTTTTTATAATAAACCCTAACCTAGATCCATCATAAGATGATTAAAGAAAACATAAAAACAATTTAATTAAAAAGGGTTTGAAGATTTTACCTTAGATTTTTTGGAAAACAAGATTTTTGATGAAGAACCCTAATTTTCTCCATGGATGCCGACCAAACCTTGATCTCCAGGGATTTTATGAGTGTTTTGATTAATAAAAAGACTTTATATACTTTCTTAACAAGTCCTTGGCCCATGTACAAAAGCCCGGTTCCCTTTTCCCCTTTTTTCCCCCTATTCTTTTCTTCCTGCGTTTACAAACCGACCATAACCCTATATTTTTCGTTTTTTTCTTTTTATTATTAATATATGTATTAATAATATTACCTTAATTTTCCTTAATTTATTTCAGCTCCTAAAGCCTCCAAAACCTCAAAACCGTAAAACTAGTCAAATTTACGCGTTTTACCGTAAAAGACGTAAAATATACACTTTTAATAAAAATCTCAAATTTTGAAATAAACTTTATATTTAAGTCCTAAATGACTTAAAACCATCCCGAAAAATATTCATATCGATAATTACCTCACCCGAGACCTCTAAATGCTAAACCGTAAATCCTAAAAAAATACTACTACTATAATACTTATACGTATACGTAAACACCACAATATCACCATTTTCATTTCATAGTCACCACTTGTGAGCTCATGAATATGAAATAACCGTTCCTCGATTTACTTATGAGTACTCTATACTCATAAACGATAACCACACCAACCTCGTTCACACAAAATAAACACGTAAACACACAATTCAAGTAAGCACACATAAAATAACCTAAAAGTAAGACCAAGTGACAAACCCAAAACCACGGTTGTCACACTAAGGTTGTAAGGAGGGATTCTTTCTTTACACCCTTTAGCTTTACAATTATTTTTCATTCTTCAACCCCTTCAATGCTTACCAATACGTCATAACTAGCACCTTGTTGTGATTGTTCCAGTGCTAAGTTAAGTACTTGGTCGGCATTCAGCTACATTCACAATCTTTCTCCAAATTTCCTAAGGACTACTATTTCTAGCTATGGAATGTCCTTGGGAAGATTCCTCCGGTTCTGGAAGAATCATAGGACTTAACCTATCCTACCATCCTTATGTCACCACAATCTTCATCGTCGTGAAATAAATGGGTTTTGGGTAAGTATAAATCACCATGAAATCCATTTTTGATATGCAAATCCATTTTGCTCCTCCTTAACATATGCCACGATATTCGAAAACATTTCGCACATGTCGGGATGAGCCAGCACATTCAGTCAAACCATTTGTGATAATATCCCATATTAAATCACATTTTCTCCCCCATATTAAAAATATTAACCCAATCGATGTTCTTAGTATCAATTGATTTAATGAAGTTTTAACAAAGGTTTTGGGAAGAAAAATGCAAGTCCGTTTAATCTTCATGATTCCAAATGTATGAAATATGATACCGATTTGTAACATGATCACATATTCACCATATTAGAAAAGAATTGACAAGGTTGGACCTGATAGTTGAGAACATCAGATGATAAGATCAAATGGATCTTGTTAGCATATGTTGGTCGCCTCGTCACGTCTGAAGTCATCTATTGACACCACGTGTACGATTGGTATTGTTGTCTTGACACCAGTTAGTGAGCTTGGCACGTTCGGCATTGAAGATTCTGAATGCTTGACAATTTCTCCCCCTCAATTGTTGACCCGTGTCCTATTGAAAGAGTTGTAGTCGTCGGTTGAGTAGTCGCATCATCGAGTATGTAGATACCAATTGTAGATTGCTATTGTTGTAGAGATGATAGCTTCATAAAAACAAGACTTCTCTTGTTGTAACAAATAAATGCACTGAAGCGTATGTGTTAGACCAAGTTATAAAGTAAACTTGATCCCTTACAAGGTTTTAAAGTAAACCTTGCCCGAGAAAATTAATTCCCGTTGTGAGCCAAAGCTTTCATAAGAAATACTTGACTTTAATGTGAAAACCGGGTTGTAGTCAGAAATAACCACAAGCCATTTTGGCAAGTTTTATGAAGTATTTACAACTTTTGTACGAACTCTATTTATGGTGTTGTGTCGATATTAATCAACATTTCTAAGGCCGTAAATATTATCGTACCAAAAGACATGCCTTTGAAAAATAAAGTAAAAATATTTTTGGATTTTTCTGGATTTTTTCAATTTTTATGGTTTTTATATGGTTTTATATTTTTGTATTTTGCTTTCGAGGATAAAAATATAAACAATATATACAAATGATCACCAAGGATACGGAGAATAGCTTACCACCACTATTCTTTCGCTTCATCTGCCAGTTCCTTAAGAGTCTCAGGCGAGAAGGTTCTCATTCCTAGTTTGTCGGCTAAAAATTCAATTCGAGTGTGATCTAAAGTCTTCGTGAAAATATCCGCCAATTGATACTCAGATCGGACAAAGTAAAGCTCTATCACTCCATTTTCCACTTGCTCCTTGATGAAGTGGTAGCGAATGTCAATGTGCTTCGACCGGGAGAATTGAACGTTGTTGCAGCATAAGGCAATTGCACTCTTGTTGTCACAGTACATCGGAATTTTGTTGAAACCTAGACCATAGTCGGTTAATTGTGATCTCATCCAAAGAATTTGAGCACAGCAACCAGATATAGCTATGTATTCTGCTTCCGTACTTGAAATTTCAGCGCTTTTCTGCCTTTTCGATGCCCAACTGATTAGTCGATCTCCTAGTAGTTGCAAAGTTCCACTCGTGCTAGGCCTTGTATCTTGACAACCCGCGTGATCCGCATCTGCATATGCCATAAGTGAAATCGAATAGTCTTTCGAATACCAAAGTCCCCGATTAATGGTTTCTTTAAGATATCGAAAGATCCGTTTCACAGTGGCCAAGTGTAACTCAGTAGGTCGAGTTTGATACCGAGCATACATACATATAGCAAACTGTAGATCAGGTCGACTAGCTGTGATATACAGAAGAGTACCGATCATTCCACGATACAGTGTCGGATCAACGGCAACTCCATGTGGATCTGCATCAAGCTTAGTTCGTTCCACCATTGGAGTATCCACGGGGTCGCAAGATTCCATCTTATATTTCTTAAGAGACTCAAGGGCATACTTGGATTGATTGATAAAGATGCCTCTGGAACTCTGAGATATCTGAAGACCTAAGAAGAATGATACCTTGCCCATCATTGACATCTTAAACTTTGAAGACATGAGTTTCCCAAACTCGTCGGATAAGGTTTGGGTCGAGGCAGCAAATATAATATCATCAACATATATTTGTACCATAATCATATCTTTACCTCGTTTCTGAATGAACAACGTGGGATCCACCTTGCCTTTAGCGAAGCCTTGTGTAATGAGGAATTGTGACAATAGATCATACCATGCGCGTGGAGCTTGCTTCAACCCATAGAGAGCCTTCTTAAGCTTGTACACATGATTAGGATAATTAGGATTCACAAAACCATCTGACTGTTGAACATAGACTTCTTCCTTGATTTCACCATTCAGAAATGCCGTCTTCACATCCATCTGATAGACGATCATATTCATGTGGGCTGCATAAGCGAGGAATAGTCTAATAGCTTCCAAACGGGCAACAGGTGCAAAGGATTCCATAAAGTCGATGCCCAATAATTGTTTGTATCCACGAGCTACTAGTCGAGCTTTGTTCTTCAATATTCCGCCTAACTCATCGAGTTTTACCTTGTAAACCCATTTCAAAGTGAGTAATTGCACTTGATCCGGGCATGGGACAAGTTCCCATACTTCAAGATGTATGAATTCATTAAGTTCTTCTTGCATAGCTTCTATCCAGCAGGATTGAGTAAAAGCTTCTTGCCATGTCTTAGGTTCAACTTCAGCGAGAAAAGCATCAAAGTGACAAAACATTGCATTTTCTTGTAACTGACTTCGTGTGGATACCGGACGATTGGGGTCACCAATAATAGAATCTATAGGATGATCCTTTGTCCACTTATTGTCATGTTCACGAATCCTTGGATTCGAGTAGACCGTAGTAGGAGCTTCCTCTAGGGTGGACGACCCGGCTTGATTAGGGTCGGGAATTGGTACACCAAAGAATGGAAGTTCATGCATTTGAGCGAATTCCAAATCGTGATCATCATCATCCTCTTCATCATCAATAGGCATGACATGGGTAGTTGATTCGGGTGTTGGTTAAGAATTACTAGTTAATGGTATATCTTGACCAATTGTAGGTGCAGACGTATCAGATTGTGCTTCGGTTGCTGGAGCGACAACTTCGGTTACCGGAGCTATTACCTCAGGTTCTGGAGCAACAATACTTGGAGGAGTAAAGAATTCATCAAAGAACGGTTGAAACAACGTATCCCATTCAGTCCTAGAAGGTGATGTAAATGATGATGAAGTAGGGTTGTTTGGGACAAGACCAGAACTAATGTTATTGGGTCCCATTTCTTGAAGTGCGGGTTCAGAGCTGATCTTGTAGTCGTGCTTTTGATACTCAAACGTGTGTTTTCGGACTTCAACTCAAGGTTTCACAAACGTTGAGATGGATATATTTGGAAGGAGATTCGTTTGGAGGTCATACACTAGGGGATTAGCTGTGAGATGGAGATAGGGGATTTTCATAGATTGAGATGGGGGTTTGGTGTAGATTGAATGAGGCGGAGGTTCAGAGAAAGTGAGTGGTTTATGAGATTGGGATTTTGGCAGATAAGGTGAGACGGAGATTTCGAGATAGATTAGTTTGGTGGCTGAGAGTATTGAGATGATAAGTTATACTTAATGTTTGAGAGATTAGGGTAAAAAGGAGTATATATATCACGTTGGATTATGGGTGTATCAAAAGTTTTTGGGCTCGGTCATGCCTCTTTTTTCTTCTCAAAGTTTACGGGCCAACTTTGTCATATTAATTTCCTTGAATGGTAAAGAGGGTCGAGTGATACTTGGGCCAATTTGGGCTAAATAGTTTTGGCAAAATATCTTTTCGTATGTTATTTTTAGTACTATATTTATGTAGTATTAAAATGTCAATGTGATTTATGCCATTACCATAGGTTAATTATTTGGTGTAGACTAAGTGAAATAATTATGGCTAAGTCTTCGCCGTTTAATTGGACTGAGCCGAAAATTTGAAAGTGACGAGACAAAATGATGAGACAAAGTGACAAGACAATATGACGTGACAAAGTGACGTGACAAAAAGAGGTTACTAAGTGACAAGAATTATTTGACGAGATTAAGAAATATGGCTATATTTTTAGTGACTACAGATTTTTGATCGGGTAGTATTATTATTTGAAGATGGAGGTGGATTTTTCGAAGGCGTGTTCTTATTTTATCTTTGAAAGCGAGGTTGGTTGGATGAATGATTTCAATGATAACTTGTTCATGCTTAATCTTAGAATAACGACTTGTTTATCTAGTTTCCGGGTTCGGGGTGGTTGGTTGATGACTCGGATAACTATCACTTAAAGGGGTTACATTGTTGTACTCAGTGTCACGCGCTTAGCCGACGTGGATAATTTCAAGAGGTGTTGTGCTTATAGACTTCTTCAGTGATGCATTGGGTACTTAGGGATTTCTCCACCGTTCCTCATTCAACAATAGTGCAAGCTTAAGTCACAAGATCGAAGGATTCTTATTCAATTTCACGTTTGATGTATCTGGTTCATTCTATTTGTGGTCACTTCAAATTGATTTCAAGTGGGTTAGTAAAGATGGCCATGGAGAGTTTATGAGTTGAGAATTTCGATCAGCAGCTGATTCTTACAAAATATATAATTCATCTTATTTATTATTCTCACGAGATTTCAGGTACATGTGCGTACGATTTATTGCTGGTTTCGAGTTTCGAAACCATCAAGGGGGAATAAGAAGACACATTGAACGCACAACGAGTACACGTGATGAACTTCATACCTTCTTTTGATTTGAAGACATTCCGGGATGACATTTGTCATAGCCGCAAAGAAAATCAGTGTTTTAACTTGTGGCGTTATCAATCTCTAAATGGTACACTACTGATTCTATGTTTAACTGTTTGGTTGTTGCAATTATTCATCATCATTATCATATATGGAGAGATATGCATTCCCGGGACTTAATTGACTCTAGTGCATCTCCGGAAGAAGATATGTGCATTTTCGGGACTTAATTGACTCTGGTGTTACGATGTCAACTTCATGAATGGGATAAAGTGTCTACTTTAGTATTTGAGCTTCATACTTGGGATTGGTTTATTTTCTTCAACTATTTGGGGGAAGAAATGTTTTGATTCTTTCTAGTATGCATAACTTGAACTCTCAGGGGGAAGAAAAATTCAGAAGAATTATTCAAGCGTGAGAAGTGAAGTTGCTGATCTACTTGATGTGCCACTTACTTTCAATCACTCATAGTAACATTATCATGTTATATGATGGGGTTTGCTTTTTAAATTCCGTTGTGCGCTTAATCATTCTAAGCTTTATTGAAAGCTTTGAAGTTGCTTACGAGGATTGTCGGTTTAGGGGGAAGCTATTTAAAAGCTTCTACATCAAGTTTATGTGGCATGAATTAGGGGGAAGTTAATTCAAAAGCTTCTCCTTAACTAGAAGTATATGGATTACTTAGCTCGTGCCGTTACAGTATTTCTACTACAAGTTACTTAAAAGATGAGTCGTTTTGAAGTGAAGACTTGAAGTCAAAGGCCTCAGAAGAGATCATCAGCATTGGACGCTTCATGGAAGCTTTTGTTCTTAATCATTATGTACTTGTTAGGAAAAATATTATAAGGAATTCTACACGTCGCCCCATGGGAGAAGATTGTTAGAAATTCACTTTATGTGACGACATTTAAGAACTCCCATTAGTTATCATAGTCACACACGCTTAGACTAGACTAGGAACAATGTATAGTTAAGTGTTGGTGTGTGACTATATATACCCCTCCAAGGCTTCCAAGGAGGGGTGTTGATTGTGTTTTCATTTCTTGTTTAATACAACTTTTCTTTATTTCACACACAACCTCTCTTCTCTCTCTCAACAATGGCTACCACCATATTCCACCACCCACCAAGACCACCGGATTAGCTAAAAGCAAATCCACACATGTCATGTTTATACCCTTCAACAGCATTATGTTCTATCCGAGGCTGAATTATCCTTTCAGCTTACATGTCTTCTCAGCTTACGTGTTCTTTCAGTCTTATAAACTTCATCAGCTTATTACCTTTAATTCGAGGACAAATTTTCCTTTTTAGAGGGGAAGAATTGTAAAACCACAGCATTATCGTGTCTCTAATTCGAGGACGAATTATTTTTTTAGAGGGAAAGAGTTGTAAAACCCGAAAAATTCAGATTTCAGTTTATTTGTTACATGGAAATATAACATAAAGTTTATTAAGGAGTATTTGAAATATAAAAATAATAGTAAGTTCTCTGAACTTAAATTAACGGGACGTTTACACATTTCCGCAAATCTCTCGTTAATTTAAATTTTCCATTAATACCTAAATCAGTTATTTATGTGAAGTAAATATTTTCTCATAATTCACGACTTGTTCTTCCGCTCCAAGCTGCGAAAGCTCCTCCACCAGGGTGCTAAACAAAAGCTAAGTTTGATGCTGCAAATAGATCATGTTCATCAAAATCTAAGTTCGGGTGCGGGTTATATCGGGGCTGTTCTAGTTTGGAGAGTGTCCGTTTATAGTCATGGTTCGTGATCAAGGTTGTTCGAATTTTTAAACTGCTCGTGTCAGTTTGGCCAGCTCATGTTCACCAGTTCCTAGGTGTGTTCGGTTGACTCCTGGTTCAGTTTGTGCTCGCGTCAAAGGTCAATTATGTGTGTGTGAGTTAGAACTTGGGTGTAAAACCCGCTTTTAAATACCATGAATAGTACACATGAACAGTAACTACATGAAAATACGATAAATCAAAAACTTTCTATTTACAATATTGTGACACGATCACGACAATTAAATTCACGACATTGAAACATGAACGTACACGTATATTTTATTAACATAGAAAAACTTTGGTTTTGGTTTCGGGCTTATGGGAGCCGCGGCTAAAGAATAACAAGAAGGGAGATTGGGCCTTTTGGCCCATGACCCATTGGAAACCCATAATTAATAAAACTCCAGGGGATTTTTCCTTCATTATTATTTTACAAGAAAAACACAAGAAACCCTAATTGAGCCTCCATCTAGCCGCCGGCCTAAACAAAGAAAAAAGAAGAAGATTTTGGGTTTTGATGTTGGGAAAGTTCGTGTTTGTGTTCGTGTTCGTTAATCCTAAACAACTACACATGTAGGTATAATCATAAACCTTATTATTTTAATTATTTAATTAATTCATGTCATGATCATAAAAACTAATTAAGAAAACATGTAGATTAATTATACCATGATGTTTAAAGGTGTTGGTTCGGTTCTGGGTTAGTCGAGATACAACCGAGACTTTCCCAAGGTCTCGGCTTGTTTTTAGTCGCACCACCGAGACCCTCCAAGGTCTCGGTTTGGGTTGTTGTTCGGACGCAAGACCAAGGGACCCGACCTAGGGTCGGTGTTATGTTATAATGGTTGTTGTGGTTAAGGTTAGTGTCAACCGAGACCCCTCCAAGGTCTCGGTAGGACTTGACTTTGGACCGGATCAAAAACAGTGGCAACCGGCTCAAGCCGGTGTCACTTGTGGTTCAAGCAGTGGGAACCCCGGCTACAGTCGGGGTGTGTTTTGGGCAAACAGTGGGAACCACCGGCTAAAGCCGGTGGTGATTTATTGAAGATAGTGGCAACCGGCTAGGCCGGGTTAGCCACTATCAAAGGGGGTGTTTGGTTCGGCTTATTTAGGAACATGGGGTACGGGCTCGGGTTAAATTTTAAAAGCACAGACTCGGGTTTCGGGACATATTAAAAATCAGAAAACATGTTAATTAAATTAATTACTAGACTTTTAATTTAATTAATTTCATGACTTAGGATAAATATTAAAATTAATATTACATGTATAACTTAGTGTATTTTACTTAGCTTAATTTGATTAAAACATGTATTTTAATTAAATTCGTATAACGTATAGTTTAATTAAATTAACCAGTTATTTAATTAAACGAGCTATAATCAGTATTATACTAATTAAACTTTACTTATTATTTATAATCCAACTTAATTTTAATTATGGGAACTTTCTTTTTTTGGAAACTTACTATTTATGGAAACCTGCTATTTTTAGAAAGTTACTTATTGTTACAATACAAGTATTATAATACGTTACTACATGATTAATACTTAACAGAACATCAGAAACTACAGAATACACAGTAAAACATGACAGAATACGTATAATAAGCTAAGAACACTCAGAACCAGTAAATCACGTGTAATTCAAACAACTCATACACGTCCATATTTCTTATGTAGTATTATCCGTCAAGGCAGAGTAGTTTCTCATCGTTTTCATTAGCTTCTACTGGACATAAGGTACGGATTTCCCGTCCTTCAGTAAGGACAATCTCTTCCTTCATTAGGATTTCCCGTGTGCAACCAACTATTTTCCCTAGTAGTTACTGATTAAATGCTTATGTTTATTAGTTACCTTAGCCATATACATGCATGACCAGTTTCACCTAGTTATGGAGGTACCATAACCATAACACTAGAGGCACTAGTGTTATGACTTCACCACGGCGGAGTGATAGCTCGTGGCGTCCCTTTTTAGTTATTTGGCCATTATATTTATTATATTATCATGTGGGTGTATGGGTGCATCCTAGTTACATGTTTTATTCAGGATTTCATGGTGAATGTGGTGTGTGCCTTGCATCCTTCACAAGGAGATAATCCCTCCTACCCACTTACCAATTAATTAGAGGCATCCCCTCTAATTTACATGACGAGGTCACCCCTCCAAGTCACGTTGTTGACCTTATGACCTATATTGGCTTTTGGTATATTAACTAATACATATTTTCATAAGTAACATAAGGTATGTTTTTAGAACTAAAACCAATGAACATGACAGACAACTGGGTTTTCCAGGATTTATTCATTTCCGCTGCTTTTCATGCTTTACATTTCTTTCCTATATTATGTCATTCATGCTATGTCATATATCCGTTCATTGAGCGTATTGCTCAGCCGTTACTTTCTTTCCATGTCCCAAAATGACAGGTATTCAAGGTTAGACTCGAGCATTTGGAGGACATGCATAGGATGGGAGCCACCTTGGACTTCTTCCTCCCTTGCCTTCATATATTTATGCTTGTTTAGTCTTCCTTTAGTTCATTTGTATTATTTATATTTTGGGCTTATGTTTGGGGACCAATGTTTGATTCCGGTTATCCCTTTGGTCATGTATGTTTATGACATATTACCTTACATGCTTTGATGATACGCCATAATTGTCCTGTGATATTCCATTTATCAAAATAGGGTGTTACAATTATGGTATCAGAGCCCAAGGTTTTGACCTGTAGGCTCTAAAACTTGACCTATGACTAATGGGTAGTCACCAGGCTCTTCTCAAGCTGACGTCTGATTTTCCACGTATCGGTATTTTCAGAACCTCGTTGTTTTCAACTATGATGTTTTCTTTGGAATTGTTTTACTAATATGGAGTGAACAACCGTCATCCATACTTAGTTACATGTCATTGTATTATGCATTATGTTTTCTTCTGAATTTTGACTAGTATGAACTGAATCACAGTAGTTCATACTGTGTCACACGTTTTCTGTTTAGTTTAGACAGTTGGTTTTATTCATTCTTTTCATGTATTCATTCATGCATTCATATCATTGTCGTAAGAATTATGACTAAGTAATGGTTTGTACAGGACTGGCCCTATTTAGTCGCATGTGCATTTATTGAAACTTTTAACTTTGGACCGACCCATCGGCGTCCACTTCGCTATGTCTTTGTTTTGGTGAACCGACCCACAGGCGTTCACCCTCGCTCATATAAAAAAAATTTAAACTGCATCATGCCTTTTAAACTGTTTCATGCACTATAAACTGTTTCATTGCTTTATACATTATTCATGCATTTTATTTTCATCATATATTACTTCAGACTTATCATTTATGTTGCATTGTTTGCATTGTGAAACGATTCATAGTCGTCCACACTATTAACTTTCAAAATTTATTCATTAGAGTCATAATTTTTTTCACGTTCCCTCAATTATTGTTACGACTTATGTCATCATACTATCATGGTTAACCTTGTTTTCATGCTGATGATGTTTTATACTCATTAATGTAATTTTGTTCCATGTTTCTTCATGTTAATTTTGCTTCATGTTAGACACGGATGGATTGTATTTAATCATGTCTTCATGATAGCCATGATTGATTTTCATTAATCATGTTTTCATGTTGGCAGTCATTCGATTCCATTTAATCGTGTTTTGTGCCTCTCAGGCAACTAGAATTATGTCTACGCTGAATTAGCTAGGCTATTTCGTGTCCCTTGATCATGTTAGATGGTTGATACCGTATCGGTCATCTCATGTGAAACACATGTGTACTCCATGTACCATGTTCCCTATTTACTTCATGAACCGTACTCCAGACGTATTCCAGTTACTGCACTCCATGTGTGATACTAATCCATTTTCAATTCTCTCAGACATTTTGTTTCTCACCAAGGTGTTTAAAAGATGATACCACTCTCAGCTTGGAGATTTTACGAACCAAAGACGAAGGCGATAGATCAGAGCAACCT
Source organism: Glebionis coronaria (assembly GCA_025667525.1). Classification (NCBI taxonomy): domain Eukaryota; kingdom Viridiplantae; phylum Streptophyta; class Magnoliopsida; order Asterales; family Asteraceae; genus Glebionis; species Glebionis coronaria. Next base: position 188,767,904 of record CM046876.1, read on the forward strand.
GACTAGAATTAAACTTAAATAACCAGATGTACCATTCATTCTAAACTATTACCTTTTCTGATTTTATGTCACATGATTATTCAGTGGTCTTTCCAGCATATGAGTGTGAACCGGTACCAGCCGGCCACTCAGCTGAAAAGTTACATGAATCACAGTCATAATAATGACCGTTGTTTAACTAACAGTCAAAGAGGTAATGACAACTACCGTGACAGCAAATACTCAGACAATAACGATAGAAATTCCGGTTACGGACATGATCAGAAATACCAAGGGTTAGCAGTCCAACCGATCCGCCAGATTCTGGCATTATGAACTAAGATTTTAAATCTCATTAACTTATGTCAAGATATCCGCAAAGACACATGCCTCACGAATATGTTGAAGATACATGTCAAGACCCTAGTCAAGACACATGTCATATGCATATCCCTTCAAGACACGAGTCAGAACACATGACTCACGTTTATCACCTGAAACCTCCCTAAGTAATTCAGAATGCCTACAAGGGGTATAACCATTACAAACATTTGATCATCGTTCCATGGCTGTGAAGATTTTCTAGCTATCATCTACAACACGACTCCTTGAACTTCTTTATCCAAAATCAGCCGATTACCTAAAAATTTCCAGATGTATTTCCAAAAAGGAACCTCCAAATATACTTTCCATCTGCAAGATGGATCGTAACATCAAGCAGGTTATGGAACGACACCAGTCTCCAAGGCCCTTCATCACACGACTTTCTTGAGCTAAATGAGTTGAAGGGTCAGCCGCAGAGATATCTGAACAAAGTTCATTCATCAGGTGCATCACTATGTTATGCACCGGTTCTGCTTATTGAGGAGAAGAACGGTAACATGAGATTATGTGTCGACCACTGTCGATGTAATCAAATCACCATTCATAACCATTAATTCCCTCCACGTATTGACGACGTATACGATCGACTACAGAGTGCTAAGCACTTTTCTAAAACAAATTACCATCATACTGACAACAGTGGTGAGTGAAAGAGCAGGACATTTTCATGACTGCTTTCTTTTCGCACACAATTTGGTCATGCTAAATTCATGATGTTGATTCTTCTCATGAATGCTCCTGTAGTATTATGGACATGATGGATGGAATTTCCCAAGAATTCTTAAACGAATTCATTATTGTTTTATCATTTACAATCCGATTTTTTTTAAGTCTAGAGAAGGATATGAAGACCATAGTCGCACTATGTTGCTGATTTTAAGACCGTAGAAATTTCACCCGAAATTTCTGTAAGAATCCTAGTTGATTACAGTGACACGCTGAATCACATTGATTCTCACGGTTAATCTTACCATGACTCAGCTTATGCGTAATGGATAGAATCCTACACTAAGTTATATGTTCCAAGAAATCCCACGTTAAGAGTAGTCTAATTGCAGAGACTTATAGTTTTCCAAACTTCTAGGCATCCAGCTTCTATGAAGCAAGATGCAGTTAAGTTCATATCTAAGTATCTGTCATACCGGCAGGCTAAGATAGAACACCAACAGACCAAGGGACATGATCTCCATGGGTTTTGTTCTTGGACCACCGCACGTAAATGAAACATGATGCTATCTAGTTTGTTTTTAACCGTTTGACCAAGTTTACAAAATCCTTCCATCCGTAAGGATTTCACAGCTAGCAAATTTTCAGACATTTTCCATCCAGAGAGCGTGCGATCACTAGACACTCTTTCACCTATCAGCTCAGAGGAAGACTCGTGTACGCATTCATTCAACATTAAGTTCATGTCATTGTTAAATTTTACGAGTTGCTTTCGCATTTACGTTCATGATAGTATTCACGTTCACGACCGTATTCTAGCTTACGATTTTAATTTTTACTTTCATGCTTGGAAGTTTGGAGAAAGCTTGGGAGACCAGACTCGAGCTTGATAAACTGGTCAACTTCAGGCTGACGTTTCACGTCTCGTTTCATGTCTTACCTCATACCGTTGGCATTAGCGCCTTAGCTATCTCATGTCCACGATATGTTTCACATGTCATGTTCATTCCACGTTCCTTATATCACGTCCACAATAGAGGGCACGTACTACATCCACCATATAATACAGTTATCGTATCTCCACGTATCACGTTTACAATTGCTCACATATCACGTTCACAATTGTTCACGTATTATGTTTCAATATGTCTCATACTTCATTGCTAAGACGTTTCTTATGTCACGAATTCCAGACTACTTCATATTGTAACATGTTGTTATGCTTTCATGTTTTCTTTCTTAGCCACTTGATGAGATTCATGGGAACCCATCTCACGTGGTGAACCAGAAAATTTTCTGTATCTTCAAGACAGAGTCATGAAGACCAAGGTTTACTAGTTTTTGTCAGGACCTGTTAGAGGAACGTTTCTAGCGGGAAGCCACTTGGAAATGGAGGAGTCCATCTGGACCTTTATCCTCTTTTCTATATCCATGAGTGAGATATATTCTTCTAAATTATATCACGTTTAATGTCCTCTTTAGTCATGTCACGCTCCATGTCTTTTCCAGTCTTGTCACGTCCTTTACAGCTTCTTGTATATCTAATTAGAGGATGAACGGTCCTTTTAGAGGGGAAGAATGGTAAAATTCGAAACATTTTCATGACTCTAATTCGATGTCGAATTATTCTTTTGGAGGGGAAGAGTTGTAAAACCCGCTTTTAAACACCATGAATAGTACACATGAACAGTAACTACATGAAAATACGATAAATCAAAAACTTTCCATTTACAATATTGTGACATGATCACGACAATTAAATTCACGACATTGAAACACGAACGTACACGTATATTTTATTAACATGGAAAAACTTCGGTTTTGCTTTCGGGCTTAAGGGATCCGCGGCTAAAGAGTAACAAGAAGAGAGATTGGGCCTTTTGGCCCATGACCCATTGGAAACCCATAATTAATAAAACTCCAGGGGATTTTTCCTTCATTATTATTTTACAAGAAAAACACAAGAAACCCTAATTGAGCCTCCATCTAGCCGCCGACCCTAAACAAAGAAAAGGAAGAAGATTTTGGGTTTTGATCTTGGGAAAGTTCGCGTTTGTGTTCGTGTTCGTTAATCCTAAACAACTACACATGTAGGTATAATCATAAACCTTATTCTTTTAATTATTTGATTAGTTCATGTCATGATCATAAAAACTAATCAAGAAAACATGTAGATTAATTATACCATGATGTTTAAGGGTGTTGGTTCGGTTCTGGGTTAGCCGAGACACAACCGAGACCTTTCCAAGGTCTCGGCTTGTTTTTAGTCGCACCACCGAGACCGTCCAAGGTCTCGGTTTGGGTTGTTGTTCGGAGGCAAGACCAAGGGACCCGACCTAGGGGCGGGGTTATGTTATAATGGTTGTTGTGGTTAAGTTTAGTGTCAACCGAGACCCCTCCAAGGTCTCAGTGGGACTTGAATTTGGACCAGATCAAAAACAGTGGCAACCGGATCAAGCCGGTGTCACTTGTGGTTCAAGCAGTGGGAACCTCGGCTACAACCGGGGTGTGTTTTGGGCTAACAGTGGAACCACCGGCTAAATAAGGTGGTGATTTATTGAAGACAGTGGCAACCGGCTAGGCCGGGTTAGCCACTGTCAAAGGGGGTGTTTGGCTCGGCTTATTTAGGAACACGGGGTACGGGCTCGGGTTAAATTTTAAAAGCACGGACTCGGGTTTCAGGACATATTAAAAATCAGAAAACATGTTAATTAAACTAATTACTAGACTTTTAATTTAGTTAATTTCATGACTTAGGATAAATATTAAAAATAATATTACATGTATAACTTAGAGTATTTTACTTAGCTTAATTTGATTAAAACATGTATTTTAATTAAATTCGTATACCGTATAGTTTAATTAAATTAACCAGTTATTTAATTAAATAAGCTATAATCATGACTTGTATTATACTAATTAAACTTTACTTATTATTTATAATCCAGCTTAATTTTAATTATGGGAACTTTCTATTTTTGGAAACTTACTATTTATGGAAACCTGCTATTTTTAGAAAGTTACTTAGTATTACAATAAAAGTATTATAATATGTTACTACATGATTAATACTTAACAGAACATCAGAATAACTACAGAATACACATTAAAACATGACAGAATATGTATAATAAGCTAAGAACACTCAGAACCAGTAAATAATGTGTAATTCAGACAACTCATACACGTCCATATTTCTTATGTAGTATTATCCGTCAAGGCGGAGTAGTTTCTTCATCGTTTTCATTAGCTTCTACTGGACATAAGGTACAGATTTCCCGTCCTTCAATAAGGATAATCTCTTCCTTCATTAGGATTCCCCGTATGCAGCCTACTTTTTTCCCCAGTAGTTACTGGTTAAATGCTTATGTTTATTAGTTACCTTAGCCATATACATGCATGACCAGTTTCACCTAGTTATGGAGGTACCATAACCATAACACTAGAGGCACTAGTGTTGTGACTTCACCACGGCGGAGTGATAGCTCGTGGTGTCCCTTTTCAGTTGTTTGGCCATTATATTTATTATATTATCATGTAGGGCGTATGGGTGCATCCTAGTTACATGTTTCAGTCATGATTTCATGGTGAATATGGTGTGTGCCTTGCATCCTTCACAAGGAGCTGATCCCTCCTACCCACTTACCAATTAATTAGAGGAATCCCCTCTAATTTGCATGACAAGATCACCCCTCCAAGTATTCATGCACGTTGTTGACCTCATGACCTATATTGGCTTTTGGTATATTAACTAATTCAGGTTTTCATAAGTAACATAAGCTATGTTTTCAGAACTAAAACCAGTGAACATGATAGACAGCTAGGTTTTCCAAGATTTATTCATTTTCGTTGCTTTTCATGCTTTACATTTCTTTCCTATATTATTTCATTCATGCTATGCCATATATCCGTTCACTAAGCGTATTGCTCAGTCGTTACTTTCTTTCCATGTCCCAAAATGGTAGGTATTCAAGGTTAGATTGGAGCATTTGGAGGACATGCATAGGATGGGAGCCACCTTGGACTTCTTCCTCTCTTGCCTTCTTATATTTATACTTGTTTAGTCTACCTTTAGTTCATTTGTATTATTTATGTTTTGGGACCGATGTTTGATTCCGGTTATCCCTTTGGTCATGTATGTTTATGACATATTACCTTGCATGCTTTGAAGATACGCCATAATTATCCTGTGATATTCCATTTATCAAAATGGGGTGTTACATTGGGTCTCGCCGGTTCATGTTATTGTTCGTTTGGAGTCTACTTATGTTAAGGTTGATCATACGTGTCGTGTTTAGAAAGACGGTTCACATTCGTTCACTGGAAACTATCGTTCGTGAGTGGCAGCGTGTTAGGTTCATCTCGTTGAACTCTAGCGTTCGTATTCGACTTGACGGTTACACTCATGTGTTCGTCTCGACATCGTTATGAATTTGTTCTGACTCGTAGGTAATTCTCAAATCATACTATTAATTGTAGTTTAACATTCAGATAACTGATGCTAAGAACTTGCTATTTTGTTTAAAATACTATCAATAGATTTCAGGCATATTGGCATACGCATATAGGCAGCTAGCTAATTATGCATTATGGTGTTTCATAAGAATGACAAACTTCATTTCATGCACATGTGTTTTGAGAAAGTTTTGATAGCTTAATAATAAGCACTGATAATAAAATCTTGCAACTCTTTTCTAAACACTTCATTTGGATGCAAACAAATAGCATTTTATATATGGAGAGTAAACTACAATAGTTATATTATATAAAGAGATTAAACTATGTTTACTAAAATTTTATTATCTTTTAATTGAGATATTGTTGTAGCTAACTAAACGCTAAATGATGATATCAAACTTTTATAACCGTATAACAAATATGAATTGCTACTTAATATTAATTAATTACAACTTATTGTAGACCGTCGAAAGGAGCGTTAACTGATCACTAATATCGAATGTGAGTTTTATTGCTTAAGGTACGGATATTCCTATCTCTCTACTATTATTTGTCTCATTCTTTTATTTGATTGATTGTACGGATTTTCCGTCCTTCGGAAAGGACTTCCTTTCTATGCATGATTAGGATTCTCCGTCTGCAGCCAAATGTTTTCCCCAGTATACGATATAGGTTTTATCAGTAATCATCTTAATAACTAAATTAAATTTGCCTGACCTTTATATACAAGCATGACCAGTTATATACTAGTTACGGAGGTACCGTAACCATGACACTTGAGGCACCGGCGTCGTGACTCCTCTGCGGGGGAGTGATTTCTCGCATCGTCCCTTTTATTTCAGCTTGGCCATTTATTAGTACTATCAGCGGGGCGTATGGATGCATCCTAGGTTATCAGTTTATAGCTTATCAGGTGAATGTGGTGTGTGTAGAAATGTAAATCTTTCTTATGTTTTTAGAGAGAGAAAGAGATGGTGAATTTCACACTTTTAGAGAGAGAAAGTTAAGAGAACTATGTGTAAATTATGAAACCACACACCCTCTCCATCTAAGGAGAGGGTTTATATACCCAAGCCTTGTAATGGGCTTGGGCTTACATGTTTGGGCCGGCCTACACATGCTGTAGGCTAGGCTTGGACTTGTTTCTTAAATAACAATGTCTAGACTACGAGCTACTACTTAGTATATTGTCGGAGTGACCGAATCTTCCTAAATATGTAAAAACGTATTTCCAACAATCTCCCCCTAAGGGAGGTCACTCCAAACAAGGACGTTACCCGAGTTACAATAATGAAATAAACCTAGCATACTATGCTTGTCTTGAGCTCGTAGTCTTCGTATTTCTTTTCCTTTTCTTTTTCTGGTGAACATGCTGATGTGATCTTTGATATCAATCTTGAGCATTAATCTCTTGCCTTGATCTCGTGCATCCATCACTTGTGATCTTCGCCTCTTCGTGACGCCATGTCCCACATACTTATACCTTCGTAATTCTTGAAAGCTTCAGAGTTCGATACAGCGGAAGACTTAACTTTTAAGCTTTCTTGAATTAGATGAGATATTAAGTGCATAAAGTATAAGCATGCGGGGACGACTTCTTCTTGGATCCCGCAACGCCACCGTCTTCAAATGCCGCAACATAAGTAGACACGAACGAAATGGCTTTGAACATTTCATTCTAATTCGGTAGCATTTTACCTCCGGTCGGTGAAGACCGTTGGACGATATAAAATATCGTACCCGTGACGGATAGTTTCAATTAAGTAACTTCCTGACAGGATTTTGCGGGTAAACCCGTTCTATTTATTCGACCGTCCAAAGCTGACTGCGAACATAAAGAGTGAATCATTTGGATAATAATATCCGCATGATTTGAAGCCGTCAATACATGTTCCTAGAACAAGTGAAATTCAATTAAGAACCGCACCATCGTTGCTTTCCAGTTGTCACGAGCTTGATTCGTATAGAATCTTGCAAGTTACCTACCAAGTGCTGTTTGAGGTTAACACTAGAAGGATTTCCACTCATCACTGTGAACACTGAGGTATCACTCTGAGTGTTCTGGCAAGATCACTGAGATATTGCGTAGAAGCCTGAAACGTGTTTAAATTCAGTTAAGAATTAAACCACTGTTGCTTTCCAGTTATCACAAGTTTGATTCATAAAGAATCGCACAAGTCACCTACCATGAGCTTTTTGATATTCTCTCAAGAAGGATTTCCATCTTCATTGTAAATACTTTCGTATTACTCGGATGTTCAGGCAAGATCATGAAGATTTTGCGTAGGACTCTTAAAATCTTTCTTACTTTTCACAGTGTGTGAAGAAGCAAGGAAATATGAAAGTGTGTCCTAATGAGATATTTGATGATCTCAAATGGCTCTAGACTCGATCGTGCACTTTGGATTTTAGTGATCGGAGGCTGGAGAGGAGTGCCACCTTTTCAATACTAGTTTATTGGGAGTGAATAAATCAATAGATAATGCGTTATCTTCGTGTGATTGAAACAAATACCTTTTGAGAGATATCTGAGTTAGCTGGGATGGGTTGTGCATTGCATCACTGGGTCCATGATGTCTTATCTTCAATATCAAGCATCATTAAAAATGATCTCAATAGCATATGTATTGACCCGGTTTCTGCCTAAAGTTGTAAGGAGGGCTTCTTTCTTTACACCCTTTATCTTTACAATTCTTTTTCATTCTTCAACCCCTTCAATGCTTACCAATATGTCATAACTAGCACCTTGTTGTGATTGCTCCAGTGCTAACTTAAGTACTTGGTCGGCATTCAGCTACGTTCACAATCTTTCTCCATCTTTCCTAAGGACTACTATTTCTAGCTATGGAATGTCCTTGGGAAGATTCCTCCGGTTCTAGAAGAATCATTGGACTTAACCTATCCTACCATCCTTATGTCACCACAATCTTCATCGTCATGAAATAAATGGGTTTTGGGTAAGTATATGTCACCATGAAAATCCATTTTGCTCCCCCTTAACATATGCCACGATATTCGAAAACATTTCGCATATGTAGAGATGAGCCAGCACATTAAGTCAAACAATTTGTGATAATATCTCATATTAAATCACATTTTCTCCCCCATATTAAAAATATTAACCCAATCGATGTTTTTAATATCAATTGATTTAATGAAGTGTTAACAAAAGTTTTGGGAAGAAAAATGCAAGTCCGTTTAATCTTCACGATATCAAATGTATGAGATATGATACCGATTTGTAACATGATCACATATTCACCATATTAGAAAAGAATTGACAAGGTTGGACCTGATTGATGAGAACATCATATGAAAAGATCAAATGGTTCTTGTCGGCATAGGGTGGTCGCCTCGTCACGTCTGAAGTCATCTCTTGACACCACGTGTACAATTGGTATTGTTGTCTTGACACCAATTAGTGAGCTTGGCACGTTCGGCACCATGTTCTGAATGCTTGACAATTGCTCCCCCTCAATTGTTGACCCGTGTTCTATTGAAAGAGTTGTAGTCGTCGGTTGAGTAGTCGCATCATCGAGTATGTAGATACCAATTGTAGATTGCTATGGTTGTAGAGATGATAGCTTCTTAAAAACAAGACTTCTCTTGTTTTAACAAATAAATGCACTGAAACGTACATTAATTTGTGTTAGACCAAGTTATAAAGTAAAATTGATCCCTTACAAGGTTTTAAAGTAAACCTTGCCCGAAAAAATTAATTCCCGTTGTGAGCCAAAGCTTTCATAAGAAATACTTGACTTTAATGTGAAAACCGGGTTGCAGTCTGAAATAACTACAAGCCATTTAGGCATGTTTTATGAAATATTTACAACTTTTGTACGAACTCTATTTATGGCGTCGTGTCGATATTAATCAACATTTCTAAGGCCGTAAATATTATCGTACCAAAAGACATGCCTTTGAAAAAATAAAGTAAAAATATTTTTGGATTTTTATGAATTTTTCAATTTTTATGGTTTTTATATGGTTTTAAATTTTTCTATTTTGCTTTTGTGGATAAAAATATAAACACTATATACAGATGATCACCAAGGATACGGAGAATAGTTTTACCACCACTATTCTTTCGCTTCATCTGCCAGTGCCTTTAGAGTCTCAGGCGAGAAAGTTCTCATTCCTAGCTTGTCGGCCAAAAATTCAATACGAGCGCGATCTAAAGCCTTCGTGAAAATATCCGCCAATTGATACTCAGATCGGACAAAGTAAAGCTCTATTACTCCATTTTCCACTTGCTCCTTGATGAAATGGTAGCGAATGTCAATATGCTTTGACCGGGAGAATTGAACATTGTTGCAGCATAAGGCAATTGCACTCTTGTTGTCGCAGTACATCGGAATTCTGTTGAAACCTAGACCATAGTCGGTTAATTGCGATCTCATCCAAAGAATTTGAGCACAACAACCGGACATAGCTATGTATTCTACTTCCGTACTTGATATTGCAGCGCTTTTCTGCCTTTTCGATGCCCAACTGATTAGTCGATCTCCTAGTAGTTGCAAAGTTCCACTCGTGCTACGCCTTGTATCTTGACAACCCGCGTGATCCGCATCTGCATATGCCATTAGTGCGATCGAAGAGTCCTTCGAATACCAAAGTCCCCGATTAATGGTTCCTTTAAGATATCGAAAGATCCGTTTCACAGTAGCCAAGTGTAACTCAGTAGGCCTAGTTTGATACCGAGCACACATACATATAGCAAACTGAAGATCAGGTCGACTAGCTGTGATATACAGAAGAGTATCGATCATTCCACGATAAAGTGTCGGATCAACGACAATTCCATGTGGATCTGCATCGAGATTAGATTTTTCCACCATTGGAGTGTCCACGGGGTCGCAAGATTCCATCTTATATTTCTTAAGTGATTCAAGGGCATACTTGGATTGATTGATAAAGATGCCTCTGGGACTCTGAGCTATCTGAAGACCTAAGAAGAATGATACCTTGCCCATCATTGACATCTTAAACTTGGAAGACATGAGTGTCCCAAACTCGTCGGATAAGGTTTGGGTCGAGGCTGCAAATATAATATCATCAACATATATTTGTACCATAATCATATCTTTACCTCGTTTCTGAATGAACAGCGTGGGATCCACCTTGCCTTTAGCGAAGCCTTGCGAAATGAGGAATTGTGACAATAGATCATACCATGCGCGAGGAGCTTGCTTCAACCCATAGAGAGCCTTCTTAAGCTTGTACACATGATTAGGATATTTAGGATTCACAAAACCATCCGGCTGTTGAACATAGACCTCTTCCTTGATTTCACCATTCAGAAATGCCGTCTTCACATCCATCTGATAGACGATCATATTCATGTGGGCTGCATAAGCGAGGAATAGTCTAATAGCTTCCAAACGGGCAACAGGCACAAAGGATTCCATAAAGTCGATGCCCAATAATTGCTTGTATCCACGAGCTACTAGTCTAGCTTTGTTCTTCAATATTCCGCCTAACTCATCAAGTTTCAGCTTGTAAACCCATTTCAAAGTGAGTAACTGCACTTGATCCGGGCATGGGACAAGTTCCCATACTTCAAGACGTATAAATTCATTAAGTTCTTCTTGCATAGCTTCTATCCAACAGGATTGAGTAAAAGCTTCTTGCCATGTCTTAGGTTCAACTTCAGTGAGAAAAGCATCAAAATGACAAAACATTGCATTTTCTTGTAGTTGACTTCGTGTGGATACCGGACGATTAGGGTCACCGATAATAGAATCTATAGGATGATCCTTTGTCCACTTGCTGTCATGTTCACGAATTCGTGGATTGGAGTAAACTATAGAAGGAGCTTCCTCTAAGGTGGACGACCCGGCTTGATTAGGTTCGGGAATAGGTACACCAAAGAATGGAAGTTCACGCATTTGAGCGAATTCCAAATCGTGAGCATCATCATCCTCTTCATCATCAATAGGCATGACATGGGTAGTTGAAACATGTGTTGGTTGAGAATTACTTGTTGAAGGTATATCTAGACCAATTGTAGGTGCAGACATATCTGATTGTGCAACGGTTGCTGGAGCGACAACTTCGGTTACCGGAGCTATTACTTCAGATTCTGGAGCAACAATACTTGGAGGAGTAAAGAATTCATCAAAGAACGGTTGAAACAACGTATCCTATTCCTTCCTAGTAGGTGGTGTAAATGATGATGAAGTAGGGTTGTTTGGGACAAGACCAGAACTAATATTACTGGGTCCCATTTCATAAAGTGCGGGTTCAGAGCTGCTTTGCTCAGAAGCCATTGCTGTCAACTCATCAAAATCAACATTCATAGTTTCGAGGATCTTGCGAGAGTTACGGTTGTAGATTCGGTATGCCTTCTTTGCGGGTGCATAACCAATGAAAATACCAATATCAGCCTTTGGTTGAAGTTTTCCCAAATTGTCACCATCATTATTTGGATAGCAAAGAGAACCAAATACATGAAGATATGATAAATCTGGTACTTTTCCATGGAGAAGCTCATAAGGTGTTTTACCATGGCGTTTACGAATTAGTGACCGGTTTTGGGTGTACACTGCTGTAGATACTGCTTCTGCCCATAAAAACAATGGAGCCTTTGCGTAAATTAACATTGTTCGAGCAGCTTCCATAAACGTGCGATTTCGCCTTTCAACGACACCGTTTTGTTGTGGAGTGCGTGCAACGGATGTTTCATGAGATATGCCAACTTCTTCATAATAATCACGCAAGATTTGATTCACAAATTCGGTTCCATTATCTGTACGAATGCGTCGGACAGTAGTGTTGAGACGCACTTGAATCATCTTGAGAAATCCGATGATGAATTTAGGTGCCTCATTTTTTGCTTTAAGAAATTTCACCCATGTAAACCGAGAGTAATCATCGACAATGACGAGGATGTACCTTTTGCCACTAAGACTTTCAACACGCATTGGTCCACAAAGATCCATATGCAACAGATAAAGTTTCTCTTGGTTGGTGTCTTCCGTCTTGGGTTTGTATGATTTCTTAGTGCTTTTCCCCATTGTACACGCGGAACACAAATGATCCTTGTGAAATGATAGTTTAGGAAGACCACGAACAAGTTCGTTTTTCGCCAAGTGATTAATAGCGTCAAAGTTAAGATGAGATAACCTGTCGATGGCATAACCATGACTTAGTCTTCGATGCTTTGGAGAGAAGACATACGGGAGAAGCGGCCATCATGTCTTGTATAGACAAAGTATACAAATTATTCCCTCGAGTACCTTTCAATAAATCAACCCCTTCCAAATTACGAATGAAGCAGGTATGCTCTCGAAAAGCAACTTCTAGATTTGCATCACAAAATTGTCCCACAGAAAATAAGTTGTGATTGAGACCTTCCACATAATACACTCTTGAAATTATAACATTCCCAATATGATATTCACCGTAACCCATTATCTTTGCAATATGATCATTTCCAAATCGAACCGTACCAAGAAACTTGCTGACGAAATTTTTGAGCTGAGAGCGATCTCCGGTCATATGCTTGGAGCAACCAGAGTCCAAATACCAGAGAACAATTTGGACCACCTGTTTTTAACAACAACAGTAGACAGTGCATTGGAAACTATTGGTTCCGGAGTGTTAGCAGATACAGATATAGAATTATCAGAATTGCTAACATTTTTTAGACCCTTAGATTTCCTGCGTTTTCTAATGTGAGTTTTAGCACTAACAAGTTTTACTGTTCCAAATTTCTTAGGTTTTGGATTATTCGCGGGCACTACAGTGGGAGTAGACCTATTTAAAGGGCACTTGGTTCCTAAAGTAGTGTCAGTGTTCCTAGTTAAAGGACACGCTTGTGTTTTGGTAGCCTTGGTACTCCTAGTTAAAGGGCACGCTTTCTTCGCTTTAGTGGGAGTGATCCTAGTCAAAGGGCACGTATTTCCTACTATAGTGAAAGTTCTACCAGTGGGGCGCCACATCCAACCAACTTGGGTTAACACTTTCCCAGTCGGTTTCCATTCTAATCCATTTTTCCGGGCATACATCTCATTCACATGGTCAATAAGGCAAGAATCATGACGACTAGAAAACATACATTCATTGCAATTCCAACATTTCAAATTAGAATTCACAGTAGGCTTAGAACGCTGCACAACCGCAGAGCCTTTAGGTTTAGCTACATGATTCTTTTTATTCAAAACAGAAATAACATTCCTAGGATGGGCTTCTACTTTCTTCTTCACTTGACTACTAGATGGGGGCAAGATCCTATCATTCTTCTTGTTTCTTTTAAGCTTAGATCTTTGAGCCTTAGTAGTGGTGCTTACTCTTGTAGAAGGCAACACGGGAATATTAGAAGCTTGTCTTGATTCCGCCTTATCTTTAGTGACCAAAGTTTGAGATGGTTTAGTCCTAGGGCCCTTATTAAATGGTGTGACGGCTATAAGGTTCCTTTTGATTACACTAGAGGACGATGCTGAGACAGTGGCTGTGTTATCCACAACATTCTTACCTTTTAGAGTACGAAGTGTTTCCTTTAACTCAGCCAAGACCAGATTCTTATCACAAATTTGTTCCCTCAAATCAGATATTTCCATCGACTTTCGATTCAATTGTTCAATCAATGATTGATTCTGTGCAGTGGTATCAACACATGCGGGCTTTACTGAATCGAAGAGTCGTGTATTTTTCTGTTTTAAGTTATCAACTTTGGACAAAGTCTTGGAAACTCGATTATCTAGATCAAGTTTAAAATTCTTAGCGGCCTCAAGTACGTTCACACAGTTAAGCTCCTTAGATTTCTCTATTTCTATCGGCAAAGATTTAGCAACTTTGTCACTTGGCTGACGCTGTTTTGATTGTAAATTCAATCGAAAATTCTTTTCAAAGTTTGCATCATCGATATTAACACCTTCGAATGACGTTTCAAAGATTTCTTGAATAAATTGTTGCTTGCATTCAAGTGAAATACAATGTGTTTGAATCTCATCAAAACGTTTTGAAAGCGAAAAATATGAATCTTGAAGCTTTAAAAATTTAGCGTCAGATTCGTGACAAGTACTATCTACCACATTATCCACAGATTCAACATTATGCACAATAGAATCATTATCAATACTTTTATTCACACAGACAGAGACTATATCATGAGACATCACTTGCTTCAGAAGCTGGTCATTTTGGCGTGAAACCCGTTCTATTTCATGTAAACTGTTTTCAAAAGCATCATTCATTTCATTAAAAACACGTCTAACTTCTTCTATTTCTAAAAGCAAATCTTGATCAATATTACTAAAATGACCTTGTCAAAATCGGCTAAGTGTTGGTGAACCGCATCTAAGTTAACGGACGCCTTGCTTACCGGTGGAATTAACTTTGTTAAATCCGTTTTGACAAGTGTAGGAGACGTACTAGGAAGGTTTTCATTTGACAAACTTTGGGGCATAAGAACTGTTAATTCTGCTAATTCCTTTGGTAAGTGAATGCGTGTCTTTTTCGAAAATTGATCTTTGTTATGTTGATCATAATCAATTGTATGGAATTTTGAAAGCATTTTAGAATGAGTTTAATCCGCAAGTGACTGTGTCTCCTTAGTACTACGAACAAAAGGTGCTTCT
Source organism: Glebionis coronaria (assembly GCA_025667525.1). Lineage (NCBI taxonomy): Eukaryota > Viridiplantae > Streptophyta > Magnoliopsida > Asterales > Asteraceae > Glebionis > Glebionis coronaria. Next base: position 188,782,972 of record CM046876.1, read on the forward strand.
TTCGATTTGCCAATTATGGTCATATCATAAAGACCGGGAATGTGTTCCTGAGCTTGTTTTGCATAACCGGGATTAGGTGGTAAATCTTGAAGACGCTTAAGTTCGAGTTCTTTGAATGATTTAGTTAAAAGATGAACCTTTTCTGTGGAAGCGTATTGTTTTAAAAGCTGTTGTTCCTTGAATTTAAGAAGTTTGGTAGCATTAATTTCTGATTCAACCTTTTTAGACTCGAGAGTTTCGAAATCCATTTTAAGTTTCTGAAAATCATTGACAACCGACTCTTTTGCTTTTAATTCATTGGAACGGTTAGCTTTTAATGATTCTATTTCTTTCAAGTGTTCAATCTTTTCAAAACGAAATTGGTCAAATTCAGAACATGTTATTTTCTCTGCTTGAGGGACCATTTCAAAAGTTTTGACCTTTTCTTTATGCAACGCAAGCTCAGCAGTTAGGGTGGAATTCGTATCTACGGATTGTCTAAGGGCCATATGCATTTGATCAATAATATGTTTAGGCACGATGACCAAATCATGTTGAGCATAAGATTCCATACCCGTCGTAGCATTTGGTTGAGGTTCACTCAAATGTGTAGGATTGGGTACCACTTCATTTGAGTTACTAGTTCCCGAATGTTGTTCGAGGTTGTCATTTTCATGCCCAACTTGATGTTGGTTAGCATCAATATTATTAGATGTGGTTGGTACCTCACTGACGACATCAGAACCGTAGTGAGAGAGATTAGCAACGAGAGCAGCTTGGGCAGAGTGAATGTCATCACAATCCGAATCATATACGTCAAGATCATCAGCTTGATAAGCTGCATTAGAAGTGGAAACGACTGCAATGCCTTCAGTATCTGCTGCCCCTGGGTCTGCAAGAAATGCCAACTCCTCTGAATCCAAAATCTTTCCCTTAGACTGAGCATCAACCAAATACATCTTCTCACGAAACCATGCATCATCCCTCCTCCTTTTCGGCTGAGTGAATTCCCTAGCCATATGACCTTGTCCTCGGCAATTGTAGCAAGTCACAACCTTCTTAGGACCAATAGGACTCCCATTTCCACTAGCTTGAGAATTCACAGCTTGATTGTTCCCAGTCCTTGTAGGAGGTCCATATGAATTTTGCCTTCCCTGAATAGGTTGCACCGTCACTTGACCATCTTGAACAGTAGCTTGTTGTCGAGGATTTGAAGAGGTACGGAGCTGATTGTTTGTTGGTGGAAATCCTCTAGTTGCAACAAGTTTTGACAAGTAGGCGGTGAGATGGTTTAGTACATCAGCTGGCGTAAAGACCGGTGCTTGGATTGGTGGAAGTTCATTAGAGTAGAAAGCTTGTGCTGGTTGTGCTTCAATAGGAAAGTATCCTTGCTGAGGGGTATAGCCCATTGGAGAAGTGTTGGCTTGTGATGGTGATGTCTGATATGGTGGTTGCGGTGAAAAAGATTGTTGATGATCACTTTGTTGAAATGCTTGTTGTGGCATCATTAGTGGTGAATAAGATGGTTGCTGATAGTTGTGTGGTGGTGGCTGCTGCAAGTATGATGGTTGCCGATAAGTATAAGCCATGTTTTGTTGAGAAGCATACCTTGCAATGGATCATGAACTTGAGGTGTAGACAACCGAGCCTCGATCACATGGCATTCGTGTTGTTGAAGAAAGGCTTGAAGTTGATCCACGTTGGTGTTATGCAAGTCCTTAGCCAATTTAACATCCGTCACGTATTTTTTCCATTCTGGAGGAAGAGTGTTCAAATACTTGGTGTTCAATTGAAAGGTAGGAATTGCCATGCCATAGATATTAAGCTCATTCAACAATAGGGTAACTCTCAGATAGTAATCATTGAGAGTCTCCCATGGCACATAGGCAAACTTATCAAAAGTATCATAAAGCTTACACTCTCGTTCTTGTTTAGTTAACGAGGTGCCTTGCATTAGAACCCGAATTCTATCCCATAACTCTTTGGCAACTTTATGTTTGCTGACGAGTTTGTAGACATCTGGAGGAAGGGCTTGGAGAATGATGTTTGTAGCATACTTATCACATTTGTCTTGAATCTTTATATCTCCAGTCAACTCACCCGTTGTGCGAGGACGAGTAGTCGTACCTTCCGTCACTGTACCATAATCTAATGGTCCATTGAGCAACGATGCCCAAATAAGATGTCCGTTCTCCTTGTTCAACATATAAAGTTCCATTCGGGAAGTCCAATCCTCGTACATAGACTTCTCCAACATTGGTGGACGATTATCCGTACCCGAGAGGATGGAATTATCCGTAAGAGATGTGTACTCCATTTCGATAAGTTAAGATTTACAAACTTGATCGATCAATGAAAGAAAGTAAATGTATTTGTTGTTGTGTGTTAAAGCCGAGAAATAATGTTGAAATCCCCTAAATTTAAAAATTTTCAAAAACACGTTTTTGAAAAACTGTTGGATCGCAGTAAGGATCGTACTCAGATCGCACTCGTGGATCGTACCCAACGATCGTGCTCTGATCGCAACGAGTGATCGCACTCACTATGATCGTACCCAACGATCGTGCTCTGATCGCAACGAGTGATCGCACTCACTATGATCGCACTCAGATCGGACTCCCAGATCGTATTGCTATCGTACTCCCCTATCCTAGTCAGTGATCGTATTCTAATCGTAGCCTTGATCGTACTAAGCTATCGTATTGAAGAGATCGCACTCTGATCGGATTGATGGATCGTACTAAGGATCGTAGTGAGCTATCGAAGTCAAGATCGTAACTTGGATCGTACTAATGATCGCAGTTAGATCGTAACAACAGATCGTGACGATGGATCGCAAGTAGAAACCCCCAGGGTTTATGCAAACACAAAGTCAGATCGTACTGGATACCAGCTTACCTTTTTTCTCGGACAGTACACGAACACAAACAATTCAAGATTCTAAGCCAAAGAATGAATCAAACAACCAAAATTTTTGTGTTTTTAACCCAAATAACAATACCAAATCACTATAACAAGTAATAAGATGAAGTAAATCAAGATTAACCCATAAAAACACAAAAAAAATTGGTTTGTGTGAAAATAGATCAAAAATGGCGAGAGAATCAAGAACACAAACACAAGAACTAAACAATCATCCCATGGCTCTTGATACCATTTGTAGAAATGTAAATCTTTCTTATGTTTTTAGAGAGAGAAAGAGATGGTGGATTTCACACTTTTAGAGAGAGAAAGTTAAGAGAACTATGTGTAAATTATGAAACCATACACCCTCTCCATCTAAGGAGAGGGTTTATATACCCAAGCCTTGTAATGGGCTTGGGCTTACATGTTTGGGCCGGCCTACACATGTTGTAGGCTAGGCTTGGACTTTTTTGTTAAATAACAATGTCTAGACTACAAGCTACTACTTAGTATATGGTCGGAGTGACCGGATCTTCCTAAATACGTAAAAACGTATTTCCAACAGTGTGTGCTCTACATCCTTCACATGGTAGTTGATCCCTCCACCCATCACATCAGTTAGAGGTCACCCCTCTACAGCATGATGAGGTCACCCCTCTACAGCATGACGAGGTCACCCCTCTATGTATTCATGCAGACTTCGTTATAGCACATAACCTATATAAGCTCTTGGCACTTAAAATATAGTAAATACAGGTTTCTAGATTTAACAGTTATAGTACACCTTTACCAGTCATAAACCAGACTTTTCAGAACTTACACAGTTTTCCGCTGCATTTTATATATCAGTCTTTACAGCTTCAGTGTTTGTCATCTGTTTCATTCCAGTATTACTTATCATTCTCTTATATCCGTTCACTGAGCGTTATGCTCAGTCGTAGTTCCTTTCATGTTCTAACGGCATGTACACCAAGACGCTCTTAGGAAGTACGTGCATTGGATGGAAGCTATCCAGACTTATTTACTTTATGCACTTCATACATTTAATTGCCTGTTTGGACTTTGTTCAGTCCTTTCTTTCAGTATTTACTTTTCATGTTTTGAGCGTATGTTTGGATTACCGATGTTTGATTCCGGTATTTCCTTTATGATCAGTTAATGTTTTAGGACATTTACCTTATATGTTTTGATGACACGCCATAAATACACGTAACGGTCCACTTATCCAAGTGGAGTGTTACAAGACCACTTTTTGTTTTTGAGTTTTTGTTCAACCACTTTAAAGTGATTGTACAAATCATCAATGTTGATAGTATCAATCTCCTTCTTGTTTTCACAGATGGATACTTCAGTAGCCATCTCTGCAGGCATACTTCTAAAGAATTTATTGTTAATATCTTCCTGTTTAATGCTTCCTCCTTGAGTGAACAGATTACTTAAAATCCCTTAAAGTCTATTGTAGATAGAATCAAAAGACTTTAAGTCATTAGCATTAAAGTTTTCAAACATGGACTTCAGTAATGCTTTCTTGGCCCTCTTGGTGGACTCATTACCACCAAATCTAAGAACAAAAGCATCAAACATTGACTTAACATCCTCATGTTATTAGAAAGAAAGAATGTGTTCATTTGGTATAACCAGCATCACTATACTTCTTGCTTTCATGTCATTAGCCTTTAGTTTATTTTCATTAGCAGTAAATTCCTCTGATTTTCCTTCTGATGTAGATGCATCAGACTCCTTACATGAGTTTCCATGGGCAAATATTTCCCACATATCCCAATTGTACATTTGTACAAATTGAGTGAATCTGAACTTCTAATATTCAAACTCTCTGTTAATGCAATAATGCCTAAAAACGTTACTTGCATTTCTCGGTCTCGCTTAGTTTTGATTACGACAATATGTAAAAACAAGCATTTACAAAAACAACGAAAAACGAATTCTTGAGTTCAAGTATTTTTCATTTTACCCATTTTCACTTAAGGTATGAATAAACAAGTACTAACCTTAATCAAGTGATCAAGTGAGTTAATCTTTTCTTAAAACTCACTTTTTATTAAGTGTGACAAGTTTTTAATTAAACTTTATTTTTAAGAAAATGTTTTATTAAATTAAATATTTGAAAATTTGAAAATGGCATATTCCCTTTTGATTTGGAATATCCTTTCTGGATATTTTTATAACCAGATATGACCTCCACCACTAAAGGACAAAAAGGGAGCGGAGTCTAGCCTGACGGTTCCTTAGTGCCTAGGTGGTTCCTTATCGATAAGGTACCACCGGCTGAGATAAAGAACCGCAGGCAGATATACCCGTTGGCCCTTTGTCCTATAAATAATGGACCTTTCTCAGATTTTCAATTCACCTCTTTTGCACACAAATTTCCAGATTCAAACATACTTCTTAAATTACTCAAATCCTTGATTGTTTGATTGATTACTACTTATTTAGAAGTGAATCTATCTCATCCATCCCTTCCTCTTCAAGTGCAAAGAGAAGAACACTATCATTGTAAAGTGTTGAGTCCACCACCAAAGATCCTTTGAAGATCAAATCTTATACATTTGTTGTTGTGTAATAGTTGTGAAGATCCAAGTAGTTGTGTCTATTTGGAAGTTGCGTATGTACTAAGTATAGTTGTGTAGATTGGTCCTAGCTACGATTAGGGCTCGACTTTTAGCTTAGAGTCGGAAATTGGTTAAGCGACGTGTACGGTTTTCTCCACCATAAGGAGCTTGTTATGTAGTGAACTCTCGAGTAAGGAGTACTCGAGGAGTGGAGTAGGAACGAGGAGTGAGCTTCGTTGCCGAACCACTATAAATCCTTGGTGTTTGGTTTGATCTTTCTTTACCCTTAACTCTTTACATTCTTTATTCTTTGTGCATATATATTAGTTAGTATTAGTTTAAATTACGCTATCATTGTTCATATTGTGCATAAGAAGATTTCACTTATTTCCTTAAGTCTAAGTTTTTGAGAAAAAGGATTTTTTGAAAACCATCATTTAACAAGTAAATATAAGAAACTTTTCAACCCCCCCCCCCCTTCTAGTTTCTACAATTTGTATCAGAGCGGGTTGCTCAAGTATTTTTAAAGTATATTGTATTTTAAAACTTAAATCGATCTATGGATTCCAACAAGTATCTAGAAGGGCAATCTATGCAAAGACCACCATTTTTTTGAAACCGATAGTTTTATTTATTGGAAAAATAGATTTGAGACTTATGTGAAATCAAAAGACTTAGATCTTTGGCATGTTATTACCAATGGTGATTTTTTACCTTATCAATTTAATGAAGTTTCTAAAACAAAGGAATTGGTCACTTTCGACAAAGCTAATGATGATACTAAAAAGAAACTTTCGAAAAATAATGAGGCTAAAATGGTGATTTATAATGCTTTACCTAAGAAAGAGTATGAAAGGATTTTTATGTGTGAAACCGCTAAAGATATTTGGAACACTCTTTTAGTAACCCACCAAGGTAATAGCCAAGTCAAAGAAAGCAAAATCGATCTTCTTGTCCAACAATATGAACAATTTGTCATCTTAGAAGATGAAGCTATTGATAGTGCTTTTGCTAGATTTAACACTATTATTACTAGTCTAAAAGCACTTGATGAAGGTTTTTCTAGCAAGAGCAATGTTAAGAAGTTTCTTAGGGCCTTACATCCGAAGTGGAGAGCAAAGGCCACGACGATCGAAGAATCGAAAGATCTCTCAACTTTATCACTCGATGAACTCATAGGCAACTTGAAGGTTCATGAGATGATAATTTTGAAGGACTCGGAATTGGTAAAGACCAAGAGTGAAAGGAAGTCTCTTGCACTCAAAGCCAAGAAGGCACAAAGCGATCATGATAGTTCCTCGGATAGTGATGACGAGGAGTATGCATTGGCGGTAAGAGATTTCAAGAGGTTCTTCAAAAGACGAGGTCAACACGTGAGGCAACCCAACAATGACAAGAAACCATTCTTAAAGAATCGGTTTGCCAAGAACGAAAAGGGTGATAGGAATTGCTTTAGATGTGGTGATCCAAATCATTTCATTAATGAGTGTCCAAAGCCTTCACGCGATAAGAATCACACGGCATTCGTTAGTGGTTCTTGGAGCGATAGCGGTGAAGATGTTGATGACAACCCCAAAGAGGAGAAATGTCTCATGGCTCACACTTCTAAAGAGGTACATTCCGAAACCGAATATTATAGCAATGATAGCTCCACCTTAGATGATATTGAACTAGAAGGCCAATATGACAATTTACACAAACTTAGCCTTAAATTCATAGAAAAGAACAAAACACTAAAATCAACTAAAACTAAGCTTGAAAATGAGATTAATGAACTTAGGGAAAAATTAGGCAAGCTTGAGAAAAATAAAGAAGTTGATATAGGTTGCTTAAGTTGTGAGAAACTTAGGTTAGAGAATGAAGATCTCAAGAGCACCTCCATTAAACTAGAAAAGTTCATGAAAAGTACTAGTGCTCTTGATGATATGTTAAACAAACAAATTCCCTCTAAGGAAAGACTTGGTGTAGGTTTTAACTCAGATGAAGCATCAACTAGTGAACCTAAACAAGTCCGATTTTCAGAAAAACTATCTGTTGTACGCGGTCCCAAACTGTATGGGGCGGTTCCTTATCGATATGGAACCGCCGCCATAGATAAGGTACCGCGGCCAGAAAACGTTTTTGATGAAAATCCTGAACTTTCTGAAAAATCAAATTTAGGTGAACATCATAAGCATCTTATTGTTAACAAAGTGAAATTACACATACTTGACGACAATGCCGTTGATAAGTTCTATAAGCCTTTGAGTAAACCTCTAATGGGAAATAGAAGTTTATCAAGACCATCTTCTACTCCACCAAGAGTACGGAATGAGTCTAGGCCTAGAAGTAGAACGACAACACCTAGAAGAGATAATCAAAACAATTTACGACCTAGAAGAAAAACTCCAACACCTAGAAGGAATGACCATAACTCTAAACCAAGATCAAATACACTTAGGAGAAATAATAAACAACAAAATGCTTATATGAATTTTTATCCTCCTCCCTTTTGTTCCCCATGGGGAAACCCTCCTCAATTCATGCATCCCAACCAAATGCAAGGGATGTTTGGAACTAAAAATTTTGGACCCATGAGATATTAGGGACCAAATGTTTGATCGTGTATGTTTTTACCTATATATGCTTGGGAATTGATTTGGAACCCGACGAGTGGATTAAGGATAGTGGTTGTTCTAAACACATAACGGGTAATCGAAGTTTGTTCTCACGGTACAAAGCATATGATGGAGGTAACGTCACATTCGCTAGTAGTCTACGTGGTAATATCATTGGCAAAGGTACGGTTTCTCTTGACTCCATGACTATTGAAAATGTTGAGCACGTAGATAATTTAGGGTTTAACCTTTTAAGCATAGGTCAAATTTGTGACAATAAGTGTAAGGTAATCTTTTCAGAAAATGATAGCGAAATCGTAAAAGATGGAAAGGTCATTGGAAAAGGTGTTAGAAAGCATGGGCTTTATGTCATGAAGGTCAATAAGAAGTCAAAAGACAACATATGTCTTGCGAATATAGATGATAGTTCTACTATTTGGCATAGGAGATTGGGTCACGCTAATATGCGTCTAATTCAATCTTTAGTCTCTAAGGAGTTGGTAAGACACCTCCCCAAGATGAAGTTTGATAGTCACTTTTGTGATGCTTGCAAAGTTGGAAAGCAAGTTCACTCAAGTCACAAAGCCAAGAATTTGGTTTCAACCTCTCGGTGCTTAGAACTCCTACATATGGATCTCTTTGGACCTACCGCCATATGGAGTTATAGAGGTAACCTTTATACCTTAGTTATAGTTGATGACTACTCTAGATTCACTTGGACTAGATTTTTGGCATCTAAGAATGAAGCTTTCGATCATTTCAAAATCCTTAGTCGAAGAATTCAAAATCAACTAGGATGTCCAATTGTCTCTATTAGGACGGAACATGGTAGGGAATTTGATAATGAAGTGCAATTTGGTGCCTTTTGTGAAGCTCATGGTATTACCTATAACTTCTCGGCTCCTCGCACTTCACAATCAAATGGGGTAGTTGAAAGGAAGAATAGGACCATCCAAGAGATGAGTAGGACGATGTTAAACGAGCAATCTTTGCCTCAAAAGTTTTGGTGTAATGCCGTGGACACATCGACTTATATTCTCAACTGAATTCTTATTCGACCCTTCCTAAGAAAGACCCCCTATGAGATTCATAAAGGTAAGAAACCCTCATTGGAATACTTTAGGGTGTTTGGAAGCAAGTGCTTTATCCTCAACACCAAAGACTACCTTACCAAGTTTGACCCAAAGTCTTATGAAGGTATCTTTTTAGGTTATTTCCAAACTAGCAAAGCCTACATAGTCCTTAATAGAACCTCGGGCGTAATTGAAGAATCACTTAACGTGACTTTTGATGAAACCCCTCCTTTAACCAAGACACCTATAGGTGCTTAATATAATTAATAACATGTTAAATATAATCAAAACGCAACGGAGTAAGCACCTATTGACGGATCCAAAGAGTCATATGATTAATCAATAAAATGGAGATAAAAGTATACCTTTGTAGCGTGATCGGTAGAATCAAATGATGACTATCACCAAGAACACGAACCACCTATGAAACCAAGTGATCAATGGAGATCACCTCTATGATGTATCCACACTACACTTCACTGTATACCAAATGGATGCTAGTCCGACAACCCGTAACTCATCAACAACACTTGAATAATCTTGATTCAAGATTGTTTTATGAATGAATTAAAAAAACATTTTTTTTATCTTTGTTTGCTGTAACTACCTATACGGTAAAGATGGAAGAATCCCATCTAAATAGAAGTTGTCTTTTCACATTTATAAGCCTTTTAAAAATGGTATCAATGCCATCAATTTTAAAACGTAAATCATAACTTCTTATTTAAGGCCGGTAGTAATTTTCTAAATAGGCTTTTAAATAAATTAATATTATCTAATTACTAAGTACTAGCTTAGATAATTAGACGCCCGATATTTATCCCGAGTTACGCAGGTTATGTATATATCGTAAATGCTATATACACGATATATTAAGTGGTACCTCTGTATATATGTGTGTGACCCCATAGGCTCACATGTGTCTAGCCATATAATTATTAATTATGACACGAGCATACTCCAACAGCTCCCACTTGCGCAAGTCATAATAATCAAGTAATTATACAAGAAAAGGTTAGCATCTAGCAACACGCCAAAGCCCCTAGAAACATATGAGGATAGTTTCTTAAACATGTCATTTAAATGGTTTTAGATATCAGTCATCCTTTTGTTTCAGATACACTGTTGAACTTTAGACATGGATCATAAGTCATTCTTAAGTTCAACTATTCTGTTTCTCGATATTGATATTGAACTAGATTACCAAATTAATCAAGAATCATCTTAATTACATTTGGGTGTGGCCACACATACATCTGTACAATTCATCGAGGGGCCCAGTAGTATCTAACTCCAATACATGTGAAGGAACAAATCCTCTTTTGACTGCATGTGTCGTTCATGTGTTTCACATCGCACCTGAAAATGGTCTTTATAGTAGCCTTGTTCAGAACAACGTTGAACCATATCAAGGATTGACATTCCACACATACAAAACCTACTTGCATCTCAAGTCTAAGGATGAGAGATTCAACCACTTGCGAGATTCACTATTGACGCCGATCCATGTAGTGAATTCTCGTTGGTTAGGTCAATCCAATGTTCATCCAATGAACACATATGAGTTTGGCGGCATCATCAATTAATATTCATTCCAAATGAATATGACCAACTCACATTTGTCTTAACTCGACAATACTCCCATATTATCAACCGACAATGGATAATTTAGAATAATAAGATTACTCTTGGATTTAAACATGCAAATATAGGACACAGTTGATATAAAGTGAAAACGATCATACCTCATATATCAATTCATTATATAATAAAAACTGTTTTACATCCCAATTATTCAAATACTAACATACACAAATCTACATGAAACTACCAGCTGGTCTAAGTCCAATGCTCCTAGCATGCTCAACATGTTTGGTACAAGACATTGGTTTAGTAAACGGATCAGCTAAGTTGTTATCTGTGTGAACTTTAAGAATACGAATATCACCTTCTTGAATTACTTCTCGAATGTAGTGATATTTTCTTCGAAAATGTTTGGCACCCTTTTGAACTCCAGGTTCATCGGCTATAGTAATTGCACCCGTATTATCGCAGTACATTTCCATAGGTCTATCATTACTGGGAACAACGCCAAGCCCAGAAATGAATTTACGTATCCAAATTGCTTCCATTGCAGCTTCAGAAGCAGCTATGTATTCAGCTTCTGTAGAAGACATCGCAGTAGTGCTTTGTTTAGAACTCTTCCAATCAACAGCGCCTCCGTTCATCACGAAGACATATCCGGTTTGAGATCGGAGATCATCCCGATCTGTCTCCCAACTAGCATCAGTGTAGCAAGTAACACCAAGCTCAGTTGTTGAATCACCTCCATAAACAAGAAACATATCTTTAGTATTTCGAAGATACTTTAATATGTTCTTTACAGCAGTCCAGTGACATTCACCTGGATTCTGTTGGTATCTACTTGTAAGGTTTTGAGAGAACGCTACATCAGGTCTAGTGCACCTCACAGCATACATGATGGATCCTACAACCGAAGCATAAGGTACTCCTTTCATTCGCTTCACCTCATTAGGTGTGGAGGGACCTTGAGTCTTACTCAATTCTACATTGGATTGCATTGGAAGACTCCCACGTTTGGAGGCATCCATCCTAAACCGCTTTAAGAATTTGTCAATGTATGCACTTTGACTTAAACCGATTAATCGCCTTGATCTATCTCTATAAATCTTGATTCCTAGAATGAACGCCGCTTCATCCAAGTCTTTCATGGCAAAACATTTTCCAAGCCAGGATTTTACATCTTGTAGCATTGGAATATTGTTTCCCATGAGTAATATGTCATCTACATATAAGACTAGGAAAACGACGATACTTCCACTAGCTCTTTTATATACACATGGCTCATCGGGATTTTGAGTGAAACCAAACTTTTTGATCTCCTCATCAAATCTCTTGTTCCAGGTCCTAGATGCTTGCTTTAACCCATAAATGGATCTTTGAAGCTTGCATACCCGTCTGGGATGTTTAGGATTCACGAACCCTTCAGGTTGCACCATATAAACGTCTTCGTTCAAATGGCCATTCAAGAAGGCGGTCTTGACATCCATTTGCCAAATCTCGTAGTCATAGAACGCTGCTATGGCTATAAGAATCCTAATAGCTTTAATATCTGCAACAGGCGAGAAGGTTTCTTCATAGTCAACCCCGTAGGTTTGAGTGAAACCTTTTGCTACAAGACGAGCTTTAAAGGTGTGTACAATGCCATCCATATCGGTCTTCTTCTTGAAGAGCCATTTACTCGCAACAGTCTTACAGTTGGGAGGGAGGTCAACTAAGATCCAAACTTCGTTATCCCTCATGGATTGCATTTCCGCATTCATAGCTTCAAGCCACTTATCAGATTCAGGATCTGACAATGCAGCTTTATAGTTAACGGGTTCATCCTGATCCCCTAACTCATGTTCCTCAGCATCGATATAGAAACCATATCGGTCAGGTGCGTGAGATATCCTTGCGGAACTACGAATGGGAATAACATCACTTTGAGATTCAACATTTTCATGTTCAACCTCTTGGTGATGTTCACTAGTGTTCTCAGAAGGTCGTGCATCTTGACTTTGAATTTCATCAAAGTCTATGGTGCTCCCACTTGCTTCTTGTGATATGAGACTACTCTCAAGAAACTCAGCATACCGAGCAACAAATATTTTGTTCTCGGGTGGGTAGTAGAAGTAGTAACCCATTGTTTCCTTTGGGTATCCTACAAAGATACACTTGATAGATCTGGGCTCAAGTTTGTTTGGTGTTTCTCGTTTAACGAGAGCCTCGCAACCCCAGACTTTAAAATAAGACAAGTTCGGGACTTTCCCGTGCCATATTTCATATGGAGTCTTATCAACCTTCTTTGTTGGAACCATATTGAGTATGCGTGCAACAGACTCTAGAGCGTAGCCCCAAAAGGACATTGGCAAAGTGGTTGGACTCATCATTGATCGAACCATGTCAAGCAAGGTTCGATTTCTCCTCTCTGACACCCCATTATGTTGTGGTGTATAGGGAGGAGTAAGTTGTGAGACAATCCCACGACTCTTAAGATGATCTAAAAACTCAAGGCTTAAATACTCGCCTCCTCGATCAGATCGAAGTGCTTTGATTTTCTTCCCAAGTTGATTTTCTACCTCGTTTTGGAAGGTTTTGAACGTTTCAAAAACTTCATGTTTATGTTTAATCAAGTAAACATAACCATATCTACTAAAGTCGTCAGTAAATGTAACGTAGTAGTTAGCTCCTTCTCTAGACGTAGTTCTAAATGGGCCACATACATCACTATGTATGAGTCCAAGAAGATCATCAGCTCTTTCACTTGCATGAGTAAAAGGCTTTCTTGCCATCTTGCCAGATATACAAGATACACATATATCAAATGATTCATCATCAGTTGACTTTAAAAGCCCATCATGTTGCAGCTTCGCAATGCGTTTCTTGTTTATATGGCCAAGTCGGCAATGCCATAGAAAAGTAGAATCCAAGTTGTGCTTGGACTTCTTTTTGCTACAGGTATAAATAGAACCCTCATTTGATACATGATTATGCATATCAATTTCAAAAATTCCGTCACGAGGAATAGCATTAAAATAAAATACATTATCCTTGGAAACTTGAATAGTACCATAATCAGTAAATTTATGTGAAAAACCATTATCCCATAAACGTGAAAGAGAAATAATTCCTCTAGTAATAGAGGGTGAAAAATGACAATTGTCTAGTACAAGAATCATTCCACTAGAGAGGATAAGATCATAGCTCCCTATGGCTTCGACAGCTGCACGGTTGCCATTGCCCACGTGCAAGTCCAAAGCGCCTTTATTTAACTTTCTGATCCCTCTAAGCCCCTGAATAGTATTACAAATGTGAGTACCACAACCAGTGTCATATATCCAGGTATTAGTTTTAGGGAATGAGTAGAGTTCTATCATGAAGATACCTGATGTGTCGGACGTGCCGGCTTTGTTCTTCTTTTTGTCCACTTCTGCCAGGTAGTAAGGACAATTCCTTCTCCAGTGTCCAATCTCATGACAGTGATGACACTCTACATCCTTAGCAGGATGCTCCTTTTTGCCAGGTGGAGGGAACTTGCGTTTAGGGTCATGAACCATAGTGGCTTTTCCCTTGAACTTATTTCCCTTGCCTCCTTTAGCTTGTGGCTTCGGTTTTTGGATATGACCTTTCTTGATAGCAAGAACAGAGGGAGCTTTCTTGGGCATACCCTTCTCTGCAAGCTTCAGCATGGCATGCAGTTCAGGTATAGTCTTCCCCATGCCATGCATATGATAGTTCTGAACAAACTGATCATAGTCTTTGGAAAGTGAAGTGAGTATCAAGTTCACTCCTAAGACTTGTGGCATAGGGTAGCCAAGTCGGTCCATCTGATCAAGGTAGCCTTTCATTCTCAACACATAAGTACTGACAGATTGGCCCTCCTCCTGCTTGCAGTTATGGAACGCTTTGACCGTTTCAAAGAGTTCTTGTTCTGCTTGTTGTTGGAACATCGTCTTGAGTTCCTCAATCATGTCATATGCAGTAAAGTCTTCCAAATGTTTTTGGATTTCAGGGACCATACTACATAACATTAAGCCAGCCACTTCTTGTTGTTCAGCAACCCTTTTAGTATAGGCATTGCGAACAGCAGCGGTGGCAGTAGCAGGAGGTGCTTCAGGTAAGGCCTCTTCCAAGTGGTGCAACTTTCCTTCTGATCTGAGGACAATCCTCAAATTTCGAAACCAGTCAAGGAAGTTTGTACCACTCAATTTCTCCTTATCGAGAATTGATCTGATTTGATTGTTAATGGATTGATTCGTTGCCATCTACAAAATAAACAAAGTTCAAAGTTTTAGTACTTTCAATAATTAATCCTTTAAAAATTAACTACCCAAGTTTATATAAAAACAATTAATTTTACGAAAAGGCTAAGATCCTCATTGAGGTTCTATCATCACATCAGTTGATCTGCTAGCAATGATAGATTCAATAGGTAGATGACGTTCATCAATTGAAAATCATGTGCAATTCTTAGATCCTTATGGGACTCATGACATAAGTGAACAATTCACAAAATATCAAACATGGCATGTTTAGTCCCATCCTTGCCTCGGTCAAGGTCTCACCACTTAACCGATTAAGTCATCCAATTTGAGAACATGCGAGAATAAGTCTAGGTCTCACGCATAGATAATAATCACCTTGGGTTACAATTTGCATCCGTCTCACAAGATGCAAAAAGTAATTGCAAGTGATCTCAAACGATTGGACGGCATGACTTAAATTTTAGACGGGTATAAAAGTTTGATTTACAAATCAAAAGTGTGTACGAGGAAGCATGCATTCATCCATCGTAGCACAAGTTAAAATTTTTTTTTTAACTTAAATCTAATCTTGTTTTAATTTATGTGTGTCAAGTTGTCCATGTTAAATACTAATATAAAACCTAAATGGATTTAATATTAGATAAGACAATACATAAGTCATAACATTCATAACACATTAAGAGTTATTATGAAAAACAAGATTTTAGTTTTAAATCATATTTAAACTTTAAACTAAATCAAGGATTTAGTTTTATAAATGGTTTGTGATTGGTTTCAAGTTTTTATAAAAATATTTGCAAGTAATATCAAGATATCAAGCAAACAAGCAACCACACAACCACAAGTATGCAAAGCCTCAAACCGATGAAAAACCTATTCTTGATCTCGTGAGCCATCACGAGGACCAAGAAGTCAACTAAGGGTAAGTCAACATAACCACAAAGTGGGCTCCCACTTGCTCCAAGACCATCAAGAGCAAGTAGAACCCAAAATGAACATGAGGCCCAAATCTGCCTAAATATTTCAGTCGACTTCTAGGGCCCAAAACCCATAGAAGGAGTCTTCCCTAGCCTGAGCTCCAGTTGAGACTTTTGAAGGCCTATGAGTTGTGAATTAGCACACCAAATTTGGGCTTCTATCTCCTTATAGAACTCCGGGAAATCACGTTTTAGTGCAGGTCACTCAGCAGCTCCGAATTTCACAATATGTCTTTAATTCTTTAGCCATTCCCATCCAAGCATTGGTTACAAATGATTTATGACTAAAAACATTTAACCTATCATTAACCTACTGTAAAATGCCCAAACAATGGCTATAACCAACATCAAAAACATATTAATGAAGCCGAAACAATGGCAAATCCCCAAAACTGAAATTAAATGCAAATCAACACACAACATGTCACATTTGGTCTAGGTTTTCATCGGCTTTGCATAAGAAACATAATAATACCATAAGATTATGAATATAACAAGGTGTTGGCTAAGTCCATGGCCAAACATGCATGTATTTGCCATGGAAATAAAATTAAACAACAACAAACACTTGTTAGCCAACGAAATCGAAAGAATAATCAACAATTAATTAAACCCCCGATTGGTGCGTGTAACCAATGACCTTAGGACCTTAAAACCACATTTTATAAACCTTGTAATTATCATATATTTACAGAAAACATGGTCATTAGGGCTGTTTAAAACCCGATTCAAGGATCGTTCCAAAAAACGCGTTTTAGGTCATTTTACACGTACCCGTAATAAACCCATTTAAGTATGCGTAAACCGTGACTATGAGATCATTAAAAAACAGATTATAAGACCTCCTAAAAGTCTATAATGCCACGAAAATAATGCCATAGGGGCTGTTTTAATATTGGTTTAACAAATCGCTCAAAAACACTCATATTTAGCCATTTTTACGCATACCCGATAATCATATGACATCATATGATGGCTCGTGATACCACTATAGGTGCTTAATATAATTAATAACATGTTAAATATAATCAAAACGCAGCGGAGTAAGCACCTATTGACGGATCCAAAGAGTCATATGATTAATCAATAAAATAGAGATAAAAGTATACCTTTGTAGCGTGATCGGTAGAATCAAATGATGACTATCACCAAGAACACGAACCACCTATGAAACCAAGTGATCAATGGAGATCACCTCTATGATGTATCCACACTACACTTCACTGTATACCAAATGGATGCTAGTCCGACAACCCGTAACTCGTCAACAACACTTGAATAATCTTGATTCAAGATTGTTTTATGAATGAATTAAAAAAACATTTTTTTATCTTTGTTTGCTGCAACTACCTATACGGTAAAGATGGAAGAATCCCATCTAAATAGAAGTTGTCTTTTCACATTTATAAGCCTTTTAAAAATGGTATCAATGCCATCAATTTTAAAACGTAAATCATAACTTCTTATTTAAGGCCGGTAGTAATTTTCTAAATGGGCTTTTAAATAAATTAATATTATCTAATTACTAAGTACTAGCTTAGATAATTAGACGCCCGATATTTATCCCGAGTTACGCAGGTTATGTATATATCGTAAATGCTATATACACGATATATTAAGTGGTACCTCTGTGTATATGTGTGTGACCCCATAGGCTCACATGTGTCTAGCCATATAATTATTAATTATGACACGAGCATACTCCAACAACACCACCATGGGTTGATGATGACTTGGATGAAGTAGAAGTAGTTAGAGCCAAAGAGGTTAGAAAAATAGGAGTTGAAGACCTTAGTGTTGAAAAGGAAGTAAACATTAAGGAGTCTAAGGATCATACTCTCAATAATATAATTGGTGACTTAAATCAAAGGACCCTAAGATCTCAAGTACAAAACCAAAGTAACTTCTTTTGTTTCGTCTCCTTGATTGAACCAAAGAATGTTAAAGAATCTTTGACGGATGAGAGTTGGGTCATTGCGATGCAAGAAGAATTGAATCAATTCGTTGCTAATGATGTTTGGGAACTTTTTCCTCCACCTAGAAGTTCTACCATTATGGGAACCAAATGGGTATATAGGAATAAGCTAGATGAGAATGGTGTTGTGTCTCGTAACAAAGCTAGACTTGTAGCACAAGGTTATAATCAACAAGAAGGGATTGATTATGACGAGACATATGCACCGGTAGCTAGATTAGAATCCATTAGAATCCTTTTAGCCTACGCTTGTGCCTTAGATATTAAGCTTCAACAAATGGATGTAAAGAGTGCGTTTCTTAACAGTTTGATCACTGAGGAGGTATATGTGGCTCAACCTCCCGGCTTCATTGATTTTAAGAAACCGGATCATGTTTACAAGCTTAAGAAGGCACTTTATGGTCTTAAACAAGCACCCAAAGCTTGGTATGATAGACTTAAAGCGTTTCTTGTTAAACATGAGTATACCATGGGAATGGTAGACAACACTCTCTTTACAAAGAAGAAAGGTTCCCACCTCATAATCGTGCAAATATATGTTGATGACATTATATTTGGCTCAACTTGTCAAGAATTGTGTGATGACTTTTCCAAAATCATGCATGATGAGTTCGAAATGAGTATGATGGGAGAACTTAACTTCTTTTTTGGACTCCAAATTAAACAAATGAACGATGGTATTTTCTTTAGTCAATCTAAGTGCGCTAAAGAAATGCTAAAGAAATTTGGATTAGAAGAATCTAGACCAATGAAGACCCCTATGGCCTCGGATACTAAACTCACCGTAGATGATGATTGTGAGTCGGTAGACAACACCAAATATAGAGGAAGATTGATAGTTTGTTGTACCTAATGGAAAGTCGACCGGATATCATGTTTAGTGTTTGCCTTTGTGCTCGCTTCCAAGAGGCTCCCAAAACCTCTCACCTTGAAGCGGTTAAGCGTATCTTCCGATACATTAAGGGCACTATACATTTAGGATTATGGTATCCTAAAGGGACCGGCGTAGAAACCATTGTCTACGCGGACTCGGATCATGCGGGAGACTATGTGGACCAGAAAAGCACTAGTGGTGTTTGTACCTTCATGGGTTGTTGTTTAACTTCTTGGTTCTCAAAGAAACAAACCGCTCTTGTGATATCCACCACGGAAGCCGAGTATGTGAGTGCCGGAAAAGCATGCCAACAAGCTCTATGGATGAAGCAAGCGCTTGTTGATTACGGGATTTGTCTTGATGATGTTCCCATCATGTGTGACAATAAGGGTGTTATAGACCTTAACAAGAATCCCGTGCAACATTCGCGAACCAAGCACATAGAAATTCGTCACCATTTTCTTAGGGATAATGTTCAAAAGGGGAACATTTCAATTGAGAAGGTAACCTCCGAGGATAACTTAGCCGATATCTTCACTAAGCCACTTAAGAGGGAACCTTTTAATTACTTGCGTCTAGGTCTAGGATTAATGGAACATATTCCTTAATTGCTTTCCTTTATTGAGTCTATTTCTTTCCTTTGAGTCTTGTATCATTTTGAGTCTTTGAGTCTCCTAAACTCTTCTTGAAAATCTTCTCTTCTCCTTTTCAAAATCCTCAAAGTCTCTTTCAAAAATGGTTGAGAAATGTTTTGACATTGTTAATTCAATCTAAAAACGTTTTTCATAGATTCTTGCTATTAATCTCGAGCTTACATAAGTCATATGTATGATTCTCTCAAACATAGCAAGAACAAGATAGAATCATGGAGGATCATTGTGTCATGACTTAAGGTCTTGTCTTACACACCTCCTACATCGATTGTTAAAATCCATGTATTTTGGTCAATCTCTATTTGGTGAGTTAGTATGTGTTCTCTTTGTCTATGTTTGCTTTCAAGCATATCCCTATGATAAGTTAGACTAGAAAAATAAGATTTGCTGAAAAATCTTCCTTCACCACCAAAACTCAACCACTGTAGGCGGTTCCATATATGAACCGCGGTTCCTTATTGATAAGGAACCGCTGGAAGCAATAAGGAACCGCGTACAGTGCTTCCTTATTTTTCGGGTATTTCTAAAATTCCAAATTTGTTCCAACATTTTTGAGAATCTTTGCTTAAACCCTTTGACCACCCCAAAAATACCTTGAGCCTTCCCTATTAAACCATAAGCATTTTGCCTTACTTCACATCCCAAAATGTCTTACTCTCCTAATGAAAGCCTTGATTCTCCTCCATTCTCCCCAATTGCTTTCAATCCAAATTTACCCAAGAACACTCTTAATCACATCTCTCCTACCAAGAATGTTGATTGTGGAACATCTTTTCTTCCACCACCACCCTTTAGTGTGCTTCCTCCTTCTCATGATAATGTCATGCACCATGGGACATATTGTCATTGTTGTCAATATCAACATCTTGCTATGGCACACATCTATGAGGAGTTGAGCTACATCAAGAGTATCTTAATCAAGCCTCCTCTTCACTTTGATTATGAGATCTCCACCAAGCCACCACCACCACATTCCACCACTACCTTGTCTTTCATATAAGCATTGGTTGCTTATCCACAAGACACCTTTTCTTTTTTAAGCAAATCTTAGAATTCTAGATTAACTAGGATTAGATTTATGCTTTTGGCTTGTTCTCTATTTCATACATCTTTGTATGACTCTTTTCTTATTTTTATTTGACTTCACTTGGATCTTAGTCTTTGTGTTTTCTTCTCTTTTATTATTTTAGTGTGACCTTTAGCTATGTCTTGTTGGTTGTTTCTTTTGTTCAACTAACCCTTCTATGTAGCTTGTCACCATATCTCGATTCCTCGGTGCCCCAAGCTAGGGGAAGTAAGCACCAAGGGGAGTCTTTGCAAAGTCCGTCTCTTCAACACCGACTTGTGCAACCTTTTTGCTTCGACAAAGGGGGAGAAATGAATAAACTCGTCTTCGAAAATCTTGTGTTTTGTGTGATTGAGTTTATATATTGTCGGAATCAAAAAGGGGGAGATTGTTAATGCAATAATGCCTAAAAACGTTACTTGCATTTTTCGGTCTCGCTTAGTTTTGATTACGACAATATGTAAAAACAAGCATTTACAAAAACAACGAAAAACGAATTGTTGAGTTCAAGTATTTTTCATTTTACCCATTTTCACTTAAGGTATGAATAAACAAGTACTAACCTTAATCAAGTGATCAAGTGATTTAATCTTTTCTTAAAACTAACTTTTTATTAAGCGTGACAAGTTTTTAATTAAACTTTCTTTTTAAGAAAATGTTTTATTAAATTAAATATTTAAAAATTTGAAAATGGCATATTCCCTTTTGATTTGGAATATCCTTTCTGGATATTTTTATAACCAGACATGACCTCCACCACTAAAGGACAAAAAGGGAGCGGAGTCTAGCCCGGCGGTTCCTTAGCGCCTAGGCGGTTCCTTATCGATAAGGTACCGCCGGCTGAGATAAGGAACCGCGGGCAGATATAGCCGTTGGCCCTTTGTCCTATAAATAGTGGACCTTTCTCATATTTTCAATTCACCTCTTTTGCACACAAATTTCCAGATTCAAACATACTTCTTAAATCACTCAAATCCTTGATTGTTTGACTGATTACTACTTGTTTAGAAGTGAATCTATCTCATCCATCCCTTCCTCTTCAAGTGCAAAGAGAAGAACACTATCTTTGTGAAGTGTTGAGTTCACCACCAAAGATCCTTTGAAGATCAAATCTTATACATTTGTTGTTGTGTAATAGTTGTGAAGATCCAAATAGTTGTGTCTATTTGGAAGTTGTGTATGTACTAAGTATAGTTGTGTAGTGATAAATGGATTTTACTAGTTGAAAAAGTTCGTTTCTCGGAATCTCTTCGAATTGATCTCTGGTTAATTGTGCGACTCAGTTTTTCTTGGTGAATCAAATAAAAGAGTTGTCGTTGTTTAAAACTAATTAAAAGTAAAGACTTGAAACAATTAAAAATAAAGTAAAGACGGTAAAAGGAAACAATAATGAAAGATTAAAACTTAACGGAAATAAATGACGAGAAATTAAAGGCACTAAAGTAAGTAACACAAACTAAAACTTAAACTAAAAGGAAAGCAAATAAAAATGCAAATAAAGAAAAAGGCGGGAAAAATAAAGTTTAAAACTAAAAACTGAAAAGTTCTATTCGGAATAAAACTCTATGCGGAATAATATTCTACTCGGAATAAAAATGCCTATGCGGAGTAAAAGCCATCCGGAATAAAAAGGGAAAAAATACTCTACTCGGAATAAAGGCTATGCGGAATAAATAAAACTCTACGCGGAATAAATCTGTTATGCGGAATAAGGACGCTATGCGGAATAAACTGAACATTCCGAATGGAACTCCTATCCGGAATAATAAGATATTCCGAATAAGGGTTCTATCCGGAATAATCAAATATTCCGAATAGGGATTAAAGAAAACAGACCATTCGGAATAACTATGAACACTACTCTATTCGGAATGCTGGGAAAAAGAACAGTACGCAGAAACATAAAGAACAGTAAGATGAAAAATAATACACGAATTTGATCAAATCTAATCAAAACAAACCAAGAGATTAAACCAAAACAACCAATAAGCATCAACTAACAATAATTAATCGAAACAAATCATCAAAACTAACAAACAAAGCCAAATCAATCAAAACCCACTTGATCAAAACCATAAAAACTCAAGAACATGGACACAAAGATCAAGAACAAATCAAACAAGAAAGGTAGATGAGAGATTAACAATAAAGTAAAGATTCAACAACAATTAAATATAAATTTACTTGGAATTAAAGGGAATGTAAAGGTGCATAACATGAAATTAAGGTGCATAAAATTAAAGAACAAGGAATGAAAAATAGGGAAGAATGGGTTGTCAAGCCACCAACCCTTGAAAATGAATACATGATTATATATATATAGGGAGATTAGGGAGGAGCTTAGGAAGCTTCCTCCCTCTTTCTTCTTTTCCTTAATTGCAAGCTTAGGTCCTTGATCTTCTTAATCCTTTGTTAATCTTCTTAATACTTAGACTTAAATGACTTTGTCTCGGGATTTCTTTGAACTCGTCTTGAATTTTCTTCATAAATAAGACTCGAGTTCTTCGGCTTTTAGTAAACTTTCGTCTTTTGACTTTTTCTTCGATAAATCTTCAGAATTGGTCTTGGACTTCCGTTCTTTTTCCACTCTTGATCTTTCGACTTCATCTTTCGTCTTTTTCTTCGACAAAAGCCCGTGAAATCCCGTGTTTTCTCCACTTTTCACCTTTTCGTCCTAAATCACAACAAAAACACAAACCACGCATAATTCCGACATAAATGACATAAAATACACGTTTTGGCTCGATTATTATTGTAATTAAGTGGTAAAAAGGATGGGTGTTTTCACACCTATCATGTAGATTGGTCCTAGCTACGATTAGGGCTCGAATTTTAGCTTAGAGTTGGAAATTGGTTAAGCGACGTGTACGGTTTTCTCCACCATAAGGAGCTTGTTGTGTAGTGAACTCTCGAGTAAGGAGTACTCGAGGAGTGGAGTAGGAACGAGGAGTGGGCTTCGTTGCCGAACCACTATAAATCCTTGGTGTTTGGTTTGATCTTTCTTTACCCTTAACTCTTTACATTCTTTATTCTTTGTGCATATATATTAGTTAGTATTAGTTTAAATTACGCTATCATTGTTCATATTGTGCATAAGAAGATTTCACTTATTTCCTTAAGTCTAAGTTTTTGAGAAAATGGATTTTTTGAAAACCATCATTTAACAAGTAAATATAAGAAACTATTCACCCCCCCCCCCCTTCTAGTTTCTACACTCTCCTTGCTTGAAAAGTTGAACTTTGTTCATTGTGCTAGGTGTTGTAACTTCTGGCTCCATCTCCTTTTAGATAAAGAGTTATTGAATAACTTTCAAGATCAAAGCTTCTCAACAAGCTCTTATACCACTTGTAGATCCATTAGATCTTGTTAGTATTAGCTTGAAGACTTGGACTACACATGATAAATCATATATAGACTTAGTAGAAACCTTGAATGATATCAAAGAGTAAGCGGAATCTACTCTTTGGTATTATGAAGATTATATGACTAATATGAACAAAATTTAACTAAAATACTTCAATACTGTTATTGATAATATTAATACTCTAAACTAGAGTATTAAGGATTAAAAGCTTGAAGTAAACGAATAGAAAGGTGTGTGTTTACAACTATCCTAAGACCTCCTTTTATAGTACAAGGAGTCTTTTACTAGATAAAGAACTAATCAAATAATTTAAACATTAAGAGATATACACACAATATCTCCTGAAAATATCTTTACACGTCTTCAATCTTTATCTTTAATCAGTACTAGCATTAATCTTCCTCTGTCTGTCTTGGTCAATTTTGTTCATATACTACCAGTACTAAGAATATCAGTACCAACATTAAACAATATTAATACTGGTAGTGCAATACAAAACCAACACTCCCGTTTCTTTGTTTATCCTTTCCTTCCTTGAGTTCTTTCACTAAATGTGAGAGTCTTCCATCACCAACTCCTCAATCTGTTTCTTGAGTTGAACTCATTCATGATTGCAATGCCCCTTTTCGCTATGGAAATCACAATATTTGTTACCGATTTGCTTTTCTATCGGGGTGGACATTGGAGGTGGTTTCTGAAAACTAGCACCATCAGCCGCGAAAAATTTCTTTTGTGTCACGGTTAGTAGGGTGAATCTGTTAGATCCGTGACCCCCCTTCTACTAGCTGCGGTAATCAGATTTCCGATATGTAGGTTGCCTTTTAGGCTGATCTTGAGCCCTAAAATTTAACTGTCCTTTTTTCTTAGTTGCAGTTGCGGCTTCCCCATGGATGAAGGCTCTTGTCCTTTCCATCATCTCGTCCACGGTTCTGGGGAATTTGTCATTTAGACGCTTTATCAATTCTGGGTTATTGATCCCATGCATGAATCCTGAGATTTGCATAACCTCAGGGGCTCCTTTGACGTGACCACTTTCATCCTTGAAGCGTTCCATGAAAACATTTAGGGATTCACCTTCCTGTTGTTTTATATGATGAATCTCCACTGGATTCTTGATGTACTTCTTTTTATGCGTATAATTTCTCAAGAAAGCTTTGCGCAGTTGTTCGAAGCCATCATTGCTTTGTCCTGGAAGCTCGTCAAACCACGTGCGTGTATTTCCTATCAATGTAGAATTGAACATGTGGCATCACGTGAGCAGCGGCCAGTTCTCTATATGGGTTGCGGCTTTAACTTTTTTTAAGTGGTCATCTGGATGTACAGTGCCATCGTAAGTATTGACATTGGATGACATTCTTCTCGATTTTGATCAACAGATTCGCGTATTCGTGATGCAAACGGACCTATTTCCTAGCGGCGCCATAGGCGCGACAAGTCTTCGTCTTTCTACATGTCGCATCTATGCCTGGATTTCTGATGTCTTGTATCACCACGCTCGTTCCCCGAGGAGTTAGGCAGAGATGAGGCGTGTCTTCTTAGGCGCCTGTATCGGGATGATCCGGTCGCCGAATTCGATGCATCCCTAGTAGGTGAATAATCACTCCTGTCTGGGTGTTCTTGCGATTCTTTCTTCGATAGTCCAATCGAGCTTGTGATCCTTTCTTACGAGAGCTCGATTGATCTCGAGATTCCTTTCTTTTGGATCTAGATCCTCGCGAGTCTAGAGTCGGACTTCTTTTCCTTTTTCCCAACCTGTCGAAGACACTAGAGCTTTCGTTGTCTCGATGACCATCTTTTCTTAGTCATGCTAAGCTATCTCGCCCTTTTGACATCTCCGAGCGCTTTGTAGTCTGTGACCCCTCGATCCATTCCGTGGCGCGTGGGCTTTCGATTCGATCATGGACGGTAGGCCTTTTGATGCGGTCTTTCACACTGCGCCTTTTCCTTGGCAGTAGTTACTACGACGCTCTCTTTCCAGTGAAGGTTGGGGCTCCTTATTGGTTCTCACATCTTTGACATGACTGGGACTATAGACAAGACGTGTCCTAATGTGACACTCCTATTTTACCTTATAGCAGCGGAAACTAATTTTCGGGTATTACTATCAAAGTACCATAGTCATAATAATAGAAAATGCTCAAAAACATTTTTATAAATATTAACGCCATCCTTCATTTATTCAGAGTTAAATAAAAGAAACTATACAATAATGTACATCACAGGTTTTCCTCAAAGATCTAGTTTTATTTTCTAGAATGATAACCTTATTCAAGACACCACCATCCACAGCCCGCCAGTCCTCATTCACCTGAAATATATGCCTTAAAGTCAACACAATGGTTGAGTGAATCTATAGGTTTTAAACAATATTTGAATACAAGTACGACTCCAGGGCTACATTATTATACACCAAACTTTTTAAAATTCATCAATTCTTATTGCACTAGCTCATGACCCCGCAACTAGACATTATTAGGAAAACCCAACAAATTTTCCCTTAGGTAGGAAGTTTGCCGGACTATCCTAAATAGCAAAATAAAGCATATATGTTTAGCCAGGGTAGGAACCCTAAGCTACTAGCAAGTGCGACTTGCCCAGATAGGAGATGCCAGTATCCAATAGTACTATTCACAATATTAGTGCTCATTAAATGATTAGCAGCCCACGATTAAAAAGGGACTTAACGACAACAAGTAAACGTAGCGTCAATATTCATATAGGCAGCATACAAAAACACTTGTATTCCAGTTTTAGCATATATCCCCCTCACGGGTTTTCAAATCATTTATAAAACTTTAAAAGTGAGGCTATGAACTCACCTTAGCCTAAAGATTCTTGATTAAATCAGCTATACCCGATCACAATCTTCTCAGAATATATGAGTTAACACACAATATATAGATATATCAAGTCATACTCTCTGAGTTCAATCTTTTATTATTTCATGAATTTATTCTTTGATTCATATATTTTGTTATAATAGTATCATTGTTCGATCCATTATACTTAGAAGCCATTCTATAAACGTTTGAGGAGCGAGGGCACTTTAAATCGTAAACCCAACCACTTAGTTAGAACGTAATATCGAGATGGAACATCTTTGTACAAAGCTTCCTACTAACATGACACATTATATTTTATTACATTTTATGTTCTTTAGTTTCAATATTGGCAAAAATAGTCCTTGTAGTTATATTTTGGCATAATTACACTTTTAACTCCTTAAGTATATAGTTTCATTATATTGCCATTTAATCCTTCAATATTTAACCTTAGGGTCTCAAACTTTCCATCATTAATTATTATAGCTTTAACTTACGTAAAATGACACTTTTGGCCCAAAATGTTAAATAGTTTCAAAAATGACAATTTTAGTCCCTATACTTGTAAAAATCATATAACTTCTTCAAAAATGTACCAAATGATCTAGGATTTTAAAACAAAGTTTCAAATCATAATAACAACATTTTATTAGAATTATAGCTCTTGAAATAGATTTTAAGTCATTATTTTATGTAAAATACAAAACAAGGATTTTAAAACATCTTTAGCTTATAACTTTCATTTAAATTGATGAAATGACTTAGTTCTTTTTGTATTGTCTTTATAACATATTTTTGGCATTATAACAAGTCTTAGAATTCATTATACCAAGATCAAAGCTTGTTTAACATAGAAATTACCTAGGTAGCTCTAAAATAGCTCCTTATGGCTTCCTATGAACACTACTTGCTATCAAAGCTTCAAAAGCTTCAATGGATTCCTTCTAGACCTGGTTATTGGTCTTGTGGGATATCCTAGGACTTTTATAGAAGTGAATATGAAGAATGGGTAGGAGGTTTAAGGAAAACGGGGTGCAAGTCTTCATACTATGCCATACGGCCCTATTTATAGTACTAGCAACACTTAGGCTCAAAGTTTGGCATCTAAACGTGTAACATAGATATAGAAATAACTAAGGATAACTAGTGAATCTCTACACAAGTTCTTAGACCCTAGCTTCATTCCAATCCTCTCTCGTGGCTCAAAATGTGTCACGACAACATTAGGATGAGAATGGTGATGTGTGGCACCCTAGTAGGTGATGCACCTACTTGTCACCACTCCTAAAATATCTTAGAACATGTAAATATCTTATTTCAAACCTTTTAATTGGAGGGAAAGTGTTTAAAATGGGTTTTGAAGGCAAAATACTAAATTGGGTCTAATTTCTAGGGCTTGTAACTTATGGTTTGTGTTTTTGGTGATTAGAGACTTAGGAAAGTGATTAGTGAATTATTAAGTCTTAATTAGAGTTTAGACATTCTATTTAAGAGATTTGGGTCCTTGGTTTGAAGTTTAAAAAAGGTTTGATGTGAAAATGGGAAGTATACTTTTGTAGATTAGGGTTTTCTAATGATCTAAAGTTTAATCTTAGTAAAACTGATTATCCTCCTCTTAGATACTGATGTAAACTTAATTTAGGTCCTAGAAATTGTGTCTTAAGTGTCCAAAGAGTTATCACACTTGGTTTAATGGTTTAGTGTAGGTAAACATGTCTAAAGAGTAAAAATACCTATTTTGACCTAATTCACAAGTAATGCATTGAAATCTTGTACCTTATGCATTAGGTTACTTGTAAATTGTCTTAACATAATCTTATAACCTTAATGAAGTCCTATGAGTATTTATAGACTTGTCCTAAAAGACGGATTTATATATCATTAAGCCTAATGACTTTCTATTTTGGGTAATTAGGGTTTTTATCTTAATGTAAGCTTATTCTAAGTCTTATATAGTATGTTTATGACTTCTATGGGTTCTACATTTTTAGTTTAAGGGTTTATATAGGTTGATCATATTCTAGGGTTATTTAAGTAAGCTTAAGGTCCTATGCTTTGAAAACTTGTACTTTATGCTTTAATAATTTGTAACTTGGTTTAAGATAAATGTATTAACTTATTATGATACTTAGTTGAGTTTTATAATTTGTTGCAAAAGATTAAAGTCTAATTCATTATAGATTGGATTTTATATGCTAATCTTGGTTTTAGGTCATTTTCTTGTAATTAGCTTGTGATTAGTGAAAATTAGTGTTTTGTGATTATTTACCTTTTATTTATATGGTAGATTAGAATTAATATAAGGTTTTTAATAATAGTACATAGTTTTTATGTAGTTATATTGCTTAGAATATTAGTTTATAAGGGATTTCTAGGGTTTCTATGGCTATTTAGGGCATCCTTGTTATATTTGAGTTGTTGTTATTCATTATTTGTACATATAGTTATCTTTAGAACTCAGACTTGATATATACATAGTGCGTGTAACATATAGGCATATGTGGAAGTGATAATTGAGATAGCGAGTATCCATATATTCAACAATTCAGTCACACATCATAATAAAAAGCAAAAAATTTCTTAGTAAAATTACCTCTTTATTTATAAACATAGATATCATATTAGTCAAAACTACTGGATGTTATACCTAACCTCCTCCCATTTGTCCTCCCTCAATTTTTCTAGCATAAGTGGAGGAAGGTGTCGTAGTTTTGGGTTATTGGGGTTGTCACAAGTGGTGTATGTTTCCCTCCAACGTCGCGGGTGCTTGAATCCCCACGAGTACTTTCTTGTCGAAAGTTCTGCCTTTCACCCACAATCGAGGTGGACGAGATCAGAGGCGTCTCGTTTTTTTTCTCTTCTTTCCCGTCGAGGCATGATGGTAAAAAGATCTCTGTCTTGCCTTAGTCATGGTAGAGTACTAGTGTAGGGTGTCATGGATGGTGCCAACTTGTAGTTACAAAAGTTGGATGAGGCCTATTTGATCTGTATTAGGAGTAATTTAGGTGTTTGGGGCTCCGGCTCCTGCACCAAGTGAAACTGATTTGACCCTGAACGAGGGAAAAATACCATTAAGCTTATCGTGAGATTTTCTCCCACGATTAACCTCCACGACGTGAGAGTAAGTAATCGGTTTTAGGGTTTATAATCGAGTGACGATTATGGTTTAGAATACGATACCTTGAAAGGAACCAAAGGAGTTCCTTTATAGCCGGTGAAAACCAATTAGGGTTCCCGAAACTATCGACCCAAGTGTAGGAGATATATTCGGGATTCTTATCCATAAATAAGAAGTGCATATCCTTTCCTAACTTTGGTGAATCAGATCCTTATTGGATTATGATTCTGTTTAACAATAATCACGTGCGGCTCACCGCGGTCTACTTGAAACCGCGTGCAACTCACTATAAACCAAGCCCATTGGGCTAATCGCGGTGAGCAGACTCATACGTGATGGATCGAGTATGAATAATGTATGTGAGCCGAGTCGAATAGTTCGCTGACTACTATACATCATTATTAATAGAAAATAATAAGACATCATTAATTGATGTTTTAAATTAGTTTTAAATTTATTATAATTAACATTAGGGGTTCGTTTGGTAGAAATTCATGAAATGACAAATGAATGGAATAAATGACGTAATGGCATGACTAGTTTAACATTGTTGTTGTTAATCGTGTTTGGTTTATATGATAAGATGTAATGGATTTGATTATTAAAAGACTAAAATACCCATTAATTATAGAAAGTTTATTTAATTTGGTTAGTTATAATGGGGTCTTATGTAATTTTCATTCCATTACGAGATGTAATGAAAAAAAAGCAAGGGACTCCTAAAGAATGGTGATGTAATGGGTCATTCTTTGTAATGAATCATTATATTCAATAAATGCAAACAAACAACATTTGCTTATTACATTGTAATAGTCTATCCATTCCTTCTTTGATTACAACATACAAAACGCTACGTAGTTCATAACTTTATTTTGTCGATTAAACTTAAAAATGTTTATATTTTTTAGATATATTTTTAAAAAGATACTAGACTTGTACCCGCGCATAGCGACGGATAGTTTACGATATCTTGATTGGCCCAGTGGTCGAACCGATAACTTGGTCACTTGATCAGGTTGAACCGGTAGTCGAGCTCGTGACCCGGTGGCGATCGGGTTGACCTGGAGAGCGAACCCTCAAAACGGTGGCTTGACCGGACTGACCCGGTGGTCGAACCCTTAACACGGTGACTCGATCGGGTTGACACGGTGGTCGAACCCGTCACCCGATGGTCGAACTCATGATGTAATGGCTAATACACTTGTTTCTTATTTAAGCATTATGTTTATACATGGAAATGTTGAATTTTTAATTTTT
The DNA here is from genome assembly GCA_025667525.1 of Glebionis coronaria. Classification (NCBI taxonomy): domain Eukaryota; kingdom Viridiplantae; phylum Streptophyta; class Magnoliopsida; order Asterales; family Asteraceae; genus Glebionis; species Glebionis coronaria. The sequence goes on from CM046876.1 coordinate 188,814,029, forward strand.
TCAACTTTTAAAATGAGCTTTTTTATATATTATAGTACAAAAGTATAAATATAGATGATCGGGTCGAATTAATCAAATAAAATCATCCTAAATATCTAGGGTTAAATTCATATATCCCCATTTAAAACATTAAAATGCCATATTTATCCACTTAAAATTCATAATGACATATATACCTAATTTATATATTAAAATTGGCATATCTACCCACATCACAGATTTTCCTTTTTAAAGTTGTCAATCACAGTTGTGATGACTGTTATACCCTCAAAGAAAATGCTCTTTCATTTCTTCTTTCTAATCTCTAATATAATTAGGGTTCACACTTGAATAATTAACTTTGGTGTGCATGATCACACTTACACGATTAAGTTCATTTATCTTTTCTAGTCATTGGTTGTTCATGAATTGATCACCATGGTAAGCTTTTCCAAACTTTGAATAATAATAGTGATTATGCATGCCTTCTGCCCCGTTCTTGTGTTTTATGTGCTCCAGTCGTATTCATATCCATTTCATGATATTAAATTAAAGTTGCGACTTCTTAAATGATCAGTAAAGGTCCAAAATATTTAGTTTTGTTGTGCAATTGGCATATTCTTGTTAACGTGTTTGAAGAAGACGAATGGAGACATTTAAAGCTTTTCATGTTTAATTTTAATTAATTTATATATAATAATTTTGTATGAAGGATATAAATGATATTCAATAATAGTATAATTTAGTTTTAATTGATAATATGATAAAATGGACAAATATGAGAAAATTAGTATTTACATTAGATATATATGACATTATGAATTTTTATTGAGTAAATATGACATTTAATGTTAAAAAATAGGTATATATAGTTTAACCCAAATATCTAGGTAAAACAAAACGAGCTGTTGAGTCCGGTTCTTAGAGTAAAAAAAGGGGCCCAATCACATCCAACCGAGTGTGTAACCCGGTTGACAAGTGAACCGGTTGTTGCCGGGTGCGGTTTAAAACATTGATTAACAACACCATTTGGTTGGTTGGAGACAAAATAAAATAAATTTTGATAAACACCATTTACATCACACTTAAATTCTAAGACATTAGATCTGATCTAATTGGAAGTGATCCGATCTGATAGAATTGATAAAAATGTCGATGGGAAGGCTCAGCTCAGGACTGTCATATCCTGATCGTTTCTACGCAGCCGCTACTTATGCCGGATTCGGTGGTTCACCTAATTCTTCTGTCACTTCTAAATTCTCTAACGACGTCGCTTTGTTGCTCTATGCCCTCTATCAACAGGTTCCCCTTCTCTCTTTTTTATATTCTCTCAACTTTTTCTACTGTTTTGTCTGTGGTTAGATTTATATATATAATTGGGATTATATCAATACTTACCTATCATGATTCTTTATTTATATAATTAGGCCATTATCCGCGCATAGTCGCCCGCCTCATTTTGTTTGTGCAATGTTAGCGGTTTTAATTGTATATTAAATACATTTTGGTGGTTTCTCAACCCTAGGTGTCCCCTCCTCTTACAAGCTTGCTTTTTCAATCACTTCTACACTTACACTTATGAACCAATACATACTGAATCCCGATCTATATTTCAATCCCAATTTCTTATCAAGACCTGCCCAACCTCACTTGCTAAACCTTGCACGCAACACTTAACCAAATATAAAATCTCATCGCTATGCACGGGTACACGCCCAGTAGTATGTAGTATAGATACTTAGATAGTCTGATTACTGAATTTCAGGCCTTTTTCTGTTTTTACCAACATGGTAGGTAAAAAGTAACCAGATTTTAGGTTTTTTTTAAAACCGTGTTTATTTTTATTTTATTTTAGACTGAGATCTTGTTGTTGCTGCTTGATCATACCTTTGGCCAACGTGATATTTGAACATTTTAGAATTGGAGCTATATGATTTATATTCAATTTTATATTCGGGATGTAGCATAGGTGGTCATTGATGTAGGAGCAAAATACTGTGAAACGTGTTCTACTGAAAAATATTCCTTCCTTACCGAGGAAGGTGGCAAATCTTGCCCATTTTGATACATATGGGCACTTTTTGATCCTTTTCAAAAAAGGATGGGGCACTTTTTGCCCATTGATGGGCTAAACGGGCGCAAATGTAAGAAACTAAATGGGCTCAATGGGCGCACATGTAAAATACTAATTAGGCTACCCGGCGGATATTTTATATTTGAAATTTTGTCCCCGGCTTTCAAACAAGTATTTTTATTTTTTAATTTTACGTTTTTATATGTTTTTTTCTCGTTTTAGCTTGCGGCCGTTTCGCCCGCCCGTTTAGCCCGCCGTTTTAGCCCGTCGCCCGTTTAGCCGCCCGTTTAGCCTGCCGCCCGTGCCCGCCCGCCCGCCTGCCCGTTTTGCCACCTCTAAGAGGATGTATCAATTTGTTTGGCTGCCTGTTGGGTGATTTTGATTTACTAAGTTGCACGGGGACAGAAACGGGGACGGGGACGGGTACCGGGAAACGGCAACATCTTAAAATTCAAGAAACGGGTACGGCGGGGAATATATGTTTATAATATTTTTCTATATAGAAAATTGTCATCCAAAAAACTATTATAAAACATTCAAAAATCCAAATAAATATTACTCACAATCATCAATTAAAAACTTGTAAACATCAAATTGTCTTCCCAAAAACATTGAAGTAAAATAAATATCAATTAGAAGCTTATACAACAATTACGTAATGGTGTAAAATTGTAAATGCACTCAACTTTATTCAACTTCTTGTATGCATTCATCATAACTTTAGCTAGGGACCAAGGTTATACTAATATAATTGGTTTGCTTCTTATAGTGATAATATACTGATATGCACAAGTCTTGCATCTCTTTTTAAAGGAAAACAGAAAAGATCAAACCCTATTATCTTCATCATTGATAATTCTAGAAAAAATATTAAACATCAAACATATGGTAATACAATAGACAATAAAGAATTGATGATTGTTAGATAATGAAGAATTGATGATTGTATGTCGACTACCTACATAATGTGTTTACAAGTTCTCGAAAGTTTTACAAGATGAAAAGCCTTGACTTTCAAATTCTGGAGGGTTTTAATTACGTATGTTTATTAAATAAAAGAACTTAGTTAATGGGCAAGAAACGTGAGTTTTTTGGCCGGAAACGTCGGTTTTTTGGCTGGAAACGTTTCCCTAAACGTTTCCCATATAAGGAACCGTGACGTTTCCCTTTCTCTTGGGGACGTTTCCCTGGCGTTTCCCCACGTTTCGGAAACGTCATACGCCATCTCGGCGGAGTTTCCGTGCTTCCTAGTTGATTTACGTCGCACATGACATGAATCAGGTCCAAATTCATGAATCAGGTCTAAAGCTAGTGGCTTGGTCTAAATTGATATGAATCAGGTCGTGCGTTCATGCTTTATTTCAATCATTTCACGAGTAGATAACATATGTTAGTGTTTTATCATATCACCATGCACAATAACTAGAATGAATTATGTGCCAAAATTGTATTTGAACCCCCTTAAAGCTTGCGATAGAGTTTGATATTACCATGATTATTCCACTATGCAAACATGTCTCTTGTCAGTGTATTTTTTTTTTCCGGGTAAAGGCTTATAAGCCCGGTAAAATATCTCTCGTCTATGTATATCCCGGGTCATTCTGTAGATTTTTGTGCCATATACAAAAATAGAGCTCCATTTAGTACGGAAATTTACGCATTTGCACAAAAGTTCATTAAATTGAGATAAAATATCACTAAAATTGAGTGCAAGGAATGTGGATTGATTATATTTGGCCTTTAAATCGCATCCATGGTTTGCTTTTTGCATCATGCAATCTTAAGATTACATACTCGAGAACATAAACACACTTTTGAATGATTAAATTAATGCGAAAGAGAGAGTTCCAGATTCCAAATGTGGGCGGACATTGGGTTTCAAATATATTAAGAAAGTTTCAATTATATATACACATAATAGATCAAGACAAAAATGGACCCCTTTTGAATTTTGGGCGCTATGCAACAGCCCCTATAGCCCCTGCCCATCAGCAGGCCTGTGTACATTCATACGTACTTTAGAGTGTGTCTTATTATGTATATGCATATTTGTATCATGAGTATTGTTTCCAGTACTTGCATTGGCTTTGGGATATGCTGCTGACTAGTTGATAGTTCCCAGCCTATAATTTATTTATTCATTTATGTTTGTAGAATTGTAGTTTGATAAAGCGAGATTTGTTTCATATCAGGCAACTGTTGGGCCTTGTACTGTACCAAAACCAAGAGGTTGGAGCCCAGTTGAACAAGGCAAATGGACGAGGTTTGTTATTTTATCTACTTAATGCATATGCAATACCTGATGTATTAATATATGATTTATGATGTCTCAAGGCTTTCATCTCTTGCTGCTTGTTGTTCAGTTGTATACTATCCAAGATTGATTAGATTACTAATTTAGATCATGTGGTTCTGTTTAAAAGCAAACACGTGTCAAAAAGACCAGAAAAAAGACATTTGCGTTCGATAATATTCATGCTAAAATGCAGTGTCGTAAAACTCGGATTACAATTATGAGCCAATTTACTGGTCAGTTTTAATCTTAAATAATAGCTGTGCCCCCCTTTTCTATTGCAGCTGGAATGGTCTTGGAAACATGGCTTCCATTGAAGCAATGCGCCTTTTTGTAAAGATATTAGAGGTATACAGTATACTTATCTATATACATCATTAATGGAATAATATACACTAAAACCTTGATTAATTTCTCTTTTGTTTTTCGATGAGTAGGAGGAAGACCCAGGGTGGTATTCAAGGGTATCTAACTTCACTTCAGACCCCGTTGTAGACGTAGAGATGAATGTAATGCTCTCTGTATGCAGAATTATTTATAGTCATATATGCAGCAAACTATAATCTAAGTTGGGAAATTGTGCATCTGCTGTAGAATAATCATGAGACGGAATTAGCCACTAATACTGAAATCACTATGCCTGAAATGAAAACCATCCCCACTGAGAATGGAAATACAGCGGAAACCCAGGATAAAGATGTAATGGTTGAAGAGATTGGTTCTGTTAGCGTGTATGACCAATGGGTTGGCCCTCCTGTTTCTGGTCAACGCCCAAAGCCTCGATATGAGGTATTAATTTTTTCCTGTTCTCAAATTTTTATTGGTTCTTACATCTCATTGTACCTTATTCTGATATAATTATCAATTTGGCAGCATGCAGCAGCGGTTGTTGATGATAAAATGTATGTATTTGGAGGAAACCATAATGGACGTTACCTAAATGATCTTCAGGTACGAAACTATATGGCCAAAGTTAATATCGTTACTTTTATTTTTCTAGGCATTAAATTTTGTCTACATCATCAATAATCTTTCTTGTGTCTATTGAGGGCCGTTTAGATATTAGACAAATGTTCAATAATTAATTTAAATCTGTTGCAGAGACTTGATTTACGAAATTGGACGTGGTCAAAGGTTGAAATCAATTCAAATTCAGAGGCTCCGGTGATAGTAACTCCCTGTGCTGGGCATTCTTTGGTCAGTATCTGGGCCTATTTTTCTGCTGAATATAAAGTTTATATAGCATCAATTTGTCACATCAGATTTTTGACAAGTTTTGTCTAATTTGACGGGTGATAACCTGCTGATTTGTAGATACCTTGGGAAGGGAACAAGCTTATATCAATTGCTGGACATTCAAAGGACCCTTCTGAAGTTTTCAATGGTTTGTCTGATCTCGATAAATTTTTTTAATTTTCCCAAGCAAGACTAAGATGTAACATAACTATCTCTACTACAGCCTTTTAGGATTGTGATATGAATCAAATTGGAATCAAGGGGTAATGCTGGATTTTATTAATCGGCCGGTGTTTGAGACCCGGTAACCTCCCGTACAAGAACAATAAACAAATAATCCTTCAATGAAAATAACTGTCACATGATCAGTTCCTTAAATAAAGCCACCCTAAACAACCAAAATGATAAATAAACATAATTAACTCCTAAGAATAAGTAAATGCTGGATTTTATTAATCGGCCGGTGTTTGAGACCCGGTAACCTCCCGTACAAGAACAATAAACAAATAATCCTTCAATGAAAATAACTGTCACATGATCAGTTCCTTAAATAAAGCCACCCTAAACAACCAAAATGATAAATAAACATAGTTAACTCCTAAGAATAAGTAAATGACATCCAGCCCCCTCGAGTAACTACGTCGCATCTTTGCTGCGTCGATATACTTTTCCAAACCGCCCCTGTTCGTATCATTACTCCCCCCCTGAAAATTCACCTTGTCCTCAAGGTGAAAGGCAGGAAATTGCATGCTCAACAGATCCGCGCGCTCCCAAGTAGCTTCATCACGCGCCAAGCCTTCCCACAGCACGAGAACCTCCAAACCCTCCGGCCCCTCACGAGACCCGATCACCTCAGATGGCTTACAAACAACAGACATGTCGTCACTCCGATTCAGCTACATGATCCCCAATTACTGCCTTGAGCTGCGAAACATGAAACACAGGATGAATAGCAGCTGTTGGTGGCAACTTCAAACGGTAAGCCACAGTTCCCACCCTCGCCACTACCTCGAAAGGTCCATAAAACCGCGGAGCTAATTTTAAACACAACCTGCGTGCCACAGTGACCTGACGATAAGGGCGTAACTTCAAATAAACAAGATCCCCCACCTCAAACTGAACATTGCGCCTTTTCCCATCTGCTTGAACCTTCATCATCTTTAACTCATCTAACACCTCATCTCGTTCCAACAAATACTGGTCCACTTCAAAGGTAATCGCGGCACCTTTTTCATAACCCATGATTGTTGGAGGATCACGCCCGTACAACACCTTGAATGGTGTCATCCCAATGGAAGAATGAAACGAGGTATGATACCAATATTCAGCCCATGGTAACCATTTTACCCATTGCTTCGGTTTAGAGGACGAGAAACACCGCAAGTAAGTCTCCAAGCTGCGGTTGACCACTTCCGTTTGCCCATCCGTCTGCGGGTGGTAAGCCGTGCTATGCTTCAATTGGGTGCCCTGATACTTAAAACAACTCCTTCAAGAAATGACTAATAAACACACGATCCCGGTCTGAGATAATGGCCTTGGGAATCCCATGCATGCGCACAACACCACGGATAAACGCGACTGCTACCGATGCCGCCGTATACGGATGTTTGAGAGGAATGAAATGGGCCGACTTACTAAGCCTATCAACCACCACCATGATAACGCTGTACCCCTCGGACTTGGGCAACCCATCAATAAAGTCCATCGACAATTCCTCCCAAATCTTCTCCGGCAAGTTCAATGGCTGAAGTAAACCCGCAGGTGCTAAATTGGAATACTTATTTCGCTGACACGTGCTACATTCAGAAACCAATTTAATCACATCCCTACGCATTCCCACCCAATAGAACTCAAGAGACATCCGTTGATACGTCTTTTGAACGCCTTCGTGCCCCCCATGGCACCACCATGCATTTCCCGAAAGATTTGAGGAATCAAGGAAGATGTTTGGGGAAGTATACCCCTCAAGTCCGTCTCCCCCGTTCAACAGGCGAGTACGAAGCTCCACTATTTCTGGATCGCCTCGAACCGTCTGTAACAGGCCCGTATCACTGCTGATTCATGCCACCGTTAGCTCAGAAAATGCATAATCACCCCCACGTCGTGATAAAGCATCAGCAGCCCCATTCTCGCGTCCCGGCCTGTATACAATCTCGAAATCATAACCTGATAATTTAGAAATCCACCTTTGGTATTCGCCGGCTACAACACGTTGCTCCAATAAAAATTTAAGACTTTTTTGATTGGTGATTACTTTAAATTTCTGTCCCATCAGATATGGCCTCCACTTTTGAACGGCCATCACTATAGCCATTAATTCTCTTTCATAAACTGATTTAAGTTGTGCCCTCGGTCCCAAAACTTGGCTAAAGTAGGCAATCGGCTTACCCTCCTGCATAAGAACCGCGCCGACTCCATAACCGCAGGCGTCCGTCTGTGTCATCACTTCTTGCAATTTTTTGAAAGCTTGAGTTGCCTCGTCTGTCCAACGAAAATTATCTTTCTTGAGCAGGTCCGTTAAAGCCCGATTGATTTTCCCGTACCCCTGCACAAATTTACGGTAATACCCGGTTAGCCCCAGAAATCCCCGTAGCTCCCTGAGGTTTTTCGGAAGTGGCCACTCTGTAATGGCTGAAATCTTCGACGGATCTGCCATCACCCCGTCACGGGTCACGATGTGACCGAGATACTCCACCTGGGACTGTCCGAATATACACTTTTTCTGGTTACAGAAAAGCTTTTCATTCTTCAGGCACTCAAAAACCGTTCTTAAGTGTTCACAATGCTCGCCCATGCTTTTACTATTAACCAAGATGTCGTCAAAGAAAACCAACACGAATCGTCGCAAATATGGTCGAAAAATTCGGTTCATTAGAGACTGGAAAGTGGAGGGTGCATTAGTCAACCCAAAAGGCATCACGATAAACTCATAGTGGCCCTCGTGTGTCCTAAATGCTGTTTTTTGTATATCCGCGTCTTTCATTCGGATTTGATGGTATCCCGATTTGAGGTCTAGCTTGCTAAACACGGCTGCACCATGTAACTCATCCAACAATTCATCGACCACTGGTATGGGAAACTTATCCAGAACAGTCGACTTATTTAGAGCCCGATAATCAACACAGAACCTCCAACTGCCTATCTTTCTTTTTCACCAAGAGTACAGGGCTTGAAAAAGGACTCGTGCTAGGTCTGATTATTCCCGCTTCTAACATTTCACCCACCAACTTTTCAATCTCATCTTTCTGCAGTTGGGGATACCGATAAGGACGAACATTAATGGGCTCTGTGCCACTTTTGAGGATAATAGCATGCTCATGGTCCCTCGGGGGTGGTAATCCTGCAGGCAAAACAAAAATATCCGAGTAATCAGTTAATAATGAAACCAGAGCAGGATGTTTCGGTGTGGCCACTATAGGGGTGTCCTCCACACGAGTCAATGCTATCAAGTACATTTTGCTGATGTCGGGAATTGCATGGGCCAACGAACGAAGTGATGCCTCTGCCCTTCGCAGCCCCGACTCCCCTCGTAGGGTTACCCTATTAACTCCCCTCTGAAAGGACATCGTCAGCTCCCTCCAGTTTACCCGTATCTCTCCCAACTGTTGAAGCCACTTAACCCCAAGAATTACATCAGTGCTACCAAGTTCCAACGAATAAAAATCTTCGATCACTCGATGACCCTGTAAATTCAATTCCACTCCTCTACAAACACCCGAGCTAGTCTCCGTTTTCCCATTGCCCAAGATGATCCCCGTCTCCCGTTTCCCGGTAACCTGTAACCCCAATGGTTCCACCAACCGTACTGATAGAAAATTGTGGGTAGCCCCACTGTCAATCAAAACAACTACCTCCTGTCCGTGTATAGTACCCCGGAGTTTCATTGTGTGGGGAGTAGTAATACCTACCACGGAGTGCGCTGATACTTCCACCGCGTCAAGGTGGGCATGTTCCTCGTCCTCATGGTTAACCTCCGCCTCCGCATCATAATCCTCATGAAGGAGAAGTACATGTAACGATGTCTCAGGACACCGATGCCCGGGCCCAAACTTCCCATCACACCGGAAACACAAACCTTTAGCCTTCTTATCTGCCATTTCCGCTTCTGTCATCCGTTTAAATGGGAGTCTCCCTGCTCCATTTTGCTTCTCTTTTGCTCCCCCGTCCGTTGGTGCAAGCTGCGGGCGTAACCCCACCACCCCAACCCGGTTGGTCGCCGTCTTCGGGGTCGCCACGCCACGCTGTCCTCCTGTTTTACTTTCATCGATAAGGATTGTCAATTCCATGGCCTGACGTAAGTTGGATGGTTGTTGCGTTCTAACAGCTATTCGGAGTTCTGGTTTCAACCCCTTAATAAAGTTACCCTCCAACACCTCTTCTGATAGACCAGGTAATTGAGCGAGCAGCCATTCTTTCAAATAATGTCACATATTCGCGACCCGTCCCTTGTTGACTAATGGAGAAAAACTGTTCATACAAGTTACCGTCTTGTGACGATTGAAAACGGTGTAAGAGGCCTCTTTTGAGCACTTCCCAACTGATAAAAGGCTCCCTATTATTAACCCATTGGAACCAGGACAGGGCAGGCCCTTCCAAGCTAAAGACCGCTGCACGAAGCTGGTCCCCAGTAGTAATCAAGCCTTGTACCTCAAAAAATCTCTCTGCTTGGTATACCCAACCATAAACGTCTTCCCCATCGAACAATGGCATTTTAAGTTTTCTTAATCGGTGATCATGCCATCCTCCAGATCCCGGTACAAACGATGGGATCTGCATAGTGGCGTTCGGGAATGTTACGCCTGCTTGTCCATACACATTGCCCGGGTGATTCTGGAAAATCCTTTCATTGGTAACTGGTGGGTTTGAATTCCGATTGATGCTAATACCTCCTGGTTGGCTCATTGGAAGCGGAAATCCCTGCGAATCAAACTGGAGGCCCGAAAAATTCGTATAACTTGCTGAGGGTTGACCCGTAAACGCCGAATACTCAGCATGGTATTGATTTTGGGTGTTGATCGGCAGTGTTATAGGGTTGCTGGATAGTGTGTTGTGGATAGTTTGTTGGGGCGGAAGTGTGGTGGAATGGGATAGCAGTGGTGGAACGGTGGCGGGAAGGGTGGTGGTTGGTTGTAGGGCTTTCAAGAGATGCAACACCTCTGCAAATTGCTTATCAGCATCTGCTTTGTTCTTTTCAATTGATGCTTGCATCTGATCAAAGCGATTTGATGTTTCTTCCTGAGTAGCCAATGAAACGGCTTTGAATTGTTCCAAACTTGCTTCAACATCAGTAATCTTCGTCATGGCTGATTGTAAATCTCCACAGGCGGCAGGAGATCGCTCTGATACCAATTTGATATGAACAAATTGGAATCAAGGGGTAATGCTGGATTTTATTAATCGGCCGGTGTTTGAGACCCGGTAACCTCCCGCACAAGAACAATAAACAAATAATCCTTCAATGAAAATAACTGTCACAGGAATCAGTTCCTTAAATAAAGCCACCTTAAACAACCAAAATGATAAATAAACATAATTAACTCCTAAGAATAAGTAAATGACATCCAGCCCCCTCGAGTATCTACGTCGCATCTTTGCTGCGTCGATATACTTTTCCAAACCGGCCCCTGTTCGTATCAGATTGCTTTAATTTAAAAAAAAAAATATTTATTAGAATAAGGTTTATACTACTTTGTCTTTTATTGTGCTTTTATAAAGATGCACAAAAGAGTTTTTATGGGTCATCCCGGCCTGAACAGGCTCGTAACCCATCCATCATACTACCTCTAAGTGACACTATTTGTAGAGGCCACTTGCTTCGTTCTAGAACTCTATTCACCTTAGTCCTTCTTATAATGTTACACGTGAAAGAGTAATGTAGTCTTATTTTAATAGTGAAGGCGTTCGATCTGCAAACATATACTTGGTCAACTATGAAGACCTATGGAAAACCGCCGGTATGCATTCCTCCTAATCTCTTCATACTATTATTTACTAGCTTCCCATTTGTTCCATGCTAAAATTAGGTCTGTCAATATAGTTAATTGCAATATAAAAAGATTGATCCTAAGATGCTGTCAACAACAGACCTAGTTGATGACTAATTAATATCTAGTTCAAATTTATGACAACAACTAGCAAAAAGTAAACTGTATAATACAAATGTGCAACTTATTAATAGATATATAGACAATTCTACAGTGAATTGTCTCAAATATTCTTATAGGAAACTTATACTTTATCAACATTATCACACCATACAACTAAAAACATGATACCACTTGTATTACAAAACTCATAACCGTAGCACCTCGATGTCTATGATAAACATATATTGCAAAATGCATCATGTACATGTAACCTAAATCTAGTTTTAATAAAATAAAACTGATATCATGTGCTTCTACAAATCAACCATTTATATTAAACAATTAGTTCGTCAAATTATTGGTAATTTTATCGAATTCTGAGTTACTATTGAAGATTTTTCCATAAGTACAAGTATATGTATAGTTTGGTGGGTGTTACTTGTTTTAAAAAATTGTGCTTAACAACCACTTTAGTGTGGATGTCGTGCTACGCTACAAATATAAGTATTTTTTTTATAAAAAAAAGTAGTCACTATTACATGTCCCTGCATACTTTCATAGTTATACATCATGTTCTTACAACTTCAGTTGATGGTCTATATGTACACCATGTGTTAATGGTAGACCGTAAGTGTTTCTATATTGCATCAATCTGTTGCAGGTTTCACGTGGAGGTCAATCAGTCACACTTGTGGGGAGTAACTTAGTCATATTTGGTGGACAAGATGGAAAAAGAACTCTCTTAAACGACCTACACATTTTAGACTTAGAAACGATGACCTGGGATGAAATTGACACATTGTAAGATCTTTTTTGCATCATTCCTAGTTGTAAGTGAAACTGCTGATTATAGTCTGAGTAATGGTTGTTTTCTTGATTATGCAGAGGCGTGTCACCTTCTCCACGGTCGGACCATGCTGCTGCAGTACATGCAGAGCGTTATCTTCTTATATTTGGTGGTGGCACACACGCAACTTGCTTCAATGATCTTCACGTCCTTGATCTAAAAACTGTATGATAACACAACATAATTTGATGTAGTGGCCATGCAAACTGGGACTTTGTTTACATGAATGTTTGATTGTTTATAGATGGAATGGTCAAGACCAAGTCAACAAGGAGAGATACCAAGTCCACGAGCTGGCCATGCAGGTGTTACTGTTGGTGAAAGTTGGTTCATTGTTGGCGGTGGTGATAACAAGAGTGGTATGTGTTCGAGAACCACACATTTCTACGTTGTCACCAACATGTCTACGTTGTCTTTTTATCACCACGAGTGACCCATTGCTTGTTTTTTATTTTTCTATTGCAGGCGCTTCTGAAACCGTTGTCCTCAACATGTCTACGTTGTCTTGGTCAGTTGTAACAACTGTTGAAGGGCGTGTTCCTCTTGCTAGCGAGGTATTCTCTTATTAAGATGATTACTTGATGTTTTTTATTTGACCCAATCTGATGCTGATTTTTTGTTCTGCAGGGCTTGAGTTTGGTGTTAAGCTCCTACAATGGTGAAGATGTTTTAGTTTCTTTTGGAGGATACAATGGGCGATACAACAATGAGGTAAAGAACCGATTCTCTTTTTTGTCATTGCTATGCTCTAATTTATGTGTCCCTTAATTTGGTTATTGTGTTGATTAGGTCAACTTACTTAAACCTAGCCACAAATCAACCTTGCAAGCAACTAGGTCGGAAACGCCTGCCCATGATAGTGGTTCCGGTGCACAGAATGCAACAAACGGTACCCGTGATGTTGAGTTAGAGTTTGAAACTGGTCAAGATTCAAATATCCGGGAAATTAGCGTGGACAACAATGAGCCACAGGTAACAACAGTGTTGTAACTCTAGCTGCTTACTATGATCTATGTCACAGTGTAATAATAAATTTGTCAAAACCGAACCGACTGCTTTGATATGGTTTGTAAAAATGTTAATCGAACCGAAACGAAAACCGAATTCACATAAACATATATATTTTTTAATATATTTATAGACATAAAAAAATCATTAAAACCCTTTCTTAATATATTAATTTGAAAATATTTTTTTGGTAAAAACTATACAATTAAATGAAAAAAAGATATATATTTTTTATAATTCGGGTCTACCAGAAAACCAAACCAAATTGAAATTCTGTTTTTGGCTTGGTTTTACCCAAAAACAATTAATCGAACTGACCGAACAGAATAAACCACACAGATGAACACCCATAATAAAAAGTGAAGCTATAAGGAAAAAGGTCAACAGATTAAAAGTTGCTCAAAATGTAGTTTGATGATGTACACGCCTACTAAGTTACTTCATATAGAAGATTAGACCTTTTTATTCGTAGTAATATGGTCTTTGTAATCATATTTAACGCATTAATATTAGTAAAAGTGTTAAAACTTGACCAAATTGTGTCAACTCATTTGACACATACCAAAAGGTATCCGGCGTATTTACATCTGCTTCAGTAATTTCACCTGAAGAGCTCTGGTTTATACTAGAAAATTTGAAAGCTTCCGTGCTACGGCTTGCACATGATAGTCTTGTTAAAGAGTTTTTATCCGTGAAATTATCCCCCATTATAGTAAGTGTGTGCATTTGTATGTTGCCATATAGATTCGTTGTGTAAATAAGCCTTCGCTTTTGCAGATAAATGAAGTTAATGAAGTCAGTGAGCTTTCCGTAGCTGCCCTAAAGGTAGAAAAGGAAGAGCTAGAATTGGCACTTAGCAACGAAAAGGCACAATCACTTCAGCTAAAGCAAGAGCTGATAGAAGCTGAATCCAAGAACACAGACTTGTACAAGGTAATGTATTTCCAACGCTTTCGACAAAGAATTTGTTCATATCCTATGGGTTTTTGTGGTAAAATGGGTGGGTTGGGTCACAAATTAACTCGGGTCCAGCTGGATTGACTATAAACATTTCTGTCCAGAATGTCAGATTTGATATAAACAATAGGCGAGTCAACTATGATTACAGAAGTGGTACTGGCAGGGGCGGACATACATGTTAGCATTGGGGTGGCGGCGCCCCCCATGGCTAGTCCGATAAGATGAGATTTTAGTGTAATTTTTTTCCGATTTTAACCATTTTTCGAACGTGCCCCCCACCCATAAACCAAATTGCCCCCCACCTACATATTAAAACACAACATTCAACTCTCTAACACCTTATAAATATCACATTTTTAAGTAAAAATACCCGATTTATCATTTCGGTACTAGTTTTTTTTTCTGTATTTTGATGTTATTGTCCAAAATTTTTTTTTTTGCCCCCCACCTTTTATATTTCTGCGTCCGCCACTGGGTACTAGTCAATCCAGTCGGTTTGCCAAACAAGTTTGTTGGGCAGGTTTTAGGAATTGATAGAATAGGGTGACTTTTGACACACATGACCATTTTCTATTTGGCTATTTTTCTTTTATTTACGCTTTCAGACTTTGACTTGTTAGAGATTAAATGACTTTGTCACTGTCATATTTTTCGTAGCTGCATGCAAATTTTGGAATTTTTTTAATTACATGTATGTGGCAGCATTTGATCAACTTGCTAAACAAACACTCCCGGGATATATGAACATTCTATTAGTTCAATAATATTCTGTGTAAAATATACAGCTCATATTTTGTTGCAAATTTTACCTTCCTGCAGGAGCTGCAGTCTGTACGTGGTCAGCTTGCTGCCGAGCAGTCAAGATGCTTTAAACTAGAGGTTACTTCTTTTTTAGTTTGCATCTCATAAACCCATCCAAACACTCTATAAGCTACCCAATAAGCTAACTTATCCAACAAGTCTCCTTTTCATTGGCTGTATGTTTTGAAGTGGGCTATTGGTTTGGGAATACCTTTTTTTCCCCCTCAAATCATGAAATGGTGGTCAAATTTGAGATTTCTTAATTGAACTAGATAAATATCCTCCTTGTGTAATTAGTCTCTATGATAAACAGGTGGATGTCGCGGAGCTACGACAAAAGCTACAAACAATGGATAGCTTACAAAAAGAACTTGAAATCCTGCAAAGACAAAAGGCTGCATCTGAGGAAGCTTTTGCAAAACAAAAACAGAGTTCAGGAGGGGTGTGGGGATGGCTAGCTGGTACACCACCTCCAATCGAAAAATCATAAGTTAAACACAACTAGATATATAGTGATTTTTATACTCAAAATCCCTTTGAAATTCATTTTCCTATAATATATTTTTTCTTTTTCTCTTAAGCATTGTTTGACTTGGCAGAGTGTGTGATGTTTTGTTTTTGTCAGAGAAAAAAAAGACTTAAGCGCTTCAATTGTTTCATTTTTTGTTTGGGATTTTGAACTTGAGGATTGTATGGTTTCATTATTTTAGACTAATGATGATGGTATATATCCATAATTAAGTTGCGTGTCACTATTCTATTCTACATGATGTTGATACTGAAAAAGGGTTAGATACTTGTAGTGCATACGTGCTGATATCTTGTTCTCTTGTGCCCCTAATCGTTACTAGTTCGGGTCTGAGATTTGCGTACTTTATTTTATATGTTTACATGGAAGATGGAATTTCATTTGCCAGTATCATACAGTGAGGGAATACTAACAAATTGATGATCAAAACATAGCTGTAAATTACATCAAGCAAAAGCCGAAATGTAGTTTCTTTACCACATGGTGATTTCATGAACAAGTTCTTCAATATATAAATAAGATGAACCATTCGGAGCTGTTGCAATTTCTGCTTTTTTCTTCCACTCCATAGCCTTCATTCTCAACCTCTTACCTTTTATTCTGCCCATTAATTCCCTTACAAGCTTCTGGACCTCATGCCTATTAACATTCTCATCAATCTCCATTCCAACCTCCCATTCCTTGCAAATTTGTATACAATTGATCCTCTGGTCATGAGAAACTGGCCAACATAACATAGGCACCCCAGCTGACAAGCTCTCTATCACTGAACCCCACCCACCATGAGTCAAAAACCCGCCAATCGAGGGATGGTTGAGTACCTCTTCTTGACAACACCAGCTTGCTATAAAGCCTCTCCTTTTAATTCCCTCCTCTAAGTCTGGTGGTAAAGCTAGAGATCCTCCATCAACTAGATCAGTTCTTATTATCCAAAGGAAATAATGGTTGCTGTTAACAAGTCCCCAACCAAATTCTATAAGATCTTCTAAAGAAATCACTGCTAAACTTCCAAAGTTGACATACACCACAGACTTTGGTTCTTTCGTCAGGAGCCACTGGATGCACTCGGGTTCTTCATTCCATAAGCTATAGCCGTTGGAACTCGACTTACTGGTTTCCTTTATCATAACCTGGTCCATAAGTAGTTGCAGAGGTCCAACTGTATAGATACGAGAAAAGATCGATTTAAGCTCTTCGACTAAATTAGACTCTAATTCATCAAAAGTATGGATAACATTGTGTAAAACTTTATCAGCTAACTGAGCTGTTTCAAGAAAAAAGTTCAATGCACGATCATCAGGTTTAGTGGCTAAAATATGTCGAGGTAGATCTCTTAAACGAACTCCTTCCATTCCAGGAATCCAGTCTATCATCATATCAGTGTACCCATTTGTCAAATAACTTTCATCTACATAAAAAATACAAAAACAGTACATGATGAATAATCGATGAATTAGTTACAAGTGTAATTTTTTTCGCAAGTGATATATTGACTAAAAAGATGTATAAAACCTTTAAGTGGGACAAGTCCTTTTTCCACTAAAACTTTTGATTGGTAATACCCCATGAAACCACTGGCAGAAAGTGTCCAATAAAGGATGATGGGGACTTTAAGCTTCTCAGCGACATCATATGTTTTTGCAAAGTTCATGAAACCATCAGAAACAATACAAGTTACTGGAATTTCAAGTTTGGATACAAGATCAAGAAATGAATCAAAGAAATTGGTGGCAAGATAGCTGGAGAGTTGAGGCCATGTTTGGCTTGGTATGTTGTCAGCATCTGAACTAGATGGGAGACCATCAGGAACCGTTTTGAGTTGAAAACCAGGAGCACCAAAGAGATCATGAGTCCCAGCGGACTTAAGAAGGCGCTTGTGGTTCGACATTGTGTTAACGAAAGTTATGTTAAGGCCCTTGTGATGTAGTAGCCTTGCTAGTTTTAGCATACACTTGATGTGGCTTTGTGCTGGTACAGGTATGCACACAACATGAGGCTTCTTGTTCTCGCTGTTTACGACTATTGTTTCCATTTTGGATCAAGTGCTGAAAACTGCAGTATTATTATTTTGTATAGATGGCACCGAGTATGATTATATGTTGCACACCATGTGTGCCTAAAGCTGATTCATTGCTTTATAAAGGCAGAACGACATAATTTTGTATATAAAAACAATCAATCATATACAACCATGTCTCAATCACCATTCAACCCTCTATTTCTCCTCATACAGCATGCATACAAAAAAAAAGTCCTCTTTTTCTTCTGTCAAATTAGTCAATATAACTGACCCCAGCATTATGTGACTCTTTTTGTATTCTGGTGTGAGTGTGCATCAAGTGTCTACTTATGTATTATTATGTTATGTATGGTATCAACTAGGGGTGAGCATGGTGCGGAGCCGTGCGGGTTTTGGCAAAAACCAAACCGCATCCGCGATTGTGGTTTTTAGAAAAATGTGAATCCGCACCGCGCGGTTTTTTGCGGTTTCGGTTTTGCGGTTTTTTGCGGTTTTTGTGGGTTTCGCGGATTTTAACCGCACCGCACCACCACCTATGATTTATGTAATTAATGTGGGTTTTTGCGGTTTTTGGTTCACAATGTTGGTATTTTCGGTTATAACAATACATATATTTAATGTAAACACACACATTACATAGAATAATAATGATAATATGCACTAAAACCCTTAAAATACACGTTAAATAATGGATGTGTCGTTTTTCGATTTTATATAAGTAATTTGCGGTGCGGTGCGGATTTTGTGGTGTGGTTTTAGGGGTAAAACCGAAACCGCACCGCATTTTGCGGTTTTCTTTTTTCTTATAACCGATCCACCGGTTTTCGCTGTGGTGCGGTTTTTGCGGTGCGGTTTTTTGCGGTTTTTGCGGTTTTGCGGTTTGCGGTGCAATTTCTGCTCACCCCTAGTATCAACTATCAACTATATTACATGTTTGATATTATTGTTTAGTAGCGCAACTTGTTGCTCGTTTATCTTATGCGACTATTTAAATAATATTACAATAAATCTTTCATAAGTTACAACATAAAAAAAAAGAAAAATCTATTACAAAAATAAAATAAAAAAGGTGACGATCAATAATTATAGATATGACTATATGAGTAGGGATCAAGTGAGAAAGTGAGAAGTAAGTTAAGATAAGAAGTGGTGAGAAGTGATTAAAATCACACATCTGAGATGCAACGACTTGCATTAGATGCATTGTTATTCATATAGATGCAACATTTTAAGTTTCAAAAGTTAATTTGATATCTAGATGGTGAATATTGATTTTCATGATTTAAGCACATGTAGAGGATCAACAAAAGAAATCATGATGCATATGATAAACGTATATGCTTCTAATAAACGTATATGCATCTTATTAAAAGCTAGAAAACACATTATGATGCATTATAATATGCATCTAATGGTTTTAGAGACTTATTATCCTTCTTATTTTAAATAAACTTGTGCTTTGATCCTCTATAAATATTTGATTAAAGAACCTAGTTTATAAAATACGTAAATCACAATGTTAAGTACACCCTCTGTCCCATATGATGGTTTATGTTTATCATAACAATTATAAAAACCCTAATATGGATCAAAGAACATACAGCGGAAGCAAATTAACAAGATCTTTAATTAACACGATTATAATTAATCAAGGCTAGGGTTACATACCTTTATCCTAGCAAGATCTACAAGTTGACGGAACGGTCACCGGTAGAGATAGATCACGAACACCACCAGGATGTAATCTAAAGCAAGATTACACCACGATCTTGTACACACGTGATATGGCGAGTTAATCATGAGTCTAGCACGAACAAACCGAGCTTCTAAGTCTATGGAAGATCTACCCAACAACCCTAGAGAGGGGCTAGGACTAGATCTAGAATAGCTTAATAAAAATTAAAGAAGAACCCTAATAGGGTGTTTGTTTGGCCGGTTTTTAGAGCAAGAGAAAGAGAGATATGAGGTGAAAATTATGAGGCTTTTGGTTTGTTGGGATTTAATACCTAGTTAACCATGTTAACTACGAGTGCGCAGCGGAATGGATCTAGTTTGAGCAATTATGATTAACACGTAATTAATAATAAACAATGGAGTAAACGCGAAAACTAACCTTCGTCCAAAAGCAATGAAACTAAAACGAGTGATAAAATATACCACCTCTACGGTTGCTCATAACTCACGACTAACATCACATAAAACACAGCAATGGTCTCTATTTTCCCATCTTCTTCATTCAAATCAATAAACCTAACACCTTGGAAAACTTCTCTTCCAAGGTTAAACAAAATAAATCTACAAAATCTTTTCCCCTTTTCTTTTATCTCCCATTTAGGCCGGATATACATCACCTCCAAAAGAGGTTTCCAGAACTTTTCCGACTCCTTCTTTTAGCTTCTTTAACCTTCTATAACGGTCGTTTAATACTTAACTTTTAATTACTTAACGATCGTTAGCTACGGTTTGATTTAATAAATATAATAAATATATTTAATAAACAAATTAACCCTTCACGTAATATGTGCAATCCCGTGATCTCGAGTTCGATCCTATCACACGACAATCGATTTTTAAGTTCATAAACTTTCACCATAAGAGGCGTTTGTATAAGCCTAACTAGTGAATCACATGTCACCATCTTTGTGAACCTAATGTAGTTACCTAATACTGTATATTATTGCCATTGCTTTGCCTTAGGCTAATGTACGAAAGAGGTTGTAAACCCATTGTTGTTACATATAACAGTATCATTGATACACTGCAAGGACCACATGATTCATGACGTCTGCATACTCCGTTTTGGACATTTTACAATATAATGCATGTTGATCAGAAGGCTTGTTACTGAAATTGTTGCCTTTGTTAGCCGTAATGCAAGTCATTGAGATTTCTATAGGTTAATATAAATTCTGGTGTACAAGTAAGAGAATCAGAGTAATCTTTTAATTTTCATGATCGAGCTTCATAATTTCACTTCACTCTACTGGTTGATAACGCCTGTTGGAGGGTCTCGACTGTAAATTATCATATAAGCGAAGGGCCCCTTAATGCAGAAACAATGTGATACGATACAATATATGCGGGTTAGAGTTGGGTCTAAATTGGTTTTTGGCCATAAATGGGTCAATCTGTCTAACCTTTTTCATAAACGGTTCGGTTTGCAAAATTTACAATCCTGCAGGAACTCGAGTCTGTAAGTGGGCAGCATGCTGCTGAGCGGTCAACATGATGCTGCTGAGCAGTCAACATGCTTCTGACTAGAGGTAATTTCTGTTTTAATGTTGTACTTAATCTGTATGATGGTAGTCTTTACCAAATTGGGTATGGATTTTGCGCACTTCTAAAATTAAGTTTAGATGGAAGATGGAAACTCACTGAGATGATGAAGTGGTTAACTCATTCTGTAATAAAGGATTTATTCGATCACGTTAATTAAAATGTAAATGTAGAGATTAACATAGTGTATGGTAAATACAACCTGAAAACATAGTCTGAAAATACATCAAGTAATAATGGACATTTAGTTTCTTGACATCGTGGTGATTCCATGCACAAGTTCTTCGATATTCAATGTAGAGGAACCATTAGGAGAGGTTGCGATTTCGGATTTTGTCTTCCATTCCATAGCCTTCATTCTCAACCTCTTACCATGTATTCCGTACATTAAGTCCCTTACAAGCTTCTCGACCTCGTGCCTGTTAACTTTGTTACCAATTTCCATTCCAACCTCCCATTCCTTGCACATCTGTATACAATTGATCCGCTGGTCTTGAGAAATAGGCCAACATAACATTGGCACCCCAGCTGACAAGCTCTCGATCACTGAACCCCAACCACCATGAGTCAAAAATCCGCCAATTGAAGGGTGACTGAGCACCTCTTCTTGAGAACACCAGCTTGCGATAAAGCCTCTCCTTCTAATCCCCTCCTCTAATTCTGGCGGCAAAGTTAGAGATCCTCCATCAACCAAATCAGTTCTTATTATCCAAAGGAAATAATGGTTGCTGTTAACAAGTCCCCAACCAAATTCTATAAGATCTTCTAAAGACACTACCGCTAGACTTCCGAAGTTGACATGCATTACAGATATTGGTTCTTTTGACTGAAGCCACTGGACACACTCAGGCTCTTCCTTCCACAAGCTATAGCCGTTGAAATTAGAATTATTGGTTTCCTTTGTCGTGATACGATTAAGAAGAGACTGTATAGGGCCAACCGTATATATTTGAGGAAAGATTGATTTGAGCTCTTTCACTAAAGTAGCCTCTAATTCATCAAAAG
Organism: Glebionis coronaria; assembly: GCA_025667525.1. NCBI lineage: Eukaryota > Viridiplantae > Streptophyta > Magnoliopsida > Asterales > Asteraceae > Glebionis > Glebionis coronaria. The sequence continues at coordinate 188,836,143 of CM046876.1, forward strand.
TATGGATAATATTGTGTGAAACTTTGTCTGCTGACCGAGCTGCTTCCACACAAAAATTTAATCCATGATCATCAGGTTTAGTAGCTAAAATATGTCGAGGTAGATCTTTTAAACGAATTCCTTCCATTCCAGGAATCCAATCCATAACCATATCAGTGTACCCATTTGTCAAATAACTTTCATCTACAGAAACAACACATGATGGGTTACAAAACAAAACATGTTGGTAAGTGATACGTATAAAAGATGTAAATAATAGACCTTTAAGTGGGACAAGTCCTTTTTCCACTAAAACTTTTGCTTGGTAATATCCCATGAAACCACTGGCAGAAAGTGTCCAGTATAGAATGATTGGGACATTAAGTTTCTTAGCTACATCATATGTTTTGGCGAAATTCATAAGACCATCAGAAATAATACAAGTTACTGGTGTTTCAAATTCGGATACAAGTTTAAGAAAGGAATCAAAGAAATTGGTGGCAAGATAGCTGGAGACTTGACGCCATGTTTGACTTGGTATATTGTCAGCATCCGAAGTAGACGAGAGACCATCTGGGACTGTTTTGAAGTGAAAACCAGGAGCATCTTCAAGGTTCTGAGAGCCAGCAGACTTAAGAAGGCGCTTTTGGTTCGAGTGCGTGTTGATAAAAGTTATGTCAAGACCCTTATGGTGTAGTAGCCTTGCTAGTTTTAGCATACACTTGATGTGGCTTTGTGCTGGAACGGGTATGCAGACCAGATGAGGTTTCTTGTTTTTGTTGTTTACGACCACCGGTTCCATCTTTGATCGAGTGTGTTGAGTTCGAAACCGATTATTCTATATAAATACCAAGGCCAGCATATGCTGTTATCTATATAGCCACAAATAAACAGGATCTTTTAGACAATAATGCAACAGTTCTAAGATGGTCAACAGTTTTATACAAATCAAATTAAGGTGGCTTTTGTCAAATAATAGAGTGCGTGTTGCATCTTTCCTAGCAACTACATCACAACTTCAATTTGAGCAAGAATTGTCTTCCTCAAATACGATACTAATTTTACAAGTACTTTAGTTACCACAAACGCGAGTGTCAGTAAAAAGGCACCGTAGTACCACCCCTCCGTCCCATAATAAGTGTCCACTTTAACTTTTTTCGGTCTTTTTTATTTAACTTTGACCATAAATATCTTCATTTGTGTTATATAATACCGGATAAAAAATACTTTTAATGAAAATGCATTTGAATCTAAATCCATACATATATTTTTCATCATGTATTATAGAACACAAATAAAAATATTTATAGTCAAAGTTGAATAAAGAAGACCGAGAAAAGTCAAACTAGACACTTATTATGCGACGAAGGTTGTAGTAAACTATAGGGTTTAACGCGTAAATAGATAAATTATATTAATATATACCTATCAGTTTTATTTGGGGAAATCGCCATCTTTTCGGTTTTAGCCGAAAAGACGTAAAAGTCATGTATATAGTTTGTAGTTAGAAAACTATTTAAATTTTATTTTAATAAAATGTGATATTTATTTATTCTAGTATATATACATATTTTTATAATGGTTATAATAAAATATTTACCTTTTTCATATTTACTTATATATAAATTTACCTTGTATTACCATTTTATATACAAAGGTCTTATATAAATTCTGATGTAAAATCTCATGTTCACCATTTTTAGCATAACTTGAGTTCTATAATGACTTAGAACCCCAAATTTTTGCTGTAGAGACTACATATTATGCTCTACAATTTATTCTTCTATTGCTCCTTCTCAAACAGCACATAAATATGACTTTTAATTCGTCCAAGACAGACCAGTCAGATTTGCACATCAAAAGTATTTTGGCCATATCTTGCTCATTTTTAACATTCCATTGTGTGGCCAATTAACCACTTGTTTAAAAATCATTTATCTATCATTATATTAAATCATCTAATCCATTTAATCAACTAAAAATATTGAAACTTACTGTGTTTTTCACAGCCTACTCATTTTAGTATGAAAAAGTCATGGTTACTAGTGTTTTATATGTGACAAACCACTTTTAATCTAATCTATTAACATAGGATCCCACCATAAACTCTTGATCATCATTTATAACAATCATACATATACATTTGAAAGTAAATAAACAAGTACATTTACAAACGTAAAGAAAGAAATATGGTTATACCAACAAGAATGATAGAAAATGATGAAATATGGATGAACAAGGCTTGATCTTTGTACCCCAAGTCTTTAACCTTTTAAATCAACTTTTTGTGATCTTCAAATGTGTATACTTTTATTTAGAAATCAGCCCCAAACCTAGAAAACCTTCTTTCACAACTTGAAATCACCTCAAATCATCTTTCTTTTATGTAGGTTTCATCATATCTTGAATATAGCTTAGGTTTTAGGTTAAATTTTTATGAAAATGGTGAAGTGGTGGTGATGGTGGACGGCTACAAGAGAGGAGGGAGGAGAGTTTGATGAAAATTTTTAGTTAACACATAACAAAGTGAGGTGTGTGTGAGAAGTTTTTGGTTTAAGTACATCACCAACTTATGAGACAAGTGTCTCATACACTTGGTAAGTTTTTGACACCAAAGAGGCAACCCCTCTTTGGTGAATCCGCTCATATTGGGGGTGGGACAAGTGTAATACTTGTCTCATCTCATATAGTTTACGGGTACTCCTCGATTTTAGTTTCCTCAATTTACGTGCCCTCAGGTCAATTTACCAAAAATGTTTTTGTATAATATGAAGCTACGGCACAAAACGAATCTAATAAAATTTGTCTCATAAAAAACGGAGCACAAAAGCGTAAATACGTAAACCTAGGGTTTCCGGTTTAAACGTAAAAGGCATAAAATTATGCACGTAAACCCTAATTTCTTCCCAAAAGTGAGTGAGTTCATAAACTAACTGTAAACCCGCATGCTTTTACCATGAATAGTACCCTTATGATCGTACGTACATGATTAGAACTTTCCTTTAATAGCATGTTTACGTTTCACGAACAAGATTTATAAGTATTACGTACGTGTTATAACACGATAAGTATTTAATACGTATTAAGACACGATAATAATTTCAATAATAATTATAATCACCAACATACGAACATGAAATCATGAACGTAAAGAATCACGAGCTTAATATTACGTATTTATGTATATTTATTACGAGCATGAATAAATATAATAAGACACGAACGATAACTATTTAAATCATGTAAACACAAACACGAGAACAAGTATAATATTAGACACGGAAAAACATTCGGGTTACCTCATGTGGGCCCCCTTACCCGCGGCTAGACACAAGGACAAGGGCCAAGCCCATTTGATTTTACTAAACAAGAAATAAGGGAAATATTATTTTTATAATAACAAAATATTGAAAAGATCAAAACCCTAAAATCCTTTCTCTTCTCTTGTTCTTTGGCCTCCGGGTACAAACACACACCAAAGGGGTGTTGGTTGATTTTGGTGATTGATTTCTTGCAAGTGTGTTAGTGTTATCGTTCTCCTTTGATTCACGTAATCAGTAAATCCTTAAACCCTTTTCTTTATGTTCTTATTTAATCAAGAACACATGAAATCATTACTGGTATAAAAACAAGTAAATACATGTTAACAAAATCATGGGGGTAAAATTAATTTGGGTTTAAGGGGTGTTTGTTTTTGGCCGACGCATAGAACCGAGACCAAGGGGGTCTCGGCTTGTTTTGTTTCACACCAACCGAGACCTCAAGGTCTCGGTGTGTGTTGTTGGTCTCGGCCGCAAGAACAAAGGGAACCCCCGACCTTGGTCGGGGTATGTTTGGTGTTCGGCTGGGTCTCGGCTAAAACAAGAACCACCACCGGCTTATGCCGGTGGCTAAATAAGGAAAGCAGGGGAAACCCCAAGCCGCGGCAGCAAGGCACCGGCTAGCTGATGGGAACTTTGCTAGCCGGCGGCTAGCCATGACCAAGGGTGCGTTTGGTTGACCGGTTCAAGGGTTAAACCGGTCCGGTTCACGACATGTTTAGATTAAAACACGGGTTCGGTTCATGGGTTACTTTTGCAAGTTAATTATTTTACAAGGTTAATTATTTTAACAAGATTATATTAAATTAATTAAAACATGTACATGATTAATTTAATTTATGCATGACTTAGGTTATTAATATTATTATTAATACATGAATTTTAACCTAAGTAATTACCACTTTATTTAGACTATATAATTAATTAATTATTAAAATCATGACTTATAATTAATTAATTTACATGACTTAGGTTATATTATTAATAGATAATAATACATGTTTTAACCTAAGTATTTTACCTTTATTTAATTAAATTACGTTATATTTAATTAAATACTTTAACTTATAGTTTATTTAATCTACATGAAATAATTAATAAACTATACTATTTAATTACATGACTTAGAATATTAATCAGTAAACGTTTAAGCTTATATAATTAGCTTAATAATCCAGCTTATATCTATTTATCGAAACTTTCTATTTTTAGAAACTTATCTATTTTAAGCAGTAAATCTATTTTTGGGAACTTTCTATTTTTGGAATCTTTCTATTTTTTGGAAACTTTCTATTTTTGGAACTTTCTATTTTAGGAAACCTGCTATTTTTAGAAAGTTACTTATTATTACACAACAAGTATAATAATACAAGAAATACAAGAAATACTTAATCAGAATAGACAAAGTACATGATAAACACAGTATAAAGCTTTAATCAGTAAAACATGACATGAACATATAAAACAAGCTAAGACATGATATAAAACCAGTTACGTACTCAGTAATCAGATACTTATACACGTATGTATTTATGTAGCATTAGTGATACCGAAGTAGGACTCTCTTCCGTTCGTCTTCTTCGTTCACTAGACACAAGGTACGGATTATCCGTCCTTTCAGTATGGACATTCTTCCTTATTAGGATTTCCCGTATGCAGCCAACTGTTTTCCCCAGTATATGTTTTATATGTTTTTGAATTGCTTATGTTTAATTAGATACCTAAATCCATATACATGCATGACCAGTTTCACCTAGTTATGTAGGTACCATAACCATAACACTGGAGACACCAGTGTTATGACTCCACCACGACGGAGTGATAGCTCGTGGCGTCCCTTTAGCTTTTGGCCATATTATTATTATTATCATGTGGGGCGTATGGGTGCATCCTAATTTACATGTTTTCAGTAGATTATTCAGGTGAATGTGGTGTGTGCCTTGCATCATTCACAAGGAGCTGATCCCTCCTACCCAAACCAATATATTAAATTAGAGGCATCCCCTCTAATTTGCATGACGAGGTCACCCCTCCAAGTATTCATGCACATTGATAATTCATGACCTATATTGGCTAATGGTAAACAGTTTTTATAATATAAACATAAGGCTTTTCAAACTATAAAACCAGTTTTAATAAGACATGCTAGGTTGTTAAGGACTTAGTCTTTTCCGCTGCTCTATGCTTATATGCTTATGTTATCTATGCTTTATTTGTATATCTGTGCTATGAGCATTATGCTCAGCTGTTTTCCTTTTCATGTTCTCAAAACGGCATGTACTCAGGGACGCTCGTAGACTTTAAGCGTACGTGCATATGGATTGGAAGCTTTCTAGCTTTCTTTACTTTATGCATTTTTTTATACTTTGATACTCATTTCCATGGACATTGTTTAGTCCTTTTCATTTACAGTACTTATGTTTGTGTGTGATGAGTTCTACTTTTGGGGTACCGATGTTTGATTCCGGTATTTCCTTTATGGTCATGTGATATTTTATACATTGTTGTCCCATGTTATTAGATGATTAATGATAGAATATAGATGAAAAGATATGAATTTCTAGAGAGAGAAAGTGGTGAGAGAAAGTAGAGAGAAGATAGAGAAACTAGGTGATATTAGATTAGAAGAGTGAAAAATACAAATGAACAATCCACCCTTCCTAACATGCTAGGAAGGGCCTTATATAGCCGGGCTTACATGTAACCATAATGGGCTATATTGTTTGGACCGGGCTTGTCTTTTGGGCTTTAAGTAGCTTAAATCCAAGCCCGTGAACCACGACTATTTAACTAACTATTACAACGTTCTAATGAATATTACAATAATAAACTATGACCGAGCATTCTTGTTTGACTCAATATTTTGAGGCTAACAATCTCCCCCAATGTGAGGTCATTCCTCTTTGATATTTGGAGTCCAATGGAGATTTATGAATTTCGTCATAAATGAGTCTTGAACGTGTAATAGTAGTGTTGTTCCTTCATGCTGTGATCTTTGAGCCTTTGTCGTTGTCTTTCGACTTTGTCTTTTATCTTGAGATCTTCAAATTTTCCTTGACTTGTCTTTGCCATCTTGCGATCTTGTGTCTTTATCAACATGCTCATACATTGCATAATCTTGAAAGCTTGCTAACAATCTCCTTTGAAGAGAGGTCATTCCTCTACATTAATTGATAAGGAAGATTTTGATCATCAGAGTTGCGGAAGTCTTTAGATTTCTTGCTTGTTGAATGTCTTTGGGCATGAGTATGTGGTTTTGAATCTCTGACTTTGCTGAGTACACCGTAACGTCACCTTCTTGAGACAAAACATAGACACGGACTGAATGGCTTTGACATTCGTCCTAAATCGGTAACGTTTTACCTCCGGTCGGTGAAGACCGTTATACGATATTAAATATCGTACCCGTGATTAGGTGGATTCAATTAAGAATCTCCTTGACAGGGTTTCGTGGCTGTACTAGCCGTTCTTTTTACTCGACCGTCTCAAAGCAAGACTGCGAACATAAAGAGTGACTCAATTGGATAAATATCCGCTTGATTAAAGTCGTCAATTCAAATTCCCGGAACAAGTTTGATTCATTAAGAATCTTACCATTGTTGCTTTCCAGTTGACACACGCTTGATTCATAAGAATCTCACAAGTCACCCACCGTAGCGCTGTTTGATGTTGACGCTAGAAGGATTTCCATTCGTCACTGTGAATATTAATGAATATCACTCTGAATGTTCTGGCAAGACCATAAAGATATTGCGTAGAAACCTGAAACGAGTTTGAATCAATTCAGAACCAAACCACTGTTGCTTTTCAGTTTTACACATGTTCAATTCATAAAGAATCTTGCAAATGACCTACCGCAGTGCTGTTTGATGTTAACATTGGAAGGATTTCCACTCATCATTGTGAATACTAAGTAGTATCACTCTGAGTGTTCTAGCAATATCACAAGGATATAGCGTAGTACTCTCTTGATCGTCATCCGTGTGTCCTAACGAGATTTGATTGATCTCTTGGCTCTAGACTCGATTTGTGCACTTTTAGTGGTCGGAGGCTGGAGCAGATGCCACCTATTCAATATCAACTAACTCGAAGTGAGAAAGTCAATAGAAGTCGTGTTGATCTCCGTGACAATAAAACAAACTTATTGTGAGAGAAGCCTGAGTAGCTAGGAAAGGGTTGTGCTTCACATCACTGGGTCCATGATGAGTTGTCTTCATGATGTGTTGACCCGGTTTCTGCCTAAGTTGTATGGAGGGCTTCTTTCTTTACACCCTTTATCATTACATTTATTTTCCATTCTTCAACCCCTTCAATGCTTACCAAGACATCATTACTAGCACTTTGTTGTGATTGTTCCAGTGCTAGCATCAGTACTTAGTCGGCATTCAACTACGTTCACATTCTACTCCATCTTTCCTAAGGACTTCTAATAATCTATTGGATTGTCCCTGGGAAGATCCCTCCGGTTCTGGTTGGATCATAGGACTTAAACCTAACCACCCTTTTGACACCAATAACGACGTGAATTAAAGATGTTGTGGGTATTTGATCGAAACCATGAGTGGTTGAGTCTTTAGATCACATTTTAATCACATTTTCTCCCCTATCTCTAATATATAAAATCGTTTGATATTAGAGATACCAAATTTGATTAAAATATATTTTTGAAAAATAGTCTTGAAACATTTCGGAAGAAAAATGTGTCAAACTTAGCATGAGTTTGGAACGCTCCCCCTAAAAAATTGATCCAATTGAATTGTCTTTGTGAGGATATGATCTACATTAAACTTTTGAGGATAGGAGTTGCTGAACACACAATTTTTGAAAGATTTTGAATAATCATTGAGAAATTCTTGAAAAAATTGTGTTCAACTCTTTTTGAAAAATCAATTCTTTTTGGCGAAAAGGTTTTTCTAAAGCATAAACTTGAGTTCATAGACTTTGAATGTCTTGACAAATCCACTCAAGTGTAAGAAGATTTACCTTCTTTTGCTGAGGGTAAGCGCACGAAATCGTACACTCCCCCGTGAATATAGTTCCGGGTTGCAATATGAAAGTGATTACAAGCCATTGTGTTGAGCTCAAAACGTTGAATGTTTTGTGACAAGCTCAACCCAAGATAGATTGCTCTACCCGTTGTTTGGAAATATTGTCCAAAATAGACAATTTCCTTTATTAAAAGAAGAAATGACATGTTTTAAAAAATATTTACAACTTTCATTCGAGCTTTATGTACACACCCATGTCGTTATTGAGCGACATTTCTAGGTACGTCCATATTATCAAAACTGAAAGACATGTCGAGAAGAATACTTTTTGGATTTTGAAAGATTTTTTAATTTTGTGTTTTGTTTTTATATGTTTTATATTTTTGTATTTTGCTTTTCCATAAATATATACAAGTAGATGTTTGAAATATGAATCAAGCAGGTACCTTTACCAGAATCTCCAGGTCTGATGGAGTCAAACATCTCATACCAATTTGCCTAACGAGGTACTCAAACCTATCTTTCGACAGAGCTTTCGTAAACAAGTCAGCTAACTGATAATCCGTTCCGACAAAGTATAATTCAATGATTCCGCGTTCAACTTGTTCCTTTATGAAGTGATATCTGACGTCAATGTGCTTCGTGCGGGAATGCTGTACCGGATTGCAGGAGATGGCTATGGCCGACTTTGAGTCACAGTACATAGGGACTTTATCAAAGTGGAAGCCATAATCCGTGAGTTATGTTCTCATCCAAAGAACTTGAGCACAACACGCAGATAGAGACACATACTCCGCTTCGGCTGATGAAAGTGACGTGCAATCCTGCTTCTTGGAAGACCATCCCACAAGCTTATCTTGACCTAGAAATTGTGCACCACTAGAAGTACTTTTTCGTGTATCAAGACACCCTGCTTGATCAGAATCTGAATAGGCCGTTAGAAAGAAACCGGTTTCCCTCGGATACCAGAGTCCCATGTGAATGGTATTTTTAAGGTACCGAAAGATCCGTTTAACCTCCTTGAGGTACTTTTTAGTGGGTCGTGCTTGATATCGTGCACAATAGCATGTAGCATGATGAATATCAGGCCTGCTTGCTGTCAAGTACATGAGGGACCTGATCATGGAACGATATCTCGTTTGATCTATGGGTAATCCCTCCAAGTCAGCATCTAGGGATTTTGTGGATAATGGTGTCCTAACTGGGTCACATGAGGTCATACCATGCGTTTTGATTATCTCTTGACAATACTTAGCTTGGTTTATAAAGATACCACTTGGGGATTGGTGAACTTGACTTCCAAGAAAGAATTTTAGTTCGCCCATCATAGACATTTCAAATTTGCTGTGCATGACCTTTTCAAACCATTCTGAAAGTTTTTGGTTTGTAGACCCGAAAATAATATCATCAACATAAATCTGCTCAAGAAAAATGTCATCCCCATATTTATAAGTGAACAGAGTTAGATCAATGGAACCTTTTGAGAAACCTTTGGATACCAGAAATTTCGAGAGCTCATCGTACCACACCCTTGGAGCTTGCTTGAGTCCATAAAGTGCTTTGTGGAGACGATACACCTTGTCAGGATAATGAGGATTAACGAATCGTTCCGGCTGCGTGACATAGACTTCTTCCTTCAAAGGACCGTTAAGAAACGCCGTCTTTACGTCCATTTGATAGACAATGAATCCCTTATGTGCAACATAAGCAAGGAAAATCCTGACCGCTTCCATTCGAGCTACTGGTGAAAATGATTCTTCAAAATCAATACCCTCTTTCTGTCCATACCCTTTAGCCACTAGCCTAGATTTATTCTTGATGATCGTGTTCTTTTCATCCATCTTGTTTTTCCAGATCCAACGAAGATTTAAAGGAATCACATCGTATGGTCTGTCAACAAGTTCCCAGACTTTAAGTCTTTCAAATTGTTGAAGTTCATCCGTCATCGATTCAATCCAAGCATGATCAGCCATGGATTCTTTGATGTTTTTCGATTCAGCTGAGCTCACGGCGGGTGCGAACATACAAACATCGCCATCGGTGTTAAGCTGTCGTCTTGTGCGAACAGGCTGTAAAGGGTTTCCAATTACTTGAACCAAAGGATGATCTCGGGTCCAATGATGTGTTGAAGGATGTCGTTGATAGAACGTATGCATATTTGACGGATCAACATGGCGAGTAGAAGACTCTCCAGTTTCGTGTACCGGTGTACCGAATGGGTTGATAAATTCGTCTTCGTCAGATAATGCATTGTCTGCTTGATTTTTGTTCGCTGGAGCAATGACAGTAGTTGTGGATGTTGTAGGATCGATTGTTGAAGTGATATTCTGAGGAGGTATATCTGCAGCAACCCGTGTTGAAGTAGATGAGGTTGTATCCTTTTGTTGACGATGATCGGTATCATCATTCTTATCATGAGTGACAGCGGAAGACTTCGATACAACATGTTTCTCCCCCGTGAAATATTCATCATACATTGGTCCATATAACATTTCCAACTCTTCAATTGTCGTGTTTATTGTCATATCTGCTCTTGGAACATTTCCTTGAACCAGCGTTGAACTTGACGGTTCATTACTGTGGTCTTGAGTTCCGAGTTCCGTGCGGTTGTGAATGGAAGTCATTTGTCGTTGTGGATCGGGACTTAAACTGTTTTGTTCAAGTGCCATCTCTTGTAATTCATCAAATCGGATATGAATAGTCTCGAATATCAATTTTGTTCTCTTGTTGTACACTCTATATCCCTTAGACTGAGTTGCATATCCCACAAGAATACATGCATCACCTTTCTCTTTCATCTTATCCAAATTTTCACCATCTCGTATTATGTAACAAGTACATCAAAAAATGTGAAGGTGTTTGAGTGAAGGTTTTCGATCATGAATTATGTGATATGGTGTCTTTTCGTGTCTTGGGATAATTAAGGAGCGGTTTTGTGTGTAGCATGCGGTTGACACGGCTTCGGCCCAAAAGTATAGTGGAAGTTTTGAAGCGGATAATAATGTTCGAGCAGCCTCAACTAAAGTACGGTTTCGTCTTTCAACAACGTCGTTTTGTTCGGGTGTTCGAGAAATAGATGTTTCATGTTCAATTCCTTCGGCTTCAAAATAGTTTCTCATTTGAATTCTTCTGTACCTCTGTCAGTAAGAACCACTTTAACTTGAGCTTAAAGACCATGTTGTATCAGTTTAAGAAAGCTGATGAGAACTTCGGGTGTTTCATCCTTGGACCTCAAGAAGTGAGTCCATGTGTACCTTGAGTAATCATCGACAATTACCATAATATATTTCTTTCCATTGATACTATGAACACGCATGGGACCACACAGATCCATATGAAGAAGATCTAACCGTCCTTTTGAGCTTGGAGTAGTTTTTGTCTTGAAACTACTTCGTTTAGCTTTACAAAGCTCACAAGAAGAACAAAGATGATCTTTGATGAATTTCAAGCTTGGAAGACCTCTCACAATATCTTTCTTGGAAAGCAAGTTGATGTTATGAAAATTAAGATGAGATAAACGTTGATGCCATAACCATGCCTGAGTCGTTGAAGCTTTAGCCATGAAGCAAATTGGAGTTGATGAAGTTGTGTCTTGTAGTGAAATTGTGTAAAGATCAGTACCCCGTGTACCGGTAAGTAAGTCATTCCCATTATAATCACGAACAAAACATGTCTTCTTTCTGAAAGCAACCTCCAAATATGCATAACAGAATTGACCAACCGAGAAAAGATTGTGATTGAGCCCTTCGACGTAGTATACCCTTTTGATCGTGATATTCCCTTGAACCAAATCTCCATATCCTAGGATCGGTGCAAATTGATCATTTTTGAATCGGACCGTACCCAGGAACTTCTCCACGAAGTTAATTAGAAGCTTGAGATTCCCCGTCATGTGCTTCGTGCATCCGGAGTCCATTATGAAGAGAATTATTTGTATCACCTGCAGAAGAGTTAGAACACGATGGAGCATTTGCTAAATTGGATAGCACAATAGTTGTGATGATAGAATCATTAGTGTATTTTGCAACATTTAAAGGCATACTAACACTCGTTGTCACATTTTCTGTCCTGACTTTAGGCATCTATATCCTGGAGGACACTGATTAACAAACCACCATTTCCAAGACTTGCTAGCAGACTCATATAATTCCTTAATTCTGCTTCTAGGTTTCTTAGTGGTGGAGTCTGATGCATTACTTTTCTTAGTGGGGGTTGCACAAGAATGGTTCACATTGCGTTTGGGTTTACTAGCACTAATAGGCTTCGCAACTTGCTGCTTAGTTCTAGTATCTACGCCTTTGACAGTATTCATAGCACACATAGAATGATTAGCATTAGCACATTTTCCACATTTGACACAAACAAATTTGACATTCATAGCATTCAAATCATTCAAAACATTCAAATCGTCAATACACGCGATTACAAACTTTTGATTCTTAAAAACATTCAAATTCCTAGGGTGTTCTTCTACTTCCTTCATTTTCTCTTGACTCTTGTGTTTCCAGACCTTATCATTCACTTAAGTGCGCTTAAGCTGAGGCCGGCTAACACTAGTAGTGGAGACTATTCCTGTAGTAGAAGACACACGAGTATTAGTGTTTCTAGAAGTCTGAGATGATTGACTAACTTTGTTTGTAGATTTAGTGGTCAGTCTATACATCCCTGGTTTAATCACATTATTGTGCTTAACGCTTGGTGCTATAGTATTCCTTATGGGTTGATTCTATGGTAACCTTTCCTTTCCATCCATCTTGGGGGCAAACACAGGTTTTGCAAACGAGGAATTTGATAAAGCAGATGGTTTTCCCAAGATAGAGTATCTATTCACTTTAGAGGCATTGGGTTGTCTAACAACAGGTTTCTTAATGCTAGGTTCCACAACTTTCCTACCCATCTTAGCAACGAGTTTATGCAACTCTGCTATCGCTCTTTCCCTGTCTTGTAACTGAGCTTTCAATTCTTTAATGTCCAAACTATTTTCATTCATTTCACGACACGTTTTTTTTTGGTAACCGTGATTTCCGACTCATTGGCCGACTAATCAACGGGGTTTGAGCCCACCGCCACACAGAATCAAACCAGGTAAAGACCTCCCTTTTCAGGAGGTTGGTGTGGCCACTTCAAGGTTGTTTGCACCTAGTGGGAATTGAACTTGAGACCTCACACACTTTGGAGTGATAGCCACAAATATTTTTGCCACGACACATTTGGGAAAGTTTTTCTTGCAGTTTATTATCATGTGGAAAACTTCCAATGTTCTTTTTTTAAAGCAAGTTCAAGAGAATGACAGTGTTTTTGAAGGAAATCAGTTTTATGTTGAAGTAACTCAAAAGCCTTTTATCAACATTTTCTTTACGTTTCGAAAGCTCAGTTTCAAGACGTTGACACTCTTTGACTTGATCAAGATATTTGCATGCAACATCAGAATATTCATCAATATCAGCACAAGATGTAAAATAAGCACACATAATATCTTTAGAAACGCATTCTTGCAAGAGTAAATCATATTCATCTGAAAAATCAGACTTCTCCATTTGAAGATCATCAATGTTTTTCTCAATAGACTCAACATATTTTAAATCATCAAACATTTCAGTCCGAATTAACTCGTCAAATTGAAGAACAGTTTCTTTAATCAACGCAGTATTTGGAATTAAGATTTCTTTCACAAGCAAGGTAATATCTTGAGGAATCGGGCGTTTCCACTCATCATTTTCACCTTTTGCCCAATCTCTTTCAACAATAGATTTAACATTATCTATGTGGTATTTAAGAATACCTAATGTTTTCCTACTCTTGCTTTTGGACTCATCTAGAGGAAGGTAGTTCATATATTTGTAAACATTAGATTTCTTAGGGGCAAACGCTTTCTTTCATTGAATTCTCTTCTATTTGCATTCTAAAAACACTTCCTCACGAGATTTCTGAGTTTGTTTGTTGAAAAGACCATAAAGACTATTCTCATAAGCATAATTATATGGTTTCACAAACTCCTTATTGACAAGTGGTCGACTATCATCATCCCAAAGGGCAGTCTCTTCACTATCGGTGCTAACAGACATGCAATCAAGATCGGTCCTTTCAGACTCATCAAGATAAAGACGCGGGTTCGCAACTTGAGCTTGGGCAAGGTACTCAGGACTTGCAAAGCTAGCTTGACCCTTAAACATTGACGGAGGTGCTATCATTCTTACGGTTTGAATAGAATCATGCGTGTTATAAACAACTTTCTTCAAAAACTCAACTTGTTCTTCTAGTTTTGTTACCTTTTTAGTATCTTTTTCATGTCTACTTTTGAAGTCTTGTTTTAACGCTTCTACTTCTTGTTTCTTAACCTCAAGAATTTTAGCAAAATCGGTAGTGGTCATAGAGAGCTTTTGTTCAAGTTCATTAACTTTGGTATTGGCAAGGTACATTTTTTTGACGTTCATCAATTAAGAAAACATTATATTGACGCTTCTCTTTGGCTAATAATTCAAGAGTTGTGTTATATTTGTTTTCAAAATCGTCCTTTTGACTTTTTAACGTACTACCCTTGTACCCCTCAAGCTCTTTGGTTTTCTGAAGGAGCTCATCTCTTTAACTTTCATTTGTCTCACCAGATTTGATAAGAGCAGCTTTGCATTCTTCAAAATTTTGAGTGAGCGTAGCATTAACCTTTTTTAATTTCTTGTGACTCTGTCTAGTTTCTTTAACATCTTGTTGTAAAGTAGCAATTAAATTAGCAAGAGCAAAACGTTCCTCTTCATCATACTCATTTGCATGTTGATCATCCTCAGACTCATTATTGCACATGTCTGATGAATTAGGTGTGGAGCATCAACCGTTTCCATGATACATGTGTCATTAATGGCATTGGGTAGATCACTATGCTCATGAATATCACCAAACACATTATATTCGTCAGTAGTGTGTACCTTATCGATTGGATCAGTGTCAAAGATAGGACCGTTGTCATCTTCAGTGACTTTGAGAACTTCTTCAACCTTTGCCATGTACGAGTAATGTGCATCGAGTACTTGATCAGAATCTTCATCATCAGTGTCATCAAGCATTGATCCTTCCTCAGCTGACAATTTAACCCCTGCTTCCATCTTCTTGCATAGCAGCATCTTTTCCTTGTGATAGCTAGAGTCTCTTACCCTTTTCGGCTTCCTGCATTCCTTTGCCATATGCCCATAACCTTGGAAATTAAAACATTGAATCCTACTTTGCTGAACCACTTGACTTCCAACAGTTTCCCTATTCCCAGTATCAGCAGAAATCCTCCGAGTATCATACTTGGCAGTTTGTCGATCATAGCTCGCAGAACCCTCAACATGCGTTGGATTATGTCGATCATACCTAGAAGGACTTTCACCACGTCGACGTGTGTCATACCTTGGAGGACTCTCAACATATTGGTTCTTTGTGTTAGATGATGTTCGAAGATTGTTGTTGGTGGGTTTGTAGATTTTCTGATAAGTCTTCATTATGAAAGTAATTTGTTGTTTCATCTCTCGATTCTTTTGAGCTTGGTATTCATCACTATCTTCTTTAGAAGAAGACTCAGATGGTGGTGATGGTGCTCTTGGCACTTTTCCGCGTGATCTTGTGGATGATGAAGACTTAGATGATGTGGAATATCGTGGTGAGGATGATGTAGTGGAGTATGGCTTAGGAGCACGAGAGTGATGATCTTGAACATGTTGAGTGTTAGTCACTAAAGCAAGTGGATTAGCCGTCTTTGCAACACGTTCAGCTCGAATCTCATTTGCTTCATTCTGAAATTGCTTCAAGATATCAAAGAGGCGATGATATGAGACCTCGTCTAACTTTTCTTGTTGTTTCACTAAAGTGACGAACCGTGTCCACTCGGGTTGAAGTTATTGAAGAAATTGAACATTGACTTGCATGGTGGAGACTTGCAGATTATTTCTTGTCATGTCATTCATCATTTTATAAAACCTGGAGTAGTATGAATCAATTAATTCTCCATCCCTTGAAGTAAACTTGCCAAAGTTCCAAAACAAGTTTGTTTTGACATCTTGTTTGTTGAGTGATTCTCCTTGTTGCAAGCGTTCAATAGCAGTCCACATTTCATGTGCAGTAGGGCATGCATCAACCGTGGAGTAAATATCATCTCCAATCCCACTTAGGACCATATAGATGGCTTCCTTCTCCGCATCATGCCAAGCATAATTTTCAGGTGTGAGATCGGATCTTGTTTCATCACGTTCACTTACGGGTACTGCATCAGTAGTATCAGTGGCTGGTCTTGGAGGAATTGATATCTTCTTGAATACATATGGTCCATGAGTAATACATTTCCTCAAGGCATCACCATTAGGTCTTGTATCAAGGTATCGTATGAAACGTGATTGCCATTGAGCATACTGACCAGAGACAAGCATTGGTGGTCTCTCTTTGTTACCCGCCACCATGATATTGTTGTTTGTGACACGATACTCTTGAGTAGAATCTATATCTAGAGACTTGAAATCGATGAAGTGAAAATGGATCTTAAGTAGATGTGTTGTGATTGTTGTTGTCGATGAAAAATGTTAAAAATCCTCTAAAAAATAGTCTTCACAAGAAACCAAAAATTCTAAGGTGAAAAATCACACGATTTAAAAATTTTCACTTTTGTAAAATTCTTCATTTTCGGAATATTCATGAATTTTGGAATAACTGAGATTTTCGGAAAAGTGGTGATCTTCGGATAACTGGTGATCTTCGGATAACTGGTGATCTTCGGATTAATGATGTTTTTTCGGAAAACTGAAGTTTTTCGGAATAAGTGAAATCTTCGGATAATTGACCCTTCTTCTGAATAATAGTGGATTTCGGAGAAACAAGGATTTTCGGAAAACAAAGATTTTCCGGAAAAATGGTGATATTCGGATAAATTCACTTCTTCGGAATAAAGAACCTTCTTCGGAATAAGCACACGTTTTCGGATAAATCACTTTTTTCGGAATACTGGGTTCTTCGGAATAAAGGAATTTCGGAAAAAATGGGAATTTCGGATAATTGAAGTTTTTCGGGAAAATGGATAAATTCGGATAACTAGGTCTTTTTCGGATAAATGGGAAAATTTCGGAAAAAATACCTTCTTCGGAATGATAACACTTCTTCGGAGTAACTTCACTAGATATCTTCGGATAAAGTGCTTTTTCGGAATATTAACTTTTTCGGAAAAAAACACTTCTTCGGATAATCCCACAATCTTCAGATTAATGGGGTTTTTCGGAATAAGTGATGTTTTCAGATAACTTGAGATTTTCGGTATAATGTACTATCTTCGGAATAAATTGGCTTTTTCGGAAAAAAATGTACATGAGATCTTCGGAATGAGCAGTTTCTTCGGAATTACCACAAATCTTCGGAATCTCAAAACCCTTATCCGAAAATCATCATTTCGGAATAATAAACCCTTATCCGAAAATATTTATTCGGAATGTTCTTGTTGCTGTTTACGAACCGTATCCAAAAAACCAATCCAAACACCTCAAAAACTTGCGATTTTAACCACAAAAACTTAACCAAATCCCTACCATATCTATGTAAATGATTTACATCAAGATTTAGAGCCCGAAAATACTAAATTTTTTTTAATTCGTGATGATTGAGAGGAAAAAATCACACGAATCAAATTTATAACCAACAACCAAACACAACCTACCCCGTGGAGATTGATACCAAATGTTGTCCCATGTTATTAGATGATTAATGATAGAATATAGATGAAAAGATATGAATTTCTAGAGAGAGAAAGTGGTGAGAGAAAGTAGAGAGAAGATAGAGAAACTAGGTGATATTAGATTAGAAGAGTGAAAAATACAAATGAACAATCCACCCTTCCTAACATGCTAGGAAGGGCCTTATATAACCGGGCTTACATGTAACCATAATGGGTTATATTGTTTGGACCGGGCTTATCTTTTGGGCTTTAAGTAGCTTAAATCCAAGCCTGTGAACCACGACTATTTAACTAACTATTACAACATTCTAATGAATATTACAATAATAAACTATGACCGAGCATTCTTGTTTGACTCAATATTTTGAGGCTAACATACATTTATCCTTGTATGCTTTGATGACACGCCATAATCACGCGTGACATTCCATTTATCAAAATGGGGTGTTACAATTATGGTATCAGAGCCAAGGCTTCGACCTGTAGGCTCTCAAAACACGACCTGTGATTAGTGGGTAGTCACTATGGTCTTCCTAGAACTGACAGTCGGTTTTCATGCATTCATCATTTTCATGCATACATATATATGTCATTGTCGCAGGTTTATGACTAAGTAATGGTTGGTACAGGACTGGTCCTATTTAGTCGCATGTGCTTTTATCGAAACTTTTAAATTTGGGATCGACCCATTGGCGTCCCCTCGCCATGTCTTTTGTTTTGAGTGAACTGACCATAGGCGTTCACTCTCGTTCATACAAAAGTTTTCATAAAACTGCATCATGCATTCATGTATAAATTTTCTTGCATAAAATTTTTCTCGTGATTTATTGGAATAATTTTTTTTCATGTATATAGTTTATGTTTTGATCAGTTTAATCATGTATTTTATGTTATACTGTCAGATGGTTCTCGCACGCGAGCATGAACAACTCAATGCAGCAATCCAAGCTGCAATGCAAGATATGCTTCCTCACCCGAGGAATGAAATCAGGGCTGAGGTTCAGGCTGCCAACAACTAGTAGCAACACCTAGTACCTCCTCCTCCTCCTCCAACAACATTGGTCACATGGCTGGAGAGATTCAATAAGCTCCGCCCTCGAGCTTTCGAGAGAACAGATAGCCCCAGTGAAGCTGAAAGCTGGTTGGCTCACATTGAGAAGATATTCGACGCTATGGGCTGTGACCCCGTCTTCAAGTCGAGGTTGGCTTGCTACAGATTCGAAGGTGATGTACTATCATGGTGGATGGCACTGAAGCAGTCTGAGGGAGGTGATAATTGGGTGGCTGGTTTGACTTGGGCTCAGTTCAGGGTTTTGGTGATGGGACAGTTCTTTCCCAAGGCTGAGCAAGACAAGCTGAAGATGGAGTACCATGGAATCCGACTGAGAGCTGGGAAGAATAGCAACGAGGAATGCAGTGCTTTCTTCACTTGACTGGGTTCCTTGGTGCAACAACATGTACTCTTGAAGAGCAAGCACACCACTTCAGGTGGGCTCTTCGTACATCGGTCGCAAACAACTTAGTGTGTGCTACGTTCAACACGGTGGTACAAGTGGCCGATGCAGCACATAAGCTGGAGATGCTGCAGGAAAGAGATGAGTTCGGGGAAGCCGAGAGACCCGATAAGAGGTAAACATTCGTATTCAACGGTGACCAATCCGTATTCTTTCAGTACATGTCAATATTTCATCTCTTTAAAACTGTATCTTCCAGGCAGAAGACTGGGGACCGGTCTCAGCCGGCTACTCAGCAACAACCTAATCAGCCCAAGGGAAACGGTCAGACTCACGACCGTTCTGATACGGATAGGCGTGGCGGTAATGATAATTACCGTAGCAACGCTGGACACTCCAACAGCAGCAGGTCCTTATACTTACTCATTTTCTTATGATTACATGTTAAAATTCTTAATTCTGACACATTAGCAAATCTTCTACCAGGAATCAGGGTAACGGGAGGGAACTGAACCAGAGAGGTTCACAGCCTAACCGTCCAGCTATCACTGGTATTCCATCTTACGATTTATCCGCATTGTCCTGTGTACCTTTTTACCATGTCTCATGTATATTGTTCTTATCAGGCTCTCAGCCAGTCAGGACACCTGCTGGAGGATATACTCATTCTCTTTGCTCTACTTGCCACCGTAGGCACCCAGGGCCATGTCGTCGTGACAACGATGCATGCTACAAGTGTGGTCTTCCTGGCCATCGCATGAAGGACTGCCGCAAGGTCAAGATGGAGGGTACATTAGGACATGCTGATACCAAGCCGCCTCCTACTAGTGGACGCGTTTACACGACATCTCACGATCAGGCCAACAAGTCTACAGGTACCATCACTGGAATCTTGTATATGTATGGTCAAACTGCATGTGTTCTGTTTGATACGGGTGCTACTCACTCGGTCATTTCTACTGCTTATGCCAAGAATGTTAGGATACTCCCCATGCCACTAGAGAATATACTGGATATTTCCACGCCTTTGAGAGACTCCGTACGCATAAGCCATGTGTACAAGAGCCTTCCCCTAGAGTTTGACGACAAGATTCGTCCTGTTGACGCACTGCCGCTGGACATGAATGATTTTGACATGATTTTGGGCATGGATTGGCTATCCAAGCATAATGCTACCATAGACTGCCATTTATACCGAGTCATCTTCGGTGATGTTAATGCACCAGAGTACATTCACAACGGGTTCGTACCCGGAAGGTCTGTACAAATCATATCAACCCTGCAAGCACGTGCATTACTTTCACATGGTTGCGAGGGTTATCTAGCTACTTTTCATGACATGGATGCTGAATCTCCATCAATTCAGAATCAGCCGATAGTGTCAGAATTTCCAAATGTATTTCCACAAGAGCTTCCGGGCATACCACCTGCACGTGAAGTAGAATTTAATATCGAGCTCATCACAGGAGCTGATCCGATTTCCAAGGATCCTTATCGCATGGCTCCCCCATAGAGTTAAAAGAGCTGAAGGATCAATTGAAAGAACTTCTGGAACGAGGCTTTATTCGACCGAGCGCGTCTTCATAGGGCACACCGGTCTTATTCGTCAAGAAGAAGGACGGCAATATGCGTCTTTGCATAGATTATCGCGAGCTTAACAAGACTACCATCAGGAATAGGTATCCACTACCACGGATTGACGATCTGTTTGACCAACTCCAAGGGGCCAAATTATTCTCCAAGATTGATCTTAAGTCGGGCTATCATCAGCTACAAGTTAAGGAGCAGGACATCGCCAAGACTGCTTTCTGTACACGCTATGGCCACTATGAATTTGTAGTCATGCCATTTGGCCTTACCAATGCTCCAGCAGTGTTTATAGATTTGATGAACAGAATCTTCCATGAATTTCTGGACAAGTTCGTCATTGTCTTCATTGATGACATCCTGATATTCTCTAAGTCCAAGGAGGAACACGAAGACCATCTTCATACAGTACTACAGATTCTTCGCCAGAAGCAGCTGTATGCTAAATTCTCTAAGTGTGAGTTCTGGTTAGACAAGGTGGCATTCTTAGGTCACATTGTATCAGCAGAAGGAATCACGATGGATCCAACGAAGGTTGAGGCTATTACCAAGTGGCCAAGGCCGACATCAGTGACTGAAGTCCGCAGTTTCCTAGGCTTAGCTGGTTATTACCGTAGGTTCTTGGAGAATTTTTCCCGTTTAGCACTACCATTGACCAAACTGATGCGGAAAGGGGAGAAATTCGTTTGGACTAAAGAGCGAGGGAAGAGCTTTGAAGACCTAAAGCAGAAGTTAATATATGCACCGATTCTTACTCTCCCATCTGGTACAGGTGGATTTCAGATCTACAGTGATGCATCGGAGAAAGGAATTGGCTGTGTTCTCATGCAACATGGGAAAGTGATCGCGTATGCTTCACGACAGCTTAAGCCTTATGAGGAAAATTACCCCACGCATGACTTGGAACTTGCAGCAGTCGTGTTTGCATTGAAGATATGGAGGCACTACTTGTATGGAGAATCATGTGACATTTTCACAGACCACAAGAGGTTGAAGTATATCTTCACTCAACGTGAATTGAACATGAGACAGAGGAGATGGTTAGAGCTGTTGAAGGATTATGACATTAATCTACAGTATCATCCAGGCAAGGCGAATGTAGTGGCAAATTCACTTAGCAGAAAGTCTGGAATGATAAACGGCATTAAAATTGAGGAGGAAGTTATAAGAGACTTGGAGCGACTAGACATAGAAATCATGGTACGTAGACATCACGGTTACTGGGCTAATCTTAGAGTGGAACCCGAGTTACTCTCTAAGATCAAGGAAGCTCAGAAGGATGATGGTGAAATCTGGGCGATAATTCAGAATTTGGTGAAGCAGACAGAATTTCGAGTAGACGAATATGGTATCTTATGGCAGGGCACGAGACTTTGTGTTCCTGATGATCAAGCACTCCGGGAAGCATTGTTAGCTGAGGCTCATAGCTCCCCATTCTCTATTCATCCTGGTTCGACCAAGATGTACCATGACATCAAGCAGTACTTTTGGTGGAGTGGTATGAAACATGATGTTGCTACTTACGTCTCCAAATGTCTTACCTACCAGCAGGTTAAGATCGAGCATCAGCGATCTGGCGGTCTTCTTCAACCGTTAGATATTCTAGAGTGGAAGTGGACAAAATCACCATGGATTTTGTTACTGGTCTTCCGCCGACAAAGAAGAAGCACGATGCAATTTGGGTTATCATTGATCGACTTACCAAATCAGCTCATTTCTTACCGATCCGCAAGGAATATCCGGTCAGTAAACTCGCCGATACTTATAGGAGGGAGATCATGAGACTTCACGGTGATCCATCCAGCATCGTCTCAGACAGAGATCCTCGGTTCACTTCGCGATTTTGGCAAAGTCTGCAGAAAGCTTGGGGGACAAAACTTAAGCTTAGCACGGCTTTTCATCATCAAACAGACGGGCAGTCGGAGCGAACGATTCAGACATTGGAAGACATGTTGAGGTCATGTGCGTTGGAATGGACGGGCGATTGGGACGATTATATCTGTTTGGTGGAGTTTGCATACAACAACAGTTGACACGCAAGTATCAAATGTGCTCCTTTCGAGATGTTGTATGGCGGAAAGTGTCGCGCCCCAATCTGCTGGGATCAGGTTGGTGAGCGAACACTTGAAGGACCAGAAATGATAGAGTTGACTAATGAGAAGGTCGCAGTAGCTAAGCAGAAACTGCAAGAAGCACAGCCACGTCAGAAGAGTTACGCAGACAAGCACCGTAGGGACTTACATTTTAACGTAGGAGATCACGTTTTCCTTAAGGTTTCACCGGCACGTGGTGTTAGACGTTTTGGAATCAAAGGGAAGCTCAGTCCTCGATTCATCGGACCGTTTGATGTCATTGAACGAGTCGGTGAAGTATCTTACCGTTTAGCGTTACCCCGCAGCTTTCTCATGTTCACGATGTTTTCCATGTGTCCTTACTCAGAGGGTACAAGTATCATCCCCTTCACAT
This sequence comes from Glebionis coronaria, assembly GCA_025667525.1. Lineage (NCBI taxonomy): Eukaryota > Viridiplantae > Streptophyta > Magnoliopsida > Asterales > Asteraceae > Glebionis > Glebionis coronaria. The sequence goes on from CM046876.1 coordinate 188,859,622, forward strand.
GGTTCAGTATCCACTGGAACAGATTCGTGAAGATCTCACTTTCATAGAAGAACCCGAACGAGTTCTTGACAGACAAGAACTAGTCATGAGAAGGAAGACGAGTCCATTCGTCAAAATCCTTTGGAGGGATGATACCGAGCGGGAAGCCACTTGGGAAACAGAGGAGTCTATCCGGGCTTCTCACCCTCATTTCATATTTCGAATTCGGGTATGTTCTTCTTTTCCAGTTTACTTTATCTATAATTCGGGGACGAATTATTCTTTTTAGGGGGGAAGAGTTGTAAAACCCGCATGCTTTTACCATGAATAGTACCCTTATGATCGTACGTACATGATTATAACTTTCCTTTTATAGCATGTTTACGTTTCACGAACAAGATTTATAAGTATTACGTACGTGTTATAACACGATAAGTATTTAATACGTATTAAGACACAATAATTATTTCAATAATAATTATAATCACCTAATATTACGTATTTATGTATATTTATTACGAGCATGAATAAATATAATAAGACACGAACGATAACTATTTAAATCATGTGAACACGAACACGAGAACAAGTATAATATTTGACACGGAAAAACATTCGGGTTACCCAATGTGGGCCCCCTTACCCGCGGCTAGACACAAGGACAAGGGCCAAGCCCATTTGATTTTACTAAACAAGAAATAAGGGAAAGATTATTTTCATAATAACAAAATATTGAAAAGATCAAAACCCTAAAAATATTTCTCTTCTCTTGTTCTTTGCCCGCCGGGTACAAACACACACCAAAGGGGTGTTGGTTGATTTTGGTGATTGATTTCTTGCAAGTGTGTTAGTGTTATCGTTCTCCTTTGATTCACGTAGTCGGTAAATCCTTAAACCCTTCTCTTTATGTTCTTATTTAATCAAGAAAACATGAAATTATTAATGGTATAAAAACAAGTAAATACATGTTAACAAAATCATGGGGGTAAAATTAATTTAGGTTTAATGGGTGTTTGTTTTTGGCCGACGCATAGAACCGAGACCAAGGGGGTCTCGGCTTGTTTTGTTTCACACCAACCGAGACCTCAAGGTCTCGGTGTGTGTTGTTGGTCTCGGCCGCAGGAAGAAAGGGAACCCCCGACCTTGCTCGGGGTATGTTTGGTGTTCGGCTGGGTCTCGGCTAAAACAAGAACCACCACCGGCTTATGCCGGTGGCTAAATAAGGAAAGCAGGAGAAACCTCAAGCCGCGACAGCAAGGGGAACCACCGGCTAGCCGATGGGAACTTTTGCTAGCTGGCGGCTAGCCATGACCAAGGTTGTGTTTGGTTGGCCGATTCAAGGGTTAAACCGGTCCGATTCACGACATGTTTAGATTAAAACACGGGTTCGGTTCATAGGTTATTTTTGCAAGTTAATTATTTTACAAGGTTAATTATTTTAACAAGATTAAATTAAATTAATTAAAACATGTACATGATTAATTTAATTTATGCATGACTTTGGTTATTAGTATTATTATTAATACATGAATTTTAACCTAAGTAATTACCACTTTATTTAGACTATATAATTAATTAATTATTAAAATCATGACTTATAATTAATTAATTTACATGACTTAGGTTATATTATTAATAGATAATAATACATGTTTTAACCTAAGTATTTTACCTTTATTTAATTAAATCATGTTATATTTAATTAAATACTTTAACCTATAGTTTATTTAATTTACATGAAATAATTAATAAACTATACTATTTAATTACATGGCTTAGAATATTAATCAGTAAACGTTTAAGCTTATATAATTAGCTTAATAATCCAGCTTATATCTATTTATGGAAACTTTCTATTTTTAAAAACTTATCTATTTTAAGAAGTAAATCTATTTTTGGGAACTTTCTATTTTTGGAAACTTTCTATTTTTTGGAAACTTTATATTTTTGGAACTTTCTATTTTAGGAAACCTGCTAGTTTTAGAAAGTTACTTATTATTACATAACAAGTATAATAATACAAGAAATACAAGAAATACTTAATCAGAATAGACAGAGTACATGATAAACACAGTATAAAGCTTTAATCAGTAAAACATGATATGAACATATAAAACAAGCTAAGACATGATATAAAACCAGTTACGTACTCAGTAATCAAATACTTATACACGTATGTATTTATGTAGCATTAGTGATACCGAAGTAGGACTCTCTTCCGTTCGTCTTCTTCGTTCACTAGACACAAGGTACGGATTCTCCGTCCTTTCAGTATGGACATTCTTCCTTATTAGGATTTCCCGTATGCAGCCAACTGTTTTCCCCAGTATATGTTTTATATGTTTTTGAATTGCTTATGTTTAATTAGATACCTAAAGCCATATACATGCATGACCAGTTTCACCTAGTTATGGAGGTACCATAACCATAACACTGGAGGCACCAGTGTTATGACTCCACCACGACGGAGTGATAGCTCGTGGCGTCCCTTCATCTTTTGGCCATATTATTATTATTATCATGTGGGGCGTATGGGTGCATCCTAGTTTACATGTTTTCAGCAGATTATTCAGGTGAATGTGGTGTGTGCCTTGCATCCTTCACAAGGAGCTGATCCCTCCTACCCAAACCAGTATATTAAATTAGAGGCAACCCCTCTAATTTGCATGACGAGGTCACCCCTCCAAGTATTCATACACTTTGATAATTCATGACCTATATTGGCTAATGTTAAACATGTTAAATAGTTTTTATAATATAAACATAAGGCTTTTCAAACTATAAAACCAGTTTTAATAAGACATGCTAGGTTGTTCAGGACTTAGTCTTTTCCGCTGCTCTATGCTTATATGCTTATGTTATCCATGCTTTATTTGTATATCCGTGCACTGAGCGTTATGCTCAGCCGTTTTCCTTTTCATGTTCCCAAAACGACAGGTACTCAGGGACGCTCGTAGACTTTAAGCGTACGTGCATTTGGATTGGAAGCTTTCTAGCCTTCTTTACTTTATGCATTTCTTTATACTTTGATGCTCATTTCCATGGACATTGTTTAGTCCTTTTCATTTACAGTACTTATGTTTGTGTGTGATGAGTTCTACTTTTGGGGTACCGATGTTTGATTCCGGTATTTCCTTTATGGTCATGTGATGTTTTATACATTTATCCTTGTATGCTTTGATGACACGCCATAATCACGCGCGACATTCCATGTAACAAAATGGGGTGTTACACTAACACAAAAATAAAATTTCAGAATAATATACGAGGATAAATTTACTACCTGAAAATGTCGGGCTGTCACAGCATTCCCTCCGAAAAAGGGATCTACGCCCTCGTAGATCCATTTTATTTCGATGCCCGTTTCTTATTGAAGTCAAAGAGGTGTGGGTATTTCTTCCACATTTCATACTCTCACTCCCAAGTAAATTCTGGCCCACGCTTAGAGTTCCACCGAACCTTAACGATAGGTATTCGACTTTGCTTAAGTTGCTTTACTTCACGATCCATAACCTCCACGGGTTCTTCTATAAAATGCAACTTCTCATCAATTCTGACCTCATCTAACGAAATTTTCTCATCACACTTAGCTAAACATTTCTTCATATTATATACATGGAATGTATTGTGGATACCATGAAGTTCTTGGGGTAACTCTAATTTATAAGCCACTGGACCAACTCTAGATAAAATCTTAAATGGTCCAATATAGCGGGGATTCAATTTCCCACGCTTTCCAAATCTTATGACGCCTTTCCATGGCGACATTTTCAACATCACACGGTCCCCCACTTCGAACTCCATTGGTTTCTGCCGCACATCCGCGTAACTTTTATGTCTACTTCGGGCTGTCAACAACCGTTTCTTAATCTGAACTATCATCTCCGTAGTCTCCTGAATCAATTCCGGTCTGGTGAACTGGGTATCTCCAACTTCACTCCAACATACAGGAGATCTACACTTTCTACCATATAGAGCTTCGAACGGTGCAACCTTAATACTAGCATGATAACTGTTATTATATGAAAATTCTGCCAATGGCAAATGTTTATCCCAATCTTTACCAAAATCAATCACACATGCCCTTAACATATCCTCCAGTGTTTGTATCGTCCTTTCACTCTGCTCATCAGTTTGAGGATGATAAGCAGTGCTTATAACAAGATTCGTTCCCAAAGATCTTTGGAGGGATCTCCAAAAATTCGACGCGAATCGAGGGTCTCGATCAGAAATAATCGATACAAGCACTCCATGCTTACATACAACCTCCTTAAGATAAAGACGAGTCAGCTTCTCCAGTGAGAACTGCTCTTTAATAGGAATGAAATGAGCCGATTTGGTCAGTCTGTCGACAATGACCTAAATCGAGTTATTTCCAGAAAATGGTCTAGGGAGCTTATTGATGAAATCCATCGTGATTCTTTCCCACTTCCATTCAGGAATGTCGGGTTTTTGAAGTAGTCTTGATGGCTTTTGATGTTCAACTTTGACTTTTGCACATGTCAAACATTAACGAACATACATTGCAATATTGGCTTTCATATTCGGCCACCAGTATAACTTCTTCAGGTCAAGATACATTTTGTCAGAACTAGGATGAATGGAATATTTAGATTTATGGGATTCGGACATGATTAAGTCTCTTAAACCTCCATACTTAGGTAACCACATACGACCTCTTAAGCATTTCACTCCGTCTGCTCTTACTTCTAAAGGATCTCCTTTGCCGCGAGACCCTTCATTATCAAAATTTTCTTTCTTGCAAGCTTCTATTTGTGCATTTCTGACTTGATCAGGCAAATTATTTTGCATAGTCATGACTAGAGAACGCACCCTGATCGGATCTCTATCCTTTCTACTTAATGCATCGCCAACCACATTTGCTTTTCCTGGGTGATACTTTATCTCACAATCATAATCACTTAACAGTTCTATCCATCTACGTTGCCTCATGTTTAGTTCTTTTTGGTCGAGGATATACTGTAGGCTTTTATGATCGGTAAATACCGTACATTTGGTGCTATATAGATAATGTCTCCACAACCTAAGAGCAAAGACTACAACTCCTAGCTCTAGATCATGGGTAGTATAATTTTCCTCACTTTTCCTTCATTGCCTTGAAGCATAAGCTATCAACTTCTCTCGCTGCATTAAGACAACTCCAAAACCTCTAAGTGACGCATCACAAAATACCACAAAATCTTCACTACCTTCGGGTAATGATAAAATAGGTGCACTACATAATTTTTTCTTCAATACCTGAAATGCTCCATCTTCTTCACTTCCTGATAACGACCTAATTATACATATTCAATCTATCATTATAATGCCACTTTCTAGTATAAATAAGAGCTTCTGGTACTTAATATGTTTTGTTTTATATGCAGATATAAAGTTTGAAGGAGCAAAGTGAAGATATATAAAGAAGGGGCCTCAATATGAAAATAAGCCAAAGTTATTGAAAGAAGATTCTGGATCGTCCAGAAGTGCAACACACAAACTCAAAAGTGCGGCGCACATTCTCGTCTCCAAAATGCAGCGCACAATTGACCCCAGACAACACTATAGATAGAGACCTGATGTAGTGTTTTTACTACCCTTTAGGAAAAGAGAGCAAAATAGTGGAAAATATTAAGTGTCGGTTTAGGAAAACCAAGCACTAATGACCAATGGTGAAAGTTCGTTTCCCAAGGAGGCTAGTGTGTTGTGTCGAGAGATGATTAATTATGTGATTATATGATTATGAGAAAGAAAATAGAAAGGGGATAAGAAGAGAATGACGGTTACGATGACGGATTACACTAAGACGGAAAGGTCGTACATGTAAAACCGTAAAAGCACCAAAATTAAAAATTTACTCTAAAAATTCCTAAAAATTGCAATAAATCCTAAATAATGTAATTAGAGTTAAAAAAAAATAAAAATTCACCCAACCTTTTATTTAATTAAATAATGATTTTTTAATGCTAATTAAAGCCCAAAAATTAAATATAATTAAGAAAAAGCCCAAAATATTATTTTATTGAACAAATAACTCAGTTATATTATTTAAAAACTAAAAAGTATTTTTCCTAAATTCTAAGTACTATTTTTCTATTTTTAAAACACTAAAAACTATTTTTAAACTAAAATAATGATTAAAAATAATAAAATAATGCTAAAAATAATTTGACTATTTTAAAAATCCTAAATTATACTAATGAACATTAGAAAAATGAAAAAGTTTGAAAAATTTAATATTTTTCACTAAAAGACAAAATAGATTATAATTAAACCTATATAAACTTAAATTAAATCTAAAAATTAATAAAAAAAAGTGAACAGTAAAATATTTTTAACTAAAAATCTTAAAATCTTTTTCTTAATCTAAGAAAATTTTCAAAACTGAAAAATATACACTTTTGGCACTAAAAGACAAAAATATTAATTAAAAAACTAATTTAAAATGCAATTTAATCTAAAAAATACTAAATGAACAGTAACAGAAAAATAAACTAAACATAAAAATCAAAAATAAAATAAGAAAAATAATGAAACTAAAATCAAGTTCTAATTCCAAATTTAGACCACTAAAGACAAAAAAGTAAGAATCTTATAGTGACATGTTGTTTACTTTTGTCTGGTAGCTTAGTAGTACCAAGTGTTACACTAGCAGGGGGAAGTTGGTTCCCACTACTAGAACAAAAACGGATCTAGGCATAATTGGGCTTGTAACTTTTTGATTTCTTGGTTTTGTTTGAATCCAAAGGCACCCCCACAACCAGTTAGGTTGTGGGGAGTCAAATAAATAGGAAAAACATAAGCTTGTTCACAAAATTTTCACACAAAGGGGCCACAAATGTTACTGTGGTGACTGATATGGGGTCTGATGACCTTTGCTGGTCTAGTTGGTAATTGGGTGAGTTTTGGTTGGCCAAAACTCACTCAATTCCTTCACAAATACTAAAAAAAAGTCCTGACCCTAAACACTACCAAGATCTCACAAATCAAACAAAATGAAAGTCAAACAAAAGCTAAAACAAGGCAGTTAAGCAGTTACTGAATTTTAGCTAGTTTTATCACATGCAAACCTTGTTTAAACACACCAAAATGAAACCAATGGCCAAAATAAACTCCTATTATCAGATACAAGTGTGTCTAGGTGGATTTAAGACCAAAAGCTTATCAAGATTTTAACTTAAACCCTAATCCCAAACACCCCTTTATCGCTGAAAACCAAATTTAAACAAGAGATTTTATCCTAAGTTGTTCCAAAAGCATCCAAACCTGCTCTAACATGTTTCAAACCATCAAACATTCAATATCCTACATTTGCCTACTATCCTAACAGCCTAAAACTCTAAATAATCATAACTCAAAATTTTTTCAAGCAAGTATAGAAAATACAAAATCTTTACCTTGTGAGCTTACATCCAAGCATCACAAAGGCTTAGCTTAAGCCTTCTCCATCAAGCTCGGGCTTGAGCTGATAAATTTCAGAAAGGAGCTTGTTGGTATGAGTAGAAGATGATGATGATGATGGACTTCAATTTCCACACCTCATCCAATATGCAAGATTTGGGTGCCTGCTAAGATTAAACAAGGAAGAGAGAGAGTGACCTGATTAGACAGCCACAAAGAGTATAAGCCTGGCTTATTGATTAAGCCAGCTTATCACTTTTGGCTTATCAAAAATAATGAAATTTTATGAAACTGAAATTTCTCAAACCAGTGAAACCAAACAGAAAACTTGAAGTATTCTAGATAAAAGCTTATCAAAACAAGTAAAGCAATTTTGAAAATCCACTTCCACTTCAAATCAAAACTGATTTCAATATTTTTTAAACTTTTGCCAAAAAACTACAAAAACAGATTTTTGATGAAAAACTTTTGATAAAAGTGAGAACTTTTAGCTTTTAAACTGATTTCAAACACTGAATATCAAGAACTAACTAACAATAAATTTGGAACTCAAATGTGCAAAACATTAACTTTTTTCATTTTCATTAATAAAATTAATATTATACAAAATCTGGAACAAAGGCCTTGCACAAGTTGCAAGCTCTTTTTATACTGATAAACAAATGTTACTAGATAAGCTACAAACTAAAACCCTAATCCATGAAATTCCTGGAATGCCCTTCTTGTTTGAATTCTTGTTGACTGATTTTGGTCAAAAGATTCTTCTCATGTGCTTGATGAAGAGATGCCAGGCTGTGTTGAGTGATCTTGAACGTTTAAAATCCTTTGGGGCCAAGGAAATGACATTAAACGTCCATTTTGTCCCCTTTTTGGGTTTGGGAAGACAATGACGTTGCATGGGAGGTACAAGGGGGGGGGGGGGGGGGGGTCCACAAGGTCACGGGAAAAGTTTCTGGGTAGTGGGTTTTGGTTAAAAGTTGGTAAATTATAAATTTGGATAAATGGGTGGGTTAATTTTTCGGAAATGAAGTTTTGGGGGATTAGGGTTTATAGGGGAAGAACAGGGTTTTTAATCGAGGTTAGGGGAAGGCAAATTTAAAAAATGTGTTTAGTGGGAAAATTAGGGGAGTTGACTGGGGTTTTGACCAAGTTTATAACTATAAACTGGTTTTGGGTGGGTAAGGCTGACGTGGGGGATTGGGTGTGGGTGATTGGTGGAGGGGTTAAGTGGGGGTGACGTGGCGGGTGAGGAGTGGGTGAGGGAATGAGGTTTGTCGGGGAGTTAATTTTAATGGGGGAGTTGGTTAAATAGTTTAGGTTTTTGGCAGAAATAACCCTCCTTGTTAATGGCAGTAGTTTTGCACTTTGCATCCTTAGTGTTCATTTGTTGATTTCACGATATCCGTACCTAAAATACACAAGACACAAATTACAAGCATATATAGGGGTATTTTGATGATATTTTAAGCGTTTTAAGCCCGATTTGGACGATGAGACTATGTATAATTGCAGTCTCATCACTCCCCCATACTAAACCATTGCCGTGTCCCCACGTAATGCTAGAATTAAGTCTCTTAGCACTTCCAAAATTCATTTTATGATAACATTTATTGAAGACATAAATTTTAATAAACTACTACACGTGTTTTAGACATAATGTATTGTTTTCATCACTATTAAGTGACTTTTGGGATCATAGAACAAGAACACGTGAATGCTTCGTTAGAAATAATTTCGTCGTCCTCGATTTTCACCCAATTCCATGCTAAGAGTGTGCCGAGATCATTGTTATTATTAGTTAGCAACACAATCATATCTCATGAGTGTTAATTACGAACCTAAACTCCCTTATTCCTACTTGGTATCTCTTATATTTTATTTTGTCTTAATGATCACGAGGATACATCATTGACTTATGCGTGAATAGAGATTAAGTCTAAAAATAGAGTCTTAACGGTGTAACCAAAATCATTAAATTAATAATTCACCCTAATAGACAACGATGTCAAAAAATTAAGTCAACAAGAAGGATCGATAAACACGGTTTTATAACGGTTTTGAACATGAGACTTATTACCAAGACTTTTATACGCCCCATAATGGAAGGGCCTTATTATCATAGGTTTACCTCCATCTTTTATTCAACTTCGCCATGAAGCTTTTATTATGACTTCGGTCTTGCCTTGCCTTTTATTATCCGCCTCATCGGTGGTTTTATTAGCCAAAGACGTATATCCTCACGCTAAAGCGAATTTTGGATCTTTAAAGCTTCAAAGATTAAGGCTTGATTCACTTTCAATTTGGGCATAGATTTTCGGCCTTACGAGCTTCAAATTTTTGCTTAATTTAGGTGAGCACTTGAAATCTTATTATTAGGTGAAGCTTTCGATTATTCAGGTGCCAATACTTCAAAACCGTGACGCTGGCGATACCTTAATGTTTTCCCAATTTAATTACATAGAAGCTACTAAAACAAATTAGAAACCAACAATAGTGACTAAACCGCTAAATCAATATTTATTAACAATTTATTATCAAAAGCGTGGGGAGAATAAGCTAATAATTACTACACATGAGATCGTGACGATTACGAGACTTATAAATAACTCTATCATTTCTCGTTCTCATTTAAGAGACTTAGCCTAAAAAGTTAAGGAATCGAAGCAAAGTGCTCAACACGTACGGTCGAGTCAAAAATTACTCTTATTCTCACCATCGGAAAACCTACATTCGTGTCTTAAACACTTATGAAAAACAAGAAAAATTTTAAAATTTGGCCATTTTTAGCCTTATTTTGCAACAAAACGATAACAAAAAGATGTAATTTTGGAAAGCATGAAGGTTTGGCAAGGCAAGTATCTATTCACCCCCATACTAAAGTTAAACATTGTCCTCAATGTTTCGAGTCTAGGGGTGCAAACACCCCCATACTAGAGACGTAGTCGAATGCCTAATCTAGCATGGAAAAGGTGTAACCGTTAAATTTAAAGCCGTTTATGAAGTGTGCTATAAACCTAAGGTTAGAACATCAAAGGATATATCATTTGGATATTGAGAAAGTCTTCAAAGCAAACGATCAAGTGCTCCCATAAAACGAACACGAGAGGCTCCAATCGTGAAGATAATGATCTAAAAACCACAATTCACAAACAACCACAGAATAAAGGTTGGAAGGGCACAACTCCCCTCACATTAAACTAATTAGAACGCAATAATATGTACATGGATAAGCATGGGTCTCCCCCACGAGGCACCTTGTTTTTGATAACCGAGTCAAAAGCTCGACCCGAATCCCCCATAAATGTGATCATTTAGGGATTATCTTGGTATGGTCAATTTTTAGTGGGGCTTACATGATAAACAAGGCCAAAAAACAACCGGTATTAAGGACTAAGTCCTTTGATGGTGAAAAATACCAGGATCGAAGATGGCGTTCTCGTTTTTATTGGAAAAACAAATCAACGCCACTTCATCATGTGTCAACACAAACCCAAAGGGTTTAAAGAAAATAGATGAGAAGAAATAGAAGGGCGGGACAATGGGTAAGTCACAAAAACCATGAGCTACTCGAGGTAGACTCGCACCAATCAAATAGAAAGATTTTCCATTTATTGCATCGGTGGAAGACCGAGATTTCCCTTTATAAGCAATTCCGGGATCAAATATCTCGTCCTCGGTGAAGAAAGGGGATGGAACATAAGGGGCTTCCCCCACACTAGGTCCACACAAAGCATCGTCAAAAGGAGAAGACGAGCTTGTAGCACTCAAAACACGAGGTGATGACAGAGTTAGCATTGTAGAAAAATCTTTTAAATCCAATTTAAATTTTTTTCCTTTTTCATCTTTTAAACTCTCCTTATGAAAACCCGACTTGATTATGTCAAAAATATTTGGCGTTTCTAAAGCAATGTTTGTCACACTAAAAATTCTCACATTTGAAACCGTTTTGGTTTTGGTGGTGGTAAGTTCTCAAAACGTTTGTCAACAAAGAAAACCTCCCCATCGGGGTCAACATATTCATCATTCGAAGAATCATTCATGATTGGAAACGTAGGCTTAACACTCGTAACCTCCACCGACGGAGGGGACAGAAAATCGTTTTTATCATCAACTGCTAAAACTCTTTTTGAAATCCTTTTGCAAATGTTTTTGATGGGATTAACATTGTTCAAAGACGTGATAGAATACACATGAGAAAGTGTAGAGTTTTGAGTTGCATTTATGACGAGTTCTTCCTCATTGAAACATAGAGTGATTTTCCTAGCATGCACATCGATAAGTGCTCTCGAGGTATCCAAAAATGATCGACCTAAAATTAGAGGAACTTTAGGATCGATGGAATGTCAAAAACGATAAAGTCCACGGGATAGTAAAACTTTCCAACTTTCACGAAGACGTCCTCGGCTACTCCACAAGCTAGAATCGTAGAATGATCGGCCATCTCGATTGACATTCTTGAAGGAGTGAGATTAGGAAGATTGAGCGACTTAAAAATCTCAAGAGGAATCAAATTTATACTAGCACCAAGATCGGCCAAAGCGTAGCATTCCTCCATATCTTGTATTGCACATGGGATTAAAAATTTACCGGGATCACCGACTTTTTAAGGTATGCGGCTAAGAAAAACCGAAGAACAACTGGACGACTTTTGCAATTTCTCTTTCTTATTCAACATACTTTTGAAGTTTGCGGCAAATCAAGGCATCATGACCAAGGCGTCGGCAAAACTTATATTAAAATGCAAGTCACGAAACATTTTCATAAAAAGTCCAAATTGATAATTATTTTGTTCTTGTGCCTTTTCCTTGTTTCGTCTTGAAGGGTAAGGTAAGGGTGGTGTGGGTTGGGGCATAGGCAATGGCCTTGGAATCTCGGGTTCCACTATTGGTATTGGTTCAACCGTAGGTGTGGTTTGAGCGGTACTTCGTGGGCTTGGAATTTGCTCCTTTTCTACCACCACCTCGGGTTCTTTCTCTTTTTCCTTCTTCGTAGAAGTACTTGGACGAGAAATGGGTTCTTTGAAAGTTTTACCACTACGAGTAGTAATAACCTTCAATTCTCCTTTCGGGTTTACGATGGTATCACTAGGAAGACCACCCGAAGAAGAAGGTTTACACATGATAGCTTCAAACATTTTTCCCATTCGATCTTTAAACTTAGATTGCCTAGCATCCGCTTTTAAAAATTCTTGCTTAATCTCATGTTGACCTTTCTCCATTTTTTGTTGATTTTGTTGGAGACGTTGAACATTTCCTTCCATTTTATTAGCATGAGTCTTAAGTTCATTAGCAAATTCGTTTTTAAGCTCGTTTTTCAACTCGGATCTTAAGCTAACCATCTCACGATGCATATTATCAAACTTAGCATCATTTGCTTTAGCATAATTCAAAAATTCTCCTTGAAGATTTTTGGTGTGATCATTTTGAAAACCTTGTGTGGTAGTTTGAAAATCACGGTTTTGGTTTTGGTTTGAAATTTTCCCATTTCCACTTTGATAATTACCCTTGTTGTAGTTACGTTGATTCCCTTGGTAAGCACCACTTTGATTGTTGTTTCGATAGTTGTTAGCATTTTGATTTTGTGGAGCTTGATTTTGGCGGGAACCTTGACCGTTTTGGTTATAAGTTCCCGTGGCTACATAAGCATTCGAAGTGTTACCATCCGCGGTAATGCACTCGGAAAAATCATGAGCTCCACCACACGAAATACAACTCTTGGCAACCGCCTTAACCGATGCGGAGTTCAAAGCATCATGTGCTTTCCAATGAGTCATAAGAGTCGAAAACCTATCGAAAAACCAATTCTCCTCATTTGCTTCATCTTGCAAGGCACTCATGTTACGAGACGACGATGAACCCATAGTGGCAACACTCGGTGTGTTACGAGGTCTATAAACTTTAGACCTATTCTCAATGATTTTTAAAGCCTCATCGGTCGTTTTGCACAAAAAATTACCACCCGCGGCGGCATTTAAGTAATCTCGTTCATGATCATTAAGCCATTATAAAAAGTGTCAATTTGATGCAATTCAGAAAAATCATGGTGTGGACATTCATGTAACATTTCTTTAAACCTTTCGCAAGCCATTGAAAAACTTTCATTAGACCTTTGAGTAAATTGTGAAATCTCGTTTTTCAAATGTGTTGTTTTAGATGGTGGAAAAAATTGATTCACAAACTTAGAAACGAGATCACCCCACGTCAAAATCGAATTTGGGGGTTCTTTCTCGAGCCATATCTTGGCGGGTCCATCTAACGAGTATGGAAACAACATCATCTTAATGACATCGGGTGGTACATCCTTAAATTTGCTTGTCGCGGTGAGACGATTGAATTACCTAATGTGATAATGTGGGTTGTGTTTTTCGTGTCCGCGAAACTTGTTGGCTTGAAGCATAGACATTAAACCCGTCTTGATCTCGAAGTTCTCCGCAAGGATGGCGGGAATCACAATGGCCTCTCCAAAACCCTCGGTGGGTGCTTGAAGAAACTCCATCATAGTACGATTAGCCATGATAGCTTCTTGTTCTACAGTAGGTTCCTCACTTGGAGTCTCTTCACTAGAAAGATTAGGAGTAGGTGTTGACTCGTTTCGGTTTCTACGTTTACGTGCACGTCTTGCTTGATTACGAGTAAGCATAAACGTCACGTACAACGTGGGGATGAGAAAAGAAGATTCTTTTTGGTGTTTTTAACTTTTTCAATTTTTTTTGGATTTTTGATTGTTTTTACTTTTTTTTTGGATTTTGGAATTGTATTAAGTAGACAAAGATCTACAAATTTCCTCCTTAATCAAATCTCTTGATTAAAGAAGCCTCAAGGAATGAAAACGATCACGTGAAGTGAACACCTTCGATGACTTTAGAACGTTGGTGGAACACCAAAACGTTCAAGAGGGTTTAATCAATGAAACCAAGAAAGTATATATGATACTTAATAATACTTTGGGCGGCAAAACCCTCGATTAGCTCTCAAAATCAAATACTCACAAGCAAGCGGGGAAACGAGGCGGCGCGAAGCACTTAAGAGCCTTTTTCCTTAGGGTATATTTTATAATACCCGCCTTATACCCGCCTTATAGTTTGTATTTTTCAAAATCGAGCTTCACGAAAGTATTTATCTATTTTTGACTTTTCTTTCTTGTTTGAGATTCGAATACAATGATTGGGTAATGACCTCCCAAGTCAAGGTTATGTTTTCACACTTTTGGAGTACTTGTGAATTTATTGTTCTACGTATACAATATATTAATAATATTCACACAAAAAACGAAAAACCGATAATACGTATTAGTAGAGTGCTACTAATACAAATACTATTTATGGTTAATATATAAAAACAACAATTGCCAAATCACAACACACCTCCCCGGCAGCGGCGCCAAAATTGATGTAGTGTTTTTACTACCCTTTAGGAAATGAGAGCAAAATAGTGGAAAGTATTAAGTGTCGGTTTAGGAAAACCAAGCACTAATGACCAATGGTGAAAGTTCGTTTCCCAAGGAGGCTAGTGTGTTGTGTAGAGAGATGATTAATTATATGATTATATGATTATAAGAAAGAAAATATAAAGGGGATAAGAAGAGAATGACGGTTACGATGACGGATTACACTAAGACGAAAAGGTCGTACACGTAAAACCGTAAAAGCACCAAAATAAAAAATTTACTCTAAAAATTCCTAAAAATTGCAATAAATCCTAAATAATGTAATTAGAGTTTACAAAAAATCAAATTCACCCAAACCTTTTATTTAATTAAATAATTATTTTTTAATGCTAATTAAAGCCCAAAAATTAAATATAATTAAGAAAAAGCCCAAAATATTATTTTATTGAACAAATAACTCACTTATATTATTTAAAAACTAAAAATTATTTTTCCTAAATTCTAAATACTATTTTTCTATTTTTAAAACACTAAAAACTATTTTTAAACTAAAATAATGATTAAAAATAATAAAATAATGCTAAAAATAATTTGACTATTTTAAAAATCCTAAATTATACTAATGAACAGTAGAAAAATGAAAAAGTTTGAAAAATTAAATATTTTTCACTAAAAGACAAAACAGATTATAATTAAACCTATATAAACTTAAATTAAGTCTAAAAATTAATAAAAAAAAGTGAATAGTAAAATATTTCTTAACTAAAAATCTTAAAATCTTTTTCTTAATCTAAGAAAATTTTCAAAACTGAAAAATATACACTTTTGGCACTAAAAGACAAAAACAATAATTAAAAAACTAATTTAAAATGTAATTAATCTAAAAATACTAAATGAACAGTAACAGAAAAATAAACTCGACAGAAAAATAAAAAATAAAATAAGAAAAATAATGAAACTAAAATCAAGTTCTAATTCCTAATTTAGACCACTAAAGACAAAAAAGTAAGAATTTGATAGTGACATGTTGTTTACTTTTGTCTGATAGGTTAGCAGTACCAAGTGTTACACTAGCAGGGGGAAGTTGGTTCCCACTGCTAGAACAAAAAAACAGATCTGGGCACAATTGTGCTTGTAACTTTTTGATTTCTTGGTTTTGTTTGAATCCAAAGGCACCCCCACAACCAGTTGGGTTGTGGGGAGTCAAATAAATAGGAAAAACACAAGCTTGTTCACAAAATTTTCACACAAAGGGGCCACAAATGTTACTGTGGTGACTAATATGGGGTCTGATGACCTTTGCTGGTCTAGTTGGTAATTGGGTGAGTTTTGGTTGGCCAAAACTCACTCAATTCCTTCACAAATACTCAAAAAAAAGTCCTGACCCTAAACAATACCAAGATCTCACAAATCAAACAAAATGAAAGTCAAACAAAAGCTAAAACAAGGCAGTTAAGCAGTTACTGAATTTTAGCTAGTTTTATCACATGCAAACCTTGTTTAAACACACCAAAATGAAACCAATGGCCAAAATAAACTACTATTATCAGATACAAGTGTGTCTAGGGGGATTTAAGACCAAAAGCTTATCAAGATTTTAACTTAAACCCTAATCCCAAACACCCCTTTATCACTGAAAACCAAATTTAAACAAGAGATTATATCCTAAGTTGTTCCAAAATCATCCAAACCTGCTCTAACATGTTTCAAACCATCAAACATTCAATATCCTACATTTGCCTACCATCCTAACAGCCTAAAACTCTAAATCATCATAACTCAAATTTTTTTCAAGCAAGTATAGAAAATACAAAATCTTTACCTTGTGAGCTTACATCCAAGCGTCACAAAGGCTTAGCTTAAGCCTTCTCCATCAAGCTTGGGCTTGAGCTGATAAATTTCAGAAAGGAGCTTGTTGGTATGAGTAGAAGATGATGATGATGATGGACTTCAATTTCCACACCTCATCCAATATGCAAGATTTGGGTGCCTGCTAAGATCAAACAAGGAAGAGAGAGAGTGACCTGATTAAACAGCCACAAAGAGTATAAGCCTGGCTTATTGATTAAGCCAGCTTATCACTTTTAGCTTATCAAAAATAATGAAATTTTTTGAAACTGAAATTTCTCAAACCAATGAAACCAAACAGAAAACTTGAAGTATTCTAGATAAAATCTTATCAAAACAAGTAAAGCAATTTTGAAAATCCACTTCCACTTCAAATCAAAACTGATTTCAATATTTTTTAAACTTTTGCCAAAAAACTATAAAAACGGATTTTTGATGAAAAACTTTTGCTAAAAGTGAGAACTTTTTAGCTTTAAAACTGATTTCAAACACTAAATATCAAGAACTAACTAACAATAAATTTGGAACTCAGATGTGCAAAACATTAACTTTTTTCATTTTCATTAATAAAATTAATATTATACAAAATCTGGAACAAAAGGCTTGCACATGTTGCAAGCTCTTTTTATACTGATAAACAGATGTTTCTAGATAAGCTACAATCTAAAACCCTAATCCATGAAATTCTTTGAATGCCCTTCTTGTTTGAATTCTTGTTGACTGATTTTGGTTAAAAGATTCTTCTCATGTGCTTGATGAAGAGATGCCAGGCTGTGTTGAGTGATATTGAACGTTTAAAAATCCTTTGGGGCCAAGGAAATGATCTTAAACGTCCATTTTGTCCCCTTTTTGGGTTTGGGAAGACAATGACGTTGCAGGGGAGGTACAAGGGGGGGTCCACAAGGTCACGGGAAAAGTTTCTGGGTAGTGGGTTTTGGTTAAAAGTTGGTTAATTATAAATCTGGATAAATGGGTGGGTTAATTTTGGGAAATGAAGTTTTGGGGGATTAGGGTTTATAGGGGAAGAACAGGGTGTTTAATCGAGGTTAGGGGAAGGGAAATTCAAAAAATGTGTTTAGTGGGAAAATGAGGGGTTTTGACTGGGGTTTTGACCAAGTTTATAACTATAAACTGGTTTTGGGTAGGTAAGGCTGACGTGGGGGATTGGGTGTGGGTGATTGGTGGAGGGGTTAAGTGGGGGTGACGTGGCGGGTGAGGAGTGGGTGAGGGAATAAGGTTTGTCAGGGAGTTAATTTTAATGGGGGAGTTGGTTAAATAGTTTAGGTTTTTGGCAGAAATAACCCTCCTTGTTAATGGCAGCAGTTTTGCACTTTGCATCCTTAGTCCTTGACCCATTTCACAGTTAATCCTTGTCCAATTTGCACCATTAGTCCTTTGGTGATAAAAATGACTTAATTTGTTTTATCTTTAAACACAAGGGCTGTTCTTGAAAGATCTTCAAACTTTAGGGACCCCATTTATATTTTTTGGATATTTGAGGGGTATAAAGTGTCATTCTTCAAAAGTTGAGGGACCAAACTTGACATTCTTCAATTCTTCAAGGTCTTTTTTGGAAATTTCCTTCTTGGGCCCGGTTCTTTGTGCGACTTCGTTTCCCGTGTTCGTTATTGCTTCATTCTTGTGATCATTTGTTGATTTCACGATATCCGTACCTAAAATACACAAGACACAAATACAAGCATATATAGGGGTATTTTGATGATATTTTAAGCGTTTTTTAAGCCCGATTTAGACGATGAGACTATGTATAATTGCAGTCTCATCAAGACCATTTCCACTCATTATACACACACCTCTCTCTCTCAATACTCCATATCTCGAGTATTTTAGCTCTCTTAGTAAAATTTCAGTATTATCCACTTTTGGGAGATACTTGTAACGAGAGTATTCTACTCTTTGATTCTTGGAGGAACGATACAATCGTGACACTTGTGTACTCGTTTATTCAATCCAATCTAAGTATGATGTTCTCTTACTATTTTCCAATTGTTACTTTGATTAATATGTTAGGCTAAGCTATTTGTGACTATATGGGTATGTGACTATAATTAGTGATGATGTATGATATGATCCTTTATAAATGATTTCAAGCTAATGTTGTAGAACCATTTTACCACCTAGTTCTACAAACCATATTTTATCTAAGTTGATTTGTTACGATAGTTTGGCGTTGAGAAACACAAATTGTTATAATAACTATTTATTTATTCAATTATTATCTTGATTACCAAAACGAAACTAAGTCTCAGCGAACGATCCTGGCTTACCACTACAAAGCTATATTACGAACGAAAGGGTATACTTGCCCGTGTTTGTCTTCTAGTCCCTTGTTTGGTCTAAACCTTGTAATATAAATTTTAGACTTGAAAACGAACATCAAGTTTTTGGCGCCGCTACCGGGGACTTATAATCTTGTTTTGTAACCAAATTCGTATAATCCTTGAAGTAATTGAACCATTGCTACTCATTTTAAACCAAATTTTTTTTCTGCAGTACAGAAAGTACGCCGTACAAACCAAAAAGTGTGTCGCGCTTCCTGTAGCGAAACAAAGTGCGCCGCACATTTCCACTGAAAATAGAAAATACCTTGTTGGATGCACACCTGTTCATCTGGAACACCACCAATATCACCGTTACCTGAACCTGAACGTACCCTTAACCGAAGGCTACGTAGACTTCATCACCGTGTACCTTTAGCTAGGAGACACGAGCAACCTCAACCTCGCATAATCAACCAAACTTTTGACAACCTTTCACAAATCCCATTTCTCACCAAACTCATCAACCGTTACGATCTAATGTCAGACACCGATGATGAACCAATGTTGTCAGCCGATAGAGTTGTCGCACCAACTCCTGGCTCCGCAATCGTTTTACCTGAAATTGCAAAAGATTTTGCAATCAAAGGGAACCACTTAACCATTGTCAAAATAACCAATTTGATGGTCGAATCAAAACCGATCCTCACAAACACATCCACGAATTCAGCGGAATTTGTAAAATGTTCAACTATGGAGAAGGACAAGCCGAAGCCGTCCAACTCATGATGTTTCCATCATCCCTGACTAGAGAAGCCAAGTCATGGCTCGACGAACTTAACGAATGAACCATTCGAACATGGGAAGGTCTTAGAACTGCTTTCATTAGCCGATTCTTTCCTCCTGCCCTATTTGAAAAACTCCTTGGAGAAATCCGAAGCTTTTCTTAACAAGATCGAGAAACTCTCACTGACGTATGGTTAAGAATGAAAGAACTACTCAGAAATTGCCATGGTCATGGACTTAAAAAAGAAGGAATAATCAAGATTTTCTATCATGGTCTTGACGATGCTACCCAAGATGCATTGAACACCGCAGCGGGCGGAATTTTCCTTTACAAAACCCCTAACCAAGCTTACCAACTATTGGATGATAAAGTCCTACTTAAGCTTGATTGGTCCAAAAATCACGAAAAACCGTAGCTTTCGCCGAAGGAAGCAACAACCCAACCGATACCGAGAAAATTATGGCTCGAATGGATGCCATGTCTCTTAAAATTGAAGAGATAAAACACAAAACCTGCAAACACTGTGGAGGAAACCATCCTTCTAGTGAATGTGATGACGATGACACACCCATGACGAAGGAAGAAGAAGCCAACTTCATGAATACCTTTCGTCGAACTCGATTTTATAACGATTATCGTAATCGCGACCGCGATAATTAGAGATCAAATGATAAACCAAGTTATGACCGAGACGAAAAGAAACCCACTGAAACCAAAGACAAAAACAACCTTGAAACCAAAATCGACAACTTTATAGAATCTCAAAGAAAAACCAACATTTTTGTTCGAGAAACATTCACTGACTTCAAAACCAAGTTCGAAACCACGACCAAAAACCACCAAGCTTCCATTCAAAACCTTGAAGCTAAATTTGATCGTTTGGCCGATAAAAATACAAATCGCGCTTCTGGTTCTTTACCAAGAATTACCAACCCAAATCCCAAGAACAACAACAAATATCAACCCCCACAAGCTCGTAACGGGCATGTGAATGCCATATTCACGCGGAGCGGTTTATCTTACGAATCACCTACCAAACCTACTCAAGTTACACTAATCGAAATTCCATTCGATAGTGATAATGAGGATGAAGCCCAACCAACCCATACCAAACCAACTGAAAACCCAACACCCAAGCCATATAAACCAAAAGTACCATATCCACAACGCTTACGCAAACAAAAGATGCAAGATAAGTATGGTAAATTCCTGGACTTAATATAAGAAGTTCGAATTAACATGCCTTTAGTCGATGTTCTGGCTGGAATGCCAAATTATGGAAAATTTATCAAAGAACTTATCAAGAGCAAACATAAGTTTGAAGAAGTTTCTTCAACTTTTCTAAATGATGAATGTTCTGCCATTGTCCAAAACAAAGTACCACCAAAACTGGGAGATCCTGGAAGTTTCCTAATCCCATGTATTTTCCCTCACTCATACTCTTGCAACGCCTTGGCCGACTTGGCGCAAGTATCAACCTCATGCCATACTCTTTGTATGCTAAACTCTCTAACAACATTTTAAAACCCACAAAAATGAGCGTTCGACTCGCGGACCGTTCCTTCCAATACCCAATGGGGATAGCTGAAAACATGCTCATAGAAGTCGGAAAATTTGTTTTTCCTGTTGAATTTGTAATCTTAGAAATGGAAGAAGATAGCAAGGTACCACTTATCCTTGGTAGACCTTTCTTACACACAGTTGATGCTATAATTAGAGTAAAGCAAAAACAACTCAACCTTGGAGTTGGAGAAGATAGAATTTCTTTTTCTATCGATGAAGCAATGAAACACTCGTACTCTAATGACGATACTTGTTTTAGTATCGATGTCATTGAAGAAATTGTTGAAGCCGATTTCGACGCTCTTCTTGATGAAGGAAGCAAAATTTTGTATTCTAAATAAGGAACCATCCTTGAAGAAGAACTTTTTGCTAAATTTGATGCCTTCATAGCCGACCATACTGATGAACCAATCGAAAAAATCGAAGAAGAAATCAAAACCCCATTTGAAACCATAACTTTCGAAACCGATTTCAAAGCTAAGAAATCTGTCGAAGAACCTCCTACAGATTTAGAACTTAAACCTCTTCCTGAACACCTAGAATATGCGTTTCTTCACGAAGAAAAATTACTCCTTGTAATTATTTCATCCCAACTTTCGGAAGAACACAAAGACGATCTAATTGACATTATGAAGAAGCATAAACAAGATTTTGCTTGGAAAACTTCTGACATTCCTGGCATATGTCCATCATTCTGCAAACACAAAATCCAACTTATGGATAACAAGAAACCAATTGTTGAAAAACAACGAAGATTAAATCCTAACATGAAAGATGTTGTTAAAAAAGAAATCCTTAAACTCTTAGACTCTAGAATAATCTACCCAATCGCCGATAGCCCATGGGTTAGTCCTATTCATTGTGTACCTAAAAAGGGAGGTATCACTGTAGTAACTAACGAAAACAACGAATTAGTACCAACACGAACCATCACCGGATGGAGAGTTTGTATTGATTATCGAAAACTAAATGATGCAACCGCGAAAGATCATTTTCCTTTGCCCTTTATGGATCAAATGTTAGAAAGACTCGCAGGAAATGAATACTTTTGTTTCTTCGATGGTTTTTCTGGATACTTTCATATCCCAATCGACCCTATGGATCAAGAGAAAACCATGTTTACTTGTCCATTTTGAACTTACGCTTATAGGCGCATGCCTTTTCGTCTATGCAATGCACCTGCTACTTTTCAGGAGGTGTATGATTGCAATCTTTCACGATATGATTGAAGAATCAGTCAAAGTCTTCATGGACGATTTCTCCGTCTTTGGAAATTCTTTCAGCACATGTCTAAACAATCTCAATAAAATGTTAGCACGATGCAAAGAAGCAAATCTTGTGCTAAACTGGGAAAAATGTCACTTTATGGTTAAATAAGGAATTGTGCTAGGACACAAAGTGTCTGGTGCCGGCCTTGAAGTTGACAAAGTAAAAATAGACGTGATCTCAAAACTCCCACCACCTACTAATGTTAAAGGTATTAGAAGTTTCATAGGTTATGCCGGTTTTTACTGACGATTTATCAAAGACTTTGCGAAAATCGTAAGACCTTTAACTCAACTTTTAGAGAAAGAAAGAACGTTCGATTTTAACGAAGAATGTCTTTCAGCATTCGAAAGAGTTAAAGAAAAACTTACATGCACACCCATTATTACAAGCCCCAATTGGAACCTTCCATTTGTGCTTATGTGCAATGCAAGTGAGCATGCCCTTGGAGCCGTCCTTGGACAAAAAGTTGGTAAACAATTTCATCCCATCTATTTTGCAAGTATAACTCTTAACGCATCCCAACAAAATTATACAATTACGGAAAAAGAACTTATGGCCATAGTTTACGCGTTTGACAAATTTCGATCATACCTCATATTGTCAAAGACAATAGTTTACACCGATCACTCAGCTTTAAAATACTTGTTCAAAAAGCAAGACGCCAAACCTCGTCTAATACGATGGATATTGCTTTTACAAGAATTTGATTTGGAAATTAAAGATAAAAAAGGAGCTGAAAATGTTGCTGCCGATCATTTATCTCGTATAGTGAATGATGATTCTAACGATGATGAAATTGATGATTTTCCCGATGAGCATATAATGCAATTAAGTACTAACAATACATCATGGTTCGCAGACTTTGCAAACTATTTGGCTGTAGGTATTTTACGAAAGGGAATGACGTACCAACAAAAGAAAAGATTTTTCTCTGAACTAAAAAAATACTTTTGGGACGATCCTTACTTATTTAGAATCTGTTTCGACGGAATAATCTGACGTTGTATTTCCAGATTCGAATCTAGAAAAATTCTCGATGAATGTCACTACGGACCGACCGGAGGACATTACGCCGCGAACACCACCGCTAAAAAAGTGTTCGACGCTGGATTTTATTGGCCAACAATTATTCGTGAAGCTCATACCTTAGTACGACTATGTGAAACATGTCAAAGGACTAGAAATATTTCTAAAAGAGACGAAATGCCTCTAAACAACATCCAAGTTTGTGAAATCTTTGACGTGTGGGGT
Source organism: Glebionis coronaria (assembly GCA_025667525.1). NCBI lineage: Eukaryota > Viridiplantae > Streptophyta > Magnoliopsida > Asterales > Asteraceae > Glebionis > Glebionis coronaria. The sequence goes on from CM046876.1 coordinate 188,883,385, forward strand.
ATCGACTTCATGGGACCATTTCCTAAATCTTACAAATGTGAATACATTTTAGTCGCCGTCGACTATGTATCGAAATGGGCCGAAGCTCAAGCTTTACAAACAAACGATGCAAGAGTTGTTATCACATTCTTAAAGAAATTATTCTGTCTCTTTGGAATTCCAAAAGAACTAATAAGCGACAGAGGAACTCATTTCTGTAACAAACTCATGGAAAATATTATGAAAAGATATGGAGTGAACCACCGATTTTCCACATCTTACCACCCTCAAAAGAGTGGCCAAATTGAAAACACTAATAGAGCTCTCAAACGTATACTTGAAAAGACCGTTCAAAACAACCCTGCTTGTTGGTCTAAAAAATTAGAAGATGCTCTATGGGCCTTTCGTACCGCATTCAAAACACCAACTGGAACCACACCGTACAAATTGTTATATGGAAAAACATACCATCTGCTAATAGAAATTGAACACCGTGCATATTGGGCTCTTAAAAATTTCAACCCAGATCTTATTTCAGCCGGAGAAAAACGTAACTTTCAACTTCACGAGTTAGATGAATTTCGACATCACGCTTATGAAAGTTCACGATTATATAAAGAACGAACCAAAGTTTGGCATGATCGTAAATTACGAGAAAGAAAAGAATTCAAAAAAGGAGAAAAGGTACTTCTCTTTATCACGAAATATAAATTCAAGCAACCTAAGCTTACTTCGAGATGGACTGGACCCTATCTAGTAAAACACCAATATCCATCCGGATATGTTGAATTATACCGTAAAGACAATAGCACCATTATAGGCAATGGACATTGACTTAAGCTCTACCATGAAGAAGAACACTGTAATGAAATCAAAGGAGTAGAAATTCCTTTCTTCTTAAAATAAGATCCGAGTAGCCGAGTTTGGCTGAAGACTCTAAACTTAGCGCTATTCAGAAGGCAATTCGTATTTTATCCCCACCTTTTAAGTTAAGTGTGGAGGAGGACCTGTAAATAAATAAAACCGTCCTTGTATATATTGCATGTGTTTTTTTGTTTAATAGCAATGCAGGAAAATAGCAAATTGGAGCTCTAAGCTGGATTCATCTCTCGAAGTCCCGCAATTTTCTACTAAGCCCCGGGAAGTTCTCGTTTCCCTTGTCATTTTTCCTATTTTAATATTTTATCAGTTATTACCTCGAGGACGATGTTCAACTTAAGTGTGGAGGAGGTGACAAATAGAAAAAATGAAAATAATAAAAAATAAAATAAACCGCAAATATGTGAGAAAAACTTAGCCTTATATTCTCTATTTTGTGTGAAAGCCGATAATCTAGTATGCTTCAGAATTTATGCTTGATCATCATTTACTAAACCGCAGTGAGGTTAATTTATAGATATTTTCGAAAGGAAGCAAAATAAAATCACCCTTATATCATTTTAGTTAAGCTATACCGGCTTACTAAAATATGTGGCACTCGTACGCATGTGTTATATTATCCATTGTGCCAATATCCTTATATGTTATGCCTAACCACTTGTCAAGTTATAAAGTTTATGATGTTCTCTTAAATTTTTTTTTTAAAAAATGTATGAAAATGAAAGAAAAAAATTGTCAAGTATTCTAGTATAGTTTGTTCTATGAATTTGACAAAGGCATACCTTTTTTTGTACACCTACATCATTTATCACGTTTGCTTCTTTGAAAATTTATCTGGTGCTCACGCCGCAACGGTTATGTTTATGTGTCATGTACAAACCTATGTTAGCTATCTATTTTATGTCCGAGCTAATTGAGTGTTACCTTACATTTACCCTTTGTTGAGTGACATTTGTGTGAACTTAAAATCCAAACACTATCCATGTGAGGTGCTGAAATTATTTTGTCATTTGCTTTTGCTATTCATAAAAATTAAATCATTTTCCAATCATACGTCACAACACATAAAAGCATTTTTAAAACTGAATTTGTTTTCTCGCTTTGATTGCTTGAGGGCAAGCAATAGCTAAGTGTGGAAGAATTTGATAACGACCTAAGTATACATATTCAACCTATCATTATAATGCCACTTTCTACTATAAATAAGAGCTTCCGATACTTAATATGTTGTGTTTTATATGCAGATATAAAGTTTGAAGGAGCAAAGTGAAGATATACAAAGAAGGAGCCTCAATACGCAAATAAGCCAAAGTTATTGAAAGAAGATTCTGGATCGCCCAGAAGTGCGGCGCACAAACTCAGAAGTGCGACGCACATTCTCGTCTCCAACATGCGACGTACTTTCGGAGAAGTGCGGCGCACAATTGACCCCAGACAGCACTATAAATAGAGACCATTTCCACTCATTTTACACACACCTCTCTCTCTCTCTCAATACTCCATAGCGCGAGTATTTTAGCTCTCTTAGTAAATTTTCAGTATTATCCACTTTTGGGAGATACTTGTAACGAGAGTATTCTGCTCTTCGATTCTTGGAGGAACGATACAATCGTGACACTTGTGTACTCGTTTATTCAATCCAATCTAAGTATGATGTTTTCTTACTCTTTTCCAATTGTTACTTTGATTACTATGTTAGGCTAAGCTATTTGTGACTATATGGGTATGTGACTATAATTAGTGATGATGCTATGATATGATCTTTTATAAATGATTTCAAGATAATGTTGTAGAACCATTTTACCACCTAGTTCTACAAACTATATTTTATCTAAGTTGATTTGTTACGATAGTTTGGCATTGAAAAACGAAAATTGTTATAATAAGTTTTCTAGAACTTGTCTATGGTCATGAATCTTTGGTTGGAGAGATCCGCTTAGAAACTTGATAAAATATTGAACTTGTTAGCAACTTGTTTTGAGCTTAGTCGCTTAAATAAACATAAGTCTTGAATCAACCCAAGTAAATTGTGTAAACACCGTTTTGACGAAAAAGGATTATCACTCTTTACCTACATAAACATATCTCGATCATTATTATCATCATCACGAACTTATACGAACTATCCCATATTAGTCATACTTGTTATTATTGATATTACATCAACTATTTATTTATTCAATTATAATCTTGATTACCAAAACGAAACTAAGTCTCAGCGAACGATACTGGCTTACCACTACAAAGCTATATTACGAACGAAAGGGTATACTTGCCCGTGTTTGTCTTCTAGTCCCTTGTTTTGTCTAAACCTTGTAATATAAATTTAGGACTTACAAACGAACATCACTTCCCCATACAAAAGATTTATTCTTCTGAGTAAGCTTGGTAAGGGGTTTAGCTATTAAAGAAAATTATTTAATGAATCTTCTATAATAGCCAGCCAATCCTAAGAACTGTCGCACCTCCGTTGGCGTTGTCGGTGCAGACCAACTCGTAATGGCTTCAATCTTTGCCAGATCAACATGAATTCCATCTTTATCAATCACATGACCAAGAAATTGAACAGAGTCCAACCAAAAATCACATTTCGAAAACTTGGCGTACAACTTTTCATCCTTTAACAAATTCAAGATAGTCCTTAAGTGTTCTCCATGCTCTTCTTTATTCTTGGAATAGATTAGAATATCGTCAATGAACACGATCACAAATTTATCCAAATAGGGTTTGCACACTCGATTATTTAGATCCATGAATACCGCCGGTGCATTAGTTAACCCAAATGGCATTACTTGAAATTCGTAGTGTCCATAACGAGTCCTAAATGCAGTGATAGGAATATCTTCTTCGCGGACGCGAAGTTGATGATATCCAGACCGCATATCAATCTTAGAATATACACTAGAGCCTTGTAGTTGGTCAAATAGATCATCTATCCTTGGTAAAGGATATCGATTTTTATTCGTCAACTTGTTTAGCTCACGGTAATCGATGCACATACGGAAATATCCATCTTTCTTTTTAACAAACAAGACCGGAGCTCCCCAGGGTGACGAGCTCGGTCGAATAAAACCCTATCAGGCAACTGCTTGAGTTGTTCGGATAATTGTTTCATTTCGGATGGTGCTAATTGGTAAGGCGCACGCGCCACCGGTGCAGCACCAGGAACAAGATCGATTCGAAACTCAACTTGCCTTGTCGGCGGATGTCCGGGTAAATAATTGGGAAATACCTCAGGAAAATCACAGATAATAGGAACATCTTACAATCGTTTCTCCTTAGACTCATTCCCGATCACTTGAGCTAAGAATAGATCGCAACCGTTCCTGATGTACTTTTGGACTTTAATACATGAAACGATTTTCAGACGGGATTTACCTCGATTACCATCAATTACCAACGTCTTATTCTTAAGAGGAATTTTAACCTTCTTTTCGCCACATAAAATTGCAGCATCAATCAAGGATAGCCAATCCATCCCAATGATAATGTCAAAACTACCTAGTTTAATTAACATTAAATCAATCAGGAAGGAATGGTTCAAGAGATTTAGAGAGCACCCTTGCAATAACTTATTAGTTCTTACCAATTTACCATCAGCCAATTCTACTTCGTAACTGGCATCTATCTCAACTAGTTCAATATCAATAAGGGCACTAAATTTGGTAGATACAAAGCTCCTATCAGCACCCGAATCAAATAGAGCAACAACATAATGATTGTTGAGTAAAAACGTACCAGTAACGACATTCAGATCCTTCTTAACATCAACCGTTCCAAGCTGATAAGCACCACCCTGGTTGTTTCTTCCTTGACCATTCTTCTTCAACTTTGGGAAATCTGGCTTCTTATGGCCCTTTTCTCCACAATTGTAGCAAATGATTCCCCTCTTACACTTTACCACTTTGTGACCTAGCTTCCCACAATTTTTGCATTTCCAGCAATCACAACATGCCTCTTATTACCACACTTTGGACACTTTTCATCTTACGCGGTGCGTTGTTGGTCAGAGCATTTGCATTTCCCCTTCTTTGATTTTGACGACGATTGATACCTTGCCTATTTTTACCTCGACCTCCACGATCGCCTTCACCCTTTCTCTTTTCACCAACGTGCACTTCATCCTCCTTATCCTGAATGATTTGTCCAATGAGCTGGTAAGCCATTCGCACCGCATCATCAATGGTCAATGGCTTTGACGATGTAACATCCCCTCGGATATTTTTGGTCAACCCTTTAATGTATTGCTCAATTCTTATCTCCTCATGTTCAACCAAACGAGGACACAACAAAGCCAACTCATGGAATCGATTGGTGTATCCATCAATGTCCACTCCTTCCATTTTCAAATGAGTCAACTCTTGTTCCAACCTTATAATCACACTACGAGGACAAAACTCCTGAGTCATCCACTTTTTAATTTCAGCCCATGGAGTAGCATTAGCAGCATCAATGCTCATATAAGCAATCCTCCCATTCCACTAAGTCAATGCACGACCTCTAAGAGTAGCCATAGCAAAAGTCACCTTATCTTCTTCCTTACACTTACTGATGCGAAACACATACTCAATCTTTTCCATCCACTGACTTAATCCTACCGCACCCTCACTTCCATTAAAATGGAGTGGGTCACATTTCATGAATGTCAGATAAGTACAACCACCAACTTCGGGTGCATTAAGTCCAAGTCCTCCAACATTTCCTCCACCATTCATACCATTATCATTCGCACCATTTCCATTCACACCGTTAACATTCACTCCATTACCATTCACATCATTACCGGCCCCATTGCCAGCTCCATTACCGCCAGCTCCACTACCGCCAGCTCCACTACCGCCAACTCCACTACCGCCAGCTCCAATTCTAGCATTTGCCATAAACTCAGCCATTGATGCGACAACTTGTTCTGCAATGATCTTGCACATTTCTGCCTCAGTCATGGTTTTCTTGGGCGACATGATTCTATTATCACACAATTTAAAGTAAGCATTCGCTCAATGATGGATTTAAATAAAAGGATTGAATTGATAATCAAGGAAGCAAAATATAAATAAGGCACGACATGGAATTTAAGACAAAAGATACATATTTCATTAGATCACAAACAACTACATCGTCTTAGTTAACTTTTCACATCATAATCCTAGCACTATACAAGCCCAAAATTTGTGCTAGATCTACTAACCGACATACTGGTTTAGTTAAGGTTTTAAAGATACTAAAGATACTACTAAGGATAAACTAGTCTACTGAGAACTGCTAGAGGGTCCATCATCCTTCTTCTTTGGTATCTTCCTCGGACGACCACAAGACCCATCATCATCAGTTGGGCGCCTAGGAACCACTCCTCTCTCAACCATCTCAGTATAAAACCTACTGTTCCAACCAACAGACACATGTAACTCTCTTTACGCCTTCTCGCGCATCGCGCGAGCCACATTAAACTGAATCTCCATCGATTTCACCTTTTTCTTCATCTCCGCATATTCCCCACTCTCCAACACAGACAATCTCCTAAACACTTCATTCAAACTACGCTCCACATCACTCAAACCCAAATCAAGCAACTCTCGCTCTTTCTCACCAAATCTTTGTCTTCGACTCCAATAAAGCAACATGAGTCTGACAAACACCTAAACCAATCTCTGTCATACTACCTTGGACTCGGGAAGCATCTAAATCACGTCTCAAGGCCCAAGGTACAAGTCCATCAACATGAGTCGCCTCTCAAACCCTCGACGACTCTCCCATCACATGCACACTCCTCTGAAAGTCATCCATATCAATCGGCCTTCGGGTAGTAGTCCCATTAGTGCCATCAGGTGCATCATCATCCTCATCATCCTCTGACTCGACTCACACGACTCATCACTAGGTAACTCAGTATCAGAATCAGACCACTCAACTGGAGGAGGTAAAAGCTCACCGTCCTCTACATCATAAGGAAAAATAAGCTCCGCCTCATCATCATCAATCCCATCACCTATATCTAGCTCCTCCTCGACATCCTCATCGTCATCCTCATAACCTACAACATCTATATCAGTCTCTTCATCTTCCTCGACACCAACATTACTATCCTCTTCAATATCAACATGTGGGACAATCTGATCTCCTAGTCCTATTTGGGGCTCCGGATCTTCGAATGGTTCCTCCTCTTCTTCCTCCATATCTTCTTCTTCATTATAATCCACTAAGTCTAAGTAAGGGTTATCATCTAGGTTAGGTTCAGGAATAGCGGGGTTCTCTACGAGAATGTTAGGATCTGCCATGACAAATCTGCATTATATAATATATCTCGTATTAGCGTAAAAATAATTATTAAACAGCTATGTACTGAAATCATGACATATATAATTTAAATTATAAATCCAAAAATATATCTTCTCAATAAGTCTTGTTGGTAACATCAAAGATCTTCGACACCGTTATAGTCAAAAGATTTTTAAACATTTTACTCAAAAATATTTATTAAAAATATTTAAAGTTGAAATATTTTTGAAATGTTTAATTCAAAACCTTGGTTTTAAAAATCTTTCGTTCTCTATAATGTGAGCTCTGATACCAAAATGTAACACTCTCAAATATCGTATCGGTATAGCGGAAGGGTAGATAGAATGTTACGGGTTAGCACAATAACTGAAATCATAGACAACGCATAAAAAGGGTTGTACAAAGCCAAACATACATTCATTCGAATAAAAGTTTAAGGTTTACACAAGGTCCCTAGTTTTTACAGTCATGAAGTTACAAAACATATTTCGAATGAATATTATTAATAAGTGGGCCATCAGAGTCGATCTCCATCCAAGTTACCTTCAAGCACCTGAGATAAAACATGCGAAAAGTAAATCAGCGAATGCCGAGTGAATTCATAGAGTTTAGTAAAAACCGTTATATAAGAACAATTATGAAAAGCAGAACACAAGCATAATATCAGTAATAAGACCCCATATTGCTAGTCAGGCAATATATTATAATTCAAATCATATATCATATACTATTCTTGAGACCACAGCCTCAGTATTACCATTATCGGTATTATTATCGGATTATTATAAGCCGCATGACATTGTTACCTTTCTATAATATACATCGGGTAGCTATCCCGGAATTCATTTGCCCATTTAAAACAACGTGTCGTCACAAAAATCATGCTAAATACATCCCTCGCATATATAAATTCGCTTGCCAATCAATGTGACACGACGGAGATCAGCCGTCAAGACGCGAACTAGGGTGATCTTCCCCAAATAGTACTATTATATGCATAAGCGTCTACCAACTCTCGGTAATTCACAATTCATGCTAATTGGACTTATAGTGATATAACCTAACTAATAATAATCCATTTCAATCATTCATTGGGTCATCAAACTAATCGGGTCCATATCAATAAGCATACAATCGGGACCACTTGTGTTCTTTTTTATTAAAACTAGCATGTTATCTCCCTCGCGGGTTTATAAAACACTTCATAAAACATTTAAAAGAGTGTGAGGCTATGAACTCACGTTGGTTTGGGAGGCGGGTTATCGGCAACTAAGGTGTACGGCGCGCGTCGCGATTACGGGATACCTAAACAAATAATACTCGATCTTAGACTATGTCGAATAATATTTATAAAAAGTTGTTATTTATATGTAATCAAGTCATAAACATGATGATCAAGTGGGATTTTATTACTTTACACAATGTTATTAGTTGTTAAGCATCTAGTTAACTTAATCTAATTACACTAATTTTAGCTCATTTAAGCGTCAAGGCCCAATAGGCCCAATAAGAGTCCAATATGTTCTATTAGTCCATTTATCCATTTAGGACCAGGCCTCTACTCATATGTTGGGCCCAAGTGGGTTGAGCCCATGAGAGAGTCCAATAGTGCTAAGTCAAACTAGTTGGGCCTAGTGGTCCAACAAGGCTAATTTGATCCATTACGGGTCCATAAGTCATAAAGCTCGGGTTTGTCGGTTTTTGCTTGTTAAATATGTTTCTATACCAGTAGGTGTCTTATAGAAATCTTACATTAGATGGGTCCGACCATCTAAGTTTTATTTGGCGAAATCGCCATCTTTTCGGTTTTAGCCGAAAAGACGTAAAAGTCATGTATATAGTTTGTAGTTAGAAAACTATTTAAGTTTTATTTTAATAAAATGTCATATTTATTTATTCTAGTATATATACATATTTTTATAATAGTTATTATAAAATATTTACCTTTTTCATATTTACTTATATATAAATTTACCTTGTATTACCATTTTATGTACAAAGGTCTTATATGAATTCTGATGTAAAATATCATGTTCACCATTTTTAGCATAACTTGAGTTCTATAATGACTTTAGAACCCCAAATTTTTGCTGTAGAAACTAAATATTATGCTCTACAATTTATTCTTATATGGCTCCTTCTCAAACAGCCCCTAAATATGACTTTTAATTCGTCCAAGACAGACTAGTCAAATTTGCACATCAAAAGTATTTTGGCCATATCTTTCTCATTTTTAACATTCCATTGTGTGGCCAATTAACCACTTGTTTAAAAATCATTTATCTATCATTATATCAAATCATCTAATCCATCTAATTAACTAAAAATGTTAAAACTTACCGTTTTTCACAGCCTACTCATTTTAGTATGAAAAAGTCATGGTTACTAGTGTTTAATATGTGACAAACCACTTTTAATCTAATCTATTAGCATAGGATCCCACCATAAACTCTTGATCATTATTTATAACTATCATACATGTACATTTGAAAGTAAATAAACAAGTATATTTACAAATGTAAAGAAAGAAATATGGTTATACCAACAAGAATGATATAAAATGATAAAATATAGATGAACAAGGCTTGATCTTTGTACCCAAGTCTTTAACCTTTTAAATCAACTTTTTGTGATCTTCAAATGTGTGTACTTTTCTTTAGAAATCAGCCCAAAACTCCATAGAAAACTTTATTTCACAACTTGAAATCACCTCAAATCATCTTTCTTTTATGTAGGTTTCATCATATCTTGAATATAGCTTAGGTTTTAGGTTAAATTTTTATGAAAATGGTGAAGTGGTGGTGATGGTGGACGGCTACAAGAGAGGAGGGAGGAGAGTTTGATGAAATTTTTTAGTTAACACATAACAAAGTGAGGTGTGTGTGAGAAGTTTTTGGTTTAAGTACATCACCAACTTATGAGACAAGTGTCTCATACACTTGGTAAGTTTTTGACACCAAAGAGGCAACCCCTCTTTGGTAAATCCGCCCATATTGGGGGTGGGACAAGTGTAATACTTGTCTCATCTCCAGTATTTTACAGGTACTCCTCGATTCTAGTTTCCTCGATTTACGTGCCCTCGGGTCGATTTACGAAAAATGCTTTTGTATAATATGAAGCTACGGCACAAAACGACTCTAATAAAATTTGTCTCATAAAAAACGGAGCACAACAGCGTAACTACGTAAACCTAGGGTTTCTGGTTTAAACGTAAGAGGCATTAAATTATGCACGTAAACCCTAATTTCTTCCCAAGAGTGAGTGAGTTCATAAAATAACACAAAAATAAAATTTCAGAATAATATACGAGGATAAATTTACTACCTGAAAATGTCGGATTGTCACACATCACGTCAATGGAATAAAAGATTTGTTGAAGAAATAAAAAAGTTTGGATTTATTCAGAATCGTGATGAGCAATGTGTGTATCACAAAGCTAGTGGGAGTGATGTAGTATTCCTAGTCCTATATGTTGATGACATATTAATCATGGGAAGTAACATTCCAAGACTTAAAGTTGTTAAGGATTATCTTGGTAAATATTTTTCTATAAAGGATATAGGAGAAGCTGCATACATTCTAGAAATTAAGATCTATCGGGATAGGAAAAGACGGTTAATTGGTCTATGTCAAGATGCTTATATAGATAAGATTTTGAAAAAGTATGATATGCATAATTCCAAGAAAGGTTTTTAACCTATGGAAGTTAAGCATAATCTAAGTCATGAGATGGATGCATCAACTCCTGAAGAGGAGGCATACATGCTGAAGGTGCCTTACGCTTCAGCTATAGGATCTATAATGTATGTTGTTAGACGCGCAAGGCCCGATGTGGCGTTTGCTCAGAACTTGGTCAGTAGATACCAACAGAACCCAGGGAAGCTCCACTGGACTGCTGTTAAACATATTCTAAAGTATTTGAGGAGTATGAAATATATGTTCTTGGTATATGGGGGGAATCCAGACACAGAACTGAATGTGACAGGTTTCTGTGATGCGTCCTGGCAATGTGATAAAGACGATATAAAGTCTCAGACGGGTTACGTTTTTGTTATCAGTGGAGGAGCAGTTAACTGGAAGAGCAAGAAACAGACAACGATTGCAATGCATGCTACTCAGTCTGAGTGCATGGCTGCTTCAGAAGCTGCAATGGAAGTGTTTGGATTAGGAACTTTATTGAAGATTTTGGAGTGATGCCTTCAATTAAAGAACCTATATATATGTATTGTGACAATTCTGTCACAATAATATTTGCCAATTGCCCTGGAGTCATGAAAGGCGCCTGACACTTTATGCGTAGACATCAATACGTCCGTGAATAAGTTGAAGCTCGTGAAATCAAATTGATAAAAGTTCACACAGATGATAACGTAGCCGATCCTTTAACTAAGGCTTTGCCTAGACCAAAGGTAGTTAAGCATGCCAAGGCGATGCGAACTCATGTAATAAATCTGTGATTAGTATTTGGATAAAGGATGTTATGATATTGTTATATAATGAAATAAAGATTGGGTTTCGTTTATTCCTATTATTTAATAAGTGTATCCTATTTTACATGTTTTAATCCATGAATAAATGTTATGCTAAATGTCCGTTGTCGATTAATAATATGGTTGTATTATTAAGATAAGACAAATCAAAATAGTGGTAGAGTATACTTGAAAGTATATTAATCAATTTTAGATGATATTCAATGAATCGAATATTGGACTTATCCCAACTATATGTTTTTACTTTATGGATCTTTGTCATCAAGTAAAACATAGCTAGTTATCCTTAGACTTGAGATACCAGGAAACAGTTGTGAATCTAGTGCATCTCTGTGGAATAATCTAACGCTAAACGTAACTAGTAGCTATAAGAATTATTTTCGGAAATGTTGCAAAATTAATAAGTTTTGCTCGTAGTTGATATGGGATTTATTTCTTCCAATTTAATTTTGGAGCTTAATACAGTTGGGGCTTCTCGTGGGATTAGTAAGATGTTTGTGTGGCTACACCTAAATTTGTTTTGGTAATCTTGTTGAATCTGTGAACGAGAAACAGAATGGATAATGAAAGGAATGACTGAGATACATATTGATATGAGTGAAATCTCATATCAGTTATATCTATAAACCCCTAAAACACAATGTAAAATACCATGTTTTAATGTGATAAAATGGAATTACGGGGTATTCTTTGTTGTTTTGAATGTGTAGGTAAAAAGATACGTTTAAAGCAAACACAAGCTTTCATGGTTTTACTTGAAGAAAAGACGAAGAAAGGGGAAAAAAAGACATGAAGGACCTAACTTGCCAAGTATATGAAGATCAAAGGACTTGAAGAAGTTGAAGGTAAAGTTCAACGATTAATATGGTCATTATCCAAAGTTTTCACAAGATATATACAAATTACCAAGTCAAGGGACTACTTTTAGCAATCATTGGAAGTTTAATGGGCATTAAACACAGCAATCACTTGACACCAAAAATCATTGGCTGAATGAATTAATAGCAACAACAATAATTGGCATTAAAAGTTATCCGAATCTTATGATTGCTCATTATGAAAAAAGTATACAACAACAATCAAGCCATTAATCAGCAATATTCCTCAACAATCATTGGAAATTAAATGGATTCATTAATAGCAGTTAGTGTCCGAGGGTATATTCGCAACATCAACAATTAATGAGCCATGCCACAACAATCAATAGGAGAATTATGCAGTCCGAGTAAACATTCCACAACCAATTAATGTCGAATCTCCATCAAAGTGGGAAGCATAAGTATGCAGCAATCATTATCAAAGGAATCAAGCTATTAATTCAGTCGAGAAAGACTTTACATCAACAATAAATGGGCTGAGGAAGGAAGGAGCATATTCACAGCAATTAATGAGGCATCAAACCCCACTCCCATTTAATAAACAAACCTAATCCCAATTACCCTTCTACAGCCAATCATCACTCCATATTTGTTAATCCGGATCACTACTTGTTCAGCCCAGTCACCACATGCCACGTGGCGAATTCTTATTGGCCAAAACAACTCACCACACCCACCCCTGTATCACTTATCAGCCTCTATATATATCTTTCTTTTCTTTCATTGTAAATACGTAGAATTTAGTGTGTAGAATTTACACACACATAGATAACATTTAGCTCTCATTTTTCCTCCTTTTTCACTGTGTGTTTTTACACATAGTAAAACCCACACACAGTATCACCTTAGTGTAGTTATATACAATTATAGTTTGTTGTAACTAAAATTGTACCAAGATCTCCATTAATTCAATAACACATGTTACTTCATTCATCTTCATTCTCATTTACTGTTCTATTCTACGAATTCTGCATAAGTTCATTTGAATGATGATTCACGCATCATGATTCTGAGTTTAAGTTGTTGATAACAGCTTGTTTTAGAGATATAAGTTCAAGTACTGTTCCTTACCAAGTCGATTATGTTTAGAAGCCAGCCCGAGGAGTAGACGATTAGTTTTTCGATAGATCAAAGTCGAGACTGTTGCTGAGTAGTTGTAGCATTGAATCGAGGAGATTTGTAGTTCGAGTAGTTTAATGACTTGAAGACTTCCTGAGAAACTGGTTCTTGATGTTTTTAGTTCGACACCTTTCACGGTAGCTGTAAAAGTCGAGAGAAGTTTGATGTTAATCGAACTGAGTATCGGTAGATGAGACGGAGATCAAGACGTAGATGATTTGAGAATTTGATTAGTCATAATAACAGAGCTTCGTTTCGTTCAGTTAGTTTTGATAGCGGTTCGAGGATAGTTTGTGGTGTAAATTTCGAGTCGATTGTGGTGTTTGATTCAAGGTAGCTCAGCGCTTACCTTCGGCATCAACGGTTTCATCGAATTACAAATGGTTAAGCTCGGTTTAAATTCTTGCAATATAGTGTAGATTAGTTTACTCTTTAGTAGTATTAATCTTGTGTGGTGAAAATAATCAGTTTTGGTTCTACTGTTTTACTCGTTTTTCTAGCTGTTAAATTGGTCTTACTATTTACTAGTTAAATTGATTCCATTCATTAAATTGCCATATTAATCTGTTTTGGCTGTTGGGCTCAATTTGGGCCATGCTTCACTTTTACATAAAAACAGATTAAACAAGTTAGTAGTGAATTTTTCCATTACAACTTAAAGAGTGATTTTTCCAAAGTAGACTTAGAATTGTATAAAGTTTTATTGATATTTTTATAAAAATATAGATTTAGTACTTTTGTTATTTCATTTTTTATAAAGAATTGTTGGTTTAAAATTAATAGAATTTTATAAAAAAAGTTTTTATTAAAAAGTTAGTTACAATTGTATAAAAAAAGTTAGTTATATTTTAATAAAAAAGTTAGTTGCAATTTTGTTAGAAAATTAGTTACATTTTTCTTGATTAGTTAATTAGTTAAATTTGTTAATTTTGTTGAGTAGTTATATTTTTGTTATTTTTGTTAAAAGGTTTGTTGAGTTTGTTACTTGTTTTGTTTAGTGGTACTTTGAGCATTAATTGTTGTAATTGCAATATATTTTAGATTAGTACGGTTATGTAGAGATCATATTCTTACATTTTTTATTGCTTTGTGACAATTATACCTAGATTACCAAAATTCTATAAAATTGTTAACTTGATTTCTATTGGACAATCAATTCATATTGAGTTGGGAATAACGAATTTAAAAGTAAAATATTAAATGGCGCCGCTACCGGTTCATTACGTGGAGATTGACGATTGATTGAAGGTTACAATTGGATTTTGGGATCCGTTCACCTTGTGAACGTTCCTTTTATGTATCATAAATCCAAAATATAAAAAAAATAAAAAAGATAAATGTATAAAAATTAAAAAACTACAAAAATCAATTCTTTCCTAAGAATTGAACCAAAAAAATAAAAAAATATAAAAGTAATCTTTTTCCTAAAAGATTACACCAAAAAATATGTTGTATATATTGGTTTCACTCGTTTTTACGTACATACTATACTTTCATAAAAAACAAATAAATACAAAAATATTTTTGATATATTATTATATATAGATATATATATACGTAGATGGAACAACCAATCCACCTACTTCCATAAGTATTGCTTTTGCAATACACCGTATTTCGGGGCGTTCCGGTCCTAAGTACGTGTATCGATCAAATATAATTAAGGCACAATAGATAAATACTACAATCTACTTGAACTTGAGAAAGAGGCCACTGCGTGGGGAGGTATAAGGCGAGTGTATTTCACATTCTAAAGAAGCAGGCTTCTTGAGTGCTACGCGCCGCCTCGTTTCTCCGCTTCCTTGTGAGTCTTTCAAATGTGATAGTAGTGAGTGGTGTGCCACCGAAGTAGTACTACATATCTATATATTTTCTTGTGTATATTAATTATTTCACCTCGAGATAGATAATCTCTTCTATCTCAAAAGTCGACCGAGAGCTCCTCTCTCATTCTTTGAGTTGATTTGCATGCGTACTCGAGCGCGTGCACATATACCTATTGGTGTACAATCCCTTCCTCCCAAAAGGAAGAAAAAGAACAAGAACAACACCGTCCATCAAGCCGATCCCGAGTATCGTGATTTGAAAAACTCACAAGAAGTCATGGCCGCCGTTGATAATAGACCATTGATTAAGATCCTCCAATCAAATGTGGAGGGAAATGCGGATGATATTGTTATTCCTGAGATACCCGCAAACACTTTTGAGCTTAAGACATGCATGCTTACTGTGATTTCTTCTATCCCCTTCCTAGGGAGACCCATGGATGACCCTCACGACCATATCAAGAGATTCTTGTCACTTTGTAATACACTTAAGTATAATGGGGTCCCTCATGATGCTAATAAGATGATCTTATTCCCTTTCTCCTTAGAGGGTAATGCTAGGAATTGGTTAGACAAGCAACCTTCTATGAGCATTTTTACTTGGGAGGATTTGAAGAAGAAATTTGTGAATAAGTTCTTTCCTCCTTCACGAACCACCGCCTTGAGAAACCATATCATAGGTTTTCAACAAAAGCAAGACCTAATCTTTAGTGAAGCTTGGGAAGAGTTCAAAGACTTGTTGAGAAAGTGCTCTAATACATTGATTTTGCCAAGTATAAAAATTAAGTTCGTTGATTGTGTCTAATCGAATTGGTTACTGGTTATTTGTGCGACTCAGTTGGTTTTTGGTGAAAAAGAAATAGATTGGTCGTTGTAGTAAATTTAAATTTCAAAACGTTAAAGTAAATGACAGGTAAAGTAATTGTGCAAAATTTAAAACTTTAAAAGTAAATGACGAGAAATTAAGACTTCAAAGGTAAATTAATTAAATGACATAAAATTAAAGCTTGACGAAAAGTGAATTTGACAATTTAATAAAAACGCAATCTTAAAATAAAGCTAAAACAAAAACAATTTAAAATAAAGTTTAAGAAAATGGCGGGAAAATTAAATTGATAAGTAAAAATAAGAATAGAAAATAGAAACTACAATTCTATCGGAATGTATCCTTCATCGGAATCCCATCGGAATCCACTGTCGGAATGAAAGCATCGGAATAAGTATAAACAAAATTATCGGAATAACAAGAATGAAATTTATCGGAATGGAGTGAAAAACAAAACCGTCAGAATATTGATCGCAATATCCTATCTGAATGTGAAGTCTGTCGGAATATGGCTGTTAAAATTTTGGCAGAGTTCCGTCGCAATACCTTAATATCCGTCGCAATCTATGATCGCAATGAGCGATGGCAATCTTGATCGGAATAAGGGCTATCGCAATATTGATCGCAATGTAGAAACCCTAAAGGTTTTTGCGATCACAACAAGCTGTCGGAATGTAGAAACCCTTGCATATTCCGATGGAAAGAACAGAAACAAAAGGAGCAAATAAGCAAATACCAAATAAGCACTTTGAAAATAAGCAAATACCGAAAACTTAATTAAAACAAGAATAAGTAGAACTAAATAAGCACAAATTTAAAAACTCTTCAAAACACAAAATAAGCAAGCTTTATAAACGAACTAAAATAGAAAGATTAAACTTTTAAAAAGATGAAACTTTTAAGAACACTCAAACGAAAATAAGCTAGACACTAAATAAGCAAAAAGCACAAACAAAATAAGAATTTCAAACGTAAGGATTTGATAAGAACAATGGAAAAATAGGAACTTTTGTCAAATAAACATCAAGATTAAACAAAACTTCAAGATTAATCAAACAAAACAAGATATTTAAAAGCAAGAAAGGAAGAATGAGATGATTATGAAAACTTGATTATAGGAAAATAAAGATTCAGCAACAAAATTAACTTACTTGGAATTAAAGGCAAGAAATTAAAGAACAATTAAGTAAATGACAATATGAAAGTGCAAATAATTAAAGGTGGAGAGCTAAGTTGTCAAGTTAGCTAACAAGACTAACTGAGGTGAAATATCTCTATTTATAGGGAGAAGGGAAGGAAGGGGTGTTGGTTGCTTCCTTCTTTCTTTCTTTTCGTCTCGACTCGATTTTGATTCTTTGTCTTTTTCGACTTTGTCTCGGGATTATTTGAACTCGTCTTATAATTTCTTCATTTATTAGACTTGAGTTCTTTGACTTCATTAAACTTCCGTCTTTGGACTTTTTCTTCGATAAATCTTCAGAATAGGCCTTGGACTTCCGTTCTTTTTGCACTCTTGATCTTTTGACTTCGTCTTTTGTCTTTTTCTTCGATAAAAGCCAGTGTAAGCCCGTGTTTTCTCCCCTTTTCACATTTTGGTCCTAAATCACAACAAAAACACAAACCACACATAATTCCGACATTTACGACATAAAATACACGTTTTGGCTTGGTTATTATTGTAATTAAGTGGTAAAAAGATAAGTGTTTTCACACTTATTAAATCCCCTACACTTGACCATTGCAATGTCCTCATGCAATGCATTAGTTACAAAGCAAGTTTTACATTTTCCATCATAATTAATCCACCTTGGCCTTTATTAAAGAGATAGAAAATTACGAAATATTCAAAAGAAGAATTAAAAACTTACCTTAGGGTTTTGGAATGTCATGAATGTTTATCATCCTCAAGTTTCACGTTCCCCAAACCAAGCTTAAAAACGAGATCATTGTTATTATAAGTTAGCAAACTAACACAAACTCATGTGGGCCAATTATTTACTTAGACCCCCTTATTCCTAGGTGTATCTCTTATGTTTTATTGTTGTCTTGAATGATCACGAGGATGCATTGTTGACTTATTTCGATAGTTATTTAGGCCGAAAATAAAGTAGGACGATTTAATCAATAGTTAGTTAAAGGACAAAATCTTTTAAAACTGCTTCTCGGGACCTCATAAAGTTCATATCTTGGCATAACTCGCTTCACGATTTGAGACCTTTCTCGGACCGATATTTGGTAGTGACTTCATACTTCGAATCTTGAGAGACGTTCATGAAATAATGGTCTTCTCTTCATAATAGGAATTTCTTCACTTGAAGTTTTTGAGAGATTCTTCATACTTGGACCACGACTTCTTCATTTTTCTCTAATCTTTATTTGGGATTTTGATATACAACGATCCGCCTCCTTTTAGGACTTGGATCTATTTATCCTCATACCTTGTTAGGGCCTTTTTGGATAGACTTCTCCATGATCTTTGCGAGAGTACTTGCTTTTCGTCGTGTGTCTCAATCCTTCATATTGATTTTTGATAAATGATTCTTCACATCACTTTGGAGCCTTAGCAACCAAAATGTAGCCCTCATGCCTTGTTAAGGCCTTTTCAGACTCGCCAATCTTCGCATCCCGCTTCAATAAGTTATGCCTTGGCTATTGTTAGGACCATTGGAATAATTAAATGTAATAGGTAGACTAGGAGGTATGTAGTTCCTCCTGGTCCTAGTAGTAGTAGGAGCAAGTCGTGCTCCTGGTCCTAGTCAAAGTCAAACTTTATTATTTATTTATTATTCTGTTAGGATATGCATGAGATATGTTAGGAAAGGATATGCATATCAGTTTTACACGTTTTGTTTAATGTTGTATTAGGGTTTCCTTGTAGTATAAAAGGAAACTGAGGCAGAAGGGTTAGACACACCTTCATCAAACGTAGTTCTAGTGATTATCAATATTAGAAATCCTTAGAAAGGATCAAGTCTTTATAGTTATTCTGTTCTTCTTTATTATATTTGTATTCTGCATTTATATTGGGTATAGAGTCTCTCTGTGAATAGACTTGTGATTACAGAAGTCGTTCATCGTTCCTGACAGGCTGCAAGATCCACATCTAGTAGACCCAACAAGTGGTATTAGAGCCTGGGAGGGTCTCTGTACAAGAAGAATCAAGTTTTCTTATTACTGACATTTTTGTTTTATCATGTCTGCCTCAACTTCTACTCAAACAGGAGAAGACAACACTCCTAAAACTGTGCAATCTCAGCAGATCGTTGCTACGGTTTCCAACACGAATGGTAAATTCCCTCTTCTGAAAAAGGACGAGTATGATAGTTGGGCAATGAAGATGGAATGGTGGATCACCAATACTGATCAAGACCTTTGGAAGGTTATTCTGAATGGGAACAGCAGGAAGCTAACTGGAAGAGACAAGAATAGTAATATTACTCTTCTTGACCCTAAAACTCATGAAGAAATCATAGCCATTCAGAAGGAGGTCAAAGCAAAAACTATTTTGCTTCAATCTCTTCCTGATGATCACATGGGTGACTTCTACGATTTGGATGATGCTAGAGAGATCTGGAATGGAATAAAAGCAAGGTTTGGTGGGAATGAGGAGTCAAAGAAAATGCGAAGATCCATGCTGAGAGATGAATTCACAGAATTCAAAATCTCAGAAACTGAAGGTTTACATCAAGGGTATGACAGGTTCCAAAAGATATTGAGCCAATTGAATCAACTTCGGTCAAAGCCTGACGATGGTGATATTAATGCAAGGTTTCTTAGAGCCTTACCCTACTCATGGAATCAGGTAGTAATCTCTCTCAAAGTAAAAGGTGGGCTTGACTATCTCAATTTTGATGATCTATTTCATAAACTCAAAACTTTTGAACCTCATGTGAGAGGATATTCAAGTGATTCTTTTCCCACTCCTGCTAATTATGCCTTTGTGAGTTCTATGGCATCCAGTCCCATGTCGTATGCTAGTAGCCCAAGCAATACTGTGTCTTCTCAACATACTTTTCAGCATACTTCTGCTCCTGATCCTACAGCCAAGTCTGGTAGTATGGTAGAAGCCGTTCTTCATTCTTTTGTGGCTGATGTTGATGCTCAACAACAACTTGCTTTTGATGACTTCAAACAGGTCGATAAACTTGACCTGGATGAAATGGATCTTAAATGGCAGATGGCCATGCTCACTCTTAGGGTTCACAAGTTTGAGAAGAAAGCATGTCGAAAATTTAATTACAACCCAAGGGAGCCAGCAAGATTCGACAGAAGCAAGGTTCGATGCTATAACTGCCAGCAGCAAGGTCACTTTGCAAGGGAATGCCCTAGCAAGAATGACCAGGAGAAGAGCATGTACTCAGCTTTTAAGGTTCAGGAGGTAAAAGATGACAAGAAGGCATTGGTATCTGTTGACTCTATGGTCAACTGGAATGATCATCAGACTACCACTTTGGAATCACCTGAGTCCTCGACTGACGTATTTGCAATGATTGCTGGGAATCTATCTGATGCAGAAGAAGCAGACGAGTTTGCTCTTATGGGCATCTCACCTCAGGTACAACATTGTCCTCTTGATTGTCATGATAAATATTCAGAATTGTTGTCCCAATTTAATGAAGTAAATGATCAGAATGATAAGTATTTTTTAGAGGTTCAAGCCTATAAGGCTTCTTTAAACACATTGGAACAACAAAAGAGGTGGCTACAAGATACTCAACGTGAGTATGAGGATAAAATTAGGATACTGAGCATCGATTTAGAAAACACAACAAACATGCTTAAATATACAGAAAAGGTAAAAGATGCCAATATCAAAGAAAAACAGGAGATGCAAGAAAGATTAGATGCTACAATGTTGAGATTTGAAAAATGGCAAAAGGCACCTAAAAATCTTTCAAAATTAATCAATAGTAGCATGTCTGGTAGGACTAAAAGAGGGTTAGGATTTGATAAATATATTGATTCAGAAGATGTGTTTGATTTATCTTTTTCAAGTGTCTTTGATGCCGACAAAGAGGAAGAGGGAGAACCTAGTTACAATAGGTTTAAACCAGCAGCAGAAATGCATGCTGTCCCTCCCCCTCTTACTGGAACTTTCATGCCCACCTCTAGGCATAATGACTTGGATGGATAACAGATGCATGAGTCCCCAAAAAGTTCTACTAATTCTAATGACTTTGTCTCGTGTACTTTCAGTGACAAAGCCAGTGACTCTACATCAAGTGGTTCAAGTGAAGAGTCAAGACCTACAAGTTCCAAGAAGAATGATCATGCTGCTACTAGTGCTAGGAAGTGTGAATAGAAAGTTACTTTTAAGTCAACTGTGTCTGATCCTGGTTTATTGAGTCCTAGGAAGATTGATTCTCCTAGAATTGTGTGTAATAATGTTAGCAGTATGAAACAATGTCATTCTAATAAAAGGTCGATTAAAACATGTTTTGTTTGTGGAAGTGCATTTCATTTGATTAAAGATTGTGATTTTTATGACACACATGCTTCTGCTCATCAAGCATTTCATGCTCCTGGTCCACCAGGAGTTGCTCCATATACTTCTAGAAGACTCAATCCTAGTGCACAATCGTTTTCTTCTTCTAGAAGGTCCTCTCCATTAGCTTCTGATCATTGGAGAAACATTGGATTAACAACAAATAGAACCACCAGTAACTATTTTCAAAATTTTAATCCAATTTATCCACATAATTTTGACCACATGTATTTTGGTTTGGGAAGTTTGGGAACTGCTGTTAAGCCCTCAGCAGGTTGTTCTTGGTCAAACAATAATACCCATATGATGCATAGGCAACCAAGGAACAACAGTGGATCTCATCAATCTTCTTGGCTCTCTACTAAAGATCCACAAGGCAGGCTCAAACCTGAAAAGGTTTGGGTCCCCTAAGACACTAACATTTGCATTTTTATCTTGTTGTTGTAGGTTACTCCATACCAAGATCCTAGTCTAGGAATTGTTGATAGTGGTTGCTCTAGGAGCATGACAGGAAATAAAAGTCTTCTCTCTAACTTTGTACCATTTCAAGGCGGCAAGGTCTATTTTGGTGGAGGTGGAGGCAGGATCACTGGCAAAGGAACAATTCAGACGCCTAATCTAAATTTTGAATAGGTCTACTATGTGGAAGCACTTCAGCACTTCAACTTGATATCTGTCTCTCAGATTTGTGACAAGAAGTAGTTTGTTCTCTTTACGGATACTGATGCACTTGGGCTCTCCAAAGACATTAAACTTCCGGATGACTCACAGGTTCTGCTCAGAATCCCTAGAAGACACAATCTCTATAGCATCAAGCTGAATGAAGTCAACCCTACTGGTCAACTAGCATGTTTGGTTGCTAAAGCCTCAGAAGATGAAGCCACTCAATGGCACAGAAGGATGGGGCATGTGAACTTCAAGACCATTCACAAACTAGCAAATCTGAATCTGGTCTCTGGTTTACCTCCCAAGTCATTTAGAAATGATATAAATTGTATTGCTGGCAGCAAAGGCAAACAACATAAAGCATCCTTCAAGGCCATTACTGCTCTTAGTCTTATTACTAAACCATTGCAGCTACTACACATGGATTTATTTGGTCCTACCTCCATTAGGAGCATTGACCACAAACAATTTTGTCTGGTGGTAACTGATGGATATAGCAGGTTTACATGGGTGTTCTTCATGGCTGCCAAGAGTGAAACCTACTCAATTCTGAGAGATTTTCTTACCCTTATAGAGAACCAGTTGTCCAAGAAGGTTAAAGGTATTCGTTGTGATAATGGAACCGAGTTCAAAAATAAAGACCTCATAGCACTTTGTAATGCTAAGGGCATCAAAAGAGATTATAGTGTAGCAAGAACTCCTCAACAGAATGGCGTGGCAGAAAGAAACAACATGACTCTAATAGAAGCAGCAAGAACAATGCTTGCCGATTCCAAGCTTCCAACCATGTTCTGGACAGAAGCTGTTAATAGTGCAAGTTATGTTTTGAATAGGGTTTCTATTACCAATCCTCACAAGAAGACCCCTTATGAGCTCCTAACGGCCAAAGTTCCAAATATTGCTCATTTGAAGCCGTTTGGGTGTCCTGTCACCATTCTGAATACTAGTGACTATTTGGGGAAGTTTGATGGCAAGGCAAATGAAGGATACATTGTGGGATATTCAGCTCACTCTTGGGCTTATCGTGTTTACAATCTCCAAGCCAAGCGGGTCATTGAAACTATAAATCTCAGGTATTTTGAAGAGAAGTCAAACATCCAAGGCAAGGGTCCTGAATGGTATTTTGATCTTGATTATCTTAGTGATTCATTAGGATATTTTCGTTTCAAAACTAACCATGATGCAGGTCCACAAGTGTTTGCAACTTCTAGCACAGGTGTTCCTTCTAGTCTTTCTGACTCAGATGACGAGGATGATATTTTTGTGGTTCCATCCTACTCCACCACAGTCTCTCCTACTCCTCCTAGTGATGCAACTCCATTGGATGTACTGGATTCCCAAGTAGCTCTTGACACCCTACTCAAACAACAACAAGAAGCTACTACAACAGCTGCTCAAGGTGGCTTTGAGTTTCCCTTGAATATGCCTACTGACAAAGCTACTCCTAGTACCCCAGCTTTTACTCCTAGTGCTAGCTTATCACCTATTGGTATTGTAACACCCCACTTGGATAAGTGGACCGTTACGTGTATTTATGGCGTGTCATCAAAGCATAAGGCAAATGTCCTAAAACATTAACTTACCATAAAGGAATACCAGAATCAAACATCGGTAATCCAAACATAAGCCCAAAACATGAAATGTAAAATACTGAAGGAAAGGACTAAACAATGTCCAAATAAGCAGAACAATGTAAGAAATGCATAAAGTAAGAAGTCTGGATAGCTTCCATCCAAATGCACATGCTCTCAGAATCCTAAGAGCGTCCTGGTGTACCTGCTGTTAGAACATGAAAGGAACTACGGCTGAGCATAACGCTCAGTGAACGGATATAAAGCATGATAAGAATATACTGAATGAAACAGGCGATAGAATACTGAAGCTGTAAGACTGATATGTAACATGTGGTAGAACTCTACATAAAATCTGAGAAACCTGGTTCATATATACTGATACTGAAATATAACTATTAATTCTGAAAACATGCATTTACTGTATTTTATTTGCCAGAGCTTATATAGGTCACGTACTGTAACAATCGTGCATGAATAACTGGAGGGGTGACCTCGTCATGCTGTAGAGGGGTGACCTCTAAATAACTATGCTGGGTGGAGGGATCAGTTCCAATGTGAAGGATGTAGAGCACACACCACATTCACCTGCTAAACTGTAAACTGTAGCCTAGGATGCATCCATACGCCCCACTAATAATACTGATAAAATGGCCAAGCTGAGCTGAGTGGGACGATGCAGGATATCACTCTCCTGCATGTGAGTCACGACACCGGTGCCTCTAGTGTCATGGTTACGGTACCTCCGTAACTAGTACATAAACTGGTCGTGCTTGTATATAATGCTCAGGCAATTTATTTAGTTATTAACATGATTACTGATAAACTTAAACATATACTGAGGAAAAACATTTGGCTGCAGACGGGGAATCCTATTCATGCATAGAAAGGAAGTCCTTACTAAAAGGACGGAAACTGCGTACCTAGTGTCCAGTAACTGACTGAATGGAAGACTGAACGAATACTACTCGGCTTCACGCGTGCTACATGAATAAAGGACGCGAATAAGTTAACTGATATTCGTTTATGGAATTTTAATGATCTTATTGGCTTCTTATTTATTCATTTTATTTTGATTCTGAAATTTTATACGTATACCAACTGATAAATCTGAACTTATATTAATTCATTTTAATGTATTATTTTCTACTATTAATTATGGTACAACGTATTTCTGACGCTATAGTAATACTACCTTAAGTATCCCGCTAAAATAAAAAGTTTCTTAATTTAGAAGTTCCCAAAGTAATTTAATTTATTTAATAAAATTATACCCTTTTAAATATTAAGGAACTATATTAAATTAATACATTTAAAATATATTGTAAACGTTGATAAAACAATTTAATATTTAAAAAGGTATAATATAAAAATATTTATTTTATTATCTATAATAATGTCCCGAGCCTACCGAGATATCCCATCTCGGTCGCACTAAATAAATCAACAAATAATGATAAATCTACATATATAAATCTGTCCACCAGAATTTGTGACAGAATTCTGTGTCACTAAAACTGTCACTAAAGCTGTTCTTTTAAAAACTGTATACATATAACAGTTTTGCGACAGAAAACTGTCGCTAAAACTGTCGCTAATGTTATTACATTATCCAGATTTTATGTCCCTTTTCCCACTGTCAATTCCCACTGCTATGTTACGTTTTCCCACTGTTTTACATAAACCAAACATGCCCTTATGTTTTCTGCAGACCCAAACGCACCCTTATTGTTATATTTATGCCGAGAGTTTTGACTCTCGGTTTCTTTTTGTTCTTGCAATTTCCCACTGGTTTATAAATAAAACACACCTTAGTTGGTAATCACAAAGCTATCACCGAGAGTCCTTGACTCTCTCTTGAACTAGGTTCCAACCCAACACCCCCTTTTTTCTATTTTTGTTCGGCTGGGAAAATAAACAAAACACCACCAGCGTCAATCTGCTGGTCAAAACAATCACACCGAGACACTAGTGTGTCTCGGTTTTCGTGCAAAACAGCCACATCCGACCTTAATTATTTCATTTTGTGATTTGTATTATGATTAAAATGTTTTCCTTGATCACATAAAATGGAATTCGTGATTACAAGAGAGGTGGAAAGGGAAGGATTACCTTTTTCATGGAATTAAGAACGAAAACAAACACCTAACTGAATCAAGGTGTAAGAATCGGATCTTTCCCCTTTGTTTTTTCTCTAGCCGTCGGCTACCTTAGAGAACAAGGAAACCCTAATTTGTTTTGTTCGTTTGCTGTATTGTGGAAAGGGGGGGTTCTCCCCGTGTATTTCTTTTTGCCAAAAGGGCCTTCTAAGCCCATCTTTTCTTCTTTATTTTCTAAATGAACCGAAGCCCAATACATGTTGTAAAAGTTTTAGTTTTCGTTACGTATATAAAAATTTACTTGCGTTTTCGTGTTCTGATAATCCCGTCAAGTATTTATTTATTTTACTTTAATAAAATAAGTACATATTACTGAATAATTATTTTCCAATTAATTAAAATACGTCATGATATTAATTAAACTGAGACTGCATGATATAATATTTGTGGATTTTACACATTGTGTACGTGTTCGTAAATTAATTCTAGGAAATATATTCCGTTGTGAATTATCTATTTCTTTAATAATTAATAGTTGCGTAATATCTGAATTAATACTGTTATTTATTATCTGAATAAATAGTTATGCAACATTTAAGTTAAAACTGGGAGTGTACGTAATTTTTGTTCGTGTACTTTTAAGGCGGGTTTTACAATTCTTCCCCTCTAAAAAAAATAATTCGTCCTCGAATTAAGGATGCAGTGGTTTTACAATTCTTCTTCTCTAAAAGGAAAATTCGTCCTCGAATTAAATTAAGCTGGTAAAGATATAAAAACTGAAAGGACACATATGCTAAAAGAGCATGAAAGCTAAAAAGACATATACGCTGAAGGATTATTCGTCCTTGGATTAGAACATAATGCTGCTGAAAGGGTATAAACATGACATGACTGAAGTGAACATGAAACGTGACATGACTGAAAGAACTTAAGTGGATTTATTAAAGGAAAAGGGATGAGAGGTCCGGATGGACTCCTCCGTTTCGAGTGGCTTCCCGCTCGAAACGATTCCTTCGAAGGTCTAACCACAATGAAAATCTTGGTCCTGATGACCCTGTCCTGATGAATACTGAGTAGTTCTTGATTCCATACTTAAGATGGATTTTCTAAATCTGATAGAATGAACAAGCTATAGCATGTGGATACATGAAATGGTACGTATAAATATCCTGAAATATAACATTTACATATCTGAGCAAGCTGCTGAAAACATATAAGGGCGATTACGTGAACAATTTCTAACGTACAACGTGAGCAATTGTGAACGTGGTTCATAATTATATGAGGTACGCTCAACATGAATTATATCATGAATGTGATACGCGAAACATACTGTGAACGTGGTACTAGAATGTATCATGAACGTATGCTGACTGAGATGTGAAACGTCTGCCTGGTTATGGAATAGCTGTGCTAAACTTGAGTCTGATTTCTCAAGCTAACCGTATTCGGTGATAAACTGAGAAATGTGTATCGCGAAATGGCACACGAACTTGAACGTGAACAATGTTATGAACACAAACGTGAGCTTAAATCATGAGATAACATAAAAGATGAACTGAAACAACATCATACTGCGAATGAGACGTAAACGTGAAAGTGAAAATAAACACGAATTTAAAGTGGGCATAAACATACACTTGATTGTGAACATGAATTCTGTCTGATATGATGATCGATGGAATGCCTTGTATTCGTACGATTTACTGCTAAATTTCAAAATTTTCTGCAGATCTGCTACTGCGTGATCCTTTCGGATGAAAGAAACGCGCAGGCTGGTTACATGGTTGACGATAATTTAGATAGTATCATATTTTTTTTGAGTCTGTGGTAACTGATAATGGTTTCATGAAAATTCGTCTCATTTCTGTTCAGACATTTTTAAGGATTGTAGTAACTCACTAACATGACGGCGTTCTATCTTGAACCTGCAGTAGATCAGGCGTCTAGATATGAACATAGCTGCATCAATGTGTGATGCAGATTCTATCAAAGTTTTGTCTGGGATTATGGAACATTCTGGTGGAAATCTGGTTGAATAGTCTTAAAACATTTTTAGTGAGAACTGTCGGCAATTTCTGCGGTAGTAGGCAACTGAGTTCTAGAAAATTTTATACTTCGTTCACATTCGTCAGTCGGGAGCATCAGGTGATGGCCTTCACCTTCGCAGCATTGTTTGAAATTTCTTCCTGCTAAGGTAGAATGGCTCAGAAATGCCACTTTGTTTAATTGGAATTCATATCTGGAAAGCTGTATATAAAATCTTCTCCTATCGAAGATTCTGTACAACTGTGAGAAGATGATTCTCGTGTTCTTCTTTAGGATTTGGTAGACCAGAATGTGATCAATGCATATGTTGACTAGTTTGTCTGAGAATCATGGGAAAATTTTTATTCATAAATTCCATAAGATAGCTGAGCATTCGGGAGTTCAGAAGTATAAATTCAAAATTTTAGAGAGACTATGTCGTGTGTAACAGCAGTCTAGAAAACCTCGTGTTCTTTCTCTCAGCACTGTTGGTGGTATGATCGTGAATCGTTCTAGAAAATATTTAAGACATCGTAGTAGGCCAGAAGACCTCCTGTACGTGGAATGCACATTGATTATGTATGGTGACCTTGTAAAATTTGGTGATCGATCCATGATCTCATGTTACCGGCCTTTTTCTGGTCAGACAGAAAATGGTACACTTCCTGGTGGTGCGCTAGGGCGAATTAAAGCCTCGTTCCGGTAACTTTTGCAGCAGTTGCTGCAACTCTTTTAACTTAGTTGAAGCCATGGAATAAAGAGTTCTGAAAATAGTTTCTGTCCTTGAGACAAGCTCGGTGTTAAACTCTATCTCGTGGTTAGGAAGGAATTTCTTGAAAACTTTCTGAAGCTACACCTGGGAAACTCTAGAATAATCTGCTGATCATGAATTTAAGGAATTTCTGAAGTGAATTTATAACTGGTGGTAAAAAGTCTTCGTAGTTGTGGACTGATAAGCCACGTGCTTGTAAGGAAGAAATAATTTGTACTGATTTTTCTGGCAGAAAGTATAATGAATATATTTGGGATTTAGTAAGACGGATCTTGTCGTTAACTGAAAATAAGGCATTAATAAATACGATGATACTGTTGAGTCCTTTCTGGCTGAGAGGTAGGGGACTACCTGATTTAAGATAACGATGACATAGGAACACGTGAAGTAAACATGTCGACCTTTTTACTGAATGTGTTCGTCTGTAACCTCACAGAATGAATACTGTGTGTTTAACCTGAATAATACTCTAGTGGTGGTGACTGAATTTTTTAATTGATCTGATTCATGCGTGGCGTAATAGAACGGGTATACCCCTTTCTGAAGGGTACCCTGAATTACTGAGGGTCTGGTTTTGAAATATACTGGAGTTATGAGTTCTAACTCATATTTTGAGAAGGTATTCATATGACATGTATCATATCTGGTGTCCTGAAAGGTGTTTTCACAAAA
Source organism: Glebionis coronaria (assembly GCA_025667525.1). Lineage (NCBI taxonomy): Eukaryota > Viridiplantae > Streptophyta > Magnoliopsida > Asterales > Asteraceae > Glebionis > Glebionis coronaria. The sequence goes on from CM046876.1 coordinate 188,912,951, forward strand.
AAGATAGTAAAGACCCATGTCTTGACTGATGTCCTAACATGTGTTTTAGTAGGTGAATTTGAACAAGGCTGAAAAAATTTCAGGTAACAGCTAGGGTTGGCGGACCGATTAGACTACTGACCTCTGTATTTCTGGTCACGTCCGTTCCGGTATTCCGATGGTTACTGACTGATTAATTATAAGCACGGTGATTGTCACTACTGCTTTGTCTGTCAATTTATGACGATCATTATCATGACCCTGATTCATGTAACTATTCTGCTGAGTGGCCGGCTGAGTTCCGGTTCCCACTCTTTGAATATACGGTTAGCTGAGTGGAGTGTGACATCTAACTGAGAAGGTAAAAGTATGTAATGGAATGGTAGTGTCTGATGGTTGAAATTTATTCCTAACATAAAGTTCAAATTTATAGTTTTCGTCCTTGCTCTACGGTGTCTTTATAGTATAACAGCATCAGCATCAGCATCTTGAGAAATCTCCAAAGTATCAGCAGCATCAGCAATTTTGAGGTCTTCAAAGTGTTCGGAGCATCAGCATCTGGTAAAATCTTCAACTCACGAGCAACATCAGCACCTGGTAAAATATCGACAAGTGGAAACGCCCGAGATGATTGAGGATCGATTAGCAATATCCATGGAGTAGGGTACCTGGTGTACACCTGGACTACTGTACATGAAGTACCAAATGAATATTGCACATGAAGCATATCGAGACATTGTACGTGGAGTATACATGTATCACTGTACAAGGAGTATAACTGAGGCACTATACAGAGGGTACATATAGACTATTGTTCATGGCACTGGTGGGAATTTTATTGGATGGTCGATACTGGTGTCGCTTGTATGACATGATCAAAGAAATAAATTGATTTAAACGGTACTAAACAAACCTGAAATAAGTAACATGATAGGCTGGCAATTCCTATGTCGACTTACTGTTGGTTGTATCGAGGCTGAAAAGTATGATATAATCGAAGTCCCAACAGTGGTCAGCATGAAGCATGATTAATGAAGGTCAATCATGATTTATCATGAAAACGGTTTTACTGAAGTTCTTGTATATCTTAACATGAAAACATCATTACCTTGTTGAAAACATAATCCTCGTAAGGAGACATGAAACTGAATCATCATGTAGATGACATCAACGTGAGGGTATAAAAATTTGACTGTTACAAGGAACATAAAGTCAAATCAACTGAGGTGTAATATCAACTGATGTGGACGGCTATGGTTCAATCTACATAATTTAAAGAAGAAAACCTGAGACTAAGTAGGGGCTATTCTGGTTCGATTCATACTGGTCAAAATTTTCTGAGAACTGTCATGTATAGAAATTTATAATCTCGGACTAAATATGGATGGATGTAGTTCAATCCATACTTGTCAAAATCTATGAAATGTCCTGATATGACAAAGGTGAACAACTGTGGATCGGTTCACAAAACATCATTTGACTAAAAAGCATGAAATTCGACTTGAGAAATGGTGAACGTTTATGGCTGGTTCACCAAGTGATATTTGACTGAAACATGAATCTGCCATGAGTAAGGGTAAACGCCTATGGTCGGTTTACCAATACAAAAATCTGAACGGGCAAGGGTGAGCGCCTATGGTCAGCTCACCAAAACGAAAATTCGCTAAAAAGCACATGCGACTAAATATGGCTAGTTATGTACCAACCTTTTACTTAGTCAAAACTTTAAGAAAACTGACTGATAAAAGAAGAAAACTGACTGAATAATCCATGAGAAACATGAAAAATAACAACGCCAAAATCTGGGAAGTTCCTGGTGACTACCCACTAGTCATAGGTCAAGTTTTAGAGCCTACAGGTCGAACCTATAGCTCTGATACCATAATTGTAACACCCCACTTGGATAAGTGGACCGTTACGTGTATTTATGGCGTGTCATCAAAGCATAAGGTAAATGTCCTAAAACATTAACTGACCATAAAGGAATACCGGAATCAAACATCGGTAATCCAAACATAAGCCCAAAACATGAAAAGTAAAATACTGAAGGAAAGGACTAAACAATGTCCAAATAAGCAGAACAATGTAAGAAATGCATAAAGTAAGAAGTCTGGATAGCTTCCATCCAAATGCACATGCTCTCAGAATCCTAAGAGCGTCCTGGTGTACCTGCCGTTAGAACATGAAAGGAACTACGGCTGAGCATAACGCTCAGTGAACGGGTATAAAGCATGATAAGAATATACTGAATGAAACAGGCGATAGAATACTGAAGCTGTAAGACTGATATGTAACATGTGGTAGAACTCTGCATAAAATCTGAGAAACCTGGTTCATATATACTGATACTGAAATATAACTATTAATTCTGAAAACATGCATTTACTGTATTTTATTTACTAGAGCTTATATAGGTCACGTACTGTAACAACCGTGCATGAATAACTGGAGGGGGTGACCTCGTCATGCTGTAGAGGGGTGACCTCTAAATAACTGTGCTGGGTGGAGGGATCAGCTGTGAAGGATGTAGAGCACACACCACATTCACCTGCTAAACTGTAAACTGTAGCATAGGATGCATCCATACGCCCCACTAATAATACTGATAAAATGGCCAAGCTGAGCTGAGTGGGACGATGCAGGATATCACTCTCCTGCATGTGAGTCACGACACTGGTGCCTCTAGTGCCGTGGTTACGGTACCTCCATAACTAGTACATAAACTGGTCGTGCTTGTATATAATGCTCAGGCAATTTATTTAGTTATTAACATGATTACTGATAAACTTAAACATATACTGAGGAAAAACATTTGGCTGCAGACGGGGAATCCTATTCATGCATAGAAAGGAAGTCCTTACTGAAAGGACGGAAACTCCGTACCTCGTGTCCAGTAACTGACTGAATGGAAGACTGAACGAATACTACTCGGCTTCACGCGTGCTATATGAATAAAGGACGCGAATAAGTTAACTGATATTCGTTTATGGAATTTTACTGATCTTATTGGCTTCTTATTTATTCATTTTATTTTGATTCTGAAATTCTGTACGTATACCAACTGATAAATCTGAACTTATATTAATTCATTTTAATGTATTATTTTCTACTATTAATTATGGTACAACGTATTTCTGACGCTATAGTAATACTACCTTAAGTATCCCGCTAAAATAAAAAGTTTCTTAATTTAGAAGTTCCCAAAGTAATTTAATTTATTTAATAAAATTATACCCTTTTAAATATTAAGGAACTATATTAAATTAATACATTTAAAATATATTGTAAACGTTGATAAAACAATTTAATATTTAAAAAGGTATAATATAAAAATATTTATTTTATTATCTATAATAATGTCCCGAGCCTACCGAGATATCCCATCTCGGTCGCACTAAACAAATCAACAAATAATGATAAATCTACATATATAAATCTGTCCACCAGAATTTGTGACAGAATTCTGTGTCACTAAAACTGTCACTAAAGCTGTTCTTTTAAAAACTGTATACATATAACAGTTTTGCGACAGAAAACTGTCGCTAAAACTGTCGCTAATATTATTACATTATCCAGATTTTATGTCCCTTTTCCACTGATTTAGCTTTCAATTCCCACTGCTATGTTACGTTTTCCCACTGTTTTACATAAACCAAACACGCCCTTATGTTTTCTGCAGACCCAAACGCACCCTTATTGTTATATTTATGCCGAGAGTTTTGACTCTCGGTTTCTTTTTGTTCTTGCAATTTACCACTGGTTTATAAATAAAACACACCTAAGTTGGTAATCACAAAGCTATCACCGAGAGTCCTTGACTCTCGGTCGAACTAGGTTCCAACCCAACACCACTTTTTTTCTATTTTTGTTCGGCTGAGAAAATAAACAAAACACCACCATCGTCAATCTGCTGGTCAAAACAATCACACCGAGACACTAGTGTGTCTCGGTTTTCGTGCAAAACAGCCACATCCGACCTTAATTATTTCATTTTGTGATTTGTATTCTGATTAAAATGTTTTCCTTGATCACATAAAATGGAATTCGTGATTACAAGAGAGGAGGAAAGGGAAGGATTACCTTTTTCATGGAATTAAGAACAAAAACAAACACCTAACTAAATCAAGGTGTAAGAATCGGATCTTTCCCCTTTGTGTTTGCTCTAGCCGTCGGCTACCTTAGAGAACAAGGAAACCCTAATTTGTTTTGTTCGTTTGCTGTATTGTGGAAAGGGGGGGGGGGGGGGTTCTCCCCGTGTATTTCTTTTTGCCAAAAGGGCCTTCTAAGCCCATCTTTTCTTCTTTATTTTCTAAATGAACCGAAGCCCAATACATGTTGTAAAAGTTTTAGTTTTCGTTACGTATATAAAAATTTACTTGCGTTTTCGTGTTCTGATAATCCCGTCAAGTATTTATTTATTTTACCGAAATAAAATAAGTACATATTACTGAATAATTATTTTCCAATTAATTAAAATACGTCATGATATTAATTAAACTGAGACTGCATGATATAATATTTGTGGATTTTACACATTGCGTACGTGTTCGTAAATTAATTCTAGGAAATATATTCCATTGTGAATTATCTATTTCTTGAATAATTAATAGTTGCGTAATATCTGAATTAATACTGTTATTTATTATCTGAATAAATAGTTATGCAACATTTAAGTTAAAACTGGGAGTGTACGTAATTTTTGTTCGTGTACTTTTAAGGCGGGTTTTACAGGTATTCCAGCTAGTGAGTCTGCTTCACATACTCGATTCTCAAGTCCTTCTGATTTGGGGAACCATCAAAGGAAGTCTTCTACCAAGCTGGATGATATTCATAAACAACCAATAGATGGCATTTTTAACACTGCTTCATATGATGCTGACTTTGTTGGGGATCTTAATAACTTGGCACCAGAAGTGGAGGTAGCTTCCAATCCAGTGTTGCAATCCCACAAAGATCACCCTACCACTCAAATCATTGGAGATCCTGGTTCTACTGTCAAGACACGCAGAATGCATAAGAAGGCCTCGTCTGATCATCATGCTCTTGTGAGCTATATTGAAGATCAAAAGCGTAATAATCATACGGACTTTCAACACTGTTTGTTTGCTTGTTTTCTTTCACAGGTGGAACCTAGATCGGTCACTCATGCTCTTGAGGATCAAAGTTGGGTGGAGGCTATGCAGGAGGAAATGCAGCAATTCTTGTTTCAGAATGTTTGGGTTCTAGTTGACTTACCAGATGGAAAGACATCAATCAATACCAAATGGATTCTCAAGAACAAGAAGGATGCACGGGGAATTGTCGTGAGGAATAAAGCTAGGCTTGTCACACAGGGCCACACTCAAATTGAGGGCATTGACTACACTGAAGTTTTTGCTCCGGTTGCTAGGATTGAAGTTATTCGTCTGTTTTTGGCTTTTGCTTCTTATGTGGGCTTTACGGTATTTCAGATGGATGTCAAGAGTGCATTTCTCTATGGCAAGATTGATGAGGAAGTGTATGTCACTCAACCTAAGGGCTTTGTAGATCCACTTCATCCCAAGAAAGTTTACAAGGTGGTCAAGGCTCTTTATGGATTACATCAGGCTCCTAGAGCTTGGTATGAGCGTCTTTCAACTTTCTTGTTAAAGAATGGGTATAGAAGAGGTACTATTGACAAAACACTATTTCTTAAGAGGAATACCAAGGACATTATCCTTGTTCATGTTTATGTGTACGACATTATCTTTGGTTATACTAAGAAGGAATGGTGTGATGAGTTTGAACACTTGATGAAAGGCGAATTTCAGATGAGTGCTATGGGAGAGCTTTCCTTCTTCCTTGGTCTTCAAGTCAAGCAACAGTCGGATGGGATCTTCATCAGTCAAGATAAATTTGTTCATGAGATCCTTCAGAAGTTTGACATGGATCCTCTTAGACCAGCAGCAACTCCTTATGAAGTTGCTAAAGTCAAACTCAAGAATGAGCCAGATCCCCCGGTCAATGTTCACATGTACAGGTCTATGATTGGCTCACTCATGTATTTGACTGCATCACGTCTGGATATCATGTTTGCAGTAAGTGCTTGTTCTAAACATCAGGTGGCTCCAACGGTTTCTAACTTGAATGCAGTTAAGAAGATTTTCAAGTATATCAAGGCTCAACCTAAACTGGGCTTGTGGTATCCTAAAGAATCACCTTTTGTTCTTGAAGCATATAGTGATAGTGACTATGCAGGTGCTAATAATGACAGAAAATCTACTATTGGTGGTTGTCAATTTTTGGGTCGACGACTTATTTCATGGCAATGCAAGAAACAGACGATAGTAGCTACTTCTTCAACAGAAGCTGAATACGTTGCTGCTGCTAGCTGTTATGGACAAGTATTGTGGATCCAAAACCAGATGTTGGATTATGGGTTCAATTTTATGAACACCAAAATTTTCATTGACAATCAAAGTACTATCTGCATTGTGAAGAATCTTGTTTTTCATCAACGTACAAAGCATATTGAAATTCGGCACCATTTTATACGGGACTCCAATGAGAAGAAGTTGATCTAGGTTCTTAAAGTTCATACGGATGATAATGTTGCTGATTTGTTGACAAAAGCCTTTGATGGTCCTAGGTTCAACCATTTGGTGGTTCACATTGGGATGGTCAATCCTTGAGGTCTAGGATTGAGGGGAGGCTAAGCCTAAGGGGAGGCTTCGTATACATATTTATTTGCACAGACTAACATATTGGTAGCTTTTAACAACATACTGCATTGGTTCTGGTGGTGTGTGTTACTCCTGATGGAGGTTTTTGCTCACTTCTGATGGTTATATTCTTTCATGACTGGCTTCTAGTCCTTATTGGCATAGCGATTGGATGCAGGTGTTGACTATTCTTACCAAGGATTATTCCCAGTTCACTGATCTTTTGGGTTTGGATGTGGATGAGCATAACTGTATTCCTCGGGCCATGGTGTTAATGCGCAAGCATCAATTGGCGCTTGCTGCACAGCTTCGTGAGAAGCGTAAAAACAGACCTTTGTCGAGAGCTGAGGAACGAAAGCAGATGCAGCGATATGTGAAGTATCAGTCGGCTTCCTATTTCACTACTGGTTGGAAGTGGGACAGAGTTCGGGCTTTGTCTTTTGATGAGCTTAAGGCGCTCTATGAACGTATGGTCAAGCATCAGAGCACCCCAATTCCGGAACGATTTATTTATCGTCCTTCTCCACGTGTGGTGACCACTTCTTCACCTGCTGTTACTACTGGTCCTACATCTGATACTACTCTTGGTTCTGCTGCTATTCCATCGGTTTTTGCTGCTTCTACAGTTGGTACCACCTCTACTCCTTCGGTTGCTCCTCCGGTTTCTTCTTCAGGTCCTGCTACCACCACCACACATGCTACCACCACCACACATGCTACCACCACCACACATGCTACCACCACCTTTGCTACCACAACCACCACTACTGCTACACCTGCTATGGCATCACCATCACCACCAGTGCCTGGTTCTCAACCTATTCCTTCTTCTAGTGCAGCTCCTGTTGATCCTTTGGGTGGGCAAACTATTGATTCTACTTCTACTGCTCCCACCTCTGCTGCTCAGGTAAAGGTAAAGGTTGAACCCTCGCCTAGTGATCCCACACCTCTCCGTTCGCTTCGAAAGAAATTGGCTCAACATGTTCGACGTGGCAAGACTGTTCCCTATGAGAAGCGTCCTCCCGAAAATCTTATTGATGCAGCTTCTGATAGTGACTCTGATTTGCCTTTGGGTAATGGATATATTACTGGTTGGACGGTTGCGCGTTCCACGACTCTTCCTGGTAAGGTATCGCATAGGATTACTCTTAGTGATGGGTCTGTTAGGTTTGCTTCGGGTCGACAGGGTATTTTGTCTTGGGCGGATCGTAAGGATCTTATGGCTTTATATGGGTTTGTGGATACCGACATGCCTGTTAATCCTAATGCTGTGTCTTCCTGGCCTGGTATGCGAGTATGGGATGATTTAAAGATGATGCTTGATGCCCCTCCCCATGCTCCTATTTCTGATGTCTGGAAGGATCAGCTGCAATGGGTTATTCAGCGATGGAAGTTATATGCGGGCTGTGGTGTGCATATGTTAGAGTTGGAATCTGGTCATATGGTATTCATGCTCACAGACTTGGATTATCCGTTGACGATTGCTTCGATGGAGGCTATGTTGGCTTGTCACTTGCAGATTTCTAATGCCCCCTCCGGGAATGAGTCTTCTATGGCAACTGCATTGGTGGAAGGGATCCAGGCTCGTTTAAAAGCGGATAAGATGGCTGCTTCTGGTCTCTGAAATGGTTGGTTTGTAAGTGTTTATGTTTTGTGTTTTTGATCATTTGTTCATAATACTAAACTTTTGCCTAGTAAGAAAGTTATCGTTCTAGTGGTCTAATCGAATTGATTATTGGTTTTAAGTATGACTCAGTTGTTCTTTGGTGGAAACAAGTGTTTGTCGTTGTAGTATATTAAAAGTGCAAAAACAATTAAAGTAAATGACGTTAAAATAGAATGGTGTTAAAATAAAGATGCGTTAACGTAAATCTAAGTCTAATTAAAATTAAATGGTGCAATATTTAAAAACGTGACGGAAAGTAAAATAATTAAATGACTTAAAATAAAAGCGTGACGAGAATTAAAATTGACAAAGTATTAAAATAACAACTTAAAATTAAACAAGACAAAATAAGTGAAAAACCTCCCTAATCGGAATATATTCCGATCGGAACACTATCGGAATAATGCACTTACCCCCGATCGGAATGATGATCGGAATCCAAACTTACACCTCAGATCGGAATACCACAAACCTACCTGATCGGAATAACCAACTTACCTTGATCGGAATGTTGCTTAACAACCTGATCGGAATGATGGTCTCGTTGGAATAAGGATGGAACCCTGGTCGGAATGCTGATCGGAACCCTTGATCGAAATATTGTCACTTACCCTGATCGGAATACCAAACAAGCACCTCGATCGGAATGTGGAATAGCTTCAGATCGGAATGCTGCCACGAAACTCTGATCGGAATACCTAAACCACTTCTCAATCGGAATACCAATGGGAATATTCAAAACCCCTTATCCGATCACTCCAATCGGAATGTATAACCCATTTCCGATTTGTCAGATCGGAATACGGAGGAAAAAGCACAAAAATAAGCTAGAAAAATAAGCTACTAATCAAATAAGCATACACGAAGATCCTAAGGCAAACCGTATAAGAAAAAGCTAATAAACAGAAATTTAAAGACTTTTATAACACGAAAAGAAAAGGATTTACAAAAAACAAACTTTTATATAAAAATAACTTTTATAAAAACTTTAAAAACTTAAAGATGAAAACAAATAAGCTATAAGAATCAATAATCTAACACAATCACAAGCATAAAAACACAATCTTTAATCAAATAAGCAAGATAATAAACATGTAAACATAAAGATCAAGCAAGAAAGAAAGGTAGAATGAGAGATTTTAACAAGAAAAGTAAAGGTGCAATAAAGATAAAATCAACTTACTTGAAAATTAAAGTGCAAGACAAGGTAATTAAAGGTGCAAGGTAATTAAATGTGCATAAAATTAAAAGAGGAAGAACTAGTGTCACTCTAGCCAACAACAACTAATGAAATGAAAATGAGGGGTATTTATAGGTGATTAGGGAGATGGTTAGGGGAAGCTTCCTCCCCTCCTTCCTTTCTTGTTAATTGCACCATTAAGTCCTTCCCTTCTTAATCTTTTGTTAATCTTGGACTTTAATGACTTATGGCTCGGGATTTCTATAAACTCGTCTTTTAATTCTTCAATAAAATAGACTTGAGTTCTTCGGCTTTTGATAAACTTCCGTCTTCCGACTTTTTCTTTGATAAATCTTCAGAATTGGTCTTGGACTTCCGTTCTTTTTGCACTCTTGACTTCTCGACTTCAACTTTCATCTTTTTCTTCAATAAAAGCCCATAAATGCCCGTGTTTTCTCCACTTTTCACAATTTCGTCCTAAATCACAACAAAAACACAAACCACGCATAATTCCGACATAAAAGACATAAAATACACGTTTTGGCTCGGTTATTATTGTAATTAAGTGGTAAAAAGGATGGGTGTTTTCACACCTATCAAATCCCCTACACTTGACCATTGTAATGTCCTCATCCAATGCATTAGTTACAAAGCACGTTTACACTTTTCATCATAATCAATCCACGTTGGCCTTTATTAAAGAGATAGAACACTATAAACATTCAAAGTAAAGAAATCAAAAACATACCTTGGGTTTTAGAAATGTCATGAATAATCATCATCCTCAAGTTTTCACTTTCTCCAAACCAAGCTAAAAACGAGATCATTGTTATTATAAGTTAGTAGACTAACACGAACTCATGTGAGCCAATTATTCACTTACAATCCCTTATTCCTAGGTGTATCTCTTATATTTTATTTTTGTCTTGAATGATCACGAGGATGCATTGTTTGACTTATTTCGATAGTTATTTAGGCCGAAAATAAAGTGAACTATTTGATCAATAGTTAGCTAAAGGACAAAATCTTTTAAAACTGCTTCTCGGGACCTCATAAAGTTCATATCTTGGCATAACTCGCTTCGCGATTTGAGACCTTTCTCGGACCGATATTTGGCAGCGACTTCATACTTCAAACCTTGAGAGACGTTCATGAAATTATGGTCTTCTCTTCATAATGGAATTTATTCACTTGAAGTTTTGAGAGATTCATACTTGGACCACGACTTCTTCATTTTTCTCCAATCTTTATTTTGGACTTTGATTTACAACGATCCGCCTCCTTTTATGACTTGGATCTATTTATCCTCATACCTTGTTAGGGTCTTTTCGGATACACTTCTCCATGACTTTTGGGGAGTTTTTGCTTTTCGTCGTGTGTCTCGATCCTTCATATTGATTTTTGATAAATGATTCTTCACATCACTTGGGATCTTTAGCAACAAAATATAGCCCTCATTCCTTGTTAGGGCCTTTTCGGACTCGCAAATCTTCGCATCCCGCTTCAATAAGTTATGCCTTGGCTATGAACTCTAATCCATACCGAGCAACTTTTAAACGATCTTGGGCTAGAAGCTAAGTAACTTTTCAAATCGTACAACCTTATTTATTGTAGATAAATTTATTAGCAGGCGATGGGAGAATAGGCTTATAATTAACTCACATAAATTCACGAAAGTATACCGAACTTATAATTGGCTCTATCATCTCTCGTTCTCCACAGTTTAAAATCTCAAGTAATGAGACTCGTGGATGCTTAGCCTATTAAATCAAAGTTTTGGGTTTTCGAGTTTCCTATAGGATCTTGCAAACTCTTAGACTTTTTCAAGTTTAGAAATCGCATTTTAAAGTTCCCTTGATAAACGACTCTCTAGGATCAATTATAGGAACTTGCGAAAAGTCTTGTTCTTAACCCGTGAGAGTTAAGACTTTCGTGTTTTATAGCTCCCTATATAAAAGCCTAGCAAAACTTGACCTAAACACGTTAAGGATACTAGCTAGAGTAAACTTAGATAAGTAAACTCGGGTTGAGTAAAAAGATTCACAACGTTTGAAAATTAAAACCACTTTATTAAAATTAATTCTAACAAGGAAAGAAAATAACTATACAAAAGGAAAAACTAATAGGCCAAAATAGATCAAAAATTTTGAAAAATGTCGAAAAATTGATTTTCCGGTTAAAATGAGGGCAAACACAAGGAAAAGGCCACTTAACTTTGATAGAAGTCCCCCTACACTTAACATAAACATTGTACTCAATGTTTAAGCATTTGGGAGTAAACTCCCCTACACTTAGGACATTGTGCACTTTGTTTAAATCTCGCTAAGGAAGAAACAACTAAAGAGATTCCTATTTTAATATTGAGAAAATATAAAATAGTGAATCGAAAAGAGTTTAGGATAGAACCGGGAAGAAGTGGACACGGAATCACGGGTCGTCAAGAATCATCAAGAGTGGATCATTGAGCGCTCGAATCCCTGATTAAGAAGAGAGGAGAGGAAAGCAAACCAATGGGTCTCCCCCCTACACTTATGATAAAGAAAGCGAAAAGATAGATGCATGGGTTGCCTCCCAAGAAGCGCTTGATTTTTGATTACCGAGTCGTGAGCCTGACTCGACCTTGATCATCATAGGAAGAAGCATGAAACATATCCACCGGGATCAAAGACATAATTTTCGTCCATCAAATAGCACAAGCTTAAGGCAAACAAGGCAAGCCAAAGAAGAGTAGGCAAGGTTCCCTTAAGCAGCGATGGAGCACGGTGGAAACAAGGGTGAAGTGGTGCAAGCAGATTTCCATAAGTTCCAAAGATATTTCCTTTTATTTCATCAGGTGGATACTGAGATGGCTGCAGAATATCGATACCGGGGTCGAACACCTTTTCCTTTAAGGGAAAATAGCACTCAGGCTCAGCAGAATGGGAAGAAGATCCGCGAAGAAGCACAACCTCGTCCTCAGAAGGGGGACAAAGAGGTGTTAACTCATACTTGTTGCGGATATCGTTGTTGACCGGTTTCTTCTCCTTAGAAAGAATGTTCTTCAAATCCAAAGTAGGATCAAGACGATAATCTTCAAAATCATAAGGAGGAGCATCACTCTCATGAGGGAAGTAAGTGTTGAGAAACGTAGAGAAATCTTCCTCAAATGAGTAATCGTCCAAAGTAGGATCGAGTGATGGCGGAGGATCTTCATCATGTGAAGAATCGCTTGAAAGAGTATCAGCCTCATCGAAATCATCATATGTGGGCAGCTCGGGATACTCAGAAGTACAATCATCAAAATCATCCGAATCTGAGCTAGAATCATCATCATAAGCATCAAAGACCGGTGGAGAATCATAAATGGGAGAAGCGTCCAAATTGGAGCGAGAATCATCCACATCATCTTGAAAAAGTGGATTATCATTGCAAGAGTCGAATAGAGGATTGTTGTAGACGACAAAATCATCAAGCACATTAATCATATTCACTGATTCTCGTCCATAGGATTTGCTTGTAAGCTTTCCCATTTTAAAAACTTGTGAATCATCCCCGACTCTTAAGATTAACTCACCTTCGGCCACATCCACTAAAGCTCGTCCGGTTCTCAAGAATGGCCGACCAAGTATTAAAGGAATACGAGGGTCCATTTCATAATCAACAACGAAAAAATCGACCGGGAAAGTAAATGTGCCAACTTTTATGAACACGTCTTCGGCTATACCAACGGGGTAAGCGAGAGTGCGATTTGCAAGTTCAAGAGTCATCTTTGTTGGAGTGAGGTCGGGTAATGATAGTGTTTTCCAAACACTCAATGGCATCAAATTAATACTTGCCCCGAGATCAGCAAGGGTAGTAAATTCTTCAGTTTTGTTGAACACGCAAGGCAACACAAAACGACCGGGATCTCCAAGCTTTTCCGGAAGTTCTTTAAGAATAACTGCAGAGCAGTTTTCATTTATGTAACACCCCCAAGTTGGTCAAATGCAGCGGAATAGTAACTGGGGTGTTACTTTGGGTGGATCGATAGCAAATAGTATACAGAGCATGATCATAAAGTATCATTTAAAACATATTACATGAATTTAACTTTACAATTTAAATAAACTGTCTTGAAATCAACATTTATTGTTATTTGTAGAAATATCCCAGCCCGATGGTAATATGATGCTTCTTATGATGCTGGAATCCAATGCACATGAACCTGCTTATTTTCCTGAGAAAACATGTTAAAATCGGTTAACATAAAGTTGGTGAATTCATGGAGTTTAGTTGAAAAAGTATAAGTATTAATATGCAAAACACCACGATGATAGCAGGACATCACAGCCCAACGCTACAGTAGTTCCTACTGCCCTGTAATAGAAGCTAGACATGATTCTCAGTAAGCCCATTTGGGTCTATCCTGATTGAGGTTTCCCTTAGTCCGACAATGACATAAACCTGCTGCTTGGCCTAAGCATCATGTGACAGCTGATCACGACAGGCCGGGTGTTGTCAATACCCGAATAGATCTATCCATACATTTCGCGCTACACTATTAACTAATACAGTCCACGGGAATGGGGCAAACAGTAGGCAAATAAATTGTTGTTGTCTGTGCATGCTTGCATATAAATAGTTTTGTATGTTTTCTCCCCCAGTTATAAAACAGTAAAGATGGGGCCATGAACTCACCTCAGTAGTAATGATGTAGTGATGATGTCACTGAATGTACTGGCACAGTGTGATCACGAAGCAGTAGAATTACCTAAGTAATTAAGTGGGTCTCAGTAAATGCATAAATAAAATGCACATGTGAATGTAGTTGATGAAAATGCATGATCACAGATTTATTAAGTTGTTATCGTTTTAAGCGTCAAGCTTATAGTGAGCTATTACTAATATAACATATATTTTTAGTATCTAAATATATATATAAATCGTTCAATTAAATAAAGATATTTAATTAATTAATTGTAAGAAAGTAATACATTCCATTACGTTTTCTTAAGGATCCAAAATAATTAATATGATTTGTCTGTTTATAAGGTTTCGTAAATAAATCTTAACAATTTATTTAATAATCAAAATGACTTAATTTAATTTATTAATAAAATAGTTTATTAATATTTTTAATTGAATTAAAATTACACGTAAGTCCTTGTAGTATAATAATTCCAAAAATAACCTTTAAAGTTTCGATCGTTAAGTAAAACACGTCGTTAGTCCTCGTCCGTTATGTTTATGTTCAAAGACGCCCCTAGGGCTTATAACACTTTGGGGAAAAGTCAAAACACCCCCCTAAGTCTCGGAATTAATTAATAAGGGCTAGGGGTTTGTTTTAAGTCTCCAAAAGGGCAAAAATAGTTCTTATGGTTTGGTTGGCTCTCGATTTGCACCCTACACTTAGAAATGATAAAGTTGGTCCTTATACTTCTTTAAAGTCACGAAAAATATGTACATGTTTTATTATTCATCAACTTTTAAGTATAAAGTAAATATTAAGTTCAACTAGTGGGTTAAAAGTGTATTAAAAGTGAACTATGGGTAGTTTTTAAAAATAATGCCACTTATTATAAAACATGTCTTCAAATGGTCCCCTATCTTACACAATCTGCCCTAGCGGGTCCCACTTGCAGAATTTAATTGTAATACAAAAAAATACTCCTTTCTTCTTTCTTCTTCGTCAGATCAAAACAAGGAAACCATAATATCACTAGCCGAAACTTATAAACGCGACTACGAATTCGTTTCTCCATGGTTTTCAAAAATTCAAGTTGTATATCGATCTATGACTCCGTGGCCACAAATCCCACGACAAAAACGCGACCTTTATACGTGGTTTTGGCTCGTTTTATTCGAATGAAGCAATATGTGTTACACCAAACTTAAAACTCATTTTTAGCTTGTAAGTTTTGGAATCTTTCGTCTAATGATCTCGTGCTACTTATATGTAATGCGTTTACATTCGAATATATATTTTCGTTCACGTTTTCAATGTACCCATTTAGCTATTTTGTACTAAAGTGAGTGTATCTCATAAATCTTGTAAGAACTTGTTTTAAACATGTAATTGTTGTCATATAAGTAAGTATAATGACTATGAAGCAAAATGATGAAATGGAAATAAGTGGCTTACGAGGCTAAAGCTAGACCGAGGCGATGTAAGCTCTCACGAACGTAAATAACCACCCAACTCACTAACTCTAGCTTGATCCTAGCCCAAACCGAGCCCCGGGCTCGTCCTTCACTTGAACCCACAACCGTAGCTAAAACCGGAACCACACCCGTGTACACTCGTCTTTGTTGTGTTCTCCTCGGTATGTTTGAATTCGTATGAGATGTGTGAGGCTGTTTAAGTTGAAGATGATGATTAGGGATCGAATATTATAGGAGATGAATATTGTCGTGAGTTTATGCCCAGGAGGAAGTGTTTGAGGTTTGCTTTGAAGAGTGTTTGCAAAATGTATGTTCAGTATATGTGGGTATATGTACAACTAAGGTAGGATAGAAACTGGTAGTAGGAGTGGTCCTAGGAGGATCCACGAAAACACTCTTGTTGTTGGTGATGTGTTCTAATTTTGGTGGAAAGAAGAGTACCAGTACTAGATCTCCAAGATTGAGGAGATATTAGGTTTGGTTTCTTATTTGACGTGGGACAAAGGGGTCCAAATAATAAAGGTTAGATAAAAAATTAGTTAAGTGAAATTTAGTATATATTTTATTTTTGTTTGATTATGATTTGTGTCAATATACATGAAAAGTAAATGGCCAATTGGTTCCTGTATTTAAAATGTGACTAAGGGTGTTCCAAGGAGAGTAAATGTGTCGACTTAATATATTTAGTCATAATTGTTTGATATTTACAAGCCTTGGTTAAATGTACAAATGGTTTGCGTTTAAAAATTAATTTACATAGTTTCAAGTTTGTCTCGTTATGTAGTCTTCTAGATAGTCACCATTAATTATTAATATACTTAATAATAATTTATGCACATAAAGGTTACTAAAATAATTTTAAAAGGTAGCTCTTCGGTTAAAATGTCAAGTTTTTAAGTAATATAAGTAAATAAATAATATTTACTATATTATGATCTCGTTTGATAAAAGTGGTCGATAAAATATTATACGATGAGTGGTTATAAGAGTAAAATCAGTGACGTATTAAAAGCCCAAAATTTGGGGTTTTACAGCACTTACCCGTTATTTTAGCTTTGTCCTCAAAGCTTAAGATGAAGTTACTCGTCCAAGGAATAAGTGATGACACTTTTTCTTGAACGTGTAATCTTGTGAACTCAAGTTTATGCATGTGATATTTAAAATGTAGTTATTGATCGTATGACTCTGAGGAGTAAATTTTAATGCCCAAAGTAATTTCCCTTTCATGTTTTGATAATTTACACATTTGGTCCTTCTATTTTTGTAATGTGGCCCTTAGGGCACAAATATCTTTCCAACAAAATAGCCTAGGGCTTAAATTTAGTTTCAAAAGTGTCAAAATCAACCCCTAGGGTTTTTAATCCGTGTTAAGTCAACTAGGGCTTCTTTTAAGTTCATTGAAATCCATGTTTAGTCCATAGAGTTGTCTAGGGCTTGAAATATGTTTGAAAAGTGGCAAAACAAGTCCCTAATGGTTTACAAGGTTGGATAAAATATTACAAGTTCGTTTTAAGTCTTGGCTCTATTCATTGTGTTTCATGGGCCTTATCGGTGTGCATGGGTAAGGCTTGTTAATGTTTTAATAGTTCTACAAGATATTTTTAAGTCAATTAAGCTTCAATAAGCTTATGTGATGTTGGGTTAAAAATAAGCCGAGAATCAATAGCTCAATGCTATGATCATCGATCCACCCAAAGTAACACCCCAGTTACTATTCCGCTGCATTTGACCAACTTGGGGGTGTTACAGAAATGGTATCAGAGCATGATCATAAAGTATCATTTAAAACATATTACATGAATTTAACTTTACAATTTAAATAAACTGTCTTGAAATCAACATTTATTGTTATTTGTAGAAATATCCCAGCCCGATGGTAAATATGATGCTTCTTATGATGCTGGAATCCAATGCACATGAACCTGCTTATTTTCCTGAGAAAACATGTTAAAATCGGTTAACATAAAGTTGGTGAATTCATGGAGTTTAGTTGAAAAAGTATAAGTATTAATATGCAAAACACCACGATGATAGCAGGACATCACAGCCCAACGCTACAGTAGTTCCTACTGCCCTGTAATAGAAGCTAGACATGATTCTCAGTAAGCCCATTTGGGTCTATCCTGATTGAGGTTTCCCTTAGTCCGACAATGACATAAACCTGCTGCTTGGCCTAAGCATCATGTGACAGCTGATCACGACAGGCCGGGTGTTGTCAATACCCGAATAGATCTATCCATACATTTCGCGCTACACTATTAACTAATACAGTCCACGGGAATGGGGCAAACAGTAGGCAAATAAATTGTTGTTGTCTGTGCATGCTTGCATATAAATAGTTTTGTATGTTTTCTCCCCCAGTTATAAAACAGTAAAGATGGGGCCATGAACTCACCTCAGTAGTAATGATGTAGTGATGATGTCACTGAATGTACTGGCATAGTGTGATCACGAAGCAGTAGAATTACCTAAGTAATTAAGTGGGTCTCAGTAAATGCATAAATAAAATGCACATGTGAATGTAGTTGATGAAAATGCATGATCACAGATTTATTAAGTTGTTATCGTTTTAAGCGTCAAGCTTATAATGAGCTATTACTAATATAACATATATTTTTAGTATCTGAAAATATATATAAATCGTTCAATTAAATAAAGATATTTAATTAATTAATTGTAAGAAAGTAATACATTCCATTACGTTTTCTTAAGGATCCAAAATAATTAATATGATTTGTCTGTTTATAAGGTTTCGTAAATAAATCTTAACAATTTATTTAATAATCAAAATGACTTAATTTAATTTATTAATAAAATAGTTTATTAATATTTTTAATTGAATTAAAATTACACGTAAGTCCTTGTAGTATAATAATTCCAAAAATAACCTTTAAAGTTTCGATCGTTAAGTAAAACACGTCGTTAGTCCTCGTCCGTTATGTTTATGTTCAAAGACGCCCCTAGGGCTTATAACACTTTGGGGAAAAGTCAAAACACCCCCCCTAAGTCTCGGAATTAATTAATAAGGGCTAGGGGTTTGTTTTAAGTCTCCAAAAGGGCAAAAATAGTTCTTATGGTTTGGTTGGCTCTCGATTTGCACCCTACACTTAGAAATGATAAAGTTGGTCCTTATACTTCTTTAAAGTCACGAAAAATATGTACATGTTTTATTATTCATCAACTTTTAAGTATAAAGTAAATATTAAGTTCAACTAGTAGGTTAAAAGTGTACTAAAAGTGAACTATGGGTAGTTTTTAAAAATAATGCCACTTATTATAAAACATGTCTTCAAATGGTCCCCTATCTTACACAATCTGCCCTAGCGGGTCCCACTTGCAGAATTTAATTGTAATACAAAAAAATACTCCTTTCTTCTTTCTTCTTCGTCAGATCAAAACAAGGAAACCATAATATCACTAGCCGAAACTTATAAACGCGACTATGAATTCGTTTCTCCATGGTTTTCAAAAATTCAAGTTGTATATCGATCTATGACTCCGTGGCCACAAATCCCACGACAAAAACGCGACCTTTATACGTGGTTTTGGCTCGTTTTATTCGAATGAAGCAATATGTGTTACACCAAACTTAAAACTCATTTTTAGCTTGTAAGTTTTGGAATCTTTCGTCTAATGATCTCGTGCTACTTATATGTAATGCGTTTACATTCGAATATATATTTTCGTTCACGTTTTCAATGTACCCATTTAGCTATTTTGTACTAAAGTGAGTGTATCTCATAAATCTTGTAAGAACTTGTTTTTAACATGTAATTGTTGTCATATAAGTAAGTATAATGACTATGAAGCAAAATGATGAAATGGAAATAAGTGGCTTACGAGGCTAAAGCTAGACCGAGGCGATGTAAGCTCTCACGAACGTAAATAACCACCCAACTCACTAACTCTAGCTTGATCCTAGCCCAAACCGAGCCCCGGGCTCGTCCTTCACTTGAACCCACAACCGTAGCTAAAACCGGAACCACACCCGTGTACACTCGTCTTTGTTGTGTTCTCCTCGGTATGTTTGAATTCGTATGAGATGTGTGAGGCTGTTTAAGTTGAAGATGATGATTAGGGATCGAATATTATAGGAGATGAATATTGTCGTGAGTTTATGCCCAGGAGGAAGTGTTTGAGGTTTGCTTTGAAGAGTGTTTGCAAAATGTATGTTCAGTATATGTGGGTATATGTACAACTAAGGTAGGATAGAAACTGGTAGTAGGAGTGGTCCTAGGAGGATCCACGAAAACACTCTTGTTGTTGGTGATGTGTTCTAATTTTGGTGGAAAGAAGAGTACCAGTACTAGATCTCCAAGATTGAGGAGATATTAGGTTTGGTTTCTTATTTGACGTGGGACAAAGGGGTCCAAATAATAAAGGTTAGACAAAAAATTAGTTAAGTGAAATTTAGTATATATTTTATTTTTGTTTGATTATGATTTGTGTCAATATACATGAAAAGTAAATGGCCAATTGGTTCCTGTATTTAAAATGTGACTAAGGGTGTTCCAAGGAGAGTAAATGTGTCGACTTAATATATTTAGTCATAATTGTTTGATATTTACAAGCCTTGGTTAAATGTACAAATGGTTTGCGTTTAAAAATTAATTTACATAGTTTCAAGTTTGTCTCGTTATGTAGTCTTCTAGATAGTCACCATTAATTATTAATATACTTAATAATAATTTATGCACATAAAGGTTACTAAAATAATTTTAAAAGGTAGCTCTTCGGTTAAAATGTCAAGTTTTTAAGTAATATAAGTAAATAAATAATATTTACTATATTATGATCTCGTTTGATAAAAGTGGTCGATAAAATATTATACGATGAGTGGTTATAAGAGTAAAATCAGTGACGTATTAAAAGCCCAAAATTTGGGGTTTTACAGCACTTACCCGTTATTTTAGCTTTGTCCTCAAAGCTTAAGATGAAGTTACTCGTCCAAGGAATAAGTGATGACACTTTTTCTTGAACGTGTAATCTTTTGAACTCAAGTTTATGCTCACATGTGATATTTAAAATGTAGTTATTGATCGTATGACTCTGAGGAGTAAATTTTAATGCCCAAAGTAATTTGCCTTTCATGTTTTGATAATTTACACATTTGGTCCTTCTATTTTTGTAATGTGGCCCTTAGGGCACAAATATCTTTCCAACAAAATAGCCTAGGGCTTAAATTTAGTTTCAAAAGTGTCAAAATCAACCCCTAGGGTTTTTAATCCGTGTTAAGTCAACTAGGGCTTCTTTTAAGTTCATTGAAATCCATGTTTAGTCCATAGAGTTGTCTAGGGCTTGAAATATGTTTGAAAAGTGGCAAAACAAGTCCCTAATGGTTTACAAGGTTGGATAAAATATTACAAGTTCGTTTTAAGTCTTGGCTCTATTCATTGTGTTTCATGGGCCTTATCGGTGTGCATGGGTAAGGCTTGTTAATGTTTTAATAGTTCTACAAGATATTTTTAAGTCAATTAAGCTTCAATAAGCTTATGTGATGTTGGGTTAAAAATAAGCCGAGAATCAATAGCTCAATGCTATGATCATCCATCCACCCAAAGTAACACCCCAGTTACTATTCCGCTGCATTTGACCAACTTGGGGGTGTTACAGAAATGGTATCAGAGCATGATCATAAAGTATCATTTAAAACATATTACATGAATTTAACTTTACAATTTAAATAAACTGTCTTGAAATCAACATTTATTGTTATTTGTAGAAATATCCCAGCCCGATGGTAAATATGATGCTTCTTATGATGCTGGAATCCAATGCACATGAACCTGCTTATTTTCCTGAGAAAACATGTTAAAATCGGTTAACATAAAGTTGGTGAATTCATGGAGTTTAGTTGAAAAAGTATAAGTATTAATATGCAAAACACCACGATGATAGCAGGACATCACAGCCCAACGCTACAGTAGTTCCTACTGCCCTGTAATAGAAGCTAGACATGATTCTCAGTAAGCCCATTTGGGTCTATCCTGATTGAGGTTTCCCTTAGTCCGACAATGACATAAACCTGCTGCTTGGCCTAAGCATCATGTGACAGCTGATCACGACAGGCCGGGTGTTGTCAATACCCGAATAGATCTATCCATACATTTCGCGCTACACTATTAACTAATACAGTCCACGGGAATGGGGCAAACAGTAGGCAAATAAATTGTTGTTGTCTGTGCATGCTTGCATATAAATAGTTTTGTATGTTTTCTCCCCCAGTTATAAAACAGTAAAGATGGGGCCATGAACTCACCTCAGTAGTAATGATGTAGTGATGATGTCACTGAATGTACTGGCACAGTGTGATCACGAAGCAGTAGAATTACCTAAGTAATTAAGTGGGTCTCAGTAAATGCATAAATAAAATGCACATGTGAATGTAGTTGATGAAAATGCATGATCACAGATTTATTAAGTTGTTATCGTTTTAAGCGTCAAGCTTATAGTGAGCTATTACTAATATAACATATATTTTTAGTATCTAAAAATATATATAAATCGTTCAATTAAATAAAGATATTTAATTAATTAATTGTAAGAAAGTAATACATTCCATTACGTTTTCTTAAGGATCCAAAATAATTAATATGATTTGTCTGTTTATAAGGTTTCGTAAATAAATCTTAACAATTTATTTAATAATCAAAATGACTTAATTTAATTTATTAATAAAATAGTTTATTAATATTTTTAATTGAATTAAAATTACACGTAAGTCCTTGTAGTATAATAATTCCAAAAATAACCTTTAAAGTTTCGATCGTTAAGTAAAACACGTCGTTAGTCCTCGTCCGTTATGTTTATGTTCAAAGACGCCCCTAGGGCTTATAACACTTTGGGGAAAAGTCAAAACACCCCCCGTAAGTCTCGGAATTAATTAATAAGGGCTAGGGGTTTGTTTTAAGTCTCCAAAAGGGCAAAAATAGTTCTTATGGTTTGGTTGGCTCTCGATTTGCACCCTACACTTAGAAATGATAAAGTTGGTCCTTATACTTCTTTAAAGTCACGAAAAATATGTACATGTTTTATTATTCATCAACTTTTAAGTATAAAGTAAATATTAAGTTCAACTAGTGGGTTAAAAGTGTATTAAAAGTGAACTATGGGTAGTTTTTAAAAATAATGCCACTTATTATAAAACATGTCTTCAAATGGTCCCCTATCTTACACAATCTGCCCTAGCGGGTCCCACTTACAGAATTTAATTGTAATACAAAAAAATACTCCTTTCTTCTTTCTTCTTCGTCAGATCAAAACAAGGAAACCATAATATCACTAGCCGAAACTTATAAACGCGACTACGAATTCGTTTCTCCATGGTTTTCAAAAATTCAAGTTGTATATCGATCTATGACTCCGTGGCCACAAATCCCACGACAAAAACGCGACCTTTATACGTGGTTTTGGCTCGTTTTATTCGAATGAAGCAATATGTGTTACACCAAACTTAAAACTCATTTTTAGCTTGTAAGTTTTGGAATCTTTCGTCTAATGATCTCGTGCTACTTATATGTAATGCGTTTACATTCGAATATATATTTTCGTTCACGTTTTCAATGTACCCATTTAGCTATTTTGTACTAAAGTGAGTGTATCTCATAAATCTTGTAAGAACTTGTTTTAAACATGTAATTGTTGTCATATAAGTAAGTATAATGACTATGAAGCAAAATGATGAAATGGAAATAAGTGGCTTACGAGGCTAAAGCTAGACCGAGGCGATGTTAGCTCTCACGAACGTAAATAACCACCCAACTCACTAACTCTAGCTTGATCCTAGCCCAAACCGAGCCCCGGGCTCGTCCTTCACTTGAACCCACAACCGTAGCTAAAACCGGAACCACACCCGTGTACACTCGTCTTTGTTTTGTTCTCCTCGGTATGTTTGAATTCGTATGAGATGTGTGAGGGTGTTTAGGTTGAAGATGATGATTAGGGATCGAATATTATAGGAGATGAATACTGTCGTGAGTTTATGCCCAGGAGGAAGTGTTTGAGGTTTGCTTTGAAGAGTGTTTGCAAAATGTATGTTCAGTATATGTGGGTATATGTACAACTAAGGTAGGATAGAAACTGGTAGTAGGAGTGGTCCTAGGAGGATCCACGAAAACACTCTTGTTGTTGGTGATGTGTTCTAATTTTGGTGGAAAGAAGAGTACCAGTACTAGATCTCCAAGATTGAGGAGATATTAGGTTTGGTTTCTTATTTGACGTGGGACAAAGGGGTCCAAAGAATAAAGGTTAGACAAAAAATTAGTTAAGTGAAATTTAGTATATATTTTATTTTTGTTTGATTATGATTTGTGTCAATATACATGAAAAGTAAATGGCCAATTGGTTCCTGTATTTAAAATGTGACTAAGGGTGTTCCAAGGAGAGTAAATGTGTCGACTTAATATATTTAGTCATAATTGTTTGATATTTACAAGCCTTGGTTAAATGTACAAATGGTTTGCGTTTAAAAATTAATTTACATAGTTTCAAGTTTGTCTCGTTATGTAGTCTTCTAGATAGTCACCATTAATTATTAATATACTTAATAATAATTTATGCACATAAAGGTTACTAAAATAATTTTAAAAGGTAGCTCTTCGGTTAAAATGTCAAGTTTTTAAGTAATATAAGTAAATAAATAATATTTACTATATTATGATCTCGTTTGATAAAAGTGGTCGATAAAATATTATACGATGAGTGGTTATAAGAGTAAAATCAGTGACGTATTAAAAGCCCAAAATTTGGGGTTTTACAATTTAAGCGTGTGTTGGCAAGTTCAATCAGCTTCTCCTTCTTGTTAAGCAATTCCTTAAATGCTTTGACAAATTTCGGCATATGGACAAGTGCTTCAAGAAAGCTAATGTTGAAGTTCATTTGAGAGATCATCTTCACATAGCGTGACACTTCAGAGTCATCCTTGGTTAGCATTTTGGTCTTGCCTAAACGAGAGGGATAAGGGATATTGGGTTTGGGTGGTGAAGGTGTAGGTGAAGGTAAAGGTTGAGGTGTTGAAGGGTGAGATGTTGAAGGATCCTTCCTAGGTACATCGTCATGACGAGGCGGAGACGGTAATGGTGCACTAATACTAGGTGTAGGAGGAGTAGGGATAAATGGTGGTGGAGGAGGTGTAGATGATGGGGGCGGGATAGGTGGATCAACAATGGTAATTACACTACGCGTAGTAATAGCACTCACATTTGCTCGCGGATTGGTGACGGTGTTTGAAGGTAGAGAACTTGAAGTAGAAGGTTGAGCTGCGGGTAAGAAACTAGCAAGCATATTCTTCAAGTCATTCGTTTGATTGCTGAAGGAGGATTGAATATTATCTCAAAGCTCGGATCTAATCTCATTCCCTTGCTTTGTGATATCTCCTTTAAGATTGATAATTTGGCTCTGCAGATTCTTGATTTGCTCACCTTGGGTTCTCATGATGGCTTCAACATCGGAGTTAATGGGTGGGGTTTGTTGAGCGGGTGGGTGATAAGGATTAGAAGCTCTTGGTGGGATTTGGTTGCTTCTATTGTAGTTGTTGGCGGGGTTTTGGTTTTGAGGAGAAAAACTGGGTAAAAGGTAGTTGTTGGATCGGTAACTCATGTTGTCGAGCTTGGTAATTTTCCGGTGAATAATTACCATAAGCTGCATACACATTTTCCGGATTTCCTTGAGTAGAAGGACAATCGGTGTATGAGTGAGGACCACCGCATGTTTCACAAGAAGGTGCAACCGCTTTAACTTGTTGTTGTTGGTTTGAAACGAGAAGCGTGATACTTTTGCTCATCTCAGTCATCATACGTGTGAGTTCGGTCATATCAGGGTTTGCTGAAGTTGAAGAGACATTGACTCTCGGGTTGTTCCTTGAAGAAGTAGAGGAATCCCAGTTTTTGTGGTGAGTAGTCATGTTCTCAATAAGCTCTCTACACTCCTCGGGTCTCCTTTTCATGAATGTGCCACCGGCGGCTGCATTAATCGTATCACGATCTCGAAAAGTCAAACCGTTGTAGAAAGTATCAATCAATGTGACGGGAAGCATGTTGTGGTTTGGACAACGATCAATCAAGACATTATATCTCTCCCAAGCATTAAAAGGAGACTCATCGGGATCTTGCATGAAACCACTGATTTGATTGCGAAGGCTCGTGACCATGGATGGTGGAAAGTAGCGCGGCAAAAAGCGTTGAGTCATGTCATCCCAAGTGTGAATAGAATTCTTCGGGAGACGATCAAACCATTTCTCGGCATGATGCGATAAAGTATGTGGAAAGAGTTGTAGGCGAAGAACATCCATTGTGGCACCAGGCAACTTCATGCTTTGGGTGATTGTAATGAACTTGTCGAGGTGTTTGTTGGCATCATCATCAGGCATTCTGGCGAATGGATTAGTTTGCACTTGCTGAATCATGTGGTGCTTCAACGAAAACTCCGGAGCGGTGATTTGCATCGGCGCAATCGGTCCTCCTCGTCCAAACATGGTAGGTTGACAAAGCTCCTCCATTGTCCGAAGATCGGGCTGTGGAAGAACATTGTTGTTATTGTTGTGGTGCGGTGGATTATTATTGTTGTTAACACCTGACATACTTAAATCTTCTTGAGTCTCGGGCTCTTGATAATTAGAAAATCTAGTACGCATACACCTGAAAATGAAAAAGAAAAAGAAACTAAACACAAAGACAATATATATACATAATAAAGATAAAATCTTTTTGGATTTTTGAAATTTTTAATTTTTATGGATTTTTAACAATTTTTAATTTTTATGATTTTTTGAACTTTTTGTGCAAGAAAATAACGCTCACAAGTGAATGGATCCCAAAAACAACGCGTCTTTCACAGAAAACCGTTAATCTTTACGAAAAGAGCCGGCAGCGGCGCCATTTAATACTAAAATTTTGCCTAGTAAGAAAGTTATCGTTCTAGTGGTCTAATCGAATTGATTATTGGTTTTAAGTATGACTCAGTCGTTCTTTGGTGGAAACAAGTGTTTGTCGTTGTAGTATATTAAAAGTGCAAAAACAATTAAAGTAAATGACGTTAAAATAGAATGGTGTTAAAATAAAGATGCGTTAACGTAAATCTAAGTCTAATTAAAATTAAATGGTGCAATATTTAAAAACGTGACGGAAAGTTAAATAATTAAATGACTTAAAATAAAAGCGTGACGAGAATTAAAATTGACAAAGTATTAAAATAACAACTTAAAATTAAACAAGACAAAATAAGTGAAAAACCTCCCTAATCGGAATATATTCCTATCGGAACACTATCGAAATAATGCACTTACCCCCGATCGGAATGATGATCGGAATCCAAACTTACACCTCAGATCGGAGTACCACAAACCTACCTGATCGGAATAACCAACTCACCTTGATCGGAATGTTGCTTAACAACCTGATCGGAATGATGGTCTCGTCGGAATAAGGATGGAACCCTGGTCGGAATGCTGATCGGAACCCTTGATCGGAATATTGTCACTTACCCTGATCGGAATACCAAACAAGCACCTCGATCGGAATGTGGAATAGCTTCAGATCGGAATGCTGCTACGAAACTCTGATCGGAATACCTAAACCACTTCTCAATCGGAATACCAATAGGAATATTCCAAACCCCTTATCCGATCACTCCAATCGGAATGTATAACCCTTTTCCGATTTGTCAGATCGGAATACGGAGGAAAAAGCACAAAAATAAGCTAGAAAAATAAGCTACTAATCAAATAAGCATACACGAAGATCCTAAGGCAAACCGTATAAGAAAAAGCTAATAAACAGAAATTTAAAGACTTTTATAACACGAAAAGAAAAGGATTTACGAAAAACAAACTTTTATATAAAAATAACTTTTATAAAAACTTTAAAAACTTAAAGATGAAAACAAATAAGCTATAAGAATCAATAATCTAACGCAATCACAAGCATAAAAACACAATCTTTAATCAAATAAGCAAGATAATAAACATGTAAACATAAAGATCAAGCAAGAAAGAAAGGTAGAATGAGAGATTTTAACAAGAAAAGTAAAGGTGCAATAAAGATAAAATCAACTTACTTAAAAATTAAAGTGCAAGACAAGGTAATTAAAGGTGCAAGGTAATTAAATGTACATAAAAGTAAAAGAGGAAGAACTAGTGTCACTCTAGGCAACAACAACTAATGAAATGAAAATGAGGGGTATTTATAGGTGATTAGGGAGATGGTTAGGGGAAGCTTCCTCCCCTCCTTCCTTTCTTGTTAATTGCACCATTAAGTCCTTCCCTTCTTAATCTTTTGTTAATCTTGGACTTTAATGGCTTATGGCTCGGGATTTCTTTAAACTCGTCTATTAATTCTTCAATAAAATAGACTTGAGTTCTTCGGCTTTTGATAAACTTCCGTCTTCCGACTTTTTCTTCGATAAATCTTCAGAATTGGTCTTGGACTTCCGTTCTTTTTGCACTCTTGACTTCTCGACTTCAACTTTCATCTTTTTCTTCAATAAAAGCCCGTAAATGCCTGTGTTTTCTCCACTTTTCACAATTTCATCCTAAATCACAACAAAAACACAAACCACGCATAATTTCGACATAAAAGACATAAAATACACGTTTTGGCTCGGTTATTATTGTAATTAAGTGGTAAAAAGGATGGGTGTTTTCACACCTATCAGTTCATATTGCAATTCTTTTCACCAATATGTAAAGTGATTGGTGACTTTCCTTCCTTATAGTTAAAAAAAAACACACAAATTGTTTTAAAAAAAAACTATACTTTTTATATAATATCTGCTTATACTTTAAATACATCATGGATTTTACACTTGTGGATATAATACCATCTGCCGATTCACACTTTGGGTTCTGGTTGCTGATTCGTACTTGTGCTGGTTACTGGTTTCGTCTGGTGTTGGACTTGGTCCTCACAACAAATGGTCCTCAACTCACCATGTCTCACCGACAAGAAAGAGTTGATTCACCTTGAGGGTACGGCTCCTGGTGTGATTCTCAAATCTGTTGATGGTTGCCATGTTACCCAAAACTGGATGGTTTTCACTTGCCATTGTCCTAGACTGAAAAGTGGCTAATCCAAGGGGGTACGGCTCTTGGTAAAGATTTTATCAAATCCGTTGATAACTGTAATAGCTTGCTTAAAGCTATAGGGTTTTCAACTCACCGATACTTCATTGCTAAGAGTTGGCGAGTCCAGAGGGGTACGGCTTCTAGTAAAGACATATCAAATCCGTTGACGGCTGTGATGGTTTGCCTAAAATCATCAGGGTACCCCCACTCACCATTGATTCACGTTCTAAGAGTTGGGCTGGGTTCTAGTCTCCCAGGGTGATGCTTATTCCACCAGAAAGACTGGCTAGCCCAAGAGCGAGCAGCTACTTGGTAAAGGCTCATCAAATATGCTCATGTTGCTGTAAAGATTCAACACGATGCTGATTTGTTTCAAGCTTTGGAGAAGCTTCTAGTGTTCCATGTTGCGGCGGTTCTTCTGTTACTTATCTTGCTGATGCTGCTATTTCTTTTGCTTATTCAATCCTCGAGCATTATTGCACGTTTTACCAGGAAACTTGAACTCAACAGGTTAAATTCAAGTTTAGGGGATGATTGTTAGGACCATTGGAATAGTTAAATGTAATAGGTAGACTAGGAGGTATGTAGTTCCTCCTGGTCCTAGTAGTAGTAGGAGCAAGTCGTGCTCCTGGTCCTAGTCAAAGTCAAACTTTATTATTTATTTATTATTCTGTTAGGATATGCATGAGATATGTTAGGAAAGGATATGCATATCAGTTTTACCCGTTTTGTTTAATGCTGTATTAGGGTTTCCTTGTAGTATAAAAGGAACATGAGGCAGAAGGGTTAGACACACCTTCATCAAACGTAGTTCTAGTGATTATCAATATTAGAAATCCTTAGAAAGGATCAAGTATTTATAGTTATTCTGTTCTTCTTTATTATATTTGTATTCTGCATTTAGATTGTGTATAGAGTCTCTCTATGAATAGACTTGTGATTACAGAAGTCGTTCACCGTTCCTGATAGGCTGCAAGATCCACATCTAGTGGACCCAACATCTATGAACTCTAAATAATACCGAGCAACTTTTAAACGATCTTGTGCTAGAAGTTAAGTAACTTTTCAAATCGTACAACCTTATTTATTGCAAATAAATTTATTAACAAGCGATGGGAGAAAAAGCTTATAATCAACTCACATAAATTCATGAAAGAATACCAAACTTATAATTGACTCTATCATCTCTCGTTCTCCACAATTTAAAATCTCAAGGAATGAGACTCGTGGACGCTTAGCCTACTAAATCAAAGTTTTGGGTTTTCAAGTCATCTGTAGGATCTTGCAAATTCTCTTACTCTTTCAAGTTTAGAATTCACATTTAAAGTTCCCTTGATAAACGACTTTCTAGGATCAATTATAGGAACTTGCGAGAAGTTCTTGTTCTTAACCCGTAAGAGTTAAGACTTTCGCGTTTTAAAGTTCCCTATATAAAAGCCTAGCAAAACTTGACTTAAACACGTTAAGGAAACTAGCTAGAGTGAACTTAGATAAGTAAACTCAGGTTGAGTCAAAAGATTTACAACATTGAAAAAGTAAAACCACTTTATTAAAATTTATTCTAGCAATGAAATAAAATAACTATAACAAAGGAAAAACTACAAGGCCAAAATAGATCAAAATTTTTAAAAAATGTCGAAAAATCAATTTTCCGGTTAAAATGAGGACAAATGCATGGAAAAGACCACTTAACTTCGATAGAAGTCCCCCTACACTTAATATAAACATTGTCCTTAATGTTTAAGCATGTGGAAGTAAACTCCCCTACACTTAGGATATTGTGCACTTTATTTAAATCTTGCTAAGGAAGAGACAACTAAAATGATTCCTATTTTAATATTGAAGAATATAAAATAGGGAATCACCGGTCGTCAAAAGTCATCAACAGTGGATCTTTAAAAGCTCCAATCCCTGCACATGATAAGAAAGAAAACAACAAACACATACTAGGGTCTCCCCTACACTTATTATAAAAACAAAAGAAAAAGGATAGATACTGCGGGTTGCCTCCCGAGAAGCGCTTGTTTTTGTTAACCGAGTCGTGAGCCTGAATAGACCTTGATTATCATGGTAAGAAGCTTGAAGAACATCCAACGGGATCAAATACATGGTTTTCTTCCATCAAATAGCACAAGCTTAAGGCGAACAAGGCAAGCCAAATAAGAGTAGGCAAGGTTCCCTTAAGCAAAGATTGAGCACTGTGGTAGAAAGTAGGATGAAGTGCAAGCATATCTCCACAAGGTCCAAAAATCTTTCCTTTTATTTCATTAGATGGATACTGAGATGGCTTAAAAATTGCAATACCGGGATCAAACATGTTTTCCTTTAGGGGGAAATAACACT
The DNA here is from genome assembly GCA_025667525.1 of Glebionis coronaria. Taxonomy (NCBI): domain Eukaryota; kingdom Viridiplantae; phylum Streptophyta; class Magnoliopsida; order Asterales; family Asteraceae; genus Glebionis; species Glebionis coronaria. Next base: position 188,943,976 of record CM046876.1, read on the forward strand.
CAGGCTCAGTAGACCTTGAAGAAGATCCGCTCATAAATCTCACAATCTCATCCTCAGAAGGTGGATAAAGAGGTGTCAAGACATAGGTACTACGGATATTGGTGTCTTCCGGCTTCTTCTCCTTTGAAAGAGGTTTCTTCATATCCGAAAGAGGAGAAAGACAATAATCAAAGTCCGAAGGAGGAGAATCATTCTCATTAGGGAAGTAGATGTTGAGAAAAGTAGCAAAATCTTCCTCAAATGAGTAGTCATCCAAAGTAGGATCAAGCATTGTTGGTGGAGGATCTTCATCAAAAGTAGGAACAAGGTCATCATGTGAAGAATCACTCGAAATAGTATCAACATCATCAAAATCATCATATGTTGGCATGTCTTTATACTCTAAAGTAAAATCATCATAATCATCCATATCAGAACTAGAATCATCCTCATAGTCATCATAGATTGGTGGAGATTCATATATTGGTGGAGGATCTAAATTGGAGAGAGAATCATCCACATCATCTTGGAAAAGTGGATTATCATAGCAAGAATCGAAAATAGGATTGTTGTAGACGACAAAATCATCAAGTACATTAATCATATTCACCGATTCTCTTCCATTGGGTTTGGTTGTGATCTTCCCCATTTTTAACACTTGAGCATCATTCCCGAATCTTAAGATTAGCTCACCTTCGGCAACATCAACTAAGGCTTTTCCGGTTCTCAAGAATGGCCGACCAAGTATTAACGGAATACGAGGGTCCATTTCATAATCAACAACAACAAAGTCGACCGGAAAAGTGAAGGTAACAACTTTAATAAATACATCTTCAGCACCAACGGGGTAAGCGAGAGTGCGATTTGCTAGCTCAAGAGTCATCTTTGTTGGTGTAAGGTCGGGTAATGATAGTGTTTTCCAAACACTTAAAGGCATCAAATTTATACTTGCCCCGAGATCAGCTAAGGCAGTATATTCTTCGGTTTTGTTAAAAATGCAAGGCAACACAAAACGACGAGATCTCCAAGTTTTTCCAGAAGTTCTTTAAGAAGGACTGCAGAACAGTTTTCATTTAAGCGTGTGTTGACAAACTCAACTATCTTTTCCTTCTTGTTAAGCAATTCCTTGAATGCTTTGACGAATTTCGGCATTTGGACAAGTGCTTCAACGAGGCTAATGTTGAAATTCATTTGAGAGATCATCTTTGATAGGTGTGTAAACACCCATCCTTTTTACCATTTAATTACAATAATAACCGAGCCAAAACGTGTATTTTATGTCATTTATGTCGGAATTATGCGTGGTTTGTGTTTTTGTTGTGATTTAGGACGAAAAGGTGAAAAGTAGAGAAAACACGGGCATTCACGGGCTTTTATCGAAGAAAAAGACGAAAGACGAAGTCAAGAAGTCAAGAGTGCAAAAAGAACAGAAGTCCAAGACCAATTCTGAAGATTTATCGAAGAAAAAGTCAAAAGACGGAAGTTTACTCAAAGCCGAAGAACTCAAGTCTAATTTATCGAAGAATTACAAGACGAGTTCAAAGAAATCCCGAGACATAGTCATTAAAGTCCAAGATTAACAAAAGATTAAGAAGAGAAGGACTTAAGTGTGCAATTAAGGAAAAGAGGAAAGAGGGAGGAAGCTTCCTAAGCACTCCTTAATCTCCCCTATATATAGATTAGGATTTTCATTCATTTGTTTTTGTTGGCTAGTTTGACAAACTATGCTCTTCCACTTTAATTTTTGCACATTTAAATTCATGTCATTTACTTTATTGTCAAATTTAAATACATGTCTTGCACCTTAAATACCTTTAATTTCAAGTAAGTTTCCATTTTTAATTCTTGTCAATCTTTATTTTTATTGTTGATCTCCTATCTACCTTTCTTTATTTGATCTTAATCTTCATGCTTTATTGTTTATGTTCATGTTCTTGATTTTTTATTGATTTATTTAAGTGGGTTTTGATTATTTTGATTAGTTTTGTTAGTTTGATTGTTTTGGATTGATTGTTTATGATTAATAGATGTTTATTCATTAGTTTGATTTAATCTTGTGGTTGATTTTGTTTAGTTTTTATTAGATTCGTGTATATCTTGGTTCCTTGTTCTTCGTGTGTCTGTTACTGTATTCCCAGGTACTGTTCTTCCCCAGTTACTCCGAGTGAAGGATTTTGTGCAATTATATTCCGGATCAGCAAGTTCATCCGGAATAATTTATTATTCCAGATCAAAGTGTTCTATTCGGAATAACCTAACATTCCGGATCAAGGTTTTAGCCAAGGTGATTCATCCGGAATATCCAATATTCCGGATCAAGGAAATTATTCCGGATCAACAGAATATTCCGGATCAACAGAACATTCCGGATCAACAGAACATTCCGAATCAAGATATTCCGGATCAAGGCATTATTCCGAATCAAGGGCTTCCATCCGAAATAAGTGACATATTCCGGATCAAGGAGTTCTATTCGGAATATTATTCCGGATCAACAACATTCCGAATCAAGGTCCAACATTCCGAATCAAGACTTTATTCCGGATAAGTGACATATTCCGGATAAAGGATTTATTCTACTTGTCATTTATTTTAAATTAGACTTAGATTTATTTTAAAGTCATTTTCATTCACGTCTTTGCACTTTTATTTTAAAAACAACCAAAAATATTTGTCTCACCAAAAACAATTGAGTCGTACTTTGAACCGGAAATCAATTCGTTAAGATACCGAGAACTTAACTTTCTTACCATACAAAATCTCTTCATTAAAATGGCGCCGCTGCCGGGGAAAAATTTTTCGTTATTTTTCCCCGTCACACCGTGAACAATTAAGATCCGTTCACTCATGAACGTTATTTTTCGTGTCAAAAATTTTCCAAAAATCCCAAAAACATTTGAAAAATCATAAAAAGCATTTCTTTTTCAAAGTTTTGCACCAAAAATATTCCTCTTTATCCTCTATTATGTTTAATTCTTTTCTTTACCCCTCTTATTTATAATTCTTCATGGATTCTTCTTGTGTACGGTGTGGGAGACCATGGCATGGTTTTCAAACATGTCAATGGTGTACTTGTGAGCGGTGTGGTTTTGATATCGATGATACACAATTTGGATTTTGTCCATTTTGCAATTCAACAAATTCATATTTCTCCTCTTACAATACTTTCCCACCCTCTCCCGTCTATGACAATCCCTATCCTCAAGATGCACCGAGTTTTTCTCCATACCCGTGGTGCTATATTTGTGGGGACCCTCACGATGCTTCTTCTTGTGATCCCCCACGTCACACCGTCAATCATCAACCCTTGTGTACACTTCCTCCTGAGCAAATGGCCACACTTTTTGACACCTTTCAAAAAGTTCATGAAGCTTGCACCAAGATGATGGAGAAATGTCAAGCGGATCAACAACAAGAGCAGGTATCTAACCTTAATACTTACACTCCTTCTCTTGTGCCTCCATATTATTATGACAGTGATGACGATGAGAGTCCTATTTCTTGGAACGATGAGAATTCTATTCCTTCTCCCGACTTGCCGGCTCTAGAGCCTACGGATTCACCCATCATAGGGGATGAGGATCTTAGCACAATTCCTGCAAAGGAATCCGACGAATTCCATAAGTCTAGTGCTGATAACCTTGTCCCATTTCCAAGTGAATCTGAGTTGACATCCGACAGTGACGATGAGTATGATGAATTTTCTTCTGATGATGTTCCTTCCACCAACACTTTGGGAGAGGATAATTTGTCTTTCTCTAATCCTCTTTTTGATCAAGATGATGATTTTACTTCTAGTGATGACGAGTCACTATCCGATGAAGATGATCCGAAGTAAATTTTCATAATTTATTCGAACCCTTTATTTGATTTTGATGACGATTACATATCTAATGCGGTGAATCCTCTCTTTGACGAAGGGATTGAGGACATTGATAGCTCTGATTCTCCTACTATTGATGAGCATACTTTGTTAGCCATGCCCCCTTCTATCGCAGAGGTGGAGAAATTTGACTCCACTAGAAAGGTGACGCAGGTGGAAGGTAATTGTTCTCATACTTCTCATATTATATTACCACCTCCTCCTACCGCGTGCACACCCACGCGGGTGATGTATCGCTTTTACTCTCCTCGTTTCGTACCGGGAAATGAGGACGAGTGCTTTGACCCGGGAGGTGACAATGACCATTCTATGATTGATAGTCTTACGGCTTTGCCAATTGGTCCGCATCCATTGTCTTTGGAGGACGACAATGTGATTCCTTTACCCACCCCACCTCCCGTGGATCAAGATTTCACATACTTCTCGTATGTTGAACGGACCTTCCTACCATTCAAGACTTATCCTTCTGCCTCTCCTTTAGTATATTCTTCTGGGAACGAGGACAAGGTCTTTGATCCCGGTATTACATTTGAGGCTTCCCCATGGACCATTTAATTCGGGGACGAGTCAGGCTCGTGACTCGGTTAACAAAAACAAGCGCTTTTTGGGAGGCAACCCAATTATCTATCTTTTACTTTGTTTTTACCATAAGTGTAGGGGGAGACCCGTTGGTGTTTGCTATTTCCTCTCTTATTCTATTCAGGGATTCGAGCGCTCAATGATCCACTCTTGATGATTTTTGACGACCCGTGATTCCGTGTTTCCCTTCTTCCCGGTTCTATCCTAAACTATTTTCGATTCACTATTTTATATTTCTCAATATTAAAATAGGAATCTCTTTAGTTGTCTTTTCCTTAGCGAGATTTAAACAACGTGCACAATGTCCTAAGTGTAGGGGAGTTTACTCCCACATGCTTAAACATTGAGGACAATGTTTATATCAAGTGTAGGGGGGGACTTTTATCGAATTTAAGTGGTCTTTTCCTTGTATTTGTCCTCATTTTAACCGGAAAATCAGTTTTTCGACAATTTTCAAAATTTTTGATCTATTTTGGCCTATTAGTTTTTCCTTTTGTATAGTTATTTTCTTTCCTTGCTGGAATAAATCTTTAATAAAGTGGTTTTAATTTTCAAACGTTGTGAATTTTTTGACTCAACCCGAGTTTACTTGTCTAAGTTTACTCTAGCTAGTATCCTTAACGTGTTTAAGTCAAGTTTTGCTAGGCTTTTATATAGGGAGCTATAAAACGCGAAAGTCTTAACTCTCACGGGTTAAGAACAAGAACTTTTCGCAAGTTCCTATAATTGATCCTAGAGAGTCGTTTATCAAGGGAACTTTAAAATACGATTTCTAATCTTGAAAGAGTCTAAGAATTTGCAAGATCCTATAAGCGACTCGAAAACCCAAAACTTTGAGTTAATAGGCTAAGCATCCACGAGTCTCATTCCTTGAGATTTTAAACTGTGGAGAACGAGAGATGATAGAGCCAATTATAAGTTCGGTATTCTTTCATGAATTTATGTGAGTTAATTATAAGCCTATTCTCCCATCGCTTGCTAATAAATTTATCTGCAATAAATAAGGTTGTACGATTTGAAAAGTTACTTAGCTTCTAGCCCAAGATCGTTTAAAAGTTGCTCGGTATGGATTAGAGTTCATAGACAAGGCATAACTTATTGAAGCGGGATGCGAAGATTGGCGAGTACGAAAAGGTCCTAACAAGACATGAGGGATATATTTTGTTGCTAAAGATCCAAAAATGATGTGAAGAATCATTTATCGAAAATCAATATGAAGGATCGAGACACACGACAAAAAGCAAAAACTCCCCAAAAGTAATGGAGAAGTCTATCCGAAAAGACCCTAACAAGGTATGAGGATAAATAAAGCCAAGTCCAAAAGGAGGCAGATCGTTGTATATCAAAGTCCAAAATAAAGATTGGAGAAAAATGAAGAAGTCGTGGTCCAAGTATGAATCTCTCAAAACTTCAAGTGAAGAAATTCCTATATGAAGAGAAGACCATTATTTCATGAACGTCTCTCAAGGTTTGAAGTATGAAGTCGCTGCCAAATATCAGTCCGAGAAAGGTCTCAAATCGCGAAGCGAGTTATGCCAAGATATGAACTTTATGAGGTCCCGAGAAACAGTTTTAAAAGATTTTGTCCTTTAGCTAACTATTGATTAAATCGTTCACTTTTTTTTCGGCCTAATAAACTATCGAAATAAGTAAAAAATGCATCCTCGTGATCATTCAAGACAAGAATAAAATATAAGAGATACACCTAGCAATAAGGGAGTCTAAGTGAATAATTGGCCCACATGAGTTCGTGTTAGTTTGCTAACTTATAATAACAATGATCTCGTTTTTAAGCTTGGTTTGGAGAAAGTGAAAACTTGAGGATGATGATCATTCATGACATTTACAAAACCCAATGTATGTTTTTGATTTCTTTACTTTGAATGTTTACAATTTTCTATCTCTTTAATAAAGGCCAACATGGATTGATTTTGATGAAAAATGTAAACGTGCTTTGTAACTAATGCATTGCATGAGGGCATTGCAATGGTCAAGTGTAGGGGATTTGATAGGTGTGTAAACACCCATCCTTTTTACCACTTAATTACAATAATAACCGAGCCAAAACGTGTATTTTATGTCATTTATGTCAGAATTATGCGTGGTTTGTGTTTTTGTTGTGATTTAGGACGAAAAGGTGAAAAGTGGAGAAAACACGGGCATTCACGGGCTTTTATCGAAGAAAAAGACGAAAGACGAAGTCAAGAAGTCAAGAGTGCAAAAAGAACGGAAGTCCAAGACCAATTCTGATGATTTATCGAAGAAAAAGTCAAAAGACGGAAGTTTACTCAAAGCCGAAGAACTCAAGTCTAATTTATCGAAGAATTACAAGACGAGTTCAAAGAAATCCCGAGACAAAGTCATTAAAGTCCAAGATTAACAAAAGATTAAGAAGAGAAGGACTTAAGTGTGCAATTAAGGAAAAGAGGAAAGAGGGAGGAAGCTCCTAAGCACTCCTTAATCTCCCCTATATATAGATTAGGATTTTCATTCATTTGTTTTTTGTTGGCTAGTTTGACAAACTATGCTCTTCCACTTTAATTTTTGCACATTTAAATTCATGTCATTTACTTTATTGTCAAATTTAAATACATGTCTTGCACCTTAAATACCTTTAATTTCAAGTAAGTTTCCATTTTTAATTCTTGTCAATCTTTATTTTTATTGTTGATCTCCTATCTACCTTTATTTATTTGATCTTAATCTTCATTCTTTATTGTTTATGTTCATGTTCTTGATTTTTTATTGATTTATTTAAGTGGGTTTTGATTATTTTGATTAGTTTTGTTAGTTTGATTGTTTTGGATTGATTGTTTATGATTAATAGATGTTTATTCATTAGTTTGATTTAATCTTGTGGTTGATTTTGTTTAGTTTTTATTAGATTCGTGTATATCTTGGTTCCTTGTTCTTCGTGTGTCTGTTACTGTATTCCCAGGTACTGTTCTTCCCCAGTTATTCCGAGTGAAGGATTTTGTGCAAGTATATTCCGGATCAGCAAGTTCATCCAGAATAATTTATTATTCCGGATCAAAGTGTTCTATTCGGAATAACCTAACATTCCGGATCAAGGTTTTAGCCAAGGTGATTCATCCGGAATATCCAATATTCCAGATCAAGGAAATTATTCTGGATCAACAGAACATTCCGGATCAACAGAACATTCCGGATCAACAGAATATTCCGAATCAAGATATTCCGGATCAAGGCATTATTCCGAATCAAGGGCTTCCATCCGGAATAAGTGACATATTCCGGATCAAGGAGTTCTATTCGGAATATTATTCCGGATCAGCAACATTCCGAATCAAGGTCCAACATTCCGAATCAAGACTTTATTCCAGATAAGTGACATATTCCGGATAAAGGATTTATTCTACTTGTCATTTATTTTAAATTAGACTTAGATTTATTTTAAAGTCATTTTCATTCACGTCTTTGCACTTTTATTTTATAAACAACCAAAAATATTTGTTTCACCAAAAAAAATTGAGTCGTACTTTGAACCGGAAATCAATTCGCTAAGATACCGAGAACTTAACTTTCTTACCATACAAAATCTCTTCATTAAAATGGCGCCGCTGCCGGGGAAAAAAATTTCGTTATTTTTCCCCGTCACACCGTGAACAATTAAGATCCGTTCACTCGTCAACGTTATTTTTTGTGTCAAAAATTTTCCAAAAATCCCAAAAACATTTTAAAAATCATAAAAAGCATTTCTTTTTCAAAGTTTTGCACCAAAAATATTCCTCTTTATCCTCTATTATGTTTAATTCTTTTCTTTACCCCTCTTATTTATAATTCTTCATGGATTCGTCTTGTGTACGGTGTGGGAGACCATGGCATGGTTTTCAAACATGTCAATGGTGTACTTGTGAGCGGTGTGGTTTTGATATCGATGATACACAATTTGGATTTTGTCTATTTAGCAATTCAACAAATTCATATTTCTCCTCTTACAATACTTTCCCACCCTCTCCCGTCTATGACAATCCCTATCCTCAAGATGCACCGGGTTTTTCTCCATACCCGTGGTGCTATATTTGTGGGGACCCTCACGATGCTTCTTCTTGTGATCCCCCACGTCACACCGTCAATCATCAACCCTTGTGTACACTTCCTCCTGAGCAAATGGCCACACTTTTTGACTTTCAAAAAGTTCATGAAGCTTGCACCAAGATGATGGAGAAATGTCAAGCGGATCAACAACAAGAGCAGGTATCTAACCTTAATGCTTATATCCTCCTCTTGTGCCTCTATATTATTATGACAGTGATGACGATGAGAGTCCTTTTTCTTGGAACGATGAGAATTCTATTCCTTCTCCCGACTTGCCAGCTCTGGAGCCTACGGATTAACCCATCCTAGGGGATGAGGATCTTAGCACAATTCCTGCAAAGGAATCCGACGAATTCCATAAGTCTAGTGCTGATAACCTTGTCCCATTTCCAAGTGAATCTGAGTTGACATCCGACAGTGACAATGAGTATGATGCATTTTCTTCTGATGATGTTCCTTCCACCAACACTTTTGGAGAGGATTCTTTGGCTTTCTCTAATCCTCTTTTTGATCAAGATGATAATTTTACGTCTAGTGATGACGAGACACTATCCGATGAAGACGTTCCGAAGGAAATTTCCAAGATTTATTCGAACCCTTTATTTGATTTTGATGACGATTACATATCTAGTGCGGTGAATCCTCTCTTTGACGAAGGGATTGAGGACATTGATAGCTCTGATTCTCCTACTATTGATGAGCATACTTTGTTAGCCATGCCCCGTTCTATCGCAGAGGTGGAGAAATTTGACTCCACTGGAAAGGTGACGCAGGTGGAAGGTAATTGTTCTCATACTTCTCATATTATATTACCACCTCCTCCTACCGCGTGCACACCCACGCGGGTGATGTATCGCTTTTACTCTCCTCGTTTCGTACCGGGAAATGAGGACGAGTGCTTTGACCCGGGAGGTGACAATGACCATTCTATGATTGATAGTCTTACGGCTTTGCCAATTGGTCCGCATCCATTGTCTTTGGAGGACGACAATGTGATTCCTTTACCCACCCCACCTCCCGTGGATCAAGATTTCACATACTTCTCGTATGTTGAACGGACCTTCCTACCATTCAAGACTTATCCTCCTGCCTCTCCTTTATTATATTCTTCTAGGAACGAGGACAAGGTCTTTGATCCCGGTATTACATTTGAGGCTTCCCCATGGACCATTTAATTCGGGGACGAGTCAGGCTCGTGACTTGGTTAACAAAAACAAGCGCTTTTTGGGAGGCAACCCAATTATCTATCTATCTTTTTCTTTGTTTTTACCATAAGTGTAGGGGGAGACCCGTTGGTGTTTGCTATTTCCTCTCTTCTTCTATTCAGGGATTCGAGCGGTCAATGATCCACTCTTGATGATTTTTGACGACCCGTGATTCCATGTTTCCCTTCTTCCCGGTTCTATCCTAAACTCTTTTCGATTCACTATTTTATATTTCTCAATATTAAAATAGGAATATCTTTAGTTGTCTTTTCCTTAGCGAGATTTAAACAACGTGCACAATGTCCTAAGTGTAGGGGAGTTTACTCCCACATGCTTAAACATTAAGGAAAATGTTTATATCAAATGTAGGGGGGACTTCTATCGAAGTAAAGTGGTCTTTTCCTTGTATTTGTCCTCATTTTAACCGGAAAATCAGTTTTTCGACATTTTTCAAAAATTTTGATCTATTTTGGCCTATTAGTTTTTCCTTTTGTATAATTATTTTCTTTCCTTGCTAGAATAAATCTTTAATAAAGTGGTTTTAATTTTCAAACTTTGTGAATTTTATGACTCAACCCGTGTTTACTTGTCTAAGTTTACTCTAGCTAGTATCCTTAACGTGTTTACGTCAAGTTTTGCTAGGCTTTTATATAGGGAGCTATAAAACGCGAAAGTCTTAACTCTCACGGGTTAAGAACAAGAACTTTTCGCAAGTTCCTATAATTGATCCTAGAGAGTCGTTTATCAAGGGAACTTTAAAATGCGATTTCTAAACTTGAAAGAGTCTAAGAATTTGCAAGATCCTATAAGCGACTCGAAAACCCAAAACTTTGAGTTAATAGGCTAAGCATCCACGAGTCTCATTCCTTGAGATTTTAAACTGTGGAGAACGAGAGATGATAGAGCCAATTATAAGTTCGGTATTCTTTCATGAATTTATGTGAGTTAATTATAAGCCTATTCTCCTATCGCTTGCTAATAAATTTATCTACAATAAATAAGGTTGTACGATTTGAAAAGTTACTTAGCTTCTAGCCCAAGATCGTTTAAAAGTTGCTCGGTATGGATTAGAGTTCATAACCAAGGCATAACTTATTGAAGCGGGATACGAAGATTGGCGAGTCCGAAAAGGTCCTAACAAGACATGAGGGCTATATTTTGTTGCTAAAGATCCAAAAGTGATGTGAAGAATCATTTATCGAAAATCAATATGAAGGATCGAGACACACGACGAAAAGCAAAAACTCCCCAAAAGTCATGGAGAAGTCTATCCGAAAAGACCCTAACAAGGTATGAGGATAAATAAAGCCAAGTCCAAAAGGAGGCGGATCGTTGTATATCAAAGTCCAAAATAAAGATTGGAGAAAAATGAAGAAGTCGTGGTCCAAGTATGAATCTCTCAAAACTTCAAGTGAAGAAATTCCTATATGAAGAGAAGACCATTATTTCATGAACGTCTCTCAAGGTTTGAAGTATGAAGTCACTGCCAAATATCGGTCCGAGAAAGGTCTCAAATCGCGATGCGAGTTATGCCAAGATATGAACTTTATGAGGTCCCGAGAAGCAGTTTTAAAATTTTTGTCCTTTAGCTAACTATTGATTAAATCGTTCACTTTATTTTCGGCCTAATAAACTATCGAAATAAGTCAACAATGCATCCTCGTGATCATTCAAGACAATAATAAAATAAAAGAGATACACCTAGGAATAAGGGAGTCTAAGTGAATAATTGGCCCACATGTGTTCGTGTTAGTTTGCTAACTTATAATAACAATGATCTCGTTTTTAAGCTTGGTTTGGAGAAAGTGAAAACTTGAGGATAATGATCATTCATGACATTTCCAAAACCCAAGGTATGTTTTTGATTTCTTTACTTTGAATGTTTATAATTTTCTATCTCTTTAATAAAGGCCAACATGGATTGATTTTGATGAAAAATGTAAACGTGCTTTGTAACTAATGCATTGCATGAGGGCATTGCAATGGTCAAGTGTAGGGGATTTGATAGGTGTGTAAACTCCCATCCTTTTTACCACTTAATTACAATAATAACCGAGCCAAAACGTGTATTTTATGTCATTTATGTCGGAATTATGCGTGGTTTGTGTTTTTGTTGTGATTTAGGACGAAAAGGTGAAAAGTGGAGAAAACACGGGCATTCACGGGATTTTATCGAAGAAAAAGACGAAAGACGAAGTCAAGAAGTCAAGAGTGCAAAAAGAACGGAAGTCCAAGACCATTTTTGAAGATTTATCGAAGAAAAAGTCAAAAGACGGAAGTTTACTCAAAGCCGAAGAACTCAAGTCTAATTTATCGAAGAATTACAAGACGAGTTCAAAGAAATCCCGAGATAAAGTCATTAAAGTCCAAGATTAACAAAAGATTAAGAAGAGTTAAGAAGAGAAGGACTTAAGTGTGCAATTAAGGAAAAGAGGAAAGAGGGAGGAAGCTTCCTAAACACTCCTTAATCTCCCCTATATATAGATTAGGATTTTCATTCATTTGTTTTTGTTGGCTAGTTTGACAAACTATGCTCTTCCACTTTAAATTTTGCACATTTAAATTCATGTCATTTACTTTATTGTCAAATTTAAATACATGTCTTGCACCTTAAATACCTTTAGTTTCAAGTAAGTTTCCATTTTTAATTCTTGTCAATATTTATTTTTATTATTGATCTCCTATCTACCTTTCTTTATTTGATCTTGATCTTGATGCTTTATTGTTTATGTTCATGTTCTTGATTTTTTATTGATCTATTTAAGTGGGTTTTGATTATTTTGATTAGTTTTGTTAGTTTGATTGTTTTGGATTGATTGTTTATGATTAATAGATGTTTATTCATTAGTTTGATTTAATCTTGTGGTTGATTTTGTTTAGTTTTTATTAGATTCGTGTATATCTTGGTTCCTTGTTCTTCGTGTGTCTGTTACTGTATTCCCAGGTACTGTTCTTCCCCAGTTATTCCGAGTGAAGGATTTTATGCAAGTATATTCCGGATCAGCAAGTTCATCCGGAATAATTTATTATTCCGGATCAAAGTGTTCTATTCGGAATAACCTAACATTCCGGATCAAGGTTTTAGCCAAGGTGATTCATCCGGAATATCCAATATTCCAGGTCAAGGAAATTATTCTGGATCAACAGAATATTCCGGATCAACAGAACATTCCGGATCAACAGAACATTCCTAATCAAGATATTCCGGATCAAGGCATTATTCCGAATCAAGGGCTTCCATCCGGAATAAGTGACATATTCCGGATCAAGGAGTTCTACTCGGAATATTATTCCGGATCAGTAACATTCCGAATCAAGGTCCAACATTCCGAATCAAGACTTTATTCCGGATAAGTGACATAGTCCGGATAAAGGATTTATTCTACTTGTTATTTATTTTAAATTAGACTTAGATTTATTTTAAAGTCATTTTCATTCACATCTTTGCACTTTTATTTTAAAAACAACCAAAAATATTTGTTTTACCAAAAACAATTGAGTCGTACTTTGAACCGAAAATCAATTCGTTAAGATAACGAGAACTTAACTTTCTTACCATACAAAATCTCTTCATTAATCTTCATAAAATAAGGGACTTGAGCATCCTCTTTAGTAAGCAATTTTCTCTTGTCTAACCGAGAAGGATAAGGGATGTTGGGTTTAGTTGGTGTAGGTGTAGCAGGTAAAGGTTGATATGTTGAAGTTTTACAGGTGGAAGGTGGGGTTGGTGAAGGGTGTTTCTTGGGTAATACTTCTGGTAGAGGTGGAGACGGTAATGGAGAACTAATACTAGGTGTGAGATTAGGAGGGATAAATGGTGGTGGAGGAGGTGTAGATAGAGTAACTGGGGGAGGGGTAGATGGTCCTACAAGAGTTGCTCTACTGCGTGTAGTAATAGCACTCACATTCGCTCTCTTGGGTTGGTGACGGTATTTGATGGAAGAGAGCCCGAAGTAGAGGGTTGAGTACTTGGAAAGAAACTAGCCATCATATTCTTCAAATCATTCGTTTGATTGCTAAAAGAGGTTTTCATATCATGTCGAAGCTCGGTTCTAATACCATTCCCTTGCTTAGTGGTATCTCCTTTCAAGTTGATGATTTGGCTTTGCAGATTCTTAACTAGCTCTCCTTGGGTCCTCATGAAAGTTTCAACATCTTGATTAATGGGTGGTGCTTGTTGAGCGGGTGGGTGATAAGGATTAGAAGCTCGAGGTGGGTTTTGATTGCTTCTATTAAAGTTGTTGGGATTGTGGTTTTGAGGAGAAAAACCGGGTGAAAGAAAGTTGATGGAACGGTAACTTAGCAAGTTACGATCACCTTGAGGTCGGGCTTGGTAATTTTTCATTGAATAGTTACCATGAGCCGCATACACGTTTCCGGATTGTCATGAGTAGAAGGACAATCAGTGTATGAATGAGGACCCCCGCAAATCTCACAAGAAGTTGCTACAGCTTTAACTTGTTGTTGTTGATTTGTAGCCAAGAGTTGCATATTTTTGCTCATTTCTACCATTGCGCGTGTCAATTCGGTGATATCAGGGTTTGAAGAAGTAGAAGAAACATTAACTCTCGGGTTATTCCTTGAAGATGCGGATGAATCCCAATTTTTGTGATGAGTAGTCATGTTCTCGATAAGCTCTCTACACTCCTCATGTCTTCTTTTCATAAATGTGCCACCAGCGGCTGCATTAATCGTATCACGATCACGAAAAGTTAAACCATTGTAGAACATATCAATCAAAGTAACGGGGAGCATGTTATGGTTTGGACATCGATCAATCAAAACATTATATCGTTCCCAAGCATCAAAAAGTGATTCATCGGGTTCTTGAGTAAATCCACTAATTTGATTTCGAAGGCTCGTGACCATGAATGGTGGAAAGTAGCGTGATAAAAAGCGTTGAGTCATCTCATCCCAAGTATGAATTGAATTCTTCGGAAGACGATCAAACCATTTTTCGACATGGTGGGATAAGGTATGTGGAAATAGGTGATGGCGAAGAAAATCCATAGTAACCCCGGGCAAATTCATGCTTTGAGTAACGGTAATGAATTTGTCGAGGTGTTTGTTGGCATCATCATCCGGCAATCCGCGAAATGGACAAGTGTTTTAGACTTGTTGGATCATGTGATGCTTCAAAAAAAACTCTGGAGCAGTGATTTGCATCGGCGCAATCGGTCCTCCTCGTCCATTCATCGTAGGTTGACATAGCTCCTCCATCGTTCGAAGGTCGGGTGGGGGAAAATTGTTGTTGTTATTCATGTTGGGGTGGGGTGACTATTGTTGTTGTGCACACCAGCCATATCTAAATCTTCACGAGTCTCGGGCTCTGAATAAGATGAAGATCTAGTACACATACACCTGCAAAAGAAAAAGAAAAAGATACCAAAGAAATAAAGAATATATATGTACTTGTAAAAATAAAATAAAATCTTTTCGGTGCAAAACTTTGAAAAAGAAATGCTTTTTATAAGGTTTTTAATGTTTTTGTATTTTTGAAAATTTTTAATTTTTATGGATATTTTTGGAAATTTTTAAACAAGAAAAATAACGTTCACGAGTGAACGGATCCCAAAATTCAATGCGTCTCTCACAGAAAATCGTTAATCTTTACCAAAAAGAGCCGGCAGCGACGCCATTTAATACATTGATTTTTCCAAGTATAAAAACTAAGTTCGTTGATTGTGTCTAATCGAATTGATTACTGGTTATTTGTGCGACTCAGTTGTCTTTTGGTGAAAAAGAAATAGATTGGTCGTTGTAGTAAAATTAAATTGCGAAACGTTAAAGTAAATGACAGGTAAAGTAATTGTGCAAAATTTAAAACTTTAAAAGTAAATGACGAGAAATTAAGACTTTAAAGGTAAATTAATTAAATGACGTAAAATTAAAGCTTGACGAAAAGTAGATTTGACAATTTAATAAAAATGCAATCTTAAAATAAAGCTAAAATAAAAAAATTAAAATAAAGTTTAAGAAAATGGCGGGAAAAATTAAATTGATAATTAAAAATAAGAATAGAAAATAGAAACTATAATTCTATTGGAATGTATCCTTCATCGGAATCCCATCGGAATCCACTGTCGGAATGAAAGCATCGGAATAAGTATAAACAAAATTATCGGAATAACAAGAATGAAATCTATCGGAATGGAGTGAAAAACAAAACCGTCGGAATATTGATCGCAATATCCTATCTGAATGTGAAGTCTGTCGGAATATGGCTGTTAAATTTTGGCAGAGTTCCGTCACAATATACCTTAATATCCGTCGCAATCCACGATTGCAATGAGAGATCGTAATCTTGATCAGAATAAGGGTTATCGCAATATTGATCGCAATGTAGAAACCCTTGCATATTCCGATGGAAAGAACAAAAACAAAAGGAGCAAATAAGCAAAGACCAAATAAGCACTTTGACAATAAGCAAATACCAAAAACTTAATTAAAACAAGAATAAGTAGAACTAAATAAGCACAAATTTAAAAACTCTTCAAAACACAAAATAAGAAAGCTTTATAAACGAACTAACATAGAAAGATTAAACTTTTAAAAAGATGAAACTTTTAAGAACACTCAAACGAAAATAAGCTAGACACTAAATAAGCAAAAAGCACAAACAAAATAAGAATTTCAAACGTAAGGATTTGATAAGAACAATGGAAAAATAAGAACTTTTGTCAAATAAACATCAAGATTAAACAAAACTTCAAGATTAATCAAACAAAATAAGATATTTAAAAGCAAGAAAGGAAGAATGAGATGATTATGAAAACTTGATTAAAGGAAAATAAAGATTCAACAACAAAATTAACTTACTTGGAATTAAAGGCAAGAAATTAAAGAACAATTAAGTAAATGACAATATGAAAGTGCAAGTAATTAAAGGTGGAGAGCTAAGTTGTCAAGTTAGCTAACAAGACTAACTGAGGTGAAATGTCTCTATTTATAGGGAGAAGGGAAGGAAGGGATGTTGGTTGCTTCCTTCTTTCTTTCTTTTCGTCTCGACTCGATTTTAATTCTTTGTCTTTTTCGACTTTGTCTCGGGATTATTTGAACTCGTCTTATAATTTCTTCATTTATTAGACTTGAGTTCTTTGACTTCATTAAACTTCCGTCTTTGGACTTTTTCTTCGATAAATCTTAAGAATAGGCCTTGGACTTTCGTTCTTTTTGCACTCTTGATCTTTTGACTTCGTCTTTTGTCTTTTTCTTCGATAAAAGCCCGTGGAAGCCCGTGTTTTCTCCCCTTTTCACATTTTGGTCCTAAATCACAACAAAAACACAAACCACACATAATTCTGACATTTACGACATAAAATACACGTTTTGGCTTGGTTATTATTGTAATTAAGTGGTAAAAAGATAAGTGTTTTCACACTTATTATGCCCAAACCACGGTTTTAACCAAGTTCACCAAATTAACACCTTCTACAATGCCTTGAAACCTCACCATCAAGATTCCCTTAACTCGGCCGCGGGTGGGAACATTCTTTCAAAATCCACACAAGATGCATGGGATATCACTGAAACAAAATCCATGGTTCAAACAAATAATCAAAGAGATGAGGTGGTCCATGTTGTTCAAGAGAGTGCTCATACATCAATTGATAATCAACTCCTCAAGAATCACAATGAAATACTTCAAGCACTTAAAAAGACTCAAAAGATGAATCAAGAGATGTTTCAAGCCTTTATGAAGATTTCCTTGAACAATTCTTCTCCCAATGATGTAAATGACATTACCCTATCTTGTTAGACATGTGGAGGTACTCACTCATACTTAGAATGTGATAAAGTTCAAAACTTTCAAGGTGAAAGTTATGCTTATCATGATGAACAAAGAGAGCACTTTAAACCCAACATCAAGCCTAACCACCTCTCTTACAATTCTAACAATTACCTTACTCCACCCGGTTTCCCTCCCATCAACCCACCCAAAACCAAACAAACCCTCCACAATTACTTAATAGAAACCAAGGGCAAAGGGGAATTTACCAAGGGAACAACAACAATAGAGGACCTAACAACTTTCAAAATCAAGGAAACAACTTTCATGGCATTAACCAAGGGTTTTACAATCAACCTCCACCTTTCCAACCTCAAGGATTTCAAAGGAATGTGCCAAATGATTTTAACACCATTGAGCTTCTTCACAAGATGAATCAAGATAATGAAAGGAGTGTTAGGCTCAAAATATTGAGTCAAACAAGAATGTTCGGTCATAGGTTTCTATTGTAATATTTATTAGAACGTTGTAATAAGTAGTTATTTAGTCGTGGTTCACAGGCTTGGATTTAAACTAATTAAAGTCCAAAAGACAAGCCCGACCCAATATATAGTCCATTAAAGCCCGCATGTGGGTGGACTATATATACTACCCTCCTAGCATGTTAGGAGGGTGGATGGTCATTTTGTAACAACTTCTTTTCTTAATCTAATCTCACCAAGTTAATCATCTCTTCTCTACTTTCTCTCACTACTTTCTCTCTCTAGGAATTCATCTCTTCTTCATCTATTTTCTTTCTTTCTTCATTGCTTAATCATCACAAATACATGGGACAACATTTGGTATCAATCGCCATGGGGTAGATTTGTGATTCATTGTTGTTATTATATTTGATTCGAATGATTTAATCCATAAATCATCTCGGATTTAAATTTTTTTTGTGTTCTTCGTGCTCTACTTCTTCATCTACATCTTCTACATAGTTGTAGTAGTGATTTGGTATATTTACTTTGGCTAAAAACACAAAATTTTTGGGTTTTTTGATCATTTTTTGGCTTAAAATCACGTATTGGTTGAGTTTTGTCCGAGAAAAGGGGGATATATTCCGATCAGTATTCCGATCTGTGCAATCGGAAAAGGGTTTCAACATTCCGACCATCATTCCGACTGGACAACAATATTCCGATTGGCATTCCGATTTGCATTCCGATTGGTGTTTTCCGATAGCACATTCCGATTGGTGTTTTCCGATAGCACATTCCGATTGGTGTTTTCCGATCATACATTCCGATTGGTGTTTTCCGATCATACATTCCGATTGGTGCATTCCGATAACATTCCGATTGGTGCATTCCGATTGGTGCATTCCGATAACATTCGATTGGTTATTCCGATTAGGGGACATTCCGATTGGCGGGAAAACCAAAGTAAAATTTATTTTTTCCTAGACCATTTTTAGGCCATTTAAGCTTCAATTTCAAATTTTGGTGATGCGAAAAATTTTTCGACCAAAAATTCAAATTTTCGGACCAAAATTCAAATTTTTAGGCCATTTTTAGGTTTTATTTTTCGTTAAAATTTTCATTTTTCAAATTTTTTCCCTACTAGTTATTGGCTATTTCTAACTCATTTTCAAAATTTGGTTATTCAAAATTTTTCGGTTTACCGTTTTAGTCGGACTGAGGAATTTATTGTCGGACTGAAAAAAAAAATTTCAAATTTTTGGAATTTCAACAACAACACAATCACACTATATCTACTTAAGATCCAAAGTCATTTCATCAACAGAGAGAGACGATCATCATGCCAACGAGTAATGCGGTTACTGAATGTTCAGACGTGAAAGACCTCGAAATGGAACGACTACAACAACAGATATGTTTTTTGAGAAAAAATGCCATGGACGGTTTTAGAGTACTTCAAGATTCTTTTCAGCGCCTTTCAAAAGTCTTGTTCGACTTACGTGAATCCACTGGCACATTCATCAAAACATTCACTCATGCCATGGATAGACTTCAAACACAACTTGTCAGCGAAAGAATCATGGCTAGTGAATGCAAGATCACTTTCACTGATCTCAAGACATCACTTGAAACGATGTTTACTTCTGACTTCATCAAGTCTTCGCTTACAAACGAGTGCTTCAAGCGATACCATGGAATGGATGCTTTATCATACAAAGATCGGATAACCCGCAACATCGACTTCATTGTAACCTATGTGAATCACACAATACAGACGCAACAAACGATTGATGATAGACTTCATACCAATTGTGGTATCGCATCAAATGTTGAGAATACAAGCTGCAGATATGAGACTCCGACGCATAGTTCAGGGAATGACGACAACAACTCTAGGAAAGACAACAGCAGCTCTGGCAAACAACACATCGACTCTGAGAATGTCATCAACAATACACCTTCCTATGATAATGGTCCTGTTTTCGATTCTGAGCCATTGGAAGAGGTACACTCTGATGAATATAATGTGTTTGGTGATATTCCTGAGCATAGTGATCTACCCAATGCCATTAATGACACGTGTATGATGGAAACGGTTGATAGCAATACCACACCCGATTCATCAGACATGTGTAATAATGAGTCTGAGGATGATCGACATGCAAATGAATATGATGAAGAGGAACGTATTGCGCTTGCTAATTTAATTGCTACTTTACAAAAAGATGTCACTGAAAATAAAAAGAGTCAAAAGCAATTAAAGAAGGCAAACGCTACGCTCACTCAAAACTTTGAAGAATGCAAAGCCGCTCTAATTAAATCTAATGAGACCCTTGAAAGTAATAGGGCTGAGCTTCTTCAGAAAACCAAAGAGCTTGAGGGGTACAAGGGAAGTGCGTTAAAAAGTCAAAAGGACGATTTTGAAAACAAATATAATACAACTCTTGAGTTATTAACTAAAGAGAAGCGTCAATATAATGTTTTCTTAATGGATGAACGTCAAAAAACGTACCTTGCCAATACCAAAGTTAATGAACTTGAACAAAAGCTCTCTATGACCACCACTGATTCTGCTAAAATTCTAGAGGATAAGAAACAAGAGGTAGATGCGTTAAAACAAGACTTCAAAAGTAGATATGATAAAGAAACCGAAAAGGTTACGAAATTAGAAGCACAAGTCGACTTTTTGAAGAACGTTGTTTATAAAACGCATGATTCTATTCAATCCGTAAGAATGCTAGCACCTCCATCGATGTTTAAGGGTCAAGCTAGCTTTGCAAGTCCTGAGTACCTTGCCAAAGCTCAAGCTGCGAACCCGCATCTTTATCTTGATGAGACTGAAAGGACAGATCTTGATTGCATGCCTGTTAGTGCCAATAGTGAAGAGACTGCCCTTTGGGATGCTGATAGTCAACCACTTGTTAATAAGGAGTTTGTGAAACCTTATAATTATGCTTATGAGAATAGTCTTTATGGCCTGTTCAACAAACAAACTCAAAAAACTCGTGAGGAAGTGTTCTTAGAATGCAAACAAAAGAGAATTCAATGGAAGAAAGCATTTGCCCCTAAGAAATCTAATGTTTACAAATACATCAACTACCTCCCTCTAGATGAATCTAAAAGCAAGAGTAGGAAAACATTAGGTATTCTTAAACATCACATAGATAATGTTAAATCTATTGTTGAACGAGACTGGGCAAAACGTGAAAATGCTGAATGGACACGTCCGATTCCTCAAGATATTACCCTGCTTGTCAAAGAACTCTTAATTCCAAACACGGCGTTGATTAAAGAAACTGTTCTTCAACTTGAGGAGTTCATTCGGACTGAAATGTTTGATGATTTAAAATATGTTGAATCAATTGAGAAACACATTGCTGATCTTCAAATGGAGAAGTCTGATTTCTCAGATGAATATGATTTACTCTTGCAAGAATGCGTTTCTAAAGATGTTATGTGTGCTTATTTTACATCTTGTGCTGATATTGATGAATATTCTGAAGTTGCATGCCAATATCTTGATAAGATCAAAGAATGTGAACGTCTTGAAATTGAGCTTTCGAAACGGAAAGAAAATGTTGACAAAAAGGCTTTTGAGTTACTTCAACACAAAACTGATTTCCTTCAAAAACATTGTCATTCACTTGAACTTGCTCTGCAAAAAGAAGTTGGTAGTTTTCCACATGATAATAAATTGCAAGAAAAACTTTCCCAAACATTTCGAGAAATGAATGAACAGAATTTGGAAATTAAAGGGTTGAAAGCTAAATTACAAGACAGGGACAGAGCAATAGCAGAGTTGCAGAAACTCGTTGCTAAAATGGGTGGGAAAATCGTGGAACCTAGCATTAAGAACCCTGTTGTTCGACAACCCAATGCCTACAAGGATCCAAAGCTGTCTATCTTAGGAAAATCGACTCCGTTCTCCAATTCTTCTCAAATGAAATCTAGGTTACCCCCTAAGACTGATGTGCAACCAAGTGTTCCAAAACCATCCATATCACCCTATGTTCCTCCATTTAGAAAGCACACTGTTGCTAAACCCGACCATGTGAATGCACCTAGCACTTCTAGGACTCCTCCAAAACATGTGACATTCACGTCCACAAAGGAATCTATAGGTTCAAATGACCTCGTTCATACCCACAACCTAGAGGATGCGAAACAAAAAGGGAAGATTCAGAAAGACAAACCAGTGTATGAAAAACCTAGTTCACCAAATCCCGCTAGAGTTCTACACACTCCTAATGGTAGTCAACCAAAACCTAGGATTCCTCTTCAGCAATCTAGGAATTGGAAACCATCCATGAATAGTCGTGTTTCAAACACTACGCCTGAACGATTTGGAAAACAAAGGAATACAAGTACTTTCGTGAATCCAAAATTCCCTGTATGTCCCACTTGCAAAAAGGGCATTCACAATGAAAATCATGACCATTGCATTTTGCAATACCTCTATGAGGTCAAATCTCGTTCATTTGAACGAAGATCGAATACAGAATCCCATAAGACAACAAGGAGACACAAACCCGTCGTAAAGCAAAGCAACAACACCAAATCTGAAACGTGGATTCAAAAAGGACATAGTTTCTCTCCAAAGAAGTCTTCCGCTGTGCAAGAGAAAGCTACTCCTAAATCTAGTCTTCAGTGGAAACCAACGGGACGGATCTTCACAGAAGTTGGTCTTAAGTGGATTCCAATAGAGAAGAGTGATGACACCTGCACCAGCACTAATGCTACTATTCTACACACTGAAAAGGAATTTGTTACCCCTAATTCTAGTATTTGTGCAAACTCTTCTTCTGTGATTGCAGGTACAACAGCGAATTCTGAACCCACTTCTCCTTCTTCAAAGGGTTCCAATTCTGTGTATTCGATATCACCTTCTTCTGATGTACAAAAGTCTATTTTGGATTATTTTCGAAAAACTTGAGAAAACACAAAAATATAATAAAATGTATATATTCATAGAAAAACAAAATAAAAAAATGGAAAAACTTTCAAAATACCAAAAATAT
Source organism: Glebionis coronaria (assembly GCA_025667525.1). NCBI lineage: Eukaryota > Viridiplantae > Streptophyta > Magnoliopsida > Asterales > Asteraceae > Glebionis > Glebionis coronaria. The sequence continues at coordinate 188,966,892 of CM046876.1, forward strand.
TCTTCTCGACATGTCTTTCAGTATCGATAATATGGACGTACCTAGAAATGTCGCTCAATAACGACACGGGTGTGTACATAAAGCTCGAATGAAAGTTGTAAATGTTTTTCAAAACATGTCATTTCAATGATTTACAATTACCTCAGATTGTGACTCGTACTTCAAAGAAAGGAAAGTTGATCACGATGATTACTTATCCTCAACAACGGGAAAATAAAATTTCTCGGTCATGAGCTCTCATTAAAAACATTCAAAGTTTTTAAGCTCATGTAAACGACTTACAGTTAAATGTCAGACTGTAACTCGGACCTCAAATAAAGGAAAGTGTATCTTTAAAGATACCATATCCTAACAAACGGGTAGAGCAATCTATCACGGGTTGAGCTTGTCACAAAACATTCAACGTTTTGAGCTCAACACAATGGCTTGTAATCACTTTCAGATTGCAACCCGGATCTAAATTCACGGGGGAGTGTACGCTTTTGTACTCTTACCCTTAGCAAAAGAAGTTAAATCTTCTTACACTTGAATGGATTCGTCAAGACATTCAAAGTCTATGAACTCAAGTTTATGCTTTAGAAAAACCTTTTCGTCAAAAAGAATTGATTTTTCAAAAAGCGTTGAACACAATTTTTTCAAGAATTTCTCAATGATATTCAAAATCTTTCAAAAATTGTGTGTTCAACAACTCCTATCCTCAAAAGTTTAATGTGGATCAAATCCTCGTAATGACAATTCCATTGGATCAATTTTTGAGGGGGAGCAATTCAACTTCATGCATAGATTGACACATCTTTCTCCTGAAGATTTTCAAGACTATTTTTCAAAATATATTTTAATCAAATTTGGTATCTCTAATATCAAAAGATTTTATATATTAGAGATAGGGGGAGAAAATGTGATTAAAATGTGATCTTATATAAGACTCAAGCACGTTAACTCTTACCCACATGTGCAAAATGTTTACTTAAATTCTTTCGCATTTAAATGCACATGTGAAGGGGGAGCTTTTCTGAAACGACAAAACTAACAAGGTGTTAAATGTTTTTCAAACACTTGGTTAGAATTTAAAGTGGTTTTCATGGTTACGATCAAATACCCACAACATCTTTAATTCACGACGTTATTGGTGTAAAAAGGGTGGTTAGGTTTAAGTCCTATGATCCAACCAGAACCGGAGGGATCTTCCCAGGGACAATCCAATAGATTATTAGAAGTCCTTAGGAAAGATGGAGTAGAATGTGAACGTAGCAGAATGTCGACTAAGTACTGATGCTAGCACTGGAACAATCACAACAAGGTGCTAGTAATGATGTCTTGGTAAGCATTGAAGGGGTTGAAGAATGAAAAAGAAATGTAAGGATAAAGGGTCTAAAGAAAGAAGCCCTCCATACAACTTAGGCAGAAACCGGGTCAACTCATCATGAAGACAAACTCATCATGGACCCAGTGATGTGAAGCAAAACCCTTTCCTAGCTACTCAGACTTCTCTCAAAAGAAGTTTGTTTTATTGTCACGGAGATCAACACGACTTCTATTGACTTTCTCACTCCGAGATTGTTGATATTGAATAGGTGGCATCTGCTCCAGCCTCCGACCACTAAAAGTGCACAAATCGAGTCTAGAGCCAAGAGATCAATCAAATCTCGTTAGGACACACGGATGAAGATAAAGAGAGTCCTACGCTATATCCTTGCGATATTGCTAGAACACTCAGAGTGATACTACTTAGTATTCACAATGATGAGTGGAAATCCTTCCAGTGTTAACATCAAACAGCACTGCGGTAGGTCATATGCAAGATTCTTTATGAATTGAACATATGTAAAACTGAAAAGCAACAGTGGTTTGATTCTGAATTGATTCAAACTCGTTTCAGGTTTCTACGCAATATCTTTATGGTCTTGCCAGAACATTCAGAGTGATATTTATTAATATTCATAGTGACGAATGGAAATCCTTCTAGCGTCAACATCAAACAGCGCTACGGTAGGTGACTTGTGAGATTCTTATGAATCAAACTTGTGTCAACTGGAAAGCAACAATGGTAAGATTCTTAATGAATCAAACTTGTTCCAGGAATTTGAATTGACGACTTTAATCAAGCGGATATTTATCCAATTGATTCACTCTTTATGTTCGCAGTCTTGCTTTGAGACGGTCGAGTAAAGAGAACGACTAGTACAGCCGCGAAACCCTGTCAAGGAGATTCTTAATTGAATCTACCTGATCACAGGTACGATATTTAATATCGTATAACGGTCTTCACCGACCGGAGGTAAAACGCTACCGATTTAGGACGAATGTCAAAGCCATTCAGTCCGTGTCTATGTTTTGTCTCGAGAAGGTGGCGTCACGGTGTACTCAGCAAAGTCAAAGATTCACAACCACATATTCATGCCCAAAGACTTATCCAACAATTGATAGTGTGAGCATGTGGACAAAGACACAAGATCGCAAGATGGCAATGACAAGTCAAGGATGATTTGAAGATCTCAAGACTTAAAGACAAAGTCGAAAGACAACGACAAAGGCTCAAAGATCACAGCATGAAGGAACAAAACTACTGTTACACGTTCAAGACTCATTTATGACGAAATTCATAAAACTCCATTGGAATCCAAAATATCAAAGAGGAATGACCTCACATTGGGGGAGATTGTTAGGCTCAAAATATTGAGTCAAACAAGAATGTTCGGTCATAGGTTTCTATTGTAATATTTATTAGAACGTTGTAATAAGTAGTTATTTAGTCGTGGTTCACGGGCTTGGATTTAAACTAATTAAAGTCCAAAAGACAAGCCCGGCCCAATATATAGTCCATTAAAGCCCGCATGTGGGTGGACTATATATACTACCCTCCTAGCATGTTAGGAGGGTGGATGGTCATTTTGTAACAACTTCTTTTCTTAATCTAATCTCACCAAGTTAATCATCTCTTCTCTACTTTCTCTCACTACTTTCTCTCTCTAGGAATTCATCTCTTCTTCATCTATTTTCTTTCTTTCTTCATTGCTTAATCATCACAAATACATGGGACAACAAGGAGGTTTCAAGCAAATGAGAAGAGAATGAGGGAAATGCAAGAGGAGACTAATAAGAGGTTTATGTTGCTCTTAAATCAAAGAACACAAGGTGCTTTACCCTCCAACACGCAAACCAATCCAAGGGAAAATGTAAATGCAATCACTACAAGGAGTGGGAAAATAACCATTGACCCTTCAATTCCTCCTACACCTCCTTTGGTAACTTTTATCACGGTTCCTCCCTATGAAAAGCCTACACCTTCTAAGTCTACACTTCTAGTTACGCACCTTCAAATCCTACACCTACTAATCCTTCACCTTCCACACCTATCAATGAATAAACCAACAAAGAGAGTCCTTCACCAACTACCACTCAACCTTCACCAAAACCAAACCTTCCATATCCTTCTAGATTGAGAAAGGAGAAAGTTAAGAACAAATATGATATACAAGTGTCCAACTTCTTGAGGATGTTTAAGCAATTGAATATCAATATATCTTTTGCGAAGGTTGTAGCTCATATGCCTAAGTTTGCCAAGATGTTTAAGGACCTTCTTTCGAACAAAGAGAAATTGGTTGATGTGCCTAATGCTTCATTGAACGAAAATTGTTCCACGGTCTTGTTAAAGAAGTTGCCTACTAAACTTGGTGATCCGGTCCGGTTCTTGATTCCTTGTAATTTCCCGAGGGGTAGAGAATTGCATGGCACTTGCGGATCTTGGTGCAAGAATAATTTTGATGCCTTTATCGGTTTGGAAACGACTCTCTCTTCCCGCTCTTACACCTACTAAAATGACACTTGAATTGGCAAACCTTTCAATTGCTTATCTGGTGGGAATAGCGGAAGATGTCTTTGTAGGGGTTGATAAGTTTACATTCCCCGTGGACTTTGTGGTTGTGGATTATGATGTAGATCCTCGAGTTCCCCTCAGTGTAGGAAGGCCTTTCTTGAGAACCAGTCGTACTCTTATTGATGTTGCGGAGGGATAACTTATTATGAGGGTGGAAGATCAAAGGGTTGTGTTTCACATGGGGAAATTGTCTAACAAATCCAATGACCCCGAGACGGTTAATCATGTTGATGTTTTTGATAAAAAGGTGAATCACGTTGATATTCTTGATAAAGTGTGTGATGAATATTTTCAACTAATTCCTCATTTCCTTCCTTTGAAGAGAGTGATTCCCTTATAGATGAATTTGAGGCAAGTTCGGGGAAAGTAGATTTTGGAGCTTATTCTTCTACTTCAAACGAGAAAGATGAGGTTTTTGAGATTGAGAGATTGCTTAGTGAAGCGGAGTTGATTAATGAGGAGATTGAGGCTTATTTTAAGGGAGATGATCTTGTGGTTGATACATCACCTTCTAATTAGGAGGAAGATATTCTTAAAATAGAAAGATTTATTTATGGAGATTCCATTACCACTCAACCTTCTCATGAACCTTCACATATTACACTTTCTTACACACCTTGTGAAACACCTCATAACCAAAATGCTTCACCAATTCCTTCTATCACTCTTTCACCACGTTTATCACAAACCAATTCACACCATCTCTTTGAGCCTACACTTGATGAACCAATTTTTGAGAAGTTTCAAGATGATAGTGACTTATATCATTTGGATGTTGACTTGGAGAGATTCTTTATTTCACCTTATGATGATACTTTTGATGAGGATTTTTCTAAGAACAAGAAAGACATGGTGGTTTCCTCTACAAGTGTGATGACACTCACTACTCCACAACCTTTCTCTCAAGATGTGAAGTATAAAGGGTAATATTATAAGGCTACCCCCATTTGTTATTTTCCCATGAAGGAAAAGATTTTTGATCCTGGTATAGAGAGTGTTGAGCCAACTCAGTATCCGCCTGATGCAATGAAAGGAAACCTTATGAGAAATTCTAGAGATTCACCTCATCATGGTATGGGAAACTTATGGGAAAGAATCATAGACAAGGAAACCTCACCCACCTTACTATTAATTGAGATGTCCACTTTTGGATTGTGCTACTCTTGGGAGGGAAATTATGTATTTGATCCGGGTGAAATTCTATGGGGTTTTGAGTACTTGAGAACTTGTTTTACCTTATCATGGAGAGTTTTTCCTATAAGGATAAATCTTTTACTCTCCATGATAGGTTTTCCATAGGCACTTTAAGTGTGGGACGAGTCGAGCTAGAGACTCTTAAGCTTGAATAACTAGGATTAGATCATTTAGAATAGAGTGTGGTAGGATAGGATTTATAAAAGGGTATATAGTTGAGAAGAAGTGTAGGGGTGCCTATCTTTTGTCTTCTTCGTGTTTGTAGGGTTTCTCTCTCTCATTTCATGCATTTGAGCTTATGGAGGAGGCCCCCGTATCGGGTTCACTTTGATACTATTGTGATATTCAAAACATTGTGAACAAGTGTAGGGGAGTTTACTCCAATACTCTTAAACATTGAGGACAATGTTTATCTTAAGTGTAGGAGGTCTTCTATCGAAGTGACCTTACCTAGAACATTGTCATTGCCTTCATGATAACTTGGAAATTAATTTTTCAACATTTTTCAAATTTTTGATCTACTTTGGCCACCAAAAATATGCATTCATAATTTTTGCATAAATCATTTTTCATTTGTATAACTCATTTGCATTGTATATATTTCTTCTTTTATTTTTCATCAAAAATTTATAAAGAGAAAAAAATATAATAAAGTATATGGTTAAAAAAATTTAGACTTTTTTGACATATTAAGCCCGCCATGGATACTTTGACTCAACCCGAGTTTGCCTATCTAAGCATTCTCTAGCTAGTATCCTTAACCATGTAGACCTTTATTGGTTTATTAGGCTAAGTATCCACTAGTCTCATTATTTGAGATTTTAAACCGTGGAGAACAAGAGATGATAGAGTTTGAAGTAAGTGTTAAGGGCTAGATAAACCTCATATTAATTAATTGTGGCTTTTATATCCCCTTTCGTAACCTTTACTTTTCTTTTCAACGCATGTATATATGTTAATAAATAATCAAGAATAGTTTTAATCGGTTTGTAGTCTCTTATGCATTTTTGACTAATCATTCGTGGTTGGTATAAGTACGTCTTAAGATTCTAAGTTAGAATGTTTTATGTGTACTAGACTTATGTCATGCTTAATACTTAGTGGGTGTTTTTCCTTTTATTCATTTCAATTTTCTTTGTGAGGAATAAAGAAAATAAGAGCGGCTTATAAAAAAAATGAGTGGCTAGAAAAAAAAAGAAAAAAAATAATTATACAAGACTCCCAAGAGGGGCAGTGAAGTGTTAATTATAGTAGTTATTGAATTCCAATATTACTCTCACAAGGGTTGCAGGGATTTAATATTTGCTCCAATCCAATATTACCTTGACGGGGTGCGGGATTGAAGATCCAAGGTCTCAAAAAGGCGGCGGATATAAATTATTGCGTGAGTTTTATTTTTCTTTCCTTAGAGAGTGTGTAGCTACTTATTAGTGCATGACATATGGATCTTACACATAAGGCGAATGACTTATTATTTTGGGTAGAACTTATATCAATTGTGGGCGGTTTTTCGAGTAATGGATAAGATGGTTACTTAGGATTGAAACCGTGCTTCCTTATTTTCAAATTTTACACTTCTTATATTTCACGATTTAAATAATGAAAAATTTGTCCTCAAGCAATTTGCTCAAATAATAACCGGTCTTAGAGGCATAATAAGTGGGGGTATAATGGTAACATAATTAATTTGTATGAATAAGTCGATGCACTTTCACTTATGGATAACAATGATCTTGTTTTTAAGCTTGGTTTGGGGAAAGTGAAACTTGAGGATGATAAGTGTTCATGGTACCAAAGCCCTAATCAAAGTCTATGATTTCTTTATGAGTCATTTCCATCAAAATCATTTCAAAAAAAATCAAAAAAAATATATAAGTAGAATTGTTTTCCTTTGCATTGCATTATAAAAATTAAAATCATGCATCATATAGTGTAGTGTAGTGTAAAAGCATTTTATCATGGCCAAGGTGGATAAATTATGAGAAAAGTGTAATTTGTTGCTTTGAAATGTGGCATTGCATGAGGTTATGGTAATGATCAAGTGTAGGGGATTTGATATGAGTGAAATCTCATATCAGTTATATCTATAAAACCCCTAAAACACAAAGTAAAATACCATATTTAATGTGATAAAATGGAATTACGGGGTATTCTATGTTGTTTTTGAATGTGTAGGTAAAAAGATACGTTCGAAGCAAACACAAGCTTTCATGGTTTTACTTGAAGAAAAGACGAAGAAAGGGACAAAACAAGACATGAAGGACCTAACTTGCCAAGTATATGAAGATCAAAGGACTTGAAGAAGTTGAAGGCAAAGTTCAACGATTAATATGGTCATTATCCAAAGTTTTCACAAGATATATACAAATTACCAAGTCAATGGACTACTTTTACCAATCATTGGAAGTTTAATGGGCATTAAACGCAGCAATCACTTGACACCAAAAATCATTGGCTGAATCAATTAATAGCAACAACAATAATTGGCCTTAAAAGTTATCTGAATCTTGTGATGGCTCATTATGCAAAAAGTATACAACAACAATCAAGCCATTAGTCAGCAATATTCCTCAACAATCATTGGAAATTAAATCGATTCATTAATAGCAGTTAGTGTCCGAGGGTACATTCGCAACATCAGCAATTAATGAGCCATGTCACAACAATCAATAGGAGAATTATGCAGTCCGAGTAAACATTCCACCGCCAATTAATGTTGAATCTCCATCAAAGTGGGAGGCATAAGTATGCAACAATCATTATCAAAGGAATCAAGCTATTAATTCAGTTCGAGAAAGACTTTACATCAGCAATAAATGGGCTAAGGAAGGAAATATCATATTCACAGCAATTAATGAGGCAGCAAACCCCACTCCCATTTAATAAAAAAACCGAATCCCAGTTACCCTTCCACAGCCAGTCACCACTTTATATTTTGTTAATCTGGATCACTACTTGTGCAGCCCAGTCACCACATGCCACATGGCGAATTCTTACTGGCCAAAATAACTCATCACACCCACCCCTGTATCACTTCTCAACCTCTATATATATCTTTCTTTTCTTTCATTGTAAATACGTAGCGTGTAGAATTTACACACACATAGATAAAATTTAGCTCTCATTTTCCTCCTTTTTCACAGTGTGTTTTTACACACAGTAAAACCCACACACAGTATCACCTTAGAGAAGTTATATACATTTACAATTTGTTGTAACTGAAATTGTAACAAGATCTCCATTAATACAATAACACAAGTTACTTCATTCAGCTTCATTCTTGTTTACTGTTCTATTCTACAAGATTCTACATAAGTTTCATTTCAATGATGATTCACGCATCATGATTCTGAGTTGAAGTTGTTGATAAGAGCTTGTTTTAGTGTAACACCCCACTTTGATAAGTGGACCGATAGCGTAATTCTGGCGTGTCATCAAAGCATGCAAGGTAATATGTTCTAAAACATACATGACCATAGGGAAAACCGGAATCAAACATCGGTTCCCAAACATAAGCCCAAAACGTAAATAAAGTAAAGGAAACGAGAAATGACTAAACAAGCATAGGTATATGAAGGAAAAAGGAGAAGAAATCTATGTCAGCTTCCATCCTATGCACGTCCTCTAAATGCTCGAGTCCTGGGTACCTGCCATTTTGTGACATGGAAAGGAAAATAACAGCTGAGCAAAACGCTCAGTGCACGGATATATGACATAGTATGAATGATTGAAACATAATAAAGACTTAATAGCAGCGGAAATGTATAAGTCCTGGAAAACCTGGTATAACTTAGTAAAACTGGTTTTTTTTATAGTTTGAAAAGCCTTATGTTTATCTTATAAAATTGTTTAAAATGTTAACCATTAGCCAATATAGGTCATGAAACATCAACGTGCATGAATACTTGGAGGGGTGACCTCGTCATGCAATTAGAGGGGCTGCCTCTAATAATATAAGTTTTTGGGTAGGAGGGATCAGCTCCTTGTAAAGGATGCAAGGCACACACCACATTCACCTGAATAATCTGTAAAAACATGTAACCTAGGATGCACCCATACGCCCCACATGATAATAATAATATGGCCAAAAGCTGAAGGGACGCCACGAGCTATCACTTTGCCGTGGTGAAGTCATAACACTGGTGCCTCTAGTGTTATGGTTATGGTACCTCCATAACTAGGTGAAATTGGTCATGCATGTATATGGCTTTAGGTATCTAATTAAACATAAGCAATTCAAAAACATATCAAACATATACTGGGAAAACAGTTGGCTGCATACGAGGAATCCTAATAAGGAAAGAATGTCCATACTGAAAGGACGGAGAATCCGTACCTTAAGTCTAGTGAACAAAGAAGACGAACGGAAGAAAGTCCTACTTCGATCTCACTAATGCTACATAAATAGTATACGTGTATAAGAATTCTGATTACTGAGTACGTAACTGATTTTATATCTTGTCTTAGCTTGTTTTAACAGTGTCCTGAGAAGGAGTTTAGAGGCCTTATAGTAGCACGGACTTCTTTTTCTTTTTAGGTCATTCGAAGAGGGCCAGTCTAAGATCGTACTGTTCCTCTACAAAGACAACAGACGCTCTCAACGGCTAGGCGCCACTCTCTTTCTAAGTTATTCCAGCTTCTTCATGATTTCGTGTCGCGATGAACAAACAATACAAAAAAGAGGCCATCTCATCGGAAGGAGAAGGACCTGTAACCGCAAGAAAACCTAGTCTCTAACTGAAAATTCCCTCTCACTTCTATGTTGATCCTTATATTGCTTCATTCTAACTTGTGCCTTTGACTGTCCTTCGAAATCTGTATGACAGTCGACTGTTCCCTGAGATGACTCTCTGCCGAGGAAACATTGGAACCTTCAGGCTGGGGCATATGTATAAGTGTTGGAGCATAACGATAGAGGGCTTCAATTCAAATGGGATCATTTTCATTGTGGTATGATAAGTAGTCTCGTACCACCACTCTGCTAAGGATAACCACTTATATACCACTTATGTGGCGCGAGTGGCCTTCTGTGCTACTCATTGAAGAAATGTAAATCTTGCATATGTTTTTAGAGAGATAAAGAGATGGTGGATTTCACACTTTTAGGGAGAGAAAGTTAAGAGAACTATGTGTAAATTATGAAACCACACACCCTCTCTATCAAAGGAGAGGGTTTATATACCCAAGCCTTGTAATGGGCTTGGGCTTACACGTTTGGGCCGGCCTACACATGTTGTAGGCTAGGCTTGGACTTGTTTGATAAATAAAGAAGGTTAACTAAACTACGAGCTATTACATGGACTATCGTTGGAGTGACCGATCCTTCTTAATACGTAAAATGTATTTCCAACAATCTCCCCCTAAGGGAGGTCACTCCAAACAAGGGCGTTACCCAAGTTACAATAATAAAATAAACCTAGCATACTATGCTTGTCTTGAGCTCGTAGTCTTCGTCTTTCTTTTTATTTTTCTTTTCTGGTGAACATGCTGATGTGATCTTTGATATAAATCTTTGAGCATTAATCTCTTGCCTTGATCTCGTGCATCCATCACTTGTGATCTTCGCCTCTTCGTGACACCATGTCCCACATACTTATGCCTTCGTAATTCTTGAAAGCTTCAGAGTTTGATACAGCGGAAGACTTAACTTTTAGGCTTTCTTGAATTAGATGAGGTATTAAGTGCATAAAGTATAAGCATGCGGGGACGACTTCTTCTTGGATTCCGCAACGCCACCGTCTTCAAATGCCGCAACATAAGTAGACACGAACAAAATGGCTTTGAACATTTCATGCTAATTCGGTAGCATTTTACCTCCGGTCGGTGAAGACCGTTGGACGATATTAGATATCGTACCCGTGACGGATAGTTTCAATTAAGCAACTTCCTGACAGGATTTCGCGGGTAAACCCGTTCTCTTTATTCGACCGTCCAAAGCTGACTGCGAACATAAAGAGTGAATCATTTGGATAATGATATCCGCATGATTTGAAGACGTCAATTCATGTTCCTGGAACAAGTGAAATTTAATTAAGAACCGCACCATCGTTGCTTTCCAGGTGTCACGAGCTTAACTCGTACAGAATCTTGCAAGTTACCTACCAAGTGCTGTTTGAGGTTAACACTAGAAGGATTTCCACTCGTCACTGTGAACACTGAGGTATCACTCTGAGTGTTCTAGCAAGATCACTAAGATATTGCATAGAGGCTTGGAACGTGTTTAAATTCAGTTAAGAATTAAACCACTGTTGCTTTCCAGTTATCACAAGCTTGATTCATAAAGAATCGCACAAGTCACCTACCATGAGCTTTTTGATATTCGCTCAAGAAGGATTTCCATCTTCATTGTAAATACTCTCGTATTACTCGGATGTTCTGGCAAGATCATGAAGATTTTGCGTAGGACTCTTAAAATCTTTCTTACTTTTCACAGTGTGTGAAGAAGCAAGGAAATATGAAAGTGTGTCCTAATGAGATATTTGATGATCTCAAATGGCTCTATACTCGATCGTGCATTTTGAATTTTAGTGATCGGAGGCTGGAGAGGAGTGCCACCTTTTCAATACCAATTTACTCGGAGTGAATAAATTGATAGATAACGTGTTGTCTCCGTGTGATTAAAACAAATACCTTTTGAGAGATATATGAGTTAGCTGGGATGGGTTGTGCATTGCATCACTGGGTCCATGATGTCTGTCTTCAATATCGAGAATCATTAAAATGATCTCAATAGCATACGTGTTGACCCGGGGTCTGCCTAAAGTTTTAAGGAGGGCTTTTTTCTTTACACCCTTTATCTTTAAAATTCTTTTTCATTCTTCAACCCCTTCAATGCTTACCAATATGTCATAACTAGCACCTTGTTGGGTGATTGTTCCAGTGCTAACTTAAGTACTTTGTCGGCATTCAGCTACGTTCACAATCTTTCTCCATCTTTCCTAAGGACTACTATTTCTAGCTATGGAATGTCCTTGGGAAGATTCCTCCGGTTCTGGAAGAATCATAGGACTTAACCTATCCTACCATCCTTATGTCACCACGATCTTCATCATCGTGAGATAAATGGGTTTTGGGTAAGTATATGTCACCATGAAAATCCATTTTGATATAGCAAATCCATTTTGCTCCCCCTTAACATATGCAACGATATTCTAAAATATTTCGCACATGTCGGGATGAGCCAGTACATTAAGTCAAACCATTTGTGATAATATCCCATATTAAATCACATTTTCTCCCCCATATTAAAAATATTAACCCAATCGATGTTTTTAATATCAATTGATTTAATGAAGTTTTAACAAACGTTTTGGGAAAAAAATGCAAGTCCATTTTATCTTCATGATATCAAACGTATGAGATATGATACCGATTTGTAATATGATCACATATTCACCATATTAGAAAAGAATTGACAAGGTTGGACCTGATAGATGAGAACATCATATGATAAGATTAAATGGTTCTTGTCAGCATATATTGTTCGCCTCGTCACGTCTGAAGTCATCTCTTGTCATCACGTGTACGATTGGTATTGTTGTCTTGACACCAGTTAGTGAACTTGGCACGTTCGGCATCGAAGATTCTGAATGCTTGACAATTTCTCCCCCTCAATTGTTGACCCGTGTTCTATTGAAAGAGCTGTAGTCGTCGGTTGAGTAGTCGTATCGTCGAGTATGTAGATACCAATTGTAGATTGCGATGGTTGTAGAGATGATAGCTTCATAAAAAACAAGACTTCTCTTGTTTTAACAAATAAATGCACTGTAACGTACATATATTTGTGTTAGACCAAGTTATAAAGTAAACTTGATCCTTTACAAGGTTTTAAAGTAAACCTTGCCCGAGAAAATTAATTCCCATTGTGAGCCAAAGCTTTCATAAGAAATACTTGACTTTAATATGAAAACCGGGTTGCAGTCAGAAATAACTACAAGCCATATAGGCATGTTTTAAGAAATATTTACAACTTTTGTACGAACTCTATTTATGGCGCCGTGTCAATATTAATCAAAATTTCTAAGGCCGTAAATATTATCGTACCAAAAGACACGCCTTTGAAAAATAAAGTAAAAAAATATTTTTGGATTTTTCTGAATTTTTCAATTTTTATGGTTTTTATATGGTTTTATATTTTTGTATTTTGCTTTTGTGGATAAAGATATAAACAATATATACAAATGATCACCAAGGATACGGAGAATAGTTTACCATCACTATTCTTTCGCTTCATCTGCTAGTTCCTTAAGAGTCTCAGACGAGAAGGTTCTCATTCCTAGCTTGTCGGCCAAAAATTCAATTCGAGCGCGATCTAAAGCCTTCGTGAAAATATCCGCCAATTGATACTCAGATCGGACAAAGTAAAGCTCGATTACTCCATTTTCCACTTGCTCCTTGATGAAGTGGTAGCGAATGTCAATATGCTTCGACAGAGAGAATTGAACATTGTTGCAGCATAAGGCAATTGCACTCTTGTTGTCACAGTACATCGGAATTTTGTTGAAACCTAGACCATAGTCGGTTAATTGTGATCTCAACCAAAGAATTTGAGCACAGCAACCGGACATAGCTATGTATTATGCTTCCGTACTTGAAATTGCAGCGCTTTTCTGCCTTTTTGATGCCCAACTAATTAGTCGATCTCCTAGTAGTTGCAAAGTTCCACTCGTGCTACGTCTTGTATATTGACAACCCGCGTGATCCGCATCTACATATGCCATTAGTGCAATAGAAGAATCCTTCGAATACCAAAGTCCCCGATTAATGGTTCCTTTAAGATATCGAAAGATCCGTTTAACAGTAGCTAAGTGTAACTCAATAGGCCTAGTTTGATACCGAGCACACATACATATAGCAAATTGAAGATCAGGTCGACTAGCTGTGATATACAAAAGAGTACCAATCATTCCACGATAAAGCGTCGGATCAACGACAACTCCATGTGGATCTACATCAAGCTTAGATTTTTCCACCATTGGAGTATCCACGGGATCGCAAGATTCCATCTTAATTTTCTTAAGCGATTCAAGGGCATACTTGGATTGATTGATAAAGATGCCTCTGGGACTCTGAGATATCTGAAGACCTAAGAAGAATGATACCTTGCCCATCATTGACATCTTAAACTTGGAAGACATGAGTGTCCCAAACTCATCCGATAAGGTTTGGGTCGAGGCTGCAAATATAATATCATCAACATATATTTGTACCATAATCATATCTTTACCTCATTTCTTAATGAACAGCGTGGGATCCACCTTGCCTTTAGCGAAGCCTTGCGTAATGAGGAATTATGACAATAGATCGTACCATGCGCGAGGAGCTTGCTTCAACCCATAGAGAGCCTTCTTAAGCTTATACACATGATTAGTATAATTAGGATTCACAAAACCATCCGGTTGTTGAACATAGACCTCTTCCTTGAGTTCACCATTAAGAAAATGCCGTCTTCACATCCATCTGATAGACGATCATATTCATATGGGCTGCATAAGCGAGGAATAGTCGAATAGCTTCCAAACGGGCAACAGGTGCAAAGGATTCCATAAAGTCGATGCCCAGTAATTGCTTGTATCCATGAGCTACTAGTCTAGCTTTGTTCTTCAATATTCCGCCTAACTCATTGAGTTTCACCTTGTAAACCCATTTCAATGTGAGTAACTGCACTTGATCCGGGCATGGGATAAGTTCCCAAACTTCAAGACGTATGAATTCATTAAGTTCTTCTTGCATAGCTTCTATCCAACAGGATTGAGTAAAAGCTTGTTGCCATGTCTTAGGTTCAACTTCAGTGAGAAAAGCATCAAAGTGACAAAACATTGCACTTTCTTGTAACTGACTTCATGTGGATACCGGACGATTAGGGTCACCGATAATAGAATCTATAGTATGATCCTTTGTCCACTTGCTGTCATGTTCACGAATCCATGGATTGGAGTAAACTGTAGAAGGAGCTTCCTCTGAGGTGGATGACCCGACATGATTAGGGTCCGGAATTGGTACACCAAAGAATGGAA
This sequence comes from Glebionis coronaria, assembly GCA_025667525.1. Classification (NCBI taxonomy): domain Eukaryota; kingdom Viridiplantae; phylum Streptophyta; class Magnoliopsida; order Asterales; family Asteraceae; genus Glebionis; species Glebionis coronaria. The sequence goes on from CM046876.1 coordinate 188,981,979, forward strand.
GTTCTCACATTTGAGCGAATTCCAAATCGTGATCATTATCATCCTCTTCATCATCAATAGGCATGACGTGGGTAGTTGTTACCTGTGTTGGTTGAGAATTACTCGTTGAAGGTATATCTTGACCAATTGTAGGTGCAGATGTGTCTGATTGTGCAACGGTTGCTGGAGCGACAACTTCGGTTACCGGAGCTATTACCTCAGGTTCTGGAGCAACAATACGGGTAGGAGTAAAGAATTCATCAAGGAACGGTTGAAACAACGTATCCCATTCCTTCCTAGTAGGTGGTGTAAATGATGATGAAGTAGGGTTGTTTGGGACAAGACCAGAACTAATGTTACTGGGTCCCATTTCATGAAGTGCGGGTTCAAAGCTGCTTTGCTCAGAAGCCATTGCTGTCAGCTCATCAAAATCAACATTCATAGTTTCGAGGATCTTGCTAGAGTTACGGTTGTAGATTCGGTATGCCTTCTTTGCGGGTGCGTAACCAATGAAAATACCAACATCAGCCTTTGGTTGAAGTTTTCCCAAATTGTCACCATCAATATTTGGATAGCAAAGAGAACCAAATACATGAAGATATGATAAATCTGGTACTTTTCCATGGAGAAGCTCATAAGGTGTTTTACCATGGCGTTTACGAATTAGTGACCGGTTTTGGGTGTACACTGCTGTAGATACTGCTTCTGCCCATAAAAACAATGGAGCCTTTGCGTAAATTAACATCGTTCGAGCAGCTTCTATAAGTGTGCGATTTCGCCTTTCAACAACACCGTTTTGTTGTGGAGTGCGAGCAACGGATGTTTCATGAGATATGCCAACTTCTTCATAATAATCACGCAAAAGTTGATTCACAAATTCGGTTCCATTATCTGTACGAATGCGTCGGACAGTAGTGTTGAGATGCACTTGAATCATCTTGAGAAATCCGATGATGAATTTAGGTGCCTCATTTTTTGCTTTAAGAAATTTCACCCATGTAAACCGAGAGTAATCATCGACAATGACGAGGATGTACTTTTTGCCACTAAGACTTTCAACACGCATCGGCCCACAAAGATCCATATGCAAAAGATAAAGTTTCTCTTGGTTGGTGTCTTCCGTCTTGGATTTGTATGATTTCTTAGTGCTTTTCCCCATTGTACACGCGGAACACAAATGATCCTTGTGAAATGAAAGTTTAGGAAGACCACGAACAAGTTCGTTTTTCGCCAAATGATTAATAGCGTCAAAGTTAAGATGAGATAACCGTCGATGCCATAACCATGACTTAGTCTTTGATGCTTTGGAGAGAAGACATACGGGAGAAGCGGCCATCATGTCTTGTAGAGACAAAGTATACAAATTATTCCCTCGAGTACCTTCAATAAATCAACCCCTTCCAAATTACGAATGAAGCAAGTATGCTCTCGAAAAACAACTTCTAGGTTTGCATCACAAAATTGTCCCACAGAAAATAAGTTGTGACCAAGACCTTCCACGTAATACACTCTTGAAATTATAACATTCCCAATATGATATTCACCGTAACCCATTATCTTTGAAATATGATCATTTCCAAATCGAACCGTACCAAGAAACTTGCTGACGAAATTCTGAGCTGAGAGCGATCTCCGGTCATATGCTTGGAGCAACCAGAGTCCAAATACCAGAGAACAATTTGGATCACCTGTTTTCAATAACAACAGTAGACAATGCATTGGAAACTATTGGTTCCGGAGTGTTAGCAGATACAAATATAGAATTATCAGAATTGCTAACATTTTTGAGACCCTTAGATTTCCTGCGTTTTCTAATGTGAGTTTTAGCACTAACAGGTTTTACTGTTCCAACTTCCTTAGGTTTTGGATTATTTGTGGGCACTACAGTGGGAGTAGACCTATTTAAAGGGCACTTGGTTCCTACAGTAGTGTCAGTGTTCCTAGTTAAAGGACACGCTTGTGTTTTGGTAGCCTTGGTACTCCTAGTTAAAGGGCACGCTTTCTTCACTTCAGTGGGAGTGATCCTAGTTAAAGGGCACATATTTCCTACTATAGTGAAAGTTCTACCAGTGCGGCGCCACATCCAACCAACTTGGGTTAACACTTTCCCACTCGGTTTCCATTCTAATCCATTTTTCCGGGCATACATCTCATTCACATGGTCAAGAAGGCAAGAATCATGACGACTAGAAAACATACATTTATTGCAATTCCAACATTTCAAATTAGAATTCACACTAGGCTTAGAACGCTGCACAACCGCAGAGCCTTTAGGTTTAGCTACATGATTCTTTTTATTCAAAACAGAAATAATATTCCTAGGATGGGCTTCTACTTTCTTCTTCACTTGACTACTAGATGGGGGCAAGATCCTATCATTCTTCTTGTTTCTCTTAAGCTTAGATCTTTGAGCCTTAATAGTGGTGCTTAGTCCTGTAGAAGGCAACACGGGAATATTAGAAGCTTGTTTTGATTCCGCCTTATCTTTAGTGACCAAAGTTTGAGATGGTTTAGTCCTAGGGCCCTTGTTAAGTGGTGTGACGGCTATAAGGGTTCTTTTGATTGCACTAGAGGACGATGTTCAAATAGTGGCTGCGTTATCCACAACATTCTTACCTTTTAGAGTACGAAGTGTTTCCTTTAACTCAGCCAAAACCAGATTCTTATCACAAATTTGTTCCCTCAAATCAGATATTTCCACCGACTTTCGATTCAATTGTTCAATCAATGATTGATTCTGTGCGGTGGTATTAGCACATGCGGGCTTTACTGAATCTAAGAGTCGTGTATTTTTCTGTTTTAAGTTATCAACTTTGGACAAAATCTTGGAAACTCGATTATCTAGATCAAGTTTAAAATTCTCAGCGGCCTCAAGTACGTTCACACAGTTAAGCTCCTTATATTTCTCTATGTCTATCGGCAAAGATTGAGCAACCTTGTCACTTGGCTGACGCTGTTTTGATTGTAAATTCAATCGAAAATTCTTTTCAAAGTTTGCATCATCGGTATTCACACCTTCGAATGACGTTTCAAAGATTTCTTAAATAAATTGTTGCTTGCATTCAAGCGAAATACAATGTGTTTGAATCTCATCAAAATGTTTTGAAAGCGAAGAATATGAATCTTGAAGCTTTAAAAATCCAGCGTCAGATTCGTGACAAGTACTATCTACCACATTATCCACAGATTCAACATTATGCACAATAGAATCATTATCAACACTTGTATTCACACAGACAGAAACTATATCATGAGACATCACTTGATTCAGAAGCAGATCATTATGACATGAAACCCGTTCTATTTCAAGTAAACTGTTTTCATAAGCATCATTCATTTCATTGAAAACACGTCTAACTTCTTCTATTTCCAAAAGCAAATCTTGATCAAGATTACTAAAACAAGCTTTAACATTGTCTACAAACGGAACAATTTCATTTCGGAACGCAGCTCTAGTGTGCTCAAAGTTCCATTCACCTTCCGTTATGGCCGAAGCCGTCGTACGTTCCAAAATGACCTTGCAAAATCGGCTAAGTGTTGGTGAACCGCATTTAAGTTAACGGACGCCTTGCTTACCGGTGGAATTAACTTCGTTAAATCCGTTTTGACAAGTGTAGGAGACGTACTGGGAAGGTTTTCATTTGACAAACTTTGGGGCACAAGAACTGTTAATTCTACAAATTCCTTTTGTAAGCGAATGCGTGTCTTTTTCGAAAATTGATCTTTGTTATGTTGATCATAATCAATTGTATGGAGTTTTGAAAGCATTTTAGAATGAGTTTCATCCGCAAGTGATTGTGTCTCCTCAGTAGTACGAACAAAAGGTGCTTCTTTCGATTTGCCAATTATGGTCATATCATAAAGACCGAGAATATATTCCTGAGCTTGTTTTGCATAACCGGGATTAGGTGGTAAATCTTGAAGACGTTTAAGTTCGAGTTCTTTAAATGATTTAGTTAAAAGATGACCCTTTTCTGTGGAAGCGTATTGTTTTAAAAGCTGTTGTTCTTTGAATTTAAGAAGTTTGGTAGCATTAATTTCCGATTCAACCTTTTTAGACTCGAGAGTTTCGAAATCCATTTTAAGTTTCTGAAAATCATTGACAACCGACTCTTTTGCTTTTAATTCATTGGAAAGATTAGCTTTTAATGATTCTATTTCTTTCAAGTGTTCAATCTTTTCAAAACGAAATTGGTCAAATTCAGAACATGTTATTTTCTCTGCTTGAGGGACCATTTCAAAAGTTTTGACCTTTTCTTTATGCAACGCAAGCTCAGCAGTTAGGGTGGTATTCGTATCTATGGATTATCTGAGTGCCATATGCATTTGATCAATAATATGTTTAGGCACCATGACCAAATCATGTTGAGCATAAGATTCCATACCCGTCGTAGCATTTGGTTGAGGTTCACTCGAATGTGTAGGTTTGGGTACCACATCATTTGAATTACTAGTTCCCGAATGATGTTCGAGGTTGTCATTTTCATGCCCAACTTGATGTTGGTTATCATCAATATTATTAGATGTGGTTGGTACCTCACTGATGACATCAGAACCGTAGTGAGAGAGATTAGCAACGAGAGCAGCTTGGGCAGAGTGAATGTCATCACAATCCGAATCATATGCGTCAAGATCATCTGCTTGATAAGCTGCATTAGAAGTGGAAACGACTGCAATGCCTTCAGTATCTGTTTCCCCTAGGTCTGCAAGAAATGCCAACTCCTCTGAATCCAAAATCTTCCCCTTAGACTGAGCATCAACCAAATACATCTTCTCACGAAACCATGCATCATCCCTCCTTCTTTTCGGCTGAGTGCATTCCCTAGCCATATGACCTTGTCCTCGGCAATTGTAGCAAGTCACAACCTTCTTAGGACCAATAGGACTCCCATTTCCACTAGCTTGAGAATTCACAGCTTGATTGTTCCCAGTCCTTGTAGGAGGTCCATATGAATTTTGCCTTCCCTGAATAGGTTGCACCGTCACTTGACCATCTTGAACAGTGGCTTGTTGTCGAGGATTTGATGAGGTGCGGAGCTGATTGTTTGTTGGTGGAAATCCTCTAGTTGCAACAAGTTTTGACAAGTAGGCTGTGAGATGGTTTAGAACATCAGTTGGCGTATCATTTGGAGTAAAGACCGGTGCTTGGATTGGTGGAAGTTCATTAGAGTAGAAAGCTTGTGCTGGTTGTGATTCTATTGGAAAAAATCCTTGCTAAGGAGTATAGCCCATTGGAGAAGTGTTGGCTTGTGATGGTGATGTCTAATATGGTGGTTGTTGTGGAAAAGATTGTTGATGAACACTTTGTTGAAATACTTGTTGTGGCATCATTGGTGGTTGATAAGATGGTTGGTGTGGTTGCTGATAGATCTGTGGTGGTGGCTGCTGCAAATATGATGGTTGTTGATAAGTATAAGCCATGTTTTGTTGAGAAGCATACATTGCAAGTGGATCATGAACTTGAGGTGTAGACAACCGAGCCTCGATCACATGGCATTCGTGTTGTTGAAGAAAAGCTTGAAGTTGATCCACATTGGTGTTATGCAAGTCCTTAGCCAATTTAACATCCGTCACGTATTTTTTCCATTCTAGAGGAAGAGTGTTCAAATACTTGGTGTTCAATTGAAAGGTAGGAATTGCCATGCCATATATATTAAGCTCATTCAACAATAGGGTAAATCTCAGATAGTAATCATTGAGAGTCTCCCCTGGCACATAGGCAAACTTATCAAAAGTATCATAAAGCTTACACTCTCGTTCTTGTTTAGTTAACGAGGTGCCTTGCATTAGAACCCGAATTCTATCCCATAACTCTTTGGCAACTTTATGTTTGCTGACGAGTTTGTAGACATCTGGAGGAAGGGCTTGGAGAATGATGTTTGTAGCATACTTATCACATTTGTCTTGAATCTTCATATCTCCAGTCAACTCACCCGTTGTGCGAGGACGAGTAGTCGTACCTTCCGTCACTGTACCATAATCTAATGGTCCATTGAGCACTGATGCCCAAATGAGATGTCCATTCTCTTTGTTCAACATGTAAAGTTCCATTCGGGAAGTCCAATCCTCGTACATAGACTTCTCCAACATTGGTGGGCGATTATCCGTACCCGAGAGGATGGACTTATCCGTAAGAGATGTGTACTCCATTTCAATAAGTTAAGATTTACAAAGTTGATCGAACAATGAAATAAGGTTAAGTATTTTTGTGTTGTCGTGAGTTAAAATCGAGAAACAATGTTAAAATCCCCTAAAATATGTTCTCGATAAACCAAAAATTCCAAGTCAAAATTGGATTGTCGGAATGTCTAGATCGGAATGCCAGATCGGAATGTCAGATCGGAATGCCAGATCGTAATATAACCCTGTCGAAATGTTGTTGGTATCGAAATGCCTAGATCGCAATGCAAAGCTGTCAAAATGATTCAGATCGCAAAGTCCTATCGGAATGTTCAGATCGCAAAGCAAAGCTGTCGAAATGTTCAGATCGCAAAGTCCTATCGGAATGCTCAGATCGCAAAGTGCTGTCGGAATGATTCAGATCGGAATATAGCTGATAAAATTTAGGCAGAGTAACGACTTAAAACTTCCTTATAACCGTCGGAATCCCAGATCGCAAAGAACGATCGGAATGTCCAGATCGGTATAAGTATCGAAATCTAAGTATCGCAATGTAGAACCAGTCACTTTCTGATGGTGATGGTTATTGCGATGGAGACCCCTTTGCACTTGTACTTTCTGATGGTGATGTTTGCTTGAATTTCGGAATGAAGAACACAAGAACTTTTTGCACTTTTGATCCAAGAAAGATTTCGTTTTAACCAAAACCAAGATACCAAAAACACTATAACATGAATCACTATGTTATACTACTTGAAATCACGATCAAACACAAAAAAATTTGAAGATTCGGCAAGAAATACTCAACAACCTACGAAATGTTTATAAAACATACGCAACACTAAAAACAAACCTATATTTCATCCCAAGCTCTTGATACCATTTGAAGAAATGTAAATCCTGCTTATGTTTTTAGAGAGAGAAAGAGATGGTGGATTTCACACTTTTAGAGAGAGAAAGTTAAGAGAACTATGTGTAAATTATGAAACCACACACCCTCTCCATCAAAGGAGAGGGTTTATATACCCAAGCCTTGTAATGGGCTTGGGCTTACATGTTTGGGCCGGCCTACACATGTTGTAGGCTAGGCTTGGACTTGTTTGATAAATAAAGAAGGTTAACTAAACTACGAGCTATTACATGGACTATCGTTGGAGTGACTGATCCTTCTTAATACGTAAAACGTATTTCCAACACTCATTAATAATTAATCTGACTTATTGAAGTAGTTCAACATATTGTTGTACGTCGAACGGATTGCGGCACCGTCCGAGGTATTTCTGTAAGTCCTCGAAATGGAATGATGGCGGACAGGATTTTTATCCAAACATTAATTGGACGTGTATTAGCATATCATATATATATATAGGTCCGCGATGCATTGCTACTAGAAATCAAGATATTGGAGTTGGACTTGTCAATAGATTCATAACTTTTAGAGCACAAATCCTGGTCGAATTGGGAGAAGCTGTAGGTATTATTGCAGGTCAATCTATTGGAGAACCGGGCACTCAATTAACATTAAGGACTTTTCATACCGGCGGAGTATTCACAGGGGGTACTGCAGAACATGTGCAAGCCCTTCTAATGGAAAAATAAAATTCAACGAGGATTTGGTTCTTCCGACATGTGCACGTCATGGACATCATGTCTTGTTTTACTGATTTTAACGTTATGCTGTGTTTATCATGTATTCTGGATATTTTGATTAGGTATTACTTGTATTTCTTGTATTATTAAACTTGTTGTGTAATAATAAGCAACTTTCTAAAAATAGAAGGTTTCCTAAAATAGAAAGTTTCCAAAAATAGAAAGTTCCCAAAAATAGATTAACTACTTAAAATAGATAAGTTTCTAAAAATATAAAGTTTCCATATTTAGAAATAAGCTGAATTAATAAGCTAAATATTATAAGCCTAGTTTTACTGATTAAATATACTAAGTCATGTGATTAATAGTATAGTTTATTAATTAATACTTGTAATTTAAATAAACTATAGGTTATAGGATTTAATTAAATATAATCATGATTTAATTAAATTAAATGTGTATATACTACTTAGGTTAAACATGTATTAATATTTATATTAATATAACCTAAGTCATAAAATTTAATTAATTATATGCCATGTTTAATAATTAATTAATTACTATAGTCCAAATTACATAAATAAATACTTAGCTTAAAACCATGTATTATTAAATAATAATTATAAACCTAAGTCCATGTTTATTAATTAATTATATGTCATGTTTAATAATTAATTAATACTATCGTGTAAAATAAATAATTACATACTTAGGTTAAAAGCATGTTAACACATAATAATAATTAACCTAAGTTCATTACTTAAATTAATTATAGCCATGATTTAATTAATTTAACTTTCTTGGTAAAATAATATGCTTTCACAAATGTAACTTATAAAAATATTATACTTGTAGAAAACGTGACCCGTACAATGTTCCCGTGACAAAACCCGTGTTTTAATTATACTAAAATATGAACCGGACCGGCTCCCCTTGAACCGGACCGAACCAAACAGCCCCCTATTAGTTCTTTACACTGACAGCCAAACACCCCCTTAACTGTTTTTCTTAAACCCTTTCCTAAACAGTCCCTTAACTTCCAGTTTCCCCCTGGCAGTGATGTTACTGCCACCGGCAGTGGCTTGTTTCCCCTGCTCGACTAAAACTCCCACCGAGAGCATAAAGATCTCGGTTCCCACTGCCAGAACAAACACCCCCGTTGGGGTTGCCACTGCTAGACCAAAAGGACTACAGGCCTTGCGGCTGGTGGTATAAAATCACCATCGACCCTAATAGGGTGTGGCTGATTGGGCAGAGATTACCACCGAGACACATAGGTGTCTCGGTTTGTGTGTAATTCGCACAAAACAAACCCCAAATCTTTAATCTTGTTTGATTTCATGTTTATTTACATGTTTTAAACCTGTTTTAATGGATCGTGCTCAATTAATATGGCCAACAAAGAAAAGAAAATAAGATTACCTAATTACGGTTAGGTTTTAGGATCAACAAAACATGAATCAATCCCCTTGATTTCCTGAATCATCAAGCCTCGTTTTTCTTTTTCCTTGGTTCTTTTCTTTAACTCGACGGCAGGGGAGGTCACAAAAAAATGACGGCTGTCTGTTTTGTTTAGGTTTTATCTTTGATTTTGTGTTGTCCAAAAGTATAAAAATACTCCCTCCCCGTCTGTTTCTTTTTAAGCCGAACCAAACACACTTGGGCCTTGAGCCCAAGTCCTTCCTCTTTTCTTCTTTGTCTAAACGTCCCATATATATATTTACATAATTCGCGTATTGTAAAACGATACGCGCAATCGTGTTTTAAAACGTCGTGAATTTTCCCATGGTTACCCTTATGCGTGTTAAACGTAAGTGTTACATACGTAGTTATTTATCGTGTTAAATATTCGTGTCGCGTGATTTAAATAACGTGATTTATTATCTTGCGGTTTTACTTATTATACGTAGATTCATGTCGTAGATTAATAATAATCATAACATGCGTAATTACTTACCGTACGTAATTAATATATGAAATTACTTGTTGCGTCTATTTAATATACGCGATAATCATGTTAGATGTTCGTGATTACATGTTCGTGATTTATTCGTCATGGTTAATAATTATCGTGTATTAACACGTACACAATTATTATCGTGTAATAACACGTACGTAATTCTTGTAATTAACATTCGTGACACGTGTTCATGCTATAAAAGTAAAGTTTTAATATGTACGTATGTTATTAGTGTATTGTTCATGGTAAAAGCATGCGGGTTTTACATTTAGAGATATAAGTTCAAGTATTGTTCCTTACCAAGTCGATTCTGTTTAGAAGCCAGCCCGAGGAGTAGACGATTAGTTTTTCGATGGATCAAAGTCGAGACTGTTGCTGAGTAGTTGTAGCATTGAATCGAGGAGATTTGTAGTTCGAGTAGTTTAATGACTCGAAGACTTCCTGAGAAGCTGGTTCTTGCTGTTTTAAGTTCGACACCATTCACGGTAGCTGTAAAAGTCGAAGACAAGTTTGACGTTGATCGTTTTGAGTATCGGTAGATGAGACGGAGATCAAGACAGAGATGATTTGAGAAGTTGATTAGTCATAATAACAGAGCTTCGTTTCGTTCAGTTAGTTTCGATAGCAGTTCGAGGATAGTTTGTGGTGGTGTTTGATTTAAGGTAGCTCAGCACTTACCTTCGGCATCAACGGTTTCTTCGAATTACAAATGGTTAAGCTCGGTTTAAATTCTTGCAATATAGTGTAGATTAGTTTACTCTTTCGTGGTAGTAATCATGTGTGGTGAAAATAATCAGTTTTGGTTCTACTGTTTTACTCGTTTTTCTAGCTGTTAAATTGGTCTTACTATTTACTAGTTAAATTGATTTCATTCATTAAACTGCCATATTAATCTGTTCTGGTTGTTGGGCTCAATTTGGGCCATGCTTCCCTTTTACATAAAAACATATTAAACAAGTTAGTAGTGAATTTTTCCATTACAATTTAAAGAGTGATTTTTCAAAAGTAGACTTAGAATTGTATAAAGTTTTATTGATACTTTTATAAAAATATAGATTTAGTGCTTTTGTTATTTCATTTTTATAAAGCGTTGTTATTTTAAAATTGGTAGATTTTTATAAACATAGTTTGTTAAAAAGTTAGTTACAATTTTATAAAAAAAAGTTAGTTAGATTTTAATAAAAATGTTAGTTGCAATTTTGTTAGAAAATTAGTTACATTTTTCTTGATTAATTAATTAGTTAAATTTGTTAATTTTGTTGAGTAGTTATATTTTTGTTATTTTTGTTAAAAGGTTTGTTGAGTTTGTTACTTGTTTTGTTAGTGGTACTTTGAGCATTAATTGTTGTAATTGCAATATGTTTTAGATTAGTACGGTTATGTAGAGATCATATTTTTACATTTTTTATTGCTTTGTGACAATTATACCTAGATTACCAAAATTCTATAAAATCTAACACCAAGAAAAATTTGTTAACTTGATTTCTATTGGATAATCAATTCATATTGAGTTGGGAATAACGAACTTAAAAGTCAAACATTAAATGGCGCCGCTACCGGTTCATTACTTGGAGATTGAGGATTGATTGAAGGCTACAATTGGATTTTGGGATCCGTTCACCTTGTGAACGTTCCTTTTATGTATCATAAATCCAAAATATAAAAAAAATCAAAAAGATAAAAATATAAAAATTAAAAAACCACAAAAATCAATTCTTTCCTAAGAATTGAACCAAAAAAATAAAAAAAATATAAAAGTAATCTTTTTCCTAAAAGATTACACCAAAAAATATATTGTATATATTGGTTTCACTCGGTTTTACGTACATACTATACTTTCATGAAAAACAAATAAATACAAAAATATTTTTGATATATTATTATATGTAGATACATATACGTAGATACGAACAATCAATCCACCTACTTCCATAAGTATTGCTTTTGCAATACACCGTAATGGGGCGTTCCGGTCCTAAGTACGTGTATCGATCAAACATAATTAAGGCACAACAGATAAATACTACAATCTACTTGAACTTGAGAAAGAGGCCACTGCGTGGGGGGGGGGTATAAGGCGAGGGTATTTCACATTCTAAAGAAGCAGGCTCTTGAGTGCTACACGCCGCCTCGTTTCTCCGCTTCCTTTTGGGTCTTTCAAATGTGATAGTAGTGAGTGGTGTGCCACCGAAGTAGTACTACATATCTATATATTTTCTTGTGTATATTAATTATTTCACCTCGAGATAGATAATCTCTTCTCTCTCAAAAGTCGACCGAGAGCTCCTCTCTCATTCTTTGAGTTGAGTTGCATGCGTACTCGAGCGCGTGCACATAAATGAAAGAAAAAGACTAAGAACAACACCGTCCATTAAGCCGATCCTAAGTATCTTGCTTTGAAAAACTCACAAGAAGTCATGGCCGCCGTTGATAATAGACCAATGATTGAGATCCTTCAATCAAATGTGGAGGGAAATGAGGATGCTATTGTTATTCTTGAGATACCCGCAAACACTTTTGAGCTTAAGACATGCATGATTACTATGATTTCTTCTATCCCTTCCTAAGGAGACCCATGGATGACTCCCACGACCATATCAAGAGATTCTTGTCACATTGTAAGACACTAAAGTATAATGGGGTCCCTCATGATGCTAATAAGATGATCTTATTCCCTTTCTCCTTAGAGGATAATGTTAGGAATTGGTTAGACAAGCAACCTTCTATGAGCATTTTTACTTGGGAGGATTTGAAGAAGATATTTGTGAATAAGTTCTTTCCTCCTTCATGAACCACCGCCTTGAGAAACTAATAAGTGTGACAACACTTATCCTTTTACCACTTATTTCCAATAATAACAAGACCAAAACGTGTGATTTATGTCGTAAAAGTCGGAGTTACGCGTGGTTTGTGTTTTTATTGTGTTTTAGGACCAAAAATATGAAAAAGGAAGAAAACACGGGTTTTCACGGGCTTTTATCGAAGAAATCGGGAAAAGACGAAGTCAAAAGATCAAGAGTGCGAAAAGAACGGAAGTCCAAGGCCTATTCTAAAGATTTATCGAAGAAAAAGTCTAAAGGCGGAAGTTTAACGAAGTCGAAGAACTTAAGTCTAATAGAAGAAGAAAATTAAAAGACAAGTTCAAATCCCGAGACGACAAAGACAAAGAATTAAAGTCCAGTCGAGAAAACGTGAAGAAAGCAAGAAAGAGAATGCAGCACATGCACTCCTTCCACCTTCCCTATAAATACCCTCCTAATAGTCATTAGGAGGGTGGTTAGATAGTTTTAGTTAATTTTTCACTTTTTCTTAGTTTTCTCTAGTTTTAGAGAGAGAAAGTCTTAAACTTTCTCTCACTAAACTTCATCTTCTTTCTTAATCTTTCAAGATTAAACACTTTGTATTGCTTATTTTTATTAATCAAGTTCATTTTAAGCTTTTTATCCTTAATCTCATTCTACTTTTCTTTGATTTAAGATTGATTTTGGTACGATTATCAATAGATCCGTGTTGTTCTTAATGATTTCGTGCTTAAAAAGTTAATCTTTTGATCATTTCATAAGTTTTCATTTAATTAAGCCTTAAGACTTTTGTGCTTATTGGCATAGTTTTATGATTAGCTTATTTACTTTATAAAAAACTTTCTTAAAAAGTTTATGTTTTTATTGCTTGATCCAAAATGTTGCTTATTTTGAGGTTGAATAAGTTGTGATAGTTGCTTATTTAATCCGTTTAGTTGATTCGATTTAGTTTTGGGAATAAGCTCAATCTAATAGCTTATTTTCTAGCTTTCTAACCGAATCCCACAATTTTCAGAAAGGGTTTAAAACCCCTTTCCGATTGGTTTTTCTGAGCAGCCTCCATCTTCACATTCCGATCAATAGATCGGATTAGGGCTTTGAGTTTTTCCGATTTGAACACACCTTATTCCGATCAATAGATCGGATTAGGGTTTACATTTTCCGACCAGGACCTCTTTTGCATATTCCGATTGGGGGTGTTTTTGAGCATTCCGATTGACTTCATTTTTCCACATTCCGATTGGTAGTCTGTCTATTATTCCGATTGTGGCTCTTAGTAACATTCCGATTACCCCCTTTGTGGACATTCCGATTGCACTTCCACCCATACTCCGATCAACCGATCGGAATACATTCCGATCGGGACTTCTTTTGTCTTGTTTAGTTGTACTCCAATCTTACTTTCTTTTAGTACTTTTCCATTAAGTTCTTATTTTTAGTAAATTTTCCAAGTGTTAGTTTTATTTAGTGTCCTAGTTCTTTTCCATTGTCACCTTTAAGTTACAAGCATTTATTTTTACTTGTCATTTTAGTATTAATCTTTTAACTTCCATTACTCATCGACACTTTAATTACTTGTTATTATATTAGATAACCAAAACCAAACCATTCTCTTGATTTACCAAAAGACGATTGAGTCGCACTTTAGACCGGTTTTCAATTCGAAAGGATTCGGAACAACGAACTTTCATACGGGGTGTCAAAAGACTTGTATTAAATGGCGCCGCTGCCGGGTCTTTTCGTTACGATAAACGGTTTTTAGTGAGAGACGCATTGAATTTTGGGATCCGTTCTTTGAACGTTATTTTCCTTTCCTTAAAAATTTTCAAAAATCCATAAAAAAAATAAAAAACTCTTCAAAAATACAAAAACATTGAAAAATCATTAAAAAGCAATTCTTTTCAAAAGGTTTTGCACCAAAAAGATTATATAGATATTCTCTTTGTGTATATTTCTCTTCTACAGGTGTATGCGTACTAGATCTTCGAACTATTCTGAGCCCGAGACTCGTGAAGATTTAGATACGGCTGGTGTTAATAACAACAATAATCACCCACCTCTACCCAATTTGAATAATAACAACAACAACAACAACAACAATGTCCTCCTACCTGATTTACGAACCATGGAGGAATTGTGCCAACCCACCATGAACGGACGCGGAGGCCCGATTGCGCCAATGCACGTCACGGCTCAGGAGTTTTCGTTGAAGCATCACATGATCCAGCAAGTGCAAACGAACCCATTTCGTGGAATTCCGGATGATGATGTCAACAAACACCTCGACAAATTCATTACCATGACCCAAAGCATGAAGTGCTCCGGTGTTTCTATGGATGACCTTCGCCTTCAACTCTTTCCCCACTCGCTTTCGCACCATGCCGAAAAATGGTTTGACCGTCTTCCTAAGAATTCTATTCATACGTGGAATGACATGACTCAACGCTTTTTATCGCGCTACTTTCCCCCATCCATGGTCACGAGCCTTCGTAACCAAATCAGTGGATTCATGAAAGAGAATGATGAATCACTTTTTGATGCTTGGGAACGCTACAATGATTTGATCGACCGCTGTCCTAATCACAATATGCTTCCCGTCACTCTCATTGACACCTTCTACAATGGTCTCACTTTTCGTGATCGTGACACGATCAATGCCGCCGCCGGTGGTACTTTTATGAAAAGGAGACCCGAGGAGTGTCGAGAGTTGATCGAAAACATGACTACTCACCACAAGAATTAGGATTCATCCGCATCCTCAAGATCTAACTCGAGAGTCAATGTTTCATCTACTACCTCCAATCCTGAAATGTCTGAAATTTCTCGTTAACTCGCTGAGATGAACAAGAATTTTATGGCCATGGCCACAAACCACTTTCAACAAGCTAAAGCCGTTGCTATTTCTTGTGACACATGTGGTGGCCCTCATTCTTATAATGATTGTCCTTCTACCCAAGGCAATTATTCTGAAAACGCTAACGCAGCTTACGGCACTTATCCCACGGGAGGCTATCAAGCCCGCCCTCAAGGAGACCGTGGCTTGCTAAGTTATCGTTCCAACAATTATCTTGCTTCTCCCGGTTTCCCTCCTGCAACCCAAAATCAACAACAAAGCTATAACCGAAACAACCAATCCCAACCTCGTGCTCCAAATCAATATCAATCCCAAAGAAACCCATACCCAACTCAAGGAAATTCTCAAGCTTACCAAGCTCCACCTCTCAATCAACCGATGGCAGTGAATCAAGACGTCGAGACGTTCATAAAGACTAATCGTGAGATGGTGACGAATCTTCAGAGTCAATTTGTCAACTTTAAGAATGACATGGTGAAACAAGGAAGCGATATTCGAGCCGAGCTAAGGAATGACATGGCCAAACACAGCAATGAAGTTAATGCCAACATGCAAAACTCTTTTAATAATCAAGCTGTTCACCTTCGAGATATGATTGGTTCGCTCATCCAAAGTAATCAACCCTCTTCTTCGGGTACTCTTCCGAGTAATACCGTTGCGAATCCAAGAGGGGAGATGAAAGCAATCACCACTCGTAGTGGAAAAGGTTATATGGAACCCGAGCTTCTTACACCTCCACCAGTGATTGTGAACAACGAAAAAGAGCAACTTTGCTCACCTCCTTCACCTTCTATCCCCATTTCCCCACCACCCGTGGTTGTGAGTGATCCTATTCCCTTAAAGCCTTCTTCTTCATCTAATATACCTTATCCTTCAAGGTTGAGGAAAGAGAAGCAAAAGAGCAAGGATGATATTCAGGTTTCAAACTTTCTAAAAATGTTTAAACAATTGAATTTTAACATCTCCTTCGCCGAGGCTCTCGCTCACATGCCCAAATACGCTAAGATGTTTAAAGATCTTCTAAGTGATAAGGTAAAGCTTCTTGACATCGCTCAGACCCAACTTAATGAGAACTGCTCCGCAGTGCTCTTAAGGAAATTGCCTACCAAACTTGGTTATCCGGGTCGCTTCTTGATTCCTTGCAACTTCCCGGGAGTAGAGAATTGCATGGCCTTAGCCGATCTAGGTGCCAGTATAAACTTAATGCCTTTAAGTGTTTGGAAGCAATTATCTCTCCCCGAGCTAGTCCCCACCAAAATGACTTTGGAATTAGCCAACCGTACGGTTGCTTATCCAGTGGGGATAGCCGAAGATGTCTTTGTTGGCGTCGACAAATTCACCTTCCCGGCAGATTTTGTTGTCGTTGATTACGAGATGGACCCCCGTGTTCCATTAATCATTGGACGTCCATTCCTGAGGACCGGTCGCACTCTTATTGATGTAGCCGCGGGCGAAATAATCATGAGAGTTGGTGACGATAAAATTGTCTTCAACATGGGTAAGATTTCTAAGCAACCTTATTCATATGAGAGTGTTAATGCTATTGATGTTCTCGATGAGGCTTGTGAAGAACATTTTCATGATGCTTGCAAAAGTACTCTTTCTTCTCTACCCAATGTTGAGACCGTTGCCTCAATTGCTCCAGCATTGACTCCTTTTGGAGAAAGTGACTTGGATGATTTCGAAGCTAGCTTGGGTCCTATCGATATTAAGTATGATAATTTGTCCACCAATTGGGATGAAGACATTAGTACTATTGAGAGACTTCTCAATGAGGACCCGTTCTCTCCTCCTGCTCCTAAAGAGGTGACTAATGATGATCCATCGTTAGTTTCACCATCTATTGAGGATCCTCCTACTCTTGAGCTTAAGGACCTACCTCCTCATCTAGAGTATGTTTTCCTGGAAGACAACGAGAAGTTACCGGTCATCATCGCAAAGGATCTGAAAGAAGACGAAAAAGCCTGACTTGTCGCTGTGTTGAAGAAGCATAAACGCGCTATCGCTTGGAAAATATCCGACATCCGTGGAATTGATCCTCACTTCTGCACACATAAAATTCTCATGGAGGACGACTTTAAGCCCACAATTCAAAGCGAACGAAGGGTGAATCCTAAAATCCATGAAGTCATCAAAAAAGAGGTTATCAAACTTCTTGATGCGCGTATGATTTACCCTATTTCGGATTCACCATGGGTTACTCCAGTCCATTGTGTGCCTAAGAAAGGCGGAATCACCGTTGTGCCCAATGCAAACAACGAGTTGATTCCTAACCGTCTCGTTACTGGGTGGAGAGTTTGTATAGACTACCGCAAACTCAATGATGCCACGAGAAAGGATCATTTCCCTCTACCTTTTATGGACCAAATGCTTGAACGTTTAGCGGGTAATGAATATTACTGCTTTCTTGATGGTTTCTCGGGTTATTTCCAAATACCCATCGATCCCCAAGATCAAGAGAAGAGAACATTCACTTGTCCTTATGGCACATTTGCTTACAAACGAATGCCTTTTGGCTTATGCAATGCCCCCGGGACTTTCCAAAGGTGCATGTTGGCTATCTTTCATGATATGGTTGAGCAAACCATGGAAGTCTTCATGGATCATTTCTCGGTCTTCGGGGATTCCTTCTCTTCTTGCCTTGCCAATTTGGAACGTATGCTTAAGCGGTGCGAAGACACTCGCCTTGTTCTGAATTGGGAAAAATGCCATTTTATGGTAAAAGAAGGCATTGTGCTAGGACACAAAATCTCTAAATCCGGTCTTGAAGTCGACCGTGCTAAAGTAGATGTCATAGCCAAATTACCTCCACCTTCAACCGTGAAGGGTGTGAGAAGTTTTCTGGGTCATGCGGGCTTCTATCGTCGATTCATTCAGGATTTCTCTAAAATCGCTCGCCCGATGACCCACCTCTTGGAAAAAGATACTCCTTTTATCTTTTCTAAAGAGTGTCTCGAAGCCTTCAATCTTCTAAAGGATAAGCTAACTAAGGCACCGGTCTTGGTTACCCCTAATTGGGAGCTGCCTTTTGAATTGATGTGCGATGCTAGCGACTTTGCTATTGGTGCGGTTTTGGGCCAACGAGTGAATAAACACTTCCAACCAATCCACTATGCTAGCAAAACAATGACGGGGGCTCAATTGCATTATACGACAACCGAAAAAGAACTTTTAGCTGTTGTCTATGCTTTTGAGAAATTTCACCCCTATCTTGTTTTATCCCCCACCATCGTGTACACGGACCATTCCGCGTTGAAGTACTTGATGACAAAGCATGATGCTAAGCCAAGACTTCTTCGCTGGGTTTTACTCCTTCAAGAATTCAACATTGAAATTCGTGACAAAAAGGGAGCCGAAAACCTGGCCGCGGATCATCTGAGCAGACTTGAGGATCCATATCAAGGGGATCATCCGAACAAAGAGATCAATGACTCTTTCCCCCTGGAGACCTTAATGTCTATAAATCTCAATCTTGATGGCACCCCGTGGTTTGCAGACATTGCAAACTACTTAGCGGGTGGTATTCTCATCAAAGGGTTAACATCCCAACAAAAGAAGAAGTTCTTGAACGATGTTAAGACTTACTTTTGGGATGACCCTTATCTATTCAAACAATGTGCTGATCTGATCATTCGTCGATGTGTTGACGGACCGACAGCTTTTGACATTCTCCAAGCTTGCCACAAAGGACCCACCGGTGGTCACTTTGGTCCCAACTACACCGCTAAAAAAGTGTTTGATTCTGGATTCTACTGGCCCACCATTTATCGTGACGCTCACAAAATGGTTAAGCATTGTGATGCTTGCCAACGCCAAGGCAAGATCACACATAAGGATGAGATGCCTCAAAATTTCATACAGGAATGTGAAATCTTTGATGTATGGGGCATCGACTTTATGGGGCCATTTCCATCATCCAAAGGGAACAAGTACATCCTCGTTGCCGTCGACTACGTTTCTAAATGGGTTGAAGCCAAGGCTCTCCCTACGAATGATGCGAGGGTGGTTGTGAACTTTTTGAAGCAGCTTTTCGCTCGATTTGGCGTTCCTCGTGCTATTATCAGTGACCGCGGGACTCATTTTTGCAACGATCAATTTGCACGAGTCATGGCAAAGTATGGTGTCACTCACCGTCTTTCCACCGCCTATCATCCCCAAACCAATGGGCAAGCCGAGATATCCAACCGTGGCTTGAAGAGAATTTTGGAGCGTACTGTGGGAGAGCATCGCGCCGCGTGGGCCGATAAGTTAGATGATGCTCTGTGGGCTTTCCGTACTGCTCACAAGACCCCGATCGGTTGTACACCTTATCGTCTTGTGTACGGGAAAGCCAGCCACCTCCCAATCGAGCTGGAGCATAAGGCGCACTGGGCCTTAAAGTGGGCTAACTTCGACCTCAACAAAGCCGGTGATCATCTCAAGATTCAACTCAACGAGCTAAATGAACTGAGGAATGAAGCCTATGAGAACTCGCTGATCTACAAGGAGAAGACGAAGATCATTCATGACGCAAAAATCAAGAACCGAGAGTTCCACGTTGGTGATCAAGTCTTACTCTTTAACTCTCGGTTGAAGATCTTCTCTGGCAAGTTGAAGAGCCGCTGGTCTGGTCCATTCACCGTCACCAAAGTCTTTCCATATGGGACCATTGAGCTTTCTCAGCCAAATGGGCCAAATTTCAAGGTGAATGGCCAGCGTCTGAAGCTATACTTTGGTGAGGACATCTCTCAAGAGATGATTCCATCCCTCACCACGTTCCCCATGAACTAAAATTGGGTCGAGTCAGGCTCATGACTCGGTAAACAAAAACAAGCGCTTCTCGGGAGGCAACCCGTGTTCTATCCTTTACTACTTTCATAATAAGTGTAGGGGGAGCCCCGCATATGTTTGTTGTCTTGTTTCTTGTGTTGTGCAGGGATTAAAGCTTCAAAGATCCACCTTGATGACTTTTGACGAACCGTGATACCGTGTTCCCATCTTCCTGGTTCTATCCTAAACTCTTGTGATTCAATATTTCATATTTTATATGTTCACATTGAATTCACTTTAGTTGTCCTTTCCTTAGCAATATTTATACAAAGTGCTCAATGTCCTAAGTGTAGGGGAGTTTACTCCCACATGCTTAAACATTGAGGACAATGTTTATCTCAAGTGTAGGGGGACTTCTATCGAAGTAAGTGGTCTTTTCCTTGTATTTTTCCTCATTTTAACCGGAAAATTTGATTTTTCGACATTTTTCAAATTTTTTAATCTATTTTGGCCTAGTTGTATAGTTGTATTTGCCTTTGTTATGTTTCCATTGCTAGAATAGTTTTTCAATAAAGTGGTTTTAGATTTTTCTTAGTCGTGAACATTTTGACTCAACCCGAGTTTACTTACCTAAGTTTACTCTAGCTAGTATCCTTAACGTGTTTAAGTCAAGTTTTGCTAGGCTTTTATATAGGGAGCTATAAAACGCGAAAGTCTTAACTCTCACGGTTTAAGAACGAGAACTTTTCGCAAGTTCCTATAATTGATCCTAGAGAGTCGTTTATCAAGGGAACTTTAAAATGCGATTTCTAAACTTGAAAAGGTCTAAGAATTTGCAAGATCCTATAGATGACTCGAAAACCCAAAACTTTGATTTAATAGGCTAAGCATCCACGAGTCTCATTACTTGAGATTTTAAACTGTGGAGAACGAGATATGATAGAGCCAATTATAAGTTCGGTATTCTTTCGTGAATTTATGTGAGTTAACTATAAGCCTATTCTCCCTTCGCTTGCTAATAATTTATCTGCTAGTAAATAAGGTTGTACGATTTAAAAGGTTACTTTGCTTCTAGCCCCAGATCGTTTAAAAGTTTCTCGGTACGGATTAGAGTTCATAGCCAAGGCATAACTTATTGAAGCGGGATGCGAAGATTGGCGAGTCCGAAAAGGCCCTAACAAGGCATGAGGGCTACATTTTGTTGCTAAAGATCCAAAAGTGATGTGAAGAATCGTTTATCGAAAATCAATATGAAGGATCGAGACACACGACGAAAAGCAAGAACTCCCCAAAAGTCATGGAGAAGTCTGTCCGAAAAGACCCTAACAAGGTATGAGGATAAATAGATCCAAGTCCTAAAAGGAGGCGGATCGTTGTATATAAAAGTCCATAATAAAGATTGGAGAAAAATGAAGAAGTCGTGGTCCAAAGATGAAGAATCTCTCAAAACTTCAAGTGAAGAAATGCCCATTATGAAGAGAAGACCATTATTTCAAGAACGTCTCTCAAAGATTCGAAGTATGAAGTCGCTGCCAAATATCGGTCCGAGAAAGGTCTCAAATCGTGAAGCGAGTTATGCCAAGATATGAACTTTATGAGGTCCCGAGAAGCAGTTTTAAAAGATTTGGTCCTTTAGCTAACTATTGATTAAATCGTTCACCTTATTTTCGGACTAAATAACTATCGAAATAAGTCAAACAATGCATCCTCGTGATCATTCAAGACAAAAATAAAATATAAGAGATACACCTAGGAATAAGGGAGTCTAAGTGAATAATTGGCCCACATGAGTTCATGATAGTTTGCTAACTTATAATAACAATGATCTCGTTTTTAAGCTCGGTATGAGGAACGTGAAACTTGAGGATGATAAACGTTCATGGCCGCCAAAACCCAATGTAAGTTTTTAATTACTTTACTTATTTCTATCTTTTATGTTTAGTATTTAATAAAGGCCAAGGTAGGTTATTTATGATGGAAAATGTAAACCGTGCTTTAAAATTAATACATTGCATGAGGGCATTGCAATGGTCAAGTGTAGGGGATTTAATAAGTGAGAAAACACTTATCCTTTTACCACTTATTTCCAATAATAACAAGACCAAAACGTGTGATTTATGTCGTAAAAGTCGGAATTACACGTGGTTTGTGTTTTTATTGTGTTTTAGGACAAAAAATATGAAAAAGGAAGAAAACACGGGTTTTCACGGGCTTTTATCGAAGAAAACGGGAAAAGACGAAGTCAAAAGATCAAGAGTGCGAAAAGAACGGAAGTCCAAGGCCTATTCTGAAGATTTATCGAAGAAAAAGTCTAAAGGCGGAAGTTTAACGAAGTCGAAGAACTTAAGTCTAATAGAAGAAGAAAATTAAAAGACAAGTTCAAATCCCGAGACGACAAAGACAAAGAATTAAAGTCGAGTCGAGAAAACGTGAAGAAAGCAAGAAAGAGAATGCAACACATGCACTCCTTCCACCTTCCCTATAAATACCCTCCTAATAGTCATTAGGAGGGTGGTTAGATAGTTTTAGTTAATTTTTCACTTTTTCTTAGTTTTCTCTAGTTTTAGAGAGAGAAAGTCTTAAACTTTCTCTCACTAAACTTCATTTTCTTTCTTAATCTTTCAAGATTAAACACTTTGTATTGCTTATTTTTATTAATCAAGTTCATTTTAAGCTTTTTATCCTTAATCTCATTCTACTTTTCTTTGATTTAAGATTGATTTTGGTACGATTATCAATAGATCCGTGTTGTTCTTAATGATTTCGTGCTTAAAAAGTTAATCTTTTGATCATTTCATAAGTTTTCATTTAATTAAGCTTTAAGACTTTTGTGCTTATTGGCTTAGTTTTATGATTAGCTTATTTACTTTATAAAAAGTTTTCTTAAAAAGTTTATGTTTTTATTGCTTGATCCAAAAAGTTGCTTATTTTGAGGTTGAATAAGTTGTGATAGTTGCTTATTTAATCCGTTTAGTTGATTCGATTTAGTTTTGGGAATAAGCTCAATCTAATAGCTTATTTTCTAGCTTTCTAACCGAATCCCACAATTTTCGGAAAGGGTTTAAAACCCCTTTCCGATTGGTTTTTCCGAGCAGCCTCCATCTTCACATTCCGATCAATAGATCGGATTAGGGCTTTGAGTTTTTCCGATTTGAACACACCTTATTCCGATCAATAGATCGGATTAGGGTTTACATTTTCCGACCAGGACCTCTTTTGCATATTCCGATTGGGGTGTTTTTGAGCATTCCGATTGACTTCATTTTTCCACATTCCGATTGGTAGTCTGTCTATTATTCCGATTGTGGCTCTTAGTAACATTCCGATTACCCCCTTTGTGGACATTCCGATTGCACTTCCACCCATACTCCGATCAACCGATCGGAATACATTCCGATCGGGACTTCTTTTGGCTTGTTTAGTTGTACTCCAATCTTACTTTCTTTTAGTACTTTTCCATTAAGTTCTTATTTTTAGTAAATTTTCCAAGTGTTAGTTTTATTTAGTGTCCTAGTTCTTTTCCATTGTCACCTTTAAGTTACAAGCATTTATTTTTACTTGTCATTTTAGTATTAATCTTTTAATTTCCATCTTACTCATCGACACTTTAATTACTTGATATTATATCAGATAACCAAAACCAAACCATTCTCTTGATTTACCAAAAGACGATTGAGTCGCACTTTAGACCGGTTTTCAATTCGAAAGGATTCGGAACAACGAACTTTCATACGGGGTGTCAAAAGCCTTGTATTAGAAACCAAATCATAGGTTTTCAACAAAAGGAAGACCTAATCTTTAGTGAAGCTTGGGAAGAGTTCAAAGAGTTGTTGAGAAAGTGCCCAAACCACGGTTTTAACCAAGTTCACCAAATTAACACCTTCTACAATGCCTTGAAACCTCACCATCAAGATTCCCTTAACTCGGTCGCGGGTGGGAACATTATTTCAAAATCCACACACATGGGATATCACTGAAACAAAATCCATGGTTCAAACAAATAATCAAAGAGATGAGGTGGTCCATGTTGTTCAAGAGAGTGCTCATACATCAATTGATAATCAACTCCTCAAGAATCACAATGAAATACTTCAATCACTTAACAAGACTCAAAAGATGAATCAAGAGATGTTTCAAGCCTTTATGAAGGTTTCCTTGAACAATTCTTCTCCCAATGATGTAAATGCCATTACCTTATCTTGTTAGACATGTGGAGGTCCTCACTCATACTTACAATGTGATAAAGTTCAAAACTTTCAAGGTGAATGTTATGCTTATCATGATGAACAAATAAAGCACTTTAAACCCAACATCGACCCTAACCACCTCTCTTATAAGTATAACAATTACCTTACTCTACCCGGTTTCCCTCCCCATCAACCCACCCAAAACCAAACAAACCCTCCACAATTACTTAATAGAAACCAAGGGCAAAGGGGAAATTACCAAGGGAACAACAACAATAGAGGACCTAACAACTTTCAAAATCAAGGAAACAACTTTCATGGCAATAACCAAGGGTTTTACAATCAACCTCCACCTTTCCAACCTCAAGGATTTCAAAGGAATGTGCCAAATGATTTCAACACCATTGAGCTTCTTCACAAGATGAATAAAGATAATGAAAGGAGGTTCCAAGCAAATGAGAATAGAATGAGGGAAATGCAAGAGGAGACTAATAAGAGGTTTATGTTGCTTTTAAATCAAAGACCATAAGGTGCTTTACCCTCCAAAATGCAAACCAATCCAAGGGAAAATGTAAATTCAATCACTACAAGGAGTGGGAAAACAACCATTGACCCTTCAATTCCTCCTACACCTCCTTTGGTAACTCCTATCACGGTTCCTCCTTATGAAAAACCTACACCTTCTAAGTCTACACCTTCTAGTTACACACCTTAAAATCCTACACCTACTAATCCTTCACCTTCCACACCTATCAATGAAGAAACCAACAAAGAGAGTCCTTCACCAACTACCACTCAACCTTCACCAAAACCAAACCTTCCATATCCTTCTAGATTGAGAAAGGAGAAAGTTAAGAACAAAGATGATATACAAGTGTCCAACTTCTTGAGGATATTTAAGCAATTAAATATCAATATATCTTTTGCGAAGGCTTTAGCTCATATGCCTAAGTTTGCCAAGATGTTTAAGGACCTTCTTTCGAACAAAGAGAAATTGGTTGATGTGCCTAATGCTTCATTGAGCGAAAATTGTTCCGCGGTGTTGGTAAAGAAGTTGCTTACTAAAAATGGTGATCCGGTCATGTTCTTGGTTCCTTGTAATTTACCGGGGTAGAGAATTGCATGGAACTTGCGGATCTTGGTGCAAGCATAAATTTGATGCCTTTATCGGTTTGGAAACGACTCTCTCTTCCCGCTCTTACACCTACTAAAATGACACTTGAATTGGCAAACCGTTCAATTGCTTATCCGGTAGGAATAGCGGAAGATGTCTTTGTAGGGGTTGATAAGTTTACATTCCCCCTGGACTTTGTGGTTGTGGATTATGATGTAGATCCTCGAGTTCCCCTCATTGTAGGAAGGCCTTTCTTGAGAACCGGTCGTACTCTTATTTATGTTGTGGAGGGAGAACTTATTATGAGGGTGGAAGATCAAAGGGTTGTGTTTAACATGGGGAAATTGTCTAAGAAATCCAATGACCCCGAGACGGTTAATCATGTTGATGTTATTGATAAAGAGGTGAATCACGTTGATATTCTTGATGAAGTGTGTGATGAATACTTTCATGAAGCTTGTAAGAGTAGTGAATATGATCTTCCCCATATTGAGACTATAGCTTCAATTACTTCCTCATTTCCTTCCTTTGAAGAGAGTGATTCCCTTATAGATGAATTTGAGGCAAGTTTGGGGAAATTAGATTTTGGAGCTTATTCTTCTACTTCAAATGGGAAAGATGAGGTTTTTGAGATTGAGAGATTGCTTAGTGAAGCGGAGTTGATTAATGAGGAGATTGAGGCTTATTTTAAGCGAGATGATCTTGTGGTTGATACATCACCTTCTAATTAGGAGGAATATATTCTTAAAATAGAAAGATTGCTTTATGAAGATTCCATTACCACTCAACCTTCTCATGAACCTTCACATATTACACTTTCTTACACACCTTGTGAAACACCTCATAACCAAAATGCTTCACCTATTCCTTCTATCACTCTTTCACCACCTTTCTCACAAACCAATTCATACCATCTCTTTGAGCCTTTACTTGATGAACCAATTTTTGAGAAGCTTCAATATGATAGTGACTTATATCATTTGGATGTTGACTTGGAGAGATTCTTTATTTCACCTTATGATGATACTTTTGATGAGGAGTTTCTAAGAACAATAGAGACATGGTGGTTTCCTCTACAAGTGTGATGACACTCACTACTCCACAACCTTTCTCTCAAGATGTGAATATAAAGGGGAATCTTCTAAGGCTACCCCCATTTGTTATTTTTGCATGAAGGAAAAGATTTTTGATCCTAGTATAGAGAGTGTTGAGCCAACTCAGTATCCGCCTGATGCAATAAAAGGAAACCTTATGAGAAATTGTAGAGATTCACCTCATCATGGTATGGGAAACTTATGGTAAAGAATCATAGACAAGGAAACCTCACCCACCTCACCATTAATTCAGATGTCCACTTTTGGATTGTGCTACTCTTGGGAGGGAAATTATGTATTTGATCCGGGTAAAATTCTATGGGGTTTTGATTACTTGAGAACTTGTTTTACCTTATCATGGAGAGTTTTTCCTATAAGGGTAAATCTTTTACTATCCATGATAGGTTTTCCATAGGCACTTTAAGTGTGGGATGAGTTGAGCTAGAGACGCTTAATCTTGAATAATTAGGATTAGATCATTTAGAATACAGTGTGGTAGGATAGGATTTATAAAATGGTATATAGTTGAGAAGAAGTGTAGGGGGTGCCTATCTTTTGTCTTCTTCGTGTTTGTTGGGTTTCTCTTTCTCATTTCATGCATTGGAGCTTATGGAGGAGGCCCTCGTATTGGGTTCACTTTGATATTATTGTGATATTCAAAACATTGTGCTTAAAATGAATTCACTTTAGTAGACCTTTCCTTAGCTTGATTTAAGCAAAGTTATCAATGTCCTAAGTGTAGGGGAGTTTACTCCAATACTCTTAAACATCAAGGACAATGTTTATCTTAAGTGTAGGGGGTCTTCTATCGAAGTGACCTTACCTAGAACATTGTCATTGCCTTCATGATAACTTGGAAGTTAATTTTTCAACATTTTCAATTTTTTGATCTACTTTGGCCACCATAAAGAGAAAAAAATATAATAAAGGATATGGTTTAACAAATTTAGACTTCTTTGACATATTAGGCCCGCCATGGATACTTTGACTCAACCCGAGTTTGCTTATCTAAGCATTTTCTAGCTAGTATCCTTAACCATGTAGACCTTATTGGTTTATTAGGCTAAGTATGCACTAGTCTCATTATTTGAGATTTTAAACTGTGGAGAACAAGAGATGATAGAGTTTGAAGTAAGTTTTAAGGGCTAGATAAACCTCATATTAATTAATTGTGGCTTTTATATCCTCTTTCGTAACCTTTACTTTTCTTTTCAACGCATGTATATATGTTAATAAATAATCAAGAACGGTTTTAATCGGTTTGTAGTCTCTTATGCATTTTTGACTAATCATTCGTGGTTGGTATAAGTACGTCTTAAGATTCTAAGTTAGAACGTTTTATGTGTAATAGACTTATGTCATGCTTAATACTTAGCGGGTGTTTTTCCTTTTATTCTTTTCAATTTATTTGTGAGGAATAAAGAAAATAAGAGCGGCTTATAAAAAAATGAGTGGCTAGAAAAAAAATAAAAAAATAATTATACAAGACTCCCAAGAGGGGCAGTGAAGTGTTAATTATAGTAGCTATTGAATTCCAATATTACTCTCACAAGGTTTGTGGGGATTTAATAGTTGCTCCAATCCAATATTACCTTGACGGTTGCGGGATTGAAGATCCAAGGTCTCAAAAAGGCGGTGGATATAAATTATTGCGTGAGTTTTATTTTTCTTTCCTTAGCGAGTGTGTAGCTACTTATTAATGCATGGCATAAGGATCTTACACATAAGGCTAATAAATTATTATTTTGGGTCGGACTTATATCAATTGTGGGTGGTTCTTCGAGTAATGGATAAGATGGTTACTTAGGAATAAAACCGTGCTTCCTTATTTTTATATTTTACACTTCTTATATTTCACGCTTTAAATATTGACAAATTTGCCCTCAAGCAATTTTCTCAAATAATAACCGGTCTTAGAGGCATAATAAGTGGGAGTATAATGGTAACACAATTAATTTGTATGAATAAGTCGATGCACTTTCACTTATGGATAACAATGATCTTGTTTTTAAGCTTAGTTTGGGGAAAGTTAAACTTGAGGATGATAAGTGTTCATGGTACCAAACCCTAATCAAAGTCTTTGATTTCTTTGTTATTTCCATCAAAATCATTTCAAGAAAAATAAAAAAAATATAAATCGAATTGTTTTCCTTTGCATTGCATTGTAAAAATCAAAATCATGCATCATATAGTGTAGTGTAGTGTAAAAGCATTTCATCATGGCCAAGGTGGATTAATTATGAGAAACGTGTAATTTGTTGCTTTGAAATGTGGCATTGCATGAGGTTATGGCAATGATCAAGTGTAGGGGATTTGATATGAGTGAAATCTCATATCAGTTATATCTATAAAACCCCTAAAATACAAAGTAAAATACCATATTTTAATGTGATAAAATGGAATTACGGGGCATTCTATGTTGTTTTTAAATGTGTAGGTAAAAAGATACGTTTGAAGCAAACACAAGCTTTCATGGTTTTACTTGAAGAAAAGACGAAGAAAGGGACAAAACAAGACATGAAGGACCTAACTTGCCAAGTATATGAAGATCAAAGGACTTGAAGAAGTTGAAGGCAAAGTTCAACGATTAATATGGTCATTATCCAAAGTTTTCACAAGATATATACAAATTACCAAGTCAAGGGACTACTTTTACCAATAATTGGAAGTTTAATGGGCATTAAACGCAGCAATCACTTGACACCAAAAATCATTGGCTAAATGAATTAATAGCAACAACAATAATTGGCATTAAAAGTTATCTGAATCTTGTGATGGCTCATTATGCAAAAAGTATACAACATCAATCAAGCCATTAGTCAACAATATTCCTCAACAATCACTAGAAATTAAATGGATTCATTAATAGTAGTTAGTGTCCGAGGGTATTTTCGCAGCATCAGCAATAATGAGCCATGTCACAGCAATCAATAGGAGAAATATGCAGTCCGAGTAAAGATTCCACATCCAATTAATGTCGAATCTCCTTCAAAGTGGGAAGCATAAGTATGCAGCAATCATTATCAAAGGAATCAAGCTATTAATTCAGTTCGAGAAAGACTTTACATCAGCAATAAATGGGTTGAGGAAGGAAAGAGCATATTCACAACAATTAATGAGGCAGCAAACCCCACTCCCATTTAATAAACAAACCGAATCCCAATTACCCTTCCATAGCCTATCACCACTCTATATTTTGTTAATCTGGATCACTACTTGTGCATCCCAGTCACCATATGCCACGTGGCGAATTCTTACTGGCCAAAAAAACTCATCACACCCACCCTTGTATCACTTCTCTACCTCTATATATATCTTTCTTTTCTTTCATTGTAAACACGTAGTGTGTAGAATTTACACACACATAGATAAACTTTAGCTCTCATTTTTCCTCCTTTTTCGCTATGTTTTTACACACAGTAAAACCCACACACATTATCACCTTTGAGTAGTTATACACAGTTCCAATTTGTTGTAACTGAAATTGTACCAAGATCTCCATTAATGCAATATCACAAGTTACTTCATTCATCTTCATTCTCGTTTACTGTTCTACTCTACAAAATTCTGCATAAGTTCATTTGAATGATGATTCACGCATCATGATTCTGAGTTGAAGATGTTGATAAGAGCTTGTTTTAGAGATATAAATTCAAGTATTGTTCCTTACCAAGTCGATTCTGTTTAGAATCCAGCCCGAGGAGTAGACGATTAGTTTTTTGATGGATCAAAGTCGAGACTGTTGCTGAGAAGTTGTAGCATTAAATCGAGGAGATTTGTAGCTCGAGTAGTTTAATGACTTGAAGACTTCCTAAGAAACTGGTTCTTGCAGTTTTTAGTTCGACACCATTCACGATAGCTATAAAAGTCGAAGACAAGTTTGATGTTGATCGTTTTGAGTATCGGTAGATGAGATGGAGATCAAGACGGAGATGATTTGAGAAGTTGATTAGTCATAATAACAGAGCTTCGTTTCGTTTAGTTAGTTTCGATAGCGGTTCGAGGATAGTTCGTGGTGTAAATTTCGAGTCGATTGTGGTGTTTGATTCAAGGTAGCTCAGCGCTTACCTTCGGCATCAAGGTTTCTTCGAATTACAAATGGTTAAGCTCGGTTTAAATTCTTGCAATATAGTGTAGATTAGTTTACTCTTTCGTGGTAGTAATCCTGTGTGGTGAAAATAATCAGTTTTGGTTCTACTGTTTTACTCGTTTTTCTAGCTGTTAAATTGGTCTTACTGTTTACTAGTTAAATTGATTTCATTCATTAAACTGCCATATTAATCTGTTTTGGTTGTTGGGCTCAATTTGGGCCATGCTTCACTTTTACATAAAAACATATTGAACAAGTTAGTAGTGAATTTTTCCATTATAATTTAAAGAGTGATTTTTCAAAAGTAGACTTAGAATTGTATAAAGTTTTATTGATACTTTTATAAAAATATAGATTTAGTGCTTTTGTTATTTCATTTTTTATAAAGAATTGTTAGTTTAAAATTGGTAGAATTTTATAAAAATAGTTTGTTAAAAAGTTAGTTACAATTTTATAAAAAAAAGTTAGTTAGATTTAATAAAAATGTTAGTTGCAATTTTGTTAGAAAATTAGTTACATTTTTCTTGATTAGTTAATTAGTTAAATTTGTTAATTTTATTGAGTAGTTATATTTTTGTTATGTTTGTTAAAAGGTTTGTTGAGTTTGTTACTTGTTTTGTTTAGTGGTACTTTGAGCATTAATTGTTGTAATTGCAATATGTTTTAGATAGTACGGTTATGTAGAGATCATATTTTTACATTTTTTTATTGCTTTGTGACAATTATACCTAGATTACCAAAATTCTATAAAATCTAACACCAAGAACAATTTGTTAACTTGATTTCTATTGGAAAATCAATTCGTATTGAGTTGGGAATAACGAACTTAAAAGTCAAACATTACATATCCTTATTAACGTTGTATTATAAATAAAAGGATAATAATAACGATGCAGAATCGTTAAAAGGTTTTGTCCATGAGACCTTACTCGAGTTGTACTAGAGACATTGCTAAGTGTAACTAGACGCTATTCAATATAATCACGATATTTGAAATATGTCCAAGTGGGAGCTGTAAGTTTATTGTCTTATATTTAATAGTTGTGTGATAGGATCGAACTCGAGATTACGAGATTTCACTCAATACGTAAAGAGTTACTTTATTTAATAAATATATTTATTATATTTATTAAATTAAACCGAGCAAATAACTATATAACTTTACGATCGTTAATTAATTAATAGTCAAGTATTAACGAGTGTTAAAATAATATATAGTAAGAGGAATAAAAGGAAGGACGAAAGGTTCCGGAACACCCCACAAGGGGGTGTTCGATGGTCGGTTAGGGTATCAAAGGGGGGGGGCAAAAGTTGCCTTTTATTTACTTGGGCTACAATGGGTTTGAGGCCTATAAATACACCTCCTTATCCCTCATAATCTTCATAACTTGAATCCTCTCTCCCCCCACCTCTTGGTCGATCGCAAGTCACAACCCACGAAGGGTTTTCGGTTGGTTTTCTTGGTTGATCGATTGTGTTGATAATCTAGTCCTATCCCCTCTCTAGGGTTGTTGGGTAGATTATTTACAAGCGTTGTAGCTCGGTTTCCACGTGATAGAATCACGGTTAGCTCGTTGTATTACGTGTTGTGAGACCCCCAAAATCAGGCAAGGAAACACGTAGTGTTAAACCGGCATGCTTTTACCATGAACAGTACACTTATGATCGTACGTACAAGATTAAAACTTTCCTTTTTTATAACATGAAGACGTTTCACGGATATAAATTACAAGAACTACGCACGTGTTATTACATGATAAGTATTAAGTACGTATTAATGCACGGTAATTACTATCAATGATAATTAAAATCACGAACATGAAATCATGAACGTAAGAATCACAAACATATGATTATGTATTTGCGTATATTGTTAATACGATAAATATCGTTACGTATAAGTATTTAGCGATAACTTGAATAATTAATAATAACGTAACATGTAAACACGAACATACGAACATATAATATAATAGACACGGAAAAACTCCGGGTTTCCCTTTGTGGGTCGCATATGCCGTGGACACAAGGACCAAGAGGGCCAAGCCCACTTTAGTTTTTACCAAAATAGGAAAAGGAGTAAATGCATTATTCACTTTACAGAGTTTACACAAAATATCAAAACCCTATCCTCCTTCTTCCTTTCTCTTTGGCCGCCGGCAAGAACAACACCACAAGGGTGTTTGGATTGATTCTTGGTTAATAAAATTTAAGCTTTGTGTTCGTGTGACCGTACTCCATCTATTCCACGCATTTGGTAATCCGAAAAATATTTTTTTTTTATTTTTTTATTATGAACACATGAACAAGGGATTTAATAAACAATAATTAAAACATGTTATGAAATCATGGTGGGTAAAATTATTAAGGGTTGTTTCGGGTTGTTTGTACGGCCGCCACACAAACCAAGAGCCCAAGGCTCTCGGCGTCATTTGGCTCGCACCACCAACCGAGAGTGATACCTCGGTGGTGTTGGGGTCTCGGTCGGCAGCAGGTATAAGGCACGCCGACTCGCGTCGGGGGTGTCTTGTGGTTTGGTTGGGTCTCGGCAGCAACAGCCCCCACCACCGGCTTAAGTCGGTGGCTATTTTAGGCAAGCAGGGGGAACACGTAGCAGGCAGGGGGAACCACTGGCAACTGCCGGTAGGAACCTTTTTGGTCAGCGGCTAGCCGAGAAGCAGGGGAAAACCACCGGGGCAGCCGGTGGCAGTTTTTGCAAAGGCAGGGGCAACCGGCATAGACTGTTTGCCACTGTTTTCGGGTGTGTTTGGTTCGGCCGGTTCACGGGTTTTCACGGGCCGGTTCATGACATATTTTAATTAGATAAAACACGTGTTCGGTTCATGATTACTTTTACAAGTTTATTTATCTTACAAGTATATTATTTTACAAGTTGATTAAATTAATTTAGCGTGATATATAATTAATTTTATTAAAAACATGAACTTAGGTTAATTACTATTATGTAATAATACATGTTTTTAACCTAAGTATGTAATTATTTATTTTACACTATTGTATTATTAATTATTAAACATGACATGTAATTAATTAATAAACATGGACTTAGGTTTATTATTATTATTTAATAATACATGATTTTAACCTAAGTATTTATTCATGTAATTTAGACTATAGTAATTAATTAATTATTAAAACATGACATATAATTAATTTTCGTGACTTAGGTTATATTAATATAAATATTAATACATGTTTAACCTAATTATTTGATTTAGTAAGATTTTGTATAGTCGTTGTTCGATCACGATTCAATTCGAATTGATTTCCGGTTAAATGTGTGACTCAATTGTTTTTGGTTAAGAAAAAGGGAAATTTGGTTATCTATTTCTACTTAAAAGGTAAAACCGAAACGTAATAAAAATAAACCAAAAACTTTTAACTAATAATAAAGGAGCAAAATAAATAATAAAACATAAATTAAAACAAAACAATTAATAAAAATAAAACTAAACGAAGAAATTAATTTTTAACTTGAAAATAAAATTTACTAAATGAAAAAGGAGAAAATAAAACTAAGTGGCTACTTTAAAACCAAACGAGGTAAAAGCTAAAGCGGGTACTAAATAAAAGATAAAACTTGAACTTTACGAAAAAATATTAATTTTAAAATTAGACGAAAAATTCAACTAAAAATACGTAACTTTCAAAATTAAAATCGAAACAACTTTCAGATTAAACTAAACGATTACGGAACAGGTATTAAATAAAAACAAGCAGGCAGGCAGGTAGCTGGAAGCACCTAGGCAAGCACGTGGTTTTGGCCGGAAAGGTTAAGCTAGCAGGCTAGCTGGCTGCTCAATCTTTTTTTACTTCGTTTGGAATGTTTTTTTTTATAAACCTTCGTTCGGAATTTTTCTTGTAAACCTTCGTTCGGAATTTTGTTCATTCGGGAAAACAAATCACTGGTTTGGGAAAAATGCTCGTTCGGTAAAATCAACTCGTTCGGGAAAATAAACTCGTTCGGGAAAAATAGCTGGTTCGATAAAAATTGCTCATTCGGGAAAATAAACTGGTTCGGAAAAATTGCTCGTTCGGGAAAATAAACTGGTTTGGGAAAAAGCTTGATTCGGGAAAAAGTAATTGGTTCAGGAAAATATGACAGTGACGAAAACAGGGGAAACAAAAACACGAATTTTACCCAAATCTAACCAAATTAAACCCAAAGATTAAACCCAACTAACCATTAAACATCAACTAACATTAATCAATCAAACCAAATCAACAAAACTTGAAATTAAAACTAGATTAATCAAAACCCACTTAATAAAAACTATAAAAACTCAAGAACACAACCAAATCAATCAAACAAGATTTATTAAACACCTAAACATCCAAAACAACAAGTTTTCTCGAATCAAAATCAATAAAAACACAAAACCCACATGATTTTAGGAAACCAAAATCAACTGTTGGGTCAATTCAGTGCCTGATTTGTCCCTTGCACAGGATTTGGATGTAAAGTATCCTAAGTAGTGTTAGTCACTGAACTTACGTATGTTATAAGTTCAGTGTGTCATTCTTTAGAGTTCTTTAGAGTCTACGAGATAGACTCGTCATTAGCTGAGGCGGATCTCAGTAAGTGTGCAAAGAATCAAGGATGATGGAGTTAGTAAGTGATGACATAATAACTTACTAACTCCTCAAGACTATTACTGATTACAAGACCTGAAGATGTTAAGAAGACCTGAAGAAGTGTCTTATGTATTAGTGGGCACATGTCTTATTAGCAATGAAGACAAAGGTTCAAGAGGAAGGCTTACTTTGTCAAAGGTGCAAAAGATGAAGACAACAAAGTACAAGGTGGTTACTTGTACTTTAGTAAAGCTTCTCAAGGAAGCTTCACACTCCCACTATATATATGTGGTCTTTGTAATAGAATAGTCAATGATTCCTACCCACAGAAACAAACATGTAATACTTTAGTGGTTTAGGGTTTCATCCTCCCATTGTTGCATAAGCTTAGCTAGCTATGAACATGGGAGTTTAGTTTGTCATTCATCGCCCGGTTGTTGTTCCGCAAACAACCGGGCAAGTCATGTATATTTGTTGATTCATTATTAATAATATATACATACGATGAAAAGTACAAGCTTGTGTTATTAGTTAGTCAATTGGTTATTTGTGTACATTGTTCTTCATTGTTCTTCACAGATTCATTATGTGCACAAGATTCGTGGACCAACAAGTGGTATCAGAGCTGATTGGATTTTCTCTATCCAGATCCGTTCGTATGACTGCTAATAACATATTTTTAGCTTGGTTAATTTTATCAGTATGTTCAAAAACTGCTTAGACAGTAGCAGTTTTTTAGGGGGAGATAATACTGATATATGGCTACTGTTAAACACAACCAAACAAATCATATCCTATCCAAAACACCTCCACAACCCACGTGTCTTCCACTTTCTCACCACCACCGACACAAAAAACAAATAAAAAACCCATCCCTACCAAACCTCACCGTCACTCTCTCTTTTCTTTCTACACCCCACCTCCGTCCCATTCTATTCCCCTACCCTCCTCACTCCACCGTCACTTTTAAGATCCAAATAAATCCCCACCGTCACCTTAATATTCCACACCCCACCATCAATTATTCCCTCCGTCAAAAAAATAAAGTAGATCCAAATTCCTCTTTCTCACCTATTCTATCTACGAATAAAAAAAACCACACACAACATCACCTACTCACATAAACCCAGATCGAAAAATGAAACCCACATCGAAACCAACATCATAAATCGAATATCACAAGAAATGTATTTCTTCCTTTGGACACGGGAGAAAAATTGATTACAAGAGAATCATGATTTTGAGATGTGAAACTTAATTGCATTTGGGTTTTTCGATGTATAGTTTCATTGATTAGAGGGTGTGTTGTTACAATTCATTGATGTTGTGATTAGATTGATGTAGTTTAACGAGATTGAAGATGGGATTCATAAGGAGATGGATGAACAATGGTTAGGTGAGTGTCAAGCTAAAAGCTAATGAAACGAGCTGATGATGGTACTAATTCCAAATATGGGTAGCTGCGAATACTAGTGACAAAGTCGCTGAGCTCACAAGGCACTTGGATGGGTAGCGGATGTGTACCCACTGTGATACCTTTCCCTGACCTAAACCACAAGTCAGTGACCCATGGCATTGAAAGAAGTGTTGTGAAAGAAAACTGATTAAAAAAATCAGTTGAAGAAAGGGGTGTTGGATCACCGTTTAAAATGGCTGATGAAAAACAAAGGCGAGACGTTGGTATGGACCCCCCAGGTCAGCGACGTGCATATCTGCCGCTGGTCTGATGATGCCTGGACACTGAACACGGAACCTGCTCCTAGATCTCTGAAACGTTTTAGTGATTACGTCTTGAAAACTCTTGTCGCTGGCCTAAATCCCAAGTTCTGAAATGATCAGCAGGTCTGAACTCCCCTCAGCGATCGCTGACCCGCCAGACGTTGTTGAACCACCTGGTCAATGAACCTGTCAAAACCCTAAGTCAGCTGGGTTTGCCTTGGGTCAGGAGCTGTGTAGATGGTATATGCTAAATGAGGTCGAATTATAAAGTCGAGTGGCCGATATGGTTTATCAGGGGTGTGAGCGTGTCCGCTGAATCAACCCAAACTTGTTGGTCAAAGCACAACCAACAAAAGTCTTTAATCAGCTGTGATACTCGATCGAGATGTTTATCAGGGTTGATGTTTATTCAGGGGAAACAAAAAGAAGTTGTTGATGCTGCGGTTGATTTGTTGTGAATCCAAACAAGATTGGTTAGTTGGGTTAATTATTTGTGAAATGAAGTATCAACAGTAATTGATCATCAGGCGTTTGGCAAACCACAGAGGATGAAACCACAAGCTGATGGACCTTTCCTCTGAACTCCCAGCCATGTATGAACCCCTGAACCCCTGTGATGAACACCCGCTGAATCCCCAGGGTCGCTGAACACACAGCCGACCCCTATCCCTGAACCACCAGCCATCTGGAGTTTGAAGACTGGGTATGATGGAATTGGGAAGCTGATAAAATAATCAACAAATGGTGTTTGGGTATTAAGTAGGTGCTCATATGAAATGGACAGATGGTGTGTTGAAAGTTTTTGGGTACCTCGGTCTAGAACCATATTTGTGAACCTAGTCGCTGAAGAGAAGAACCCCAGATGTCTGACCTCATTTCTGAACCCCTGTCACTAAAGCTGTGACCCCAGGTCAACGAACCCAGGTCATGTATGAACCCCAGGTCAGCGAACCCAGGTCAGCGAACCCAGGCCAGAGACTCCTAGACCAGTGACCTTACACAGTCAGTGAACTTGGTCAGCCCTGAACCTTTTTCTTCTCAGGACCCCTGTCCTTAATCTCTATCAATGGACCCCTGTCCCCAACTTCTCTCTTTGGACTCCTGTCCCCAAGTCCATAATTCCCCTGTCTCTGAACCCACAGCTAAATATCCCACAGTCATTTCTCATAATCACAGCCGAAACTCTTCGCTGATATAAAACCCTGTCAACAGCGAACCCCTGTCAAAAGATGCTGCTAAAGCTGCATATTTTGAGGGGGAGAGAACCACGGACATACACACCGCTGTGATATTGATGCCGCTGTGATTCACATGCAACTGTGATATACCCACCCAAACCATACACAAAACACACAACCCAAAATACACAAAAAAAAAAAAATAAAAAAAAAAATAAAAAAAAATAAAAAAAAAAATAAAAAAAAATCAGCTTAACAGGTATTCGCTGGCAAGATGACCAGCTGATCAACATGCTATCTTCAGAGCCTTCAGCTGTTGAAGGACTTGGTCACTCAGGATTTTTTTTCTCACACCAAGACAAAGAAAGAAGATATGTTCACAGCCCCCCTCCCCACCCCAGCAGTTGTCACCCTCCCCTACCCCGCTGTAACCACAGCCACAGAGTTTTTGAGAGACCAGGCTGTGTTACAGGGGTTTGATGAAACATTTATTATACAGGGGTTTGATAACATCATGTGGTTGATAGGAGATGAAATTCAGGGGGAGTTGTATTTCAGGCGAGATGCAGACCATCACGCTATGCTTGTGTACTAGTATGTAGCCGGTCAAAACTTGCTTGGTTCCCTAGCAAATTTTGAGGGGGAGAGAAGCGAGGACAGAGGTAAACTTGTGTTTATGTGAAGAAACATCAATTTTACTCAAGCTACATACATACTATCATACACGACACATAACCTTCAGGGACTTAGAATGTTTACATTTGGCTGATGGAGCAAAGTCACTGAAGATGGGTTGCTGAACAAGT
The DNA here is from genome assembly GCA_025667525.1 of Glebionis coronaria. NCBI lineage: Eukaryota > Viridiplantae > Streptophyta > Magnoliopsida > Asterales > Asteraceae > Glebionis > Glebionis coronaria. The sequence continues at coordinate 189,020,816 of CM046876.1, forward strand.
TGCATTGTCTGATCTTTTATGGTTGCTGCGTCAACCATTGACCACACTTCTCTGATTGAAGGTAAATGAACTCGTGATCTACATTGATATAATATGCTACTTTAATATATGCTAGGGTGAAGCATATGGTCTTTATGGCAAAGCATATAATATACTTCACTGATGACCTAAGGTGAAGTTACCTTTATGAGTTCTATATAAGCATCAGGGAATTGGTTCAAGTGTTTCTCAAAGTACAAGATCAGACATTGCAGTTCAGTAACAACTACAACAGGTACAAGACGATACAAGTTAGCGGATGACTTGAACTAGTAAATCTAGTTATTCTTGGTATTCATTGTTGTAATATAGCAGGTAAGAAGAAGCCTTTATGCTCACTTACTGCTATTTAACTTAGGCTACTTTTCTATCTAAATAGGGGGAGATTGTTGGGTCAATTCAGTGCCTGATTTGTCCCTTGCACAGGATTTGGATGTAAAGTATCCTAAGTAGTGTTAGTCACTGAACTTACGTATGTTATAAGTTCAGTGTGTCATTCTTTAGAGTTCTTTAGAGTCTACGAGATAGACTCGTCATTAGCTGAGGCGGATCTCAGTAAGTGTGTAAAGAATCAAGGATGATGGAGTTAGTAAGTGATGACATAATAACTTACTAACTCCTCAAGACTATTACTGATTACAAGACCTGAAGATGTTAAGAAGACCTGAAGAAGTGTCTTATGTATTAGTGGGCACATGTCTTATTAGCAATGAAGACAAAGGTTCAAGAGGAAGGCTTACTTTGTCAAAGGTGCAAAAGATGAAGACAACAAAGTACAAGGTGGTTACTTGTACTTTAGTAAAGCTTCTCAAGGAAGCTTCACACTCCCACTATATATATGTGGTCTTTGTAATAGAATAGTCAATGATTCCTACCCACAGAAACAAACATGTAATACTTTAGTGGTTTAGGGTTTCATCCTCCTATTGTTGCATAAGCTTAGCTAGCTATGAACATGGGAGTTTAGTTTGTCATTCATCGCCCGGTTGTTGTTCCGCAAACAACCGGGCAAGTCATGTATATTTGTTGATTCATTATTAATAATATATACATACGATGAAAAGTACAAGCTTGTGTTATTAGTTAGTCAATTGGTTATTTGTGTACATTGTTCTTCATTGTTCTTCACAGATTCATTATGTGCACAAGATTCGTGGACCAACATCAACCAATCAAAATTTAAAAACTTAGAATTAAAAGGAAAAGAAAAACAAGATTAAAGGAAAGCTTATATTAAAGATTAGGATTCAAACAAATAAAAGTAAAGATTAAACTTACATGAACATGGATTAAAGGATGAAAGGAGGTGCCAAACACCCTAATGGTGTCAGCTGAAAGTAAAAATACAAATAAAAATGAAGACTAGCCAAAAAAATGTGAAGGAGTTTGCTATTTATAGGTGTAATGAGTGGTTGGTGAGTGGGCCTTTTTCCTTTCTTTTTGTCTTCTCGTCTCTTTAATAAAATCAATGTTTTCGACTTCGATTCGGGATTTTTCGATGAATAAATTAAACTCGTCTTTTAATTTCTTCATTTAATAGACTTGAGTTCTTAGACATATAAATCTTCCGTCTTTGATCCATATCTTCGATAAATCTTCAAAATAGGCCCTTTGACTTCCAATCTTTTGCACTCTTGTTCTTTTGACTTCGTCTTTTCTCGTTTTCTTCGATAAAAGCCCGTGATAGCCCGTGTTTTCTTTCTTTTTCATATTTTTATCCTGAAACACAATAATAACACAAACCACGCATAATTCCGACTTTTACGACATAAAATACACGTTTTGGTCTTGTTGTTATTGGAAATAAGTGGTAAAAGGATAAGTGTTTTCACACTTATTAAATCCCCTACACTTGACCATTGCAATGCCCTCATGCAATGCATTAATTTCAAAGCATAGTTTACATTTTTCATCATAAATAACCACCTTGGCCTTTATTAAATACTAGGAGAGTACCCCGCGTATAGCGACGGAAATACCTGACATAAGATAATTTATGATATGTTATATTGTGTTAAATGTTTCGTAAAATATAACGTTCAAAATAAATTGTGAAAATATCAAAATATAGTTTCAAACGGTCCAACTATTTTCTTTTACATCAAAATGACATATGCACTTAATTTAGTCTTGCCTCAGTTGTCTTTTTACATAAAGCTTGATTGTAAATCCATGATTTTAGCATGCACATATTTGTTCATCTTATTTTCTTGTACCAATGGTATGGCCGCAAACAGTCTTATGACCTTATCCCATAACATATGCATGTATATATGCTAAATATCACATGAGAAAGATTTGATCATAATGCTACACGATGCAACCAATAAGCTATCAAATTGTATAATTTAACCGACCTAAAATCCGTTACACATTGCAAGAGGATAATAAAGAACACTTTCTTTTGACGACACTGGACGGAAAATACAAAATCAATATCTCTTCCTGATGATAAAATTGACCAATATCCAAGGGCGTGTTGATATTTATCTTGGATGACGATGTCAAGTTGTTATATGGGATTTGTGTTTCCAATAAGCAAGGCACAAAATTGTTCAAGGGATGTGGACTCTTAGTTCTATTTATCTATCCATATGGTTAATAGGTTGCAAACACCCGCATCATACAAAGATGACATGTCATCATCAAGCAACATACGCAACGAGGAGCCCTGAAATCCAAAAGAAAACAGAATATATATTCGCATTTCACATGTAACTTTAAATTATATCGTTTTAATATTTATTCCAAGAAAAATAAAAAAATAATAATTTAAAGTAACTTGTCTGCGAGGCCAATCCTAAACGATTTAATAGGACAACGTCACAAGCAACCTTCTAGACAAAAACAAAAAAACCAGATAACATGGAGAAACAAATACTTATGAAGTCAAAGCCTTTAGTCAAAAGCATTCCTCTTCTTGGAGGTATAATATTGGCTTGATAGACTTCACCAATTGATGGCCCCACGTCCATTTGAAGGTCTTACATCCTGGATTCCATGAAATGCTTTGAGCTTGGTGAATCTGAGGTAAAGTTCAAGAAGATATTAATGAAAGGATTATCGATATGACATTGAATATCATAGACCGATATACTAAAGATAGAGGCCTTCGGTGAAGCTTCTTTATTTCGTCCAAATTTTGGTGCGGCGTTATTACGAGGCATACATAGTACATATCTGCATATATAACAGTAACATATCTGCATATATAACAGTAACATATCAAAATAGTAGTTCCAGTTTTAATGAATGCGTCCATAAAATATATATCGTATCATCAAAGTCGAGTTTATATTATAATAGGATCTATGAACCTATCGATACTATTTGCACTCTCAGTGAGTAATCTAATAAATGACAAAAAAAATAATGGGTTAGGTTCAAATAACTCTAATGACTATACATCATTACATTGACTAAACGTACATATATGTTTATGCTCTGTGCCTCACTCACATTTCATGTTTTATCTTTGGTCAAACGGGCCATCAAAGCAAATGTTGCAATACACCTCTTTTTGGATCAGTTGCTAAATTGTCCGAAAACATAACATCCTTTGAACTTGTTTTATGTTAAGGTATTCCTTCAGTAACATTAAATATTGACTTTGTTTGTGTTACAAATCAGTCATTCTTTGAACTTGTTTTATGTTAAGGTATCTTCAGTATAGCGTCAAATTGGAGAATAATATTTAACTTTTAACACGTCAAAGTTTAGGGTTGTGCAACAAAATTTTAGCTATAGAATATTAGAACCAACTGAAGTATACTCAATAGCAGAATAGAATACCATAAGTAGGCATCAAGTTATACAGAATAAGAATTTCTTTTAATTGGTCAACATACGTCATGATTTAGTTAATACATATAAATAAAAGATAAATAAGTATACTCTATTGCTGAACAAATACATTAATTTCTGATTTTTGAGTAAAGAATTTCCAATATTTGAGTAAGAATAATGTCAATGGCACGTAAAGCATAATAAATATAAAAGCCTTACCACTAAAGAAAGGTAAGAGTTCAACACGTCAACGGAAGTTACATACTCGATCTTATTGCCTCATGGACATCGTTATTAATACATAATGTCAAGTTGAGGTCACACCATGCAATGGGCACATGTAAATTAACTATATAGCCACATTTAGTTCAGTTTAATTACAAATAAATAGGCAACGCAAGGTTTGTAAAGGCTTTTAACTCTTGTCAGGTGATCTAGAACTATATGACAGTTCCTCTGCAGCAGGGCACCATACCAGCTGTGTTCTATGTTATTCCTATTAAAATGAAGCTACTCCAAACTGAAAGCAAAAGCAATAACCTTTGAAACTAACATCAGCATGCAACCCATCAACAATTTAAGCTAGGAAGTAAGAATACTTTTCTTTTTATAACCATTTCAGTTATCATAGCTTCAAAATTTCACCCTATCAGATTTATAGTTATCTTCTAAGTTAAGAAGCCGTAAAGAATATTGGAGGATGTAGGCGGAGTCAATTTTGTGTTGTGAGGTTCGAGCCATGTACACGTTTTCATTGTTCTATCAGTTCAAGCCTTGCTAAAAAAATCAGTTCGAGCCATGTACACGTTATCAACATTCAACATTGGGTGCTCAAAAGTAATGCTTGCTATTAATTCTTGATTTTTTTTTCTAGGGTTTTGCTACAACACAACTGAAACTAAAAAAACACACAGTTCAAATTCTATTATAAATGAATTGAAACTAAATAAAATTAAAAAAAAAACTTAGAATATACTTCTCGTTTACATACGTGATATGTAAGTTTATTTACAAGAACCAGCGGTGACTTGTATGCTACATCGATCTACATCAAATACATAGGCACATAGCTAAACCATTTACGGGACTGTAATGTGCACAATTTATTCAAACCACTTGGCCTGCCACATAATTTAACCAACCAATTAAGGTGTAGCTTTTGTCGATCAGTATATATTTATTAACTTAACTGTGTAACTGAATGTACATTAAAAACATGAAAATACTATGTGGACAATAATAGGCTTAAAAATTCTTATGGTATTGGTGTAGAAGGTGCAATTACTGTGGAACTTGCAAATATTTTGATAACGTAGAAGATGTCTTTATTGTTATTGATGTAGATGGCGCCATCTCTATAGATGTAGAAGGTGTCACTAATGACGTAGATGGTCCCGTTCTCTTATCTTCCTGTTTCACAAAACCAGTGCCATCAATAAAAGTTTGTAAATAAATAGATTTATTAAAGAAAACGATAATGTGGAAAACAAAACAATCTAAAACTTAATCAACTGATAGCAGTATAAAAAAATACCGATTAACTTGATTCTTGAAACCACCCAAACCGTCAACCAATATCAACAATCAAAACTACCTGAAACCACCTAAACCATCAAGAGATGGTGGCAAATTCGGCAGATGGAGGCGACGATAAGATTATAACGGCAGATGTGGTTCGTGTGTGTGTCAGCTTTTAGGTTTAGAGAGAAAATTGTATATTTATACGTGTGTTATAAGGCCTTCGATATGCAATATGACAATAAATACATTAAGAATACAGTTCAAGACTTCTAAAAATAAGAAAGGATAATTAATGTGTTTTATGACATTTCCAAATTTAAAGATTTTCAATATTCTGTATCTCTAAACGCGTATTTCACGAAACTTACTTGGGAAGCTATAAAGGAATTTTTCAGTTTTCAACATTAGGTATCCTTCCTTTATAATTAGTGATGAGACTGCTTTTATACATGGTCTCATCGTCCAAATCGGCCTTAAAATGCATTAAATATCATAAAATATGCCAAATATATGCTCGTGTTTGTTACTTGTGTATTTTTAGGTACGGATATTGAGGAATTGGCAAAAGATCACAAGAATCATTCAAAAACGAACACGGGAAACGAAGCCGCACAATGAACCGGGCCCAAGTTTGGATTTTGCAAAAAGACCCTTGAAGAATTGAAGATTGGCAATTTTGGTCCCTCGTCTTTGAAGAACTTGTCACATTTGACCCTCAAAATGTCAAATGTACAAGTATAATCCTTAATGTTTGAAGATTGTACAAGACCAGTCCATCTAGAATCAAGAAAGTACATTAAAGGCCCTTGGATAAAGTTTTAGAAGCTGTTGTGCCAATTTTGACAACTTGGCCAAAGTTGTCAAGTGTAATTTGGGCGCTGATGGGATTAAAAACAAAGTGAAGAAGAGTGGATAGCTTAGGGACCAAATCTGCCAACCAGCCAAACCTTCTCACCCAGTCACGTTGTGACACCTCACCCTCCACGTCACCATACCCGACCCTACCCATAATTACCCAACCCAAAACCAACCCGTAACCCGTTACCCACCAGGTTTATTTATTAAACCTGGTCAAATGAAGTCAACACTCTTAATTTTCCCCCCAAACACACTTTTTAAATTAACCCCACCCAAAAACAGATTAAACCACCCCAAATCACACATAAACCCTAAACACCCAATCCTTAATTACCCTTTGTAATCAAAGGGGTTTTGGCTTATGATTTCCAGATCCATGATTTACCCCACTCCCAACAAAAACCCTCACCCAGAAACAACACCACATGACTGTGGGTCCCCATTCGTCCTTCCCCTTCACCCATCACTATCCCCAAACCCCAATACCAGACATAATGAACGCCCCACAAGCAATCCTTGGTCCCTACTCATCAATGAACGCTCAAGATTGGATAACAACAACTGGCAAACTCACATGATCCCTTTTGACCAATTTTCAGTCAATCAACCAAGGGCATTTTCGGATTTTTCAGCATTAGGGTTTTAGCTTATTGTTATTTTATTCCTAGCTCTAGAATCTTCTGCTTAGGCTTATAAAAGGAGCAGTTGGTTTGTAACTTGCCCTTTGTTCCAGAATTTTTGTAAAATATTAATTATTAATGAAAATGAAATTTAGTCTTTTGCAAAAATCTGAGTTCCAATTTATTTGTGTGTTAGCTTAATCACATTCAGTGTTTGGAAATTAGTTGAGGTTCTAAAAAGTTTTTACTTTACAAGAAAGTTTCTAAAAATCAGTTTTTGAAGTTTTTGGCAAAAGTGTGAAAAATCTTGAAATCATTTTTAAAATGAAGTGAAAGTGGATTTTTAAAATGGTCTACTGATTTTGAATAGTTTTTGTCAATAGTGCTTCCTAATTTTCTCTTTGGTTCCATTGGTTTGAAAAAAAAATCAATTTCAGAAAAGTCATTTTTTTTATAAGCTAAAAGAGATAAGCTAGCTTAATCAATAAGCTAGTCTTATCACTTTTAGGCTCTGTTTATTCAGGTCAACTCTTTTCTTTCTTGTTTTAATCTTGGCAGGTCATTTAATCCAGTATATTGGAAGTTGGTTTCTTGTGAAGATCATCATCATCATCAATTGCATACCAACAGTCCCTCTTTGAAGATTGTCAGCTCAAGCCCGGGCTTGATGGAGAAGGGAAAGCTTCCCTTTGTGACGCCTGGATGTAGGGTCACCAGGTAAAGTCTTGTCTCATTTTTCTATACTTGCTTTGAGATTTGTTTGAGCCTTGATGACTAATAGGATTAGGATGTTTGTATGGTTGATCAAATACTGGATATTGCTTATTTGTGAGATTGAAACATGTGGGGATAGCTTTGACTGGATTTGGTGAAGGTTAGGATAGATAGTCTTTGTTAAATTCCAAGTTTATGTTTTTAAGGGGTGTTTGGATTCGGGTTTTAGAAACAGTTTGTGGGATACAAGTGTTTTAAAATCAGTTAAATTCACTCAATTTGGCAAGAGTTATTTGTTATCAGTTTAATGTGATTGGTTTGGTAAGAATTGGTGAATATTGCATGCAAGTTTTAAACAAAACATAGTCTAAAAATCAGTTAAGGCATAACTGCTTGTTTTTGTAGAATTTTGGCCTTCAAATGTTAGTGCTTGATAGGATTTAGGGTAGGTTAGGATTTGCATTTGCTTTGAGGGGGTTTGTGAGTGGATTGAGTGAGTTTTGGCCAACCAAAACTCACCCAATTGCCAAACACATCAGCAAACAAGCCAACAGCCCCCCAGTCCTATATCAGTGACTGAGTTTGGGCCTTTTCTGCTTAATTTTGCTAAGTGGCTTATTGTTTTTATCTTTTTATTGACTCCCCACAACCCAACTGGTTGTGGGGGTGCCTTTGTTTGCCCTCCAATCCAAGTAACACTCAAGATCTAGGCACAAAAGTGCCCAGACCCAATTTTTTGTGAAGGCAGTGGGAACTAACTTCCCACTGCTAGTGTAAAAGTTTCCCCTGCTAAGCAAGAGGACAAAAAGGGGTCACATGTCATTGTCAGTTTTCTTAATTTTTTGTCTTTGGTGACCTAAAATGGGAATTAGACTTTGAAACCAGTTTTGTTAATTTTCTTATTTTATTTAGGATTTTTCTGTTTAATTAAATTTTTATTTACTGTTCATTTGCTATTTTTTAGGTTTTATTGCTATTTTTAATTAACTTTTATGTTTTTGTTTTTGGCATTTAGTGCCAAAAATGCTTCTTTTTTTAGTTTAAACATTTTTCTTAGATTAGGAAAAACATTTTAAGATTTTTGGTTAAAAATGTTTTCACTGTTCATCTTTTTATTATTTTTTAGAATTAATTTAAGTTAATTAGGATTTTATAATAAACTGTTTTTGTCTTTTAGTGAAAAATATTTGATTTTTCAATCTTTTTCATTTTTCTACTATTCATTAGAGTAAATTAGGATTTTTAAAATTGTTCAATTATTTTTGGAATTATCTATTTATTTTTTTATAATTATTTTGGTTTTAAAATAGTTTTTAGTGATTTAAAAATAGAAAAATAGTGTTTAAAATTTAGGAAAAATACTTTTTAGTTTATAAATAATATAAGTGAGTTATTTGTCCAATAAAATAATATTTTGGGTTTTTTATTAATTATATTTAATTTTTGGGCTTTAATTAGCATTAAAAATTGAATATTTAATTGATAAAAGGTTTTAAAATATTTTTATTGGATTTTATTTCTTACTTATATTACTTTGAACTACTTTTTCATTTTTAATTTATTTTTAGCTTTAAATTTTTAATTTTTCACGTTTTTCGTACTTACGTTCGCGTTTTACGTCTTTCGTCGTAGTTTAATTGTAATCGTAGTTCGTCTTAGTTTTTCTTTCTTTTCTCATCTAAAAACGACACTACCCTAAACCATTGATTATACTTTTTGGTACATTAATCCACACACCTCCTCGAGAACGAACCCGCGTTTGTTCGGTTTCGCGTTTTTCCTAAAACGTGCAACTTAATACTTGCCCCCATTATACCTTGTTTTTCCTAAAACAAAGGTGTACAAAAACTCAACTATCAAAATGGCGCCGCTGCCGGGGAGGTGTTTTTAGTGTGCCATTATTAGTATCGTGTTTTTGTGAGTGGTGCGTTTTTGCTTTTCACATTTTGAAAAGCGTGAATATCGTATATACTCATTTTTGTTATTTTTCCTTATTATATTATAGTATCCAAATAAATTGTGTTTAGTTTTCCTAAATTAAACACACAACATCATTTTACTATATTGTAGATATATTGGTTTTCGTTTTTATTGTGAATATTATTAATATATTGTATTTACGTAGAACAATAAAAATACAAGTACTCCAAATACGTGAGAAATCACAACCTTGATTCGGGATTTCATCACTCGATCATTGTATTCGAATCCAAAGCAAAAGTAAAAGGCAAAATAGATAAATACTTTCGTGAGGCTTGATTTCAATTAACACAAACTATAAGGTGGGTATAAGGCGGTTGTATTTCACGACCTAAGGGAAAAAGGCTCTTAAGTGCTTAGCGTCGCCTCGTTTCCCCCGCTTGCTTGTGCGTGTTTTGAGAAAAAGGGCTAATCGAGGGTTTGCCAACCAAAGTATTATCTACGTATATATATTTGCTTGTTTTCAAGATTAAACCCTCTTGAACGTTTTGGTGTTCCACCAACGTTCTAAAGTCATCGAAGGCGTTCACTCCACGTGATCGTTTTCATTCTTTGAGGCTCCTTTAATCGAGAAAGTCGATTCGAGGAGAGATTTGTAGATTTTTGTCTACGTAATACATTCAAAATACCAAAAAAAAATTAAAAAAAACAATCAAAAGCACAAAAATAATCTTCTACATTCCCTCTAATTTCATAATTCTCTTCTTTCACCCTCTATAACGTTTAATTCTCATAACACCGTTCTCGTTGCATCATGTCGAATCAAGGTGGATATTATTCGTGTCCAAATTGTGGAGGCCCGCCCGATGGTGCCAATTGTTTTTATTGTGAGGTTATTGGAGGTCGAGGGGGTTATCTATATAACTCCGCTCCACGTGATCATGGTCCCTATTTTCAATCTTACGACCAAGGTCACCCATCGTCTTCGTTTTATTCGTCGTATGATCCGTCTTTTAATTGCAATAATGAGTCTTTTCATAATGCCTTTAATGATTTAGTGAGACGAAATAATGAGAAATTAACGATGGTGGAAGAACAATTGTCTAGCCTTAAGGAAACTTGTAATAAACGAATGGCAACCCAAAGGGACACTTTCAAACAAATGGAAAACGACTATGACACCTTTATTGAAGAGCAACAACGTTTGTATGAACAAGATGAAGAGATGTGGAAAGGATATGTGGATAGTATTAAGGAAAATCATGCTATTGAAAGAGAAAATTATGATAGAGAGAGAGATAAAATTCTTTTAATGTTCGAGGGCTTAGTGGAAAAATTTAATTCCTTATCTAACAAAACCAATCCTAATTCCGAGGGAGAGGTTAAAGCCGTATCGACTCCTAAGACTCATACGTCTCGCATTGATCCATGTCTCTCGAATTTTAGAGTTGTGCAACCTTCATCGTCTTGTAAAACCATAGAGGAAACGAAAAAGTCATCTAACGAAGTTTTGAAAAATGTTTGTGAAAATAAACCAAAGGAAAAACTCGTAGGATACTTGGGAGTTTTAAATCTAATACCTTGTGAACCAAATTTTTCTAATGAGGATGAAATTATTGAGGATTTTCTAAATCAATATACACTTGATTTTGACAAAGAAATTCCATTAAGTGATTTTAAAAAAGAAAAATGTGAAAAGGTTTTTAAGGAAAGCATTGAACCCTCATTTTTACAAGATGAACGAAAATTAATTCCGAAGGGACGTGTTAGTAATTTTGCTAAAATGTTTGAAAACCCACGTTCGATCCCTTCGAAGGACAAAGTTGAAACCGTCAAGGCAAATTCGTCACGAGACGAGCCTTTTACTCCTAATCCCACATCGAGTGAGATTTTGGATTTATCATGTGAAAAGTCCGCCGATGGTCTTGCTCACATCGATACGTTTTTCGATATCGAGGTCGAAACGACAAAGGCAAAATCTTCAATAGAAGAGCCTTCTATTCCTAGTTTCACGACGATTGAAGCTAGCGACTCGATTATCGACGACTTTATTGCTCACCCTCTTCCACGAGGAAGAGAAGACTTTTTTTATCCCGATGGAGATTTTTGCGAGATCAAACGTATTCTTGATAACCCGCTTTCGATTTTCGAGTTTGATGAGGACCGTTGCGTTAGCCCGGAGGGGGATGTTTTGTTAATTGATTCACGTTTTAAAAATTCAAATCCTCCTCCCGCCTTCAAGATAAATGTGGAAATTTTAAGTGTGCCTAGAATTATTTTAGAAACACCAAATATTTTCAATTTAATCAACTTGGGTTTTCGTAACAATGAGTTAAAAAATGAAAAAGGGAATGATTTTAAAATCAATTTGAAAAATTTTCCAAAGTTAACTCCGTCATCACCTCGCTTAATTGAGCTTGCTACAAACGCGTCTACTTCTTTTGACGACGTTTTGTGTGGATCTAGTATGGGGGAAGCCCCATTTGTTCCCTCACACTTCTCCACCGAGGACGAGATTTTTGACCCCGGTATCACGTTTAAGATAAAATCTCGGTCTTTTACCGAAGTAGTCACTAGAAGGTCCTTCTACACTTACGGTGAGAGTTTACCTCGAGTAACTCGATTTTTATGCCCAACCATTATCCCACCCTTCTCTTCTTATGCTATTTTCTTGTGTCCCTTTGGGACGTTGTTACTCGAAGTCGTGTTGTTTCGTTTATCATCCGAAAACGAAGACACGATCTTTGATCCCGGTATAGGGGTTTTGCCTTTATACACGGTTGCCTTTGGGCCTTGTTTATCATGTAAGCCCCACCAAAAATTGACCATACCATGATTATCCCTAAATGATAAAATTTATGGGGATTCGAGTCGAGCTTTTGACTCGGTTATCAAAAACAAGGTGCCTCGTGGGGGAGACCCATGCTTATCCATGTACATATTATTGCTTTCTAATTAGTGTAATGTGAGGGGATTTGTGCCCTTCCAACTTTTGTTTCGTGGTTGTTTGTGCATTGTGATTTTTAGATCATGATCTTCACGATTGGATCCTCTCGTGTTCGTTTATGGGAGCACTCGATCGTTTGCTTTGGAGGCCTTTCCCAATATCCATATGATATATCCTTTTATGTTCTAACCTTAGGTTTTTAGCACACTTCATAAACGGCTATTACTTATTGGTTACACCCTTTCCATGCTAGATTAGGCATTCGACTACGTCTCTAGTATGGGGGTATTTGTACCCCTAGACTCGAAACATTGAGGACAATGTTTAACTTTAGTATGGGGGGGTGAATAGATACTTGCCTTTCCAAACCTTCACGCTTTCCAAAGTTTATCGTTTTGTTATCGTTTTCTTGCAAAATAAGGCTAAAAATGGCCAAATTTTAAAATTTTTCTCATGTTTTATAAGTGTTTGAAGACACGAATGTAGATTTTCCGATGGCGAGAATAAGAGTAATTTTTGACTCGATCGTGCGTGTTGAGCACTTAGCTTTGATTCCTTAACTTATATTAGGCTAAGTCTCTTAAATGAGGACGAGAAATGATAGAGTTAATTATAAGTTACTATGCTAAACGTAGAGTACTCGTATTCTTTCAAAAACTCATGTGTTCTCGTTGTTTGCTTATTTTCCCTTCGCTTGTAAATATTTTTTGCTTAATAAATATTGACTTAGCGGTTTAGTTAGGATTGTTGGGTTTCTAGTCTTTTCTAATAGCTTCCGTGTAATTAAATTGGGAAGACATTAAGGTATCGCCAGCGTCACGGTTTTGAAGTATTGGCACCCAAATAATCGAAAGCTTCACCTAATAATAAGATTTCAAGTGCTCACCTAAATCTAGCAAACAATTTGAAGCCCCACAAGGCCTAAAATCTATGCAAAATTGAAAGTGAATCAAGCCTTAATCTTCGAAGCTTTAAAGATCCAAAATTCGCTTTAGCGTGAGGATATACGTCTTTGGCTAATAAAACCACCGATGAGGCGGATAATAAAAAGCAAGGCAAGACCGAAGTCATAATAAAAGCTTCATGGCGAAGTTGAATAAAAGATGGAGGTAAACCAAAGATAATAAGGCCCTTCCGTTAGGGGGCGTATAAAAGTCTTGGTAATAAGTCTCATGTTCAAAACCATTATAAAACCGTGTTTATCGATCCTTCTTGTCAACTTAATTTTTTGACATCGTTGTCTATTAGGAGGGGTTATTGATTTGATGGTCTTAGTTACACCGTTAGGACTCTATTTTTAGACCTAAATCTCTATTATCGCATAAGTCAATGATGTATCCTCGTGATCATTAAGACAAAATAAAATATAAGAGATACAACTTAGGAATAATGGGAGAATAAGTACGTGATTAGGGCATATCAGTAGTGTTAGCATTACTAACTTATAATGACAATGATCTCGTTGCACGCTTGGCATGGAATTAAGGTGAAAATCGAGGACGACGAAATTATTTCTAACGAAGCATTCACGTGTTCTTATTCTATGAACCTAAACGTCCCATTTTGCGATGAGAATCATACATTATGTCTATAACACAAGTAGTAGCAATAGTGTAGTGTAGTTAGTTTATCTTTCAATAAAAGTGAATAAAATTAAATTTTGGAGATGCTAAAATACTTTATTCTAGCATTGCGTGAGGGCACGGCAATGGTTTAGTATGGGGGAGTGATGAGACTGCTTTTATACATGGTCTCATCGTCCAAATCGGCCTTAAATGCATTAAATATCATAAAATATGCCAAATATATGCTCGTGTTTGTTACTTGTGTATTTTTAGGTACGGATATTGAGGAATTGGCAAAAGATCACAAGAATCATTCAAAAACGAACACGGGAAACGAAGCCGCACAATGAACCGGGCCCAAGTTTGGATTTTGCAAAAAGACCCTTGAAGAATTGAAGATTGGCAATTTTGGTCCCTCATCTTTGAAGAACTTGTCACATTTGACCCTCAAAATGTCAAATGTACAAGTATAATCCTTAATGTTTGAAGATTGTACAAGACCAGTCCATCTAGAATCAAGAAAGTACATTAAAGGCCCTTGGATAAAGTTTTAGAAGCTGTTGTGCCAATTTTGACAACTTGGCCAAAGTTGTCAAGTGTAATTTGGGCGCTGATGGGATTAAAAACAAAGTGAAGAAGAGTGGATAGCTTAGGGACCAAATCTGCCAACCAGCCAAACCTTCTCACCCAGTCACGTTGTGACACCTCACCCTCCACGTCACCATACCCGACCCTACCCATAATTACCCAACCCAAAACCAACCCGTAACCCGTTACCCACCAGGTTTATTTATTAAACCTGGTCAAATGAAGTCAACACTCTTAATTTTCCCCCCAAACACACTTTTTAAATTAACCCCACCCAAAAATAGATTAAACCACCCCAAATCACACATAAACCCTAAACACCCAATCCTTAATTACCCTTTGTAATCAAAGGGGTTTTGGCTTATGATTTCCAGATCCATGATTTACCCCACTCCCAACATAAACCCTCACCCAGAAACAACACCACATGACTGTGGGTCCCCATTCGTCCTTCCCCTTCACCCATCACTATCCCCAAACCCTAATACCAGACATAATGAACGCCCCACAAGCAATCCTTGGTCCCTACTCATCAATGAACGCTCAAGATTGGATAACAACAACTGGCAAACTCACATGATCCCTTTTGACCAATTTTCAGTCAATCAACCAAGGGCATTTTCGGATTTTTCAGCATTAGGGTTTTAGCTTATTGTTATTTTATTCCTAGCTCTAGAATCTTCTGCTTAGGCTTATAAAAGGAGCAGTTGGTTTGTAACTTGCCCTTTGTTCCAGAATTTTTGTAAAATATTAATTATTAATGAAAATGAAATTTAGTCTTTTGCAAAAATCTGAGTTCCAATTTATTTGTGTGTTAGCTTAATCACATTCAGTGTTTGGAAATTAGTTGAGGTTTTAAAAAGTTTTTACTTTACAAGAAAGTTTCTAAAAATCAGTTTTTGAAGTTTTTGGCAAAAGTGTGAAAAATCTTGAAATCATTTTTAAAATGAAGTGAAAGTGGATTTTTAAAATGGTCTACTGATTTTGAATAGTTTTTGTCAATAGTGCTTCCTAATTTTCTCTTTGGTTCCATTGGTCTGAAAAAAAAAATCAATTTCAGAAAAGTCATTTTTTTTTGTAAGCTAAAAGAGATAAGCTAGCTTAATCAATAAGCTAGTCTTATCACTTTTAGGCTCTGTTTATTCAGGTCAACTCTTTTCTTTCTTGTTTTAATCTTGGCAGGTCATTTAATCCAGTATATTGGAAGTTGGTTTCTTGTGAAGATCATCATCATCATCAATTGCATACCAACAGTCCCTCTTTGAAGATTGTCAGCTCAAGCCCGGGCTTGATGGAGAAGGGAAAGCTTCCCTTTGTGACGCCTGGATGTAGGGTCACCAGGTAAAGTCTTGTCTCATTTTTCTATACTTGCTTTGAGATTTGTTTGAGCCTTGATGACTAATAGGATTAGGATGTTTGTATGGTTGATCAAATACTGGATATTGCTTATTTGTGAGATTGAAACATGTGGGGATAGCTTTGACTGGATTTGGTGAAGGTTAGGATAGATAGTCTTTATTAAATTCCAAGTTTATGTTTTTAAGGGGTGTTTGGATTCGGGTTTTAGAAACAGTTTGTGGGATACAAGTGTTTTAAAATCAGTTAGATTCACTCAATTTGGCAAGAGTTATTTGTTATCAGTTTAATGTGATTGGTTTGGTAAGAATTGGTGAATATTGCATGCAAGTTTTAAACAAAACATAGTCTAAAAATCAGTTAAGGCATAACTGCTTGTTTTTGTAGAATTTTGGCCTTCAAATGTTAGTGCTTGATAGGATTTAGGGTAGGTTAGGATTTGCATTTGCTTTGAGGGGGTTTGTGAGTGGATTGAGTGAGTTTTGGCCAACCAAAACTCACCCAATTGCCAAACACATCAGCAAACAAGCCAACAGCCCCCCAGTCCTATATCAGTGACTGAGTTTGGGCCTTTTCTGCTTAATTTTGCTAAGTGGCTTATTGTTTTTATCTTTTTATTGACTCCCCACAACCCAACTGGTTGTGGGGGTGCCTTTGTTTGCCCTCCAATCCAAGTAACACTCAAGATCTAGGCACAAAAGTGCCCAGACCCAATTTTTTGTGAAGGCAGTGGGAACTAACTTCCCACTGCTAGTGTAAAAGTTTCCCCTGCTAAGCAAAAGGACAAAAAGGGGTCACATGTCATTGTCAGTTTTCTTAATTTTTTGTCTTTAGTGACCTAAAATGGGAATTAGACTTTAAAAACCAGTTTTGTTAATTTTCTTATTTTATTTAGGATTTTTCTGTTTAATTAAATTTTTATTTACTGTTCATTTGCTATTTTTTAGGTTTTATTGCTATTTTTAATTAACTTTTATGTTTCTGTTTTTGGCATTTAGTGCCAAAAATGCTTCTTTTTCAGTTTAAACATTTTTCTTAGATTAGGAAAAACATTTTAAGATTTTTGGTTAAAAAAGTTTTCACTGTTCATCTTTTTATTATTTTTTAGAATTAATTTAAGTTAATTAGGGTTTTATAATAAACTGTTTTTGTCTTTTAGTGAAAAATATTTGATTTTTCAATCTTTTTCATTTTTCTACTATTCATTAGAGTAAATTAGGATTTTTAAAATTGTTCAATTATTTTTGGAATTATCTATTTATTTTTTTATAATTATTTTGGTTTTAAAATAGTTTTTAGTGATTTAAAAATAGAAAAATAGTGTTTAAAATTTAGGAAAAATACTTTTTAGTTTATAAATAATATAAGTGAGTTATTTGTCCAATAAAATAATATTTTGGGTTTTTTATTAATTATATTTAATTTTTGGGCTTTAATTAGCATTAAAAATTGAATATTTAATTAGTAAAAGGTTTTAAAATATTTTTATTGGATTTTATTTCTTATTTATATTATTTTGAACTACTTTTTCATTTTTAATTTATTTTTAGCTTTAAATTTTTAATTTTTCACGTTTTTCGTACTTACGTTCGCGTTTTACGTCTTTCGTCGTAGTTTAATTGTAATCGTAGTTCGTCTTAGTTTTTCTTTCTTTTCTCATCTAAAAACGACACTACCCTAAACCATTGATTATACTTTTTGGCACATTAATCCACACACCTCCTCGAGAACGAACCCGCATTTGTTCGGTTTCGCGTTTTTCCTAAAACGTGCAACTTAATACTTGCCCCCATTATACCTTGTTTTTCCTAAAACAAAGGTGTACAAAAACTCAACTATCAATTAGTAGAGATAATGAGATGGAAGTCAAACTTGACATTTGTAAGTTACATAATTTACGAATCTTCCACCAGCCTGTATATATAAACAAGTCCTTAAGTTTCTAACATTTTAAGTTTCAAAAATTAGTACACATTATAATCTTATTCTGCCTTGAGTTGATATACGTATACTAATTATAAAACACTTGTCACCCTCACTTTCATGACCTCTGTTAAAAGTACTTATTTACTTGAAAATAGCTAAACAAGTATCATCCAAATACGTAGAATTGTCTATCAACTTTTTTAATCAAAAACTTTTTGCAATAAATTAAAAGGAAATACAAACTAAATGTGAGTTCTTTGAGTAGATTGATATTCGTTGGGGATTAGTCCTCACGGACGGTATTGACATTAAAGGAAACCTTAGATTTCCGAGCCAAGAAATTAGTGTTGTCTAGAGACATCTTATATCGGGCGTAGAGGGCATCTCAATAATCTGCTAGAAGCGAGTGCAACATGAATAACGATATCGTCTTGCAAGTAAGTTTTTACTTTCATAACACGATATTTAGAAAGGGAGGATTATAAAACTTACAGTAGAAACTTTTTTATCAGAAAAATGAGGAGATCTTCTAAGCTCTCCACATAGCTCACCAACACTTCCACAACACCCGAACCTTAAATAGCAAGAAAAAATAGATCTCATAAGAATACTAAACAATAACTTAAAACGTAAAACACCCTTTTAGTTGGTGTTGGTCTCAATGGTAATGCTTCTATGGTGGTTGTCCTATCGGTGGAGATATGAGTTTTCATTGAGGGATGAGTTTATGATATGAGTTTGTGTGATGGTTTGGGGGAGGTCCGATGATGGAGCGGTTTACCGGTAGAGGGAAAAGGTCTGGTGGGATAGACGATGTATGTGGTTGTTTTATAGTATACGGTTTGGAATGGTTATGGTTTTATTGACAGCTTTGGACAGCTTGAACATTCCCATTTAACAATAGCTTCTATAAATAGTTATGGTTATGGTTCCATCTACTAGAAGCTTTGTTGAATTTTTTCAACTTTCAACAAATTAGATGGCTCCTTTATAGTTAGTATAGATTAAACACTAACGAAACTAAAAAGATAGAAATATATACAAAACAAGTAAAGAAATCAAAAACTTACATTGGGGTATTGGGTGTCATGAATGTTTATCATCCTCAAGTTTCACGTTCCCCACACCAAGCTTATAAACGAGATCATTGTTATTATAAGTTAGCAAACTAACACAAACTCATGTGGTCCAATTATTCACTTAGACTCCCTTATTCCTAGTTGTATCTCTTATATTTTATAATTGTCTTGAATGATCACGAGGATTCATTGTTTGACTTATTTCGATAGTTAATTTAGGCCGAAAATAAAGTGGGACTATTTAAACAATAGTTAGCTAAAGGACAAAATCTTTTAAAACTACTTCTCGGGACCTCTTAAAGTTCATATCTTGGCATAACTCGCTTCACGATTTGAGACCTTTCTCGGACCGATATTTGGCAACGACTTCATACTTCAAATCTTGAGAGACGTTCTTGAAATTATGGTCTTCTCTTCATAATAGGAATTTCTTCACTTGAACTTTTTGAGAGATTCTTCATATTTGGAAAACGACTTCTTCATTTTTCTCCAATCTTTATTTTGGACCTTGATATACAACGATCCGCCTCCTTTTAGGACTGGGTCTATTTATCCTCATACCTTGTTAGGGCCTTTTTGGATGGACTTCTCCATGATCTTTACGGGAGTATTTGCTTTTCGTCGTGTGTCTCGATCCTTCATATTGATTTTTGATAAATGATTCTTCACATCACTTGGGATCTTTAGAAACAAAATGTATCCCTCATGCCTTGTTAGGGCCTTTTCGGACTCTCTAATCTTCGCATCCCGCTTCAATAAGTTATGCCTTGGCTATGAACTCTAATTAATATCGAGCAACTTTTAAACAATCTTGGGCTAGAAGCTAAGTAACTGTTGATACAAAAGTTGGGTGATCCTTGCTAGACCCGAATTAGGCTTAATTCGGGTTGGCTGGACTCCGGCTCCTACACCAAGTGAATTATCTGGTTGGGATCCTGCACACTAAACAACACGCGTTAGGCTTACCGTGGGAATGTTTCCCACGCTTAGACTCCGGCGTGAGAGTAAGTAATCAGTTAGGGTTATAGGAATCGGATGAGAGTTGAAAGTGTATAGAATGTGATACCTTTGTGGAACCCTTGGGGTTCCTTATATAGGCAGTGAAACCCTAATGGGCTGTCACTGATACTTCGGCCCCAAGGAAAGGATAATCACTAGATTTAGATTGATTGTTATCTTCTAATTATGGTGAGTGAATATTCTCCCCTTTGGGACAAATCCTAATCATAGTAGGAGTATGATTCTGTCTAACCCTACACCGGGCATGCCGGGCCGTGGGCCGCACACGTGTGTGCAGTTACTGTTCATCCAAGCCCATAAGCTTAAATAACATTATTCCCACCCATTCGTGATGGGCCGAATACGGGTAGTACCCGTGGGCCGGGTTCATGACCCGGCTAGGGACTATACGTCATCATGTCCCCCCAGTCTAGTTGTTACAGCCATAGGCGTAACCTCTAGACTATCAAGATGCTCCCTGGACGTACCAAGAAAGATCCGCTAGGGAAAGATAAATATTCAAAATTTTGTTTCGGCCGCATATGGCAACCTTACATGGATTGAAATCCCCAGCCGCACGTGACGACCAAGAGAAATTAAATGCAGCATTGAATATAGTCTTACGTATGACCGCGTAACCCGACACAAGAATGAATGCATTAATGGTAGTCAACTAATCAGTCGCATACCTGCAAAAGTGCACCATTAATGCCCACCATTGAGCCACGTAAAACTGTTAAGAAGTGACCCATGGGTCCCTTCTGACGTCTTCAGAAGTGTCAGAAATCCCACCCGTTGGATGGGCGTAGTGGTTTACACGTGGCAAACATCTACGTTACTTTGCAAATCGAGGCAACCCTATATAACAGTTGGTGTGTGCTACTGTTACACACACAGTTCATAGTCATTCCACCATTGTTATTCTCAAGCTTCTTCCTTCCATCTTTTGCCTCTTATTCCACGGATTTCCATCACCGCAGGTTAGATCATCACGCCTTTCAAACCCTTTTTATAAAACATGGTAAAGGGCAATCCCCTTATTACGGATGTCTTAAACGTGATGCCTACGGAGAGATACATAGACTTTTTGTCTAAGTATTACATCCCCGAAAGCGTACACCCAACCTATCTAGGTGAAGGTGAAGCAATTACGGATGCTCCAAGGGGAAAGATAGGCGTGTATACGCGCCTATTCGATTCGGCTAACTACCGCATCCCCTTATCCAAGTTCTTGGTAGATCTGATTCTATACTATGACTTACACATAACCCAACTGCACTGCATAGGGGCGTGTAAAATAATTCAATTTGAGATTACATGCCATACATGCGGAGTAACCCCGACCGTAAATCTATTTAGGGTCTTTTACTCCCCCCCCCCCCACTAGTGAATGGGTGGCTGTCGTTCAAAAAACGATCCGCGAACGCCCCCATGAAATATAGGAAGCCCTTAGACTCCCTTAAGAGCTGGTACGATCATTATTTTTTTGTCGATGAGAAAGTATTCCCTACCCCGTTCGTCCTCAAAACCAGAGTACCCAAAGATTTTCCGCCCAAATCCAAAGACTATAGCAGCAAGGACTTGAAAATTCTAGATACCCACCGCACAGAATTCCATAGGGGTTTGCCGGAGCATTTTTTGTGCTTAGTAGGATTAAGCCGCCACTACTATGGGAGGGAGGATATGTATCCGTGCTTTCTGACTAAACGTAGGCAGGGTAGGTCCACTTATATTTGTAGATGTAATAAATGTCATTTGCATGTTGGGAACTTACTAATCCGTATAATTGCATATGTCCGCAGAGATGAACCTACATGGACTATTGCGCCAGGGCGACCCAATGAAAGTGCCTGAAGGATTCCGCCCGCTGAAAGAGAATGAACTCCCTCTTCTTGATGCAACCGCATACCGAACCATCCCGCTTGAAGAAACCTCCGAGCAAAGATCAGTCGAGGGAGAGCCTGTGATCGAGAAGTCCCCACTTGACTTCCACAACGAAGATCGTGGAGAGTTGCTGCTGGAGGGCGTCGTGCCACACCAGGAGGAAGCAGAAGAAGAGGATTTCACCAACCGTACTAGTGAGGATGAAGAGGTAAGGTTCGTCCCAAAAATAGTGCTTAATGTCTTTAAAGAACTTTTTCTTTTGTTGGGACGTTAACCCTTCCTTGAGAATTCCACCCGCTAAATAGTTTGCAATGTCCGCAAACCATGGGGTTTCATCAAGATTGGAGTTAATAGACATCAAGGCCTAAAGGGGAAAAGAGTCATTAATCTCTTGATTTGGGAGGTCCCCTTGATAAGGATCCTCGAGTCTACTAAGATGATCCGCTGCTAGGTTTTCCGCTCCCTTTTTGTCACGAATTTCAATTTTAAATTCTTGTAGGAGCAAAAACCAACAAAGAAGTTGATTGTGGTAATTTACACCTCTTGTTTAGGAAAACAAAAGAGCGTAAATGAGCGGTAAGTATCGAGTGATGATTTTAGGAAAAATCAACACTAATGACCCTTAATGGTGTGTAAGTTCGTTTCCCAAGGAGGTATATGTGTGTGAAAAACTTGCCAAATGTTTTTGATTAATGATTGGTTTAGAAGGGGATTAGATGAGAAAATGACGAAGTCGTAAAACTAAAAAAATAACTAAAAATCACTATTAGAAAGTTAAAACGTAGAGACTAAAAAATCACCAAAATTAAAATAAATTCTAAAAATTACCAAAAATTCACCAAAAATCAAAAAATAATAAACTAAGAGTTTACCAATTATCAAAACTTTTTCAAACCTTTTAAATAATTAAATATTCAATTTTTAAATGCTAATTAAAGCCCTAAAAATCAAATAAATTATCAAAAAGCCCAAATAAAGAATTTTCAATTGATAAACCTATAAAATGACCTAAAAAGATTAAAAACTATTTTTAGAAATTTTAAAACTAATAAAAACTATTTAAAATGATTTAAAAACTATTAAAACTTAAAATAATTATAAAAATTAATCTAAAAGTGATAAAATTATTCTAAAAGTTGCTAAATTCCTATTTTAATGTATTTAACCTAAGTAAAATGTAAAAAAGTTGGAAAAAGTGAAATTTTAAAAATAATAATAAAATAATAATAAAATAATATTAAAAATCCAAAAATATAAAAAATTCTAAAAACTTGCAAACTAGTTTATTTTAACCTAAATAATCAGAAAATGCAAGTGAGATTACCAAAATACCCCTAATGAGCCCTCAAATGGACCAAATCCAAAAACAGTCAACACAAATGGGCTTTTGGGCCCAAAAAGTCAAACTTGGCCCAATTGACTTGGAAAAGCCCTATCTGACTTAAAATTTAATTCTAAGAACAAAACTCTAAAGGCCCAAAAGCTGAAAATGTGCTTATCACAGCTTATTGAACACAAAGCTTATTCTTATTGGGCTTTTCAGCCCATTAAGCCATAAGCTAATGCCATAAGCTCTAATTTGACACACAACCCTCTTTTTGGATGCTTAAGAGATCTGTCAAAAGAAATTTTCAATAAGCTCACTCAATAAGCCAGAAAATAGAAAAGCAAAATTCCACAAAACGACAAAATAGTCGTTTTTGAGAAATACTCAACCTCAGAAGCTGATTCAACTTGCAAAAGCTTTCAAATGGACTCAATAAGCAATATCAATCAACAAAAATCCAATAAGCACAAGCAATAAGCCAGAATAAGCACAAATGAACTTATGTAAAAGTCAAAGGACTTGGTTTTCTAGTCAAACCTAAAAGTCAACCACCCAAATGCTCCAGGATGAACAAATGGGTCAAAATATGAGCACCTATTTCAAAAACAAAGTTGTTGCTGGTTAAAATAAGCTATTATAGCTTATTGATAAGCTGACACCAAAAATACACTATCAGTGGCAACCAGCAGGGGAAAGGAGTTCCCACTGCTTTGACTATTTGACCAAGCTTATTTGAGAGTTCTGGTTTGATTCAATTGGAAACAAAGGCACCCTTGTGATCAGTGAACCACAAGGAGTCAATAGCAACAATAAAATCACAAAATGATCCACACAATAAGCCACAATAAGCCAAACAGTCACCAGATAAGCACCAGATATGCAAATAAGCAGTTAAGCACTTAATAAGCAGATTTCAGCAAAATAAGCCAGCCAAACTTAACCAGATGCACACACAAGCTATATAAACTAACAATGAACACAAAACAACAAGAATCAAACACTGAATCCAAGTAAATAACAAGATCAAAGCATAAAGTTACTGATGAACAAAGAACATATGCAGAAACAAGTTTGCTGATATACTTGACACTTGATCCAATTTCAAGCCTCAAATCCCTCTACCCTGGTGTGATCAGCTTTGATTTAGCACTTGTTACCCTTAACCTAAGCTTAGATCTAGGTGTCCTCAAAATCTTAGCCAATTTTACCAAGTTACGAAGATTTTAGAGCCAATCTATGAATCAATGTGTTTAAGCCCACAAAACCTGCAAACAGATGCACAAATACTCCCAAATAGCAGATACCAATACTTGCATACAACACACAAGCACTTATCAAACCACAAATCCAACTTATGCAGTAATCCCAAACACCCTTTTAAAACTTATTTTCACAAATTTTCAAAGGATCATTAAGATTCAACCCACAAATCAGATCAATAACACCTCATAAACATCAAACCAAGCCAAATCAACAATAAAATCCACAATAACACAGATTCAAGCACAAATCCACAAAAATCACAAATATTCAGAAACTTAAAGAGAAAATGAAAAGGGAAGAAGGTGCAAACCTCCAAGACCTACATCCAGGCCCTGGATTGTTAGAGCTGAGGTACTAGCAAAACAAGTACCAGCTTCCAATGCTGCTAAGATGAACAAACACAAGGGTGAGATCAAATAAACAAGGACTTTCTGATTTTTGATGCACAAGCTTTATCACTTAAAACCTTGCCTTAAAAACCTTCAAACATGTAAATGGAACTCAGATTTTAGCTTCTCAAACACCAAACTTTTATAAACAAGAACAAGATTTCTCAAAATTTCTGAAAATCAAATTTTATTTCATAAAAAGGAATTACAAAGATTAAAAGCTAAAATCTAGAACAAAAGCTCTCTCACATGTTGAGGAGTCTTTTTATAGGCAAATGCTAAGGTTACACTGTTCACAAACCCTAGATGTGAAATTCCCTAAATGCCCTAAGTCCTTGAGTACGTTTGTTGTTGTTGAGCTGTCCAAAATGATCCTACACGTTCATTTTAGCTTTGTGATCAAGCAAAGGCTCTCAGCTGTTGATCTTGACACGTGGCTAAGCTTGGAGGGCAAGTACTCATGTGATGGGTGAAACGGTTTGAATGGTGGGGTCCTTTGGGTGAGTGGGAATGTGAGTTTAAGCATGGGATGGATTCGTGTGAGGGTTAATTGTGTTTTGGTAAAGGTAATTGTAAAAACCCCCTTGTTGGTGAAAAGTAAAAACTGGGTTCATGCGTGCTACAGTAATACCTTTTGATCCGTTTTCTTAGGGAAAAAGGTGTTTGGCGCGTGTTTAGGAGTTTAAACTTATAAACTTGGCAGCCTTGGTCCTTTTCCTTTCTTTCTTTTTGCATTTGTGAATAAACTTCTATCAGCGCCCAATTAAGCTTGTGACAACTTTCAGGTTTTGACAATTTTGGCACAAGACTTTTCCAAAAGGATTACAAGGGTTGTTTTTGCCATATTTAGATATTTCAAGGGCTGATTTTGAACATTCTTGATCTTCAAAGGTCTTCATTGCATCTTTGACTTTATGAGGGACCATTATTGGCAATTTTGATTTGTTGAGGGACTATTCTTGCCATTTCTTCAAAGTTGAAGGACCTTTTGTGTAATTTTGACAAACTTAAGGGACCAAACTTGTAATTATTAATATACAAGGGTTTTAAGTGTCATTTCTTCAATAAATGAGGATCAATCTTGTTTGTCTTCAAGTCTTCAAGGGTATTTGTTGAAAATTCCATGATTAGGGCCCGGTTCTTTGTACGGCTTCGTTTCTCGTGTCCGTTTTTCCTTGTAACTTGTGATCTTTTGTCTTTTTCACGATATCCATACCTAAAATACACAAGTAAACAAACACAAGCATATATATGGTATTTTATGACATTTTTGTGCATTTAAAGCCCGAAAAGAACGATGAGATCATGTATAAATGCCATCTCATCACTCCCCCATACTAAACCATTGCCGTGCCCTCACGCAATGCTAGAATAAAGTATCTAAGCATCACCAAAGTTCAAATTTTATTAACCTTTATTGAAGAGTAAAAGACTTGCAACATACTACGAGGATGTGTAAAGACATAATGTATGATTTTCATCACGAAAAGTGACTTTTAGGGTCAAAGAATAGAAACAAGTTAATGTCCCTTAGAGTAAACTTCGTCATCCTTGATTGTCATACATTCCATGCTAAGTGCAAAAACAAGATCATTGTTGGTACAAGTCACAATGCTAACACTACTCATACGTCCAAATTGTGTAATACTTTTTCTCCCCGCAATCCTAGTTATTATAAAAGGAAATGGGTTACTAGCATTGTTTATCTATTTGTCATGGATCACAAGTGATTCATATTGACTTATTTGAGTAGTTATTAGTCCGAAAGCAAAGTAGCACGATTTGATCAATAGTTAGCCGAAGGACAAAATCTTTTAAAATGGCTTCTCGTGTATCTCCTTAAGTTCATATCTTGGCATAACTCGTTTCACGATTTGAGACCTTTCTCGGACCGATATTTGGCATGTACTTCATACTTCAAATCTTGGGAAGACGTTCTTGAAATAATGGTCTTCTCTTCATATATTTGGAATTTCTTCACTTGACGTTTTTGAGAGATTCTTCATATAGGACCACGACTTCATCATTTTTCTTCAATCTTTACTTTGGATTTTGATATACAACGATCCGCCTCCTTTTCGGACTTGGATATATTTATCCTCATACCTTGTTAGGGTCTTTTTGGATAGACTTTCTCCATTCTTTAGGGGAGTAATTGCTTCTCGTCGTGTGTCTCGATCCTTTATATTGATTTAGGAATAATGATACTTCACATCATCTTTGGATCTTTAGCAAAAATAGAGCTCCTCATGCCTTGTTAGGGCCTTTTTGGATAATCGCCAATCTTCGCGTCCCGCTTCAATAAGTTATGCCTTGGCTATGAACTCTATTCAACCCCGAGCAACTTTTAAACGATCTTGCGCTAGAGGCTAAGTAACCTTTCAAATCGTATGACCTTACTTATTGCAATTATGATTTATTCCTAATGCATTGATCTTATGGGAAGAAAAAGCCACAATTAAAAACATATGAGTTTTTGAAAGAACACTTTCATGTTCTACGTTTAGCATGATCACTTGTCTAACTCTATCATTTCTCGTTCTTCACTATATAAAGACCTCTAATTAAAGAGACTCGTGAATACTTAGCCATGCAAGTCAAAATTAAGCCAAATTTGGATTAGCTTTCATTAAGACTTTATCAAATCAAAGTTTTGGGTTTTCAAGCCATCTATAGGATCTTGCACTTTCTTGGACTTTTTCAAGTTTAGAGAATGCGTTTTAAAGTTCCCTTGATAAGTGACTTTCTAGAATCAATTATAGGAACTTGCGAAAAGTTCTTGTTCTTAACCCGAATGAATTAAGACTTTCGCGTTTTAAAGCTCCCTATATAAAAGTCTAGCAAAACTTGAATTGAGCGGGTTAAGGAATGTAAATGGCTCCAAATGCCCATCAAGTCAAAAATTAACTCTTATTCTACCCAACGGAAAATATACATTCGTGTCTAAAAAACACTTATGAAAACTAAGAAAAATTTAAAATTTGGCCATTTTTAGCCTTATTTGCAAAACAAAACATTGAAAATTGGAAAGCGTGAGGGTGTAGCAAAGCAAGTACCTATTCACCCCCCCCCCCCCCCCCCCCCCATACTAAAAGTAAACATTGTCCTCAATGTTTCGAGTCTAAAGGTGGAGCACCCCCATACTAGAGACGAAGAGTCGAATGCTTAGGATCTAGCATGGAAAGGGTGATCAACAATATATCTAAAGCCGTTTATTAAGTATGCTAAAAGATAATTGTTAGAACAATAAAGGATATGTCATGGAATCGTGAAAAACTTCTTCAAACGAACGATGGAGGCTCACGTAAACGAACACGAGAGTCTTCAATCGTAGATGATGATGATCTAGATAACACAATCACAAACAACCACGAGACAACGAGTTGAAAGGGTACAAATCCCCTTATTAGTGAATAGTGAGCATAAAAGATAAGCATGGGATCTCCCCCACGAGGCACCTTGTTTTTGATTACCGAGTCATGAGCTCGACTCGATCCCCTCAAAATGTGAACATTTAGGGAAATCATGGTATGGTCAATTTTTGATGGGGCTTACATTATTAACAAGGCCCAAAAAGCAACCGGTAAAAAGTACTAAGTCCTTAAATGATGCAAAATACCGGGGTCGAAGATGGCGTTCTCGTTTTCATTGGAAAAACAAATTAACGCCACTTCAATATGTGCCATAAACTCAAAGAGTTTGAAGAAAAGAGATGAGAAGTAGAAGGGTGGGACAATGGGTATGACAAACTTTCGAGCTACTCGAGGTAGACTCGCACCAAGCAAATAGAAAGATTTTCCATTTATTGCATCGGTGGAAGACCGAGATTTCCCTTTACATGAAATTCTGGGATCAAATATCTCGTCCTTGGTGGACAAGGATGAGGGAACATAAGGGGCTTCCCCCATACTAAGTCCACACAAAGCATCGTCAAAAGGAGTAGACGAGCTTGTAGCACTCAAAACACGTGGTGATGACGGAGTTAGATTTGTAGAAAAATCAATTAAATCACATTTAATATCTTTTCCTTTTTTATCTTTTGAACTCTCCTTATGAAAACCCTTTTTGATTATGTCGAAAATATTTGGTGTTTCTAAGACGATGTTAGTCACACTAAAAATTCTCACATTTTGAAACCGTTTTGGTTTTGGTGGTGGCAAGTTCTCAAAACGTTTATCGACGAAGAAAACCTCCCCATCGGGGTCTTCATATTCACCATCCGAAAGATCTTCCGTAGAAACCGGCAACTTATCAACACTTTTCAAGAATGAATGTTCGAGGTGAGGTGAAGAATTTTTCGATTCAAGTATTGATGGTT